>CACVBM020001351.1:0-611158 GCA_902728155.2 Microthlaspi erraticum | reverse complement strand
TAGTAACCCTAGCAACCTAACTAGTGGATTACTCAGACATGATCAACGAAATAACACATAAATATGAAGAAAACATGATTGCAATAAAACTCAAAGTATGAAATTGAATACAAGGGCGGCTCTCTTTCACAAGAGGCTAAAAATCCATATATATAGTGCTAGGTCTTTCTAGAGGCGGCTAGGGTTAAGCCGGGCTTGAAAACATAAGTTTGGGCTTCAAAAAGGGCTTCGGGTCGACCGCGGCGTTGGGACGGTCGTGCGGGACGATCGGCCGGACAGTCGGGTCGTGGCGAGTCGGAACGGTCGGGGTCGGATGGATTCACGGTCGGCCGGCGTGGTCGAGCGGATGAGATTTGGCCGATGGTTTCTCGGCCGGACGTGGGACGTTCTTTCCCGGCTCGGACGGATGCATCGGCCGTGGTACGCGAACGGGTTGCGCGGCCGCGAGGCCTTGTTTCCCCGGCTCGCGCGCGGTCGTGCGCGTGGAGCGTTGAAGCTTGGCCGACCGCGGGACAATGTTTCCCGGGTCGTGTTGCGTGATCGGCCGGTCGGTTTGGAACTTTGGCCGAGACTTCAGTCGGACGGATGTGATTTGGCCGAGCGCGGAACATAGTTTCTCGGCCAGCCGGACTGCGCGGTTGGGCGCTGATTCTCGATAGAGCCGTCTGGACAGTCTTCACTCTTTTGGTTATAACTCCTTTTCTACTCATCCAAATTAGGCCATTCCATTGCGTTGGAAAGTTAACTCAATCAGAGCACGCAGGGAACTGGTCTTGATGAAATCCATTGAGTAGATCTTTTTCTGGGCCCTCTTAAAGTTGGTGCTTGTGCATGGAGCTGCTTGAAGTGCAAATCCTATGGTTTTGCTCCAAAATGCATCATTTCACCTGTTTAGACTCTAGACACTATAAACACAGTAAAACTACCTTTTTAGATAGAAAACCTGCCAAAAACCATTAGAAAACAATGCTAAAACAGTATAAAAAGTGGGTAAATTAGAGGTATATCAACTCCCCCAGACTTAGATCTTTGCTTGTCCTCAAGCAAAAAGAATCTAAATCCGTGAAAGAGGTTTGAAAACGTGGAAGCTCCCTTGCTCTTTTGAATATCCTGTGAAAGGTTCCTTTCCTGTATTCCACTATGAACATAGACAACATAAGGTTAGCTTCACATACACCCTGCAAGTTTAGCGAACAATACCAACCCAACTAGTCTCATCCAGCAATCCAAACTCTCTATTGCTAACCTCTTGCATAAATTTAAAGCGTGAATTCTTTATCAAGGGGACATCGATCAATTGAACTTGTTCTTACCCACTTGATCCTCTCCAAGATTGCCTCTTTAAGTGCAATGAGTTCTTTTCCTCTCTCTTTCTCACATCAGAACTTTGAAAGGTCAATTTCTCCCTACTTTTCTAGGGTATCATTTTATTTTTTCTATTGACCCTTCTTTCAACCACAGGATAAGTCTTTAGCTTGTTCCTTGTTTGACTAAGGTATTCCATAAGACATGAAGGTACAGACATATGCATTCCTCATGCTTACTTGTTTTCCTTGTGCTCTTTGAGCTTTTTCTCATAACATTACTTACCATTTGGGATGGGAGAGAGAGGAGAACTCTTTAAAGATTAGACAAATCTTATTGAAAATCAAGCAAGGAACTGTCGACATGTATGCCAACCCCCTTGACAAGAGTAATTAAGATTGATTAAGGTGAGGTTAACTCTAGATTGCTTGGTTACCTTAGAAATTTTGCTGAGCTAGCATGTCGATCCACTGTAAGAGCTTCTGTTAGGCTTGTGCCTTTAGCTGGTTTCTGCTCTAGGGTCATGGATTGTTAGCACAACACTCTCAATTCTCAAAGCAAGTTCATAACTTCCGGACTGGTTTTTGACTCAATAAAACTTTTTGAAAAACATGAAACAAATGAATAAAACATAAGAAAAGAAAGAAAAATGCATTAGTAACACAATAAAACTCCCCCCAGACTTAACTTGCACCGTCCCGGTGAAAGCAAATCACATTAAGGTGAGAGGTAATATTCAAAAAAAAAAAATAAAGAAAGAAAATGAAAAGAAATGACCTTCAATGGGTTGCCTCCCATTCAGCGCTTTGTTTAAAGTCATTAGCTTGACTGTATGGCACTTCCTTAAGGATCTGGTGGATCGCCAAGAGCAGTGTGGTCTCCTGTGGTATGGTGGTGGAGGCTAGGTAAGGTTTTAACCTTTGTCCATTGACTGTAAAGTCTCCTCCCATTGGATCCCATAGTACCACTGCTCCATAGGGGCGAACTTCTTTAATCCTGAATGGTCCTGACCATCTTGAGCGAAGCTTTCCTGGAAAGAGTTTCAACCTTGAGTTGAATAGTAGAACTTGGTCGTTTGGCGCAAAGTTCTTTGGGATGATCTTGCGGTCATGGAAAGCTTTGGTTCTCTCCTTATAGATCTTTGAATTCTCATAAGCCAGATGCCTAATCTCATCAAGCTCATTCAGCTGAATCAATCTTCTTTCTCCTGCTGTCTTTAGGTTGAAGTTCAACTCCTTAATAGCCCAAGCTGCTTTGTACTCCAGCTCCACAGGTAAATGACATGCTTTACCATAAACAAGATGAAAGGGGGTGGTACCAAGTGGTGTTTTGAAGGCAGTGCGGTATGCCCATAGAGCATCATCTAGTTTGGCACTCCAATCCTTTCTTGTCTTGCCTGTTGTCTTCTGAAGTATGCTCTTGAGTTCTCTGTTTGAGATCTCAACTTGTCCACTAGTTTGGGGGTGGTAAGGAGAGGCAACTTTGTGAGTGACTCCATGCTTCTTCAAAAGGTTGGCAAAGATTCTGTTGATGAAATGTGAACCTCCATCACTTATGACTATCCTAGGCACTCCAAACCTTGGAAAAATGATGGATTTAAACATCTTGATGACCACTTGTGCATCATTAGTAGGGCTGGCAATGGCTTCCACCCATTTGGAGACATAATCAACTGCCACTAGAATGTATTGGTCACCAAAAGAGGTTGGGAAAGGTCCCATAAAGTCAATGCCCCAAACATCAAAAACTTCAACTTCTAGTATAAAGTTCTGTGGCATCTCATTCCTCTTGCTTATATTTCCCATTCTTTGGCAAGCATCACATCTTGATATGAATGCATGAGCATCCTTAAACATTGTTGGCCACCAAAATCCAGCTTGTAGGACCTTGGATACTGTCTTGTAAGTGGCAAAGTGCCTGCATAGCTAGAACTATGACAAGCAAACAATATTCCTTCTACCTCTTCCTCTGGTATGCATCTTCTAAACATTCCATCTGAACATTTCTTGTATAAGTAAGGTTCATCCCAGTAGTACCTTCTTACATCACGCAGAAACTTCTTCTTTCTGTAGCCAAAGAAGTTTGGTGGTGGGTATTCAGCTGCAAGGAAGTTTGCTATGTGGCGAAACCATGGTGTGTTTGATGATGAGATCTTTGTTCCTGGCCTGTGATGGCCTAGTTGTCCATGCTTATTGCTAGCTTCAGCTGCATAAACTGATTCTTCAGGTAGCCTATCATCAAGGGGTAGATTTTCTTCAACTCTCATCCTTGAAAGGTGATCAGCTACTCCATTATCTGCTCCTCTTCTATCCTTGATCTCAAGATCAAATTCTTGCAGTAGTAGTATCCATCTCAACAATCTTGGCTTGGCATCTTTCTTAGATAAAAGATACCTTAATGCTGCATGATCAGAGTGAACTATAACTTTTGATCCCACCAAGTATGATCGAAATTTCTCAAATGCAAAGACAATAGCAAGAAGCTCCTTTTCTGTTGTGGCATACTTGCATTGTGCCTCATCAAGTGTTCTGCTGGCATAGTAGATCACATGTAGCTTCTTGTCTTTTCTTTGTCCAAGCACTGCTCCTACTGCATAATCACTTGCATCACACATTATCTCAAAAGGTAGTTCCCAGTTTGGAGGTTGAACCACTGGCGCACTGACCAATGCCTCTTTGATCTTAGTGAAAGCCTTGTGACACTCCTCTGTGAACTCAAAGTTAATATCCTTGCATAATAGGCGTGTTAGCGGCCTTGCTATCTGTGAGAAATCTTTAATGAACCTCCTGTAGAACCCAGCATGTCCTAGGAAGCTTCTGATATCTTTGACTGTCTTGGGCGGCTGAAGGTTTGTCATTACTTCAATCTTGGCCTTGTCAACTTCTATGCCTCTCTCTGAGATTCTATGTCCAAGCACTATTCCATCTCTAACCATAAATGGCACTTCTCCCAATTTAGAACTAGGTGCTTGTCTTCACATCTCTGTAGCACTCTTCCAAGATTTCCCCAAACATGATTCAAAGGAAGAACCATATACTGAGAAATCATCCATGAAAACCTCCATAATCTCTTCTATGAGATCTGTGAATATGGACATCATACACCTTTGGAATGTAGCTGGAGCATTGCACAATCCAAAAGGCATCTCCTATAAGCATATGTGCCATAGGGACAAGTGAATGTAGTCTTCTCCTGATCATCTGGGTGGATTGGAATTTGGAAAAATCCTGAGTATCCATCCAAGAAACAGTAGTATTGATGATTGGCAAGGCGCTCAAGCATCTGGTCTATGAATGGCAAGGGGTAGTGGTCCTTGCGCGTGGAGGAGTTCAGCTTCCTGTAGTCGACACACATTCTGTGTCCAGTGATTGTCCTTGTTGGAATGAGCTCATCATGTTCATTCTTGATGACTGTGATCCCTCCTTTCTTTGGCACGACATGTACAGGGCTGACCCATGCACTATCTGATATTGGATAAATCACTCCAGCTTTCAATAGCTTCATTATCTCCTTCTTGACAACTTCCTTTAGGTTTGGGTTTAGCCTCCTTTGGTGTTCAATTGAAGAACTAGACTCATCCTCCAGGATGATGCGATGTGTGCATAGTTCAGGTGAGATTCCTGTTAAATCATCCAAAGAATAACCAAGAGCCTTTCTATGCTTTCTCAGTTCGCGAACAAGTAAAGCGGTCTCTTCTTTTGTTAGTGCAGCATTAACAATAACAGGATATGTTTCATTAGGACCAAGATATTCATACCTTAGACCAACTGGGAGTTGTTTGAGCTCGGCTTTTGGAGCTCTAAGTGGGCACCATGGGTCGAACTTAACTTTGGTTTGTGATATTTCCTGACCTTGTCAATGTCTGGCTCTTCCTCTTCTCTCTCTAAGTCCATATAAGCTATCAGCTCTTTATAAGCTTCCTTGAATCCATGAACTTGACTAAGCATTGAGCTTCTCTTTCCATGTATCCATACTCATTCTCAGCCTTTGTCAAAGCTAGCTCCAAGGGATCAATAAGAAGGAGTTCATCCAGCACTTCTTCTCTTGTCTCTGCGAGCTCTCCAATCCAAAAAGCTTGACCATCTACAGTTGGCTTCTCCATAGACTTGTTTACTTCGAAATTCATCACTATATCTCCAAGATGCAAGTCAATCTTTCCATTCTTGACATCTATTATAGCTCCTGCAGTAGCTAGGAATGGCCTTCCCAAGATAAGAGGGTCTTTAGGTTGGTGTTCCAGCTCAAGAACTACAAAATCAGCAGGGATGTAGCAATCTCCAACCATGATTGGAACATCCATAATAACACCAACAGGGCGGCGAACAGATCTGTCTGCAAAGACTAGAGAGATCTTTGTAGGTTTGAAGTCAGTGATGCCCAATAGCTTGGCCACTGAGTAAGGCATTAGGTTCACACTAGAACCCAAATCACAAAGTGCTCTATGGAAGTGTGTAGAACCGATCTTGCAAGACAAAACAAAACTCCTGGGTCGTTCAGCTTCTCTGGCATGCGATTCTGAAGTATGGCACTACACTCCTTTGTAATCATCATTGCTCCTTCTTCAAGACTCACATTGCTTGTGAGTATGGCCTTCATATACTTCCTGAGAGATGGAATTATTTGGCAAGCATCAATGAAAGGTAACCTTACTGAAAGTTGGCTAACAAGATCCTTGAGCTTTGCTTGCTCCTTCTCCTTCTTGGGTTGAGAAAGAACATTTCTGTATGGGATCTTTGGCTCATACACTCTTGGTTCTTCAGGTGGCTTCTCCACTTCCTCCTGAGTTCCTGGTTCTATTCTGACATGGACTTCTTTAGGTGGTTCAGTCCCATCTCCAATAATGACATACTCCATTGGTTTCTTCTTGTTGGCGGCTTTGCTTCCTCTTGATCTGGGTATGCTGGTGGTTCATACCCTTTTCCATTCCTAAGAGTGATAGCTGCTACAGCTGCTCTCCTTGGATTGATTTCCACTTTTCCTGGTAGCACACCTTCTTCTCTCTTAATAGAGCTGGCTATGTTGGCAACTCTAAGATCCAAGTCTCTTGTGAAAGAAGAAATGAATCCAACTTCTCATTCAATCTCGTGAAGGCTGACTCCAATCTCTCATCAATCAAGGCTGTGTGCTCTCTATGAGAACTCTTGATGAAAGTTATCAAATCTTCAAAATTGCTCCTTGGCTCCATTCTTCTCTTGTGAGGTGGTTGCTGATAATTTCTTCCTCCATGAACATCCCTCTTCTCATTGGGTGATTCTTGAGTAAAAACATCATGCTCTCCTTTCCAAGCTTCTTCTTATGTGCTGATCCATCTATTCCAACAAAGTTTACTTCTTCTTGGAAACTTGGAATCAAATCTCCAAAGTAATCTTGAATTATTGTGGATTCAACTCTATAAGCTTCTCTTTGTCTCTCCACTTCTCTTCCTTGGTTTTCAGTATCTCAGCCATCATGGCTTTGATCTCGCTGTATCCATCTCTGTATGGATCAGAATTTATGGCCCTCTCTCTCTCCACTGCTCTCTCATGACCAATGAAGTTGTCACTTCTCGCTTTGTCACTGGCTAGGCTAGATTTTCAATCAAAATCTTTGCTTCAGTAACTGTCTTGGTCATGAAATTTCCATTGCTGGCTGTATCAAGAGAAAATCTACACTTCCCACTTATTCCTCTGTAGAAAATGTTCCATAGACTGCCCTCAGATAGTCCATGGTTAGGACACTCTCTTGTATAGTCCTTGAAGCGCTCCAATGCTTCATGAAAAGGCTCCACCGGCCCTTGTTGGAAACTAGAGATCTTCTCTTCAACAAGTTTGCTCTCTGCTTTGTGAAAAAGTGACCTAGGAATGCCACCTTGTACTCCTTCCATGTGGTTATGGATTGAGCTGGAAGAGACTTAACCCAGCGCAAAGCCTTCCCTGTCAAAGTGAAAGAGAATAGTTTGCACTTTAAGTACTCTTTGGGTGCACCTCCTGCACTGATGGTGCCACAGATTTCTTCAAAAGCATCAATATGTTCCAAAGGATTCTCCTGGGGTTTCCCTTGGAACTGATTTTGTTTCACCAAACCAATAATCTCCGGCGAAATCTCATAGCTTCTTCCTTCAGGAAGTGGCGGCTGGATGGGATTCCGATCTATTAGCAGTGTTGGATTGGAATCGAAGTCCCCATGACTTCTTCATTATGTCGCGCTCCATCATTGGCGCGATTGTGCGCGGCGTTCGGATCCGGCGGATCTTCGTGCTGCTCGGCCAGCGCGACTCGCTCGCGGCCAAGTTCTCTCTATCCTCTTGTTCGTTGATCACTCATGTTAGAGTCCTTCTTTCAAGCCTAGTACCTGAAAGGATAGAGGCAAGATTCTTTAAATAGAAAACAGTAAAAAGGAAAAACAAAAGTTGAAAATTTGCAAAAACAAAAAGGAAAAACGAAATTCTAGGCTAGACTATAGTTGGGAACTCGAAGGTAGCTGTATTGCTCCCCGGCAACGGCGCCAAAAACTTGATGCGGGATCAGGTCTTCCCTTTTCCTATCCCTGATTCTGCAAGTGCACAGATCAAAGTAGTAAACGGGTATCGAACACAAGGAGCAGATAAGTACACTTCGAGATTGCAAGTCTAAATAGCTAGAAAACAAGTATGATTTAGGGTTTATTGTGAACAAGTAAATCAAACAGCAGATTAAACGGTTTATGAAAATCAATAGAGGGAAACGCTAGGCAATGAGAAACTCGCAGAGATTCAAGGTTAACAAGATATTAGAAGGGATTTAGGGTTTGCGCTATCTAGAACTCAGGTCACGATTGTATGATCTTTCCACTGTCGAGGCTCCGGCTCCTTTGTTAATCTACCTAGTCGCTAAACTTTTGGTATGTCCCTAGGTGATTAAATCAAGCATTAGAATTCGTTCAACAGTTCACTAGATATAGATAGATCAACTTTCGCAGTCTAAGAAACCTAGCTTGTCAAAGAATATGTCCGGCGAATGATACAAGCACTGTCGAGGCTCAAATCAACCTAAGATCGGATTACTAGATGCGAAAGCAATCAGCATTAGTTAAGTGCACAAGACGAGACAAAGACTCTAATATAATCCCTAGCTAATCATTGAAATATCAAACATGCAAGCTCATTGAATAGTAACCCTAGCAACCTAACTAGTGGATTACTCAGACATGATCAAAGCAAACACACATAGAGATGAAGAAAACATGATTGCAATAAAACTTAGAGTAGGAAATCGAAATACAAGGGCGGCTCTCTTTCTCAAGAGGCTAAAAATCCATATATATAGTGCTAGGTCTTTCTAGAGGCGGCTTAGGGTTAAGCCGGGCTTGAAAACATAAGTTTGGGCTTCAAAAAGGGCTTCGGGTCGACCGCGGCGTTGGGACGGTCGTGCGGGACGATCGGCCGGACAATCGGGTCGTGGGCGAGTCGGAACGGTCGGGGTCGGACGGATTCGCGGTCGGCCGGCGTGGTCGAGCGGATGAGATTGGCCGATGAAATTCTCGGCCGGACGTGGGACGTTCTTCCCGGCTCGGACGGATGCATCGGCCGTGGTACGCGAAGGTTGCGCGGCCGCGAGGCTTGTTTCCCGGCTCGCGCGTTTGGTCGTGCGCGGTGGGCGTTGAGCTTGGCCGACCGCGGGACAATGTTTCCCGGGTCGTGATGCGTGATCGGCCGGTGGTTTGGAACTTTGGCCGAGACTTCAGACGGACGGATGTGATTTGGCCGAGCGCGGAACATTCGTTTCTCGGCCAGCCGGACTGCGCGGTTGGGCGCTGATTCTCGATAGAGCCGTCTGGACAGTCTTCACTCTTTTGGTTGTAACTCCTTTTCTACTCATCCAAATTAGGCCATTCCAGTTGCGTTGGAAAGTTAACTCAATCAGAGCACGCAGGGAACTGGTCTTGATGAAATCCATTGAGTAGATCTTTTTCTGGGCCCTCTTAAAGTTGGTGCTTGTGCATGGAGCTGCTTGAAGTGCAAATCCTATGGTTTTGCTCCAAAATGCATCATTTCACCTGTTTAGACTCTAGACACTATAAACACAGTAAAACTACCTTTTTAGATAGAAAACCTGCCAAAAACCATTAGAAAACAATGCTAAAACAGTATAAAAAGTGGGTAAATTAGAGGTATATCAACTCCCCCAGACTTAGATCTTTGCTTGTCCTCAAGCAAAAAGAATCTAAATCCGTGAAAGAGGTTTGAAAACGTGGAAGCTCCCTTGCTCTTTTGAATATCCTGTGAAAGGTTCCTTTCCTGTATTCCACTATGAACATAGACAACATAAGGTTAGCTTCACATACACCCTGCAAGTTTAGCGAACAATACCAACCCAACTAGTCTCATCCAGCAATCCAAACTCTCTATTGCTAACCTCTTGCATAAATTTAAAGCGTGAATTCTTTATCAAGGGGACATCGATCAATTGAACTTGTTCTTACCCACTTGATCCTCTCCAAGATTGCCTCTTTAAGTGCAATGAGTTCTTTTCCTCTCTCTTTCTCACATCAGAACTTTGAAAGGTCAATTTCTCCCTACTTTTCTAGGGTATCATTTTATTTTTTCTATTGACCCTTCTTTCAACCACAGGATAAGTCTTTAGCTTGTTCCTTGTTTGACTAAGGTATTCCATAAGACATGAAGGTACAGACATATGCATTCCTCATGCTTACTTGTTGTCCTTGTGCTCTTTGAGCTTTTTCTCATAACATTACTTACCATTTGGGATGGGAGAGAGAGGAGAACTCTTTAAAGATTAGACAAATCTTATTGAAAATCAAGCAAGGAACTGTCGACATGTATGCCAACCCCCTTGACAAGAGTAATTAAGATTGATTAAGTGTGAGGTTAACTCTAGATTGCTTGGTTACCTTAGAAATTTTGCTGAGCTAGCATGTCGATCCACTGTAAGAGCTTCTGTTAGGCTTGTGCCTTTAGCTGGTTTCTGCTCTAGGGTCATGGATTGTTAGCATAACACTCTCAATTCTCAAAGCAAGTTCATAACTTCCGGACTGGTTTTTGACTCAATAAAACTTTTTGAAAAACATGAAACAAAGTGAATAAAACATAAGAAAAGAAAGAAAAATGCATTAGTAACACAATAAAACTCCCCCCAGACTTAACTTGCACCGTCCCGGTGAAAGCAAATCACATTAAGGTGAGAGGTAATATTCAAAAAAAAGAAAAATAAAGAAAGAAAATGAAAAGAAATGACCTTCAATGGGTTGCCTCCCATTCAGCGCTTTGTTTAAAGTCTTTAGCTTGACTGTATGGCACTTCCTTAAGGATCTGGTGGATCGCCAAGAGCTAGTGTGGTCTCCTGTGGTATGGTGGTGGAGGCTAGGTAAGGTTTTAACCTTTGTCCATTGACTGTAAAGTCTCCTCCCATTGGATCCCATAACACCACTGCTCCATAGGGGCGAACTTCTTTAATCCTGAATGGTCCTGACCATCTTGAGCGAAGCTTTCCTGGAAAGAGTTTCAACCTTGAGTTGAATAGTAGAACTTGGTCGTTTGGCGCAAAGTTCTTTGGGATGATCTTGCGGTCATGGAAAGCTTTGGTTCTCTCCTTATAGATCTTTGAATTCTCATAAGCCAGATGCCTAATCTCATCAAGCTCATTCAGCTGAATCAATCTTCTTTCTCCTGCTGTCTTTAGGTTGAAGTTCAACTCCTTAATAGCCCAAGCTGCTTTGTACTCCAGCTCCACAGGTAAATGACATGCTTTACCATAGACAAGATGAAAGGGGGTGGTACCAAGTGGTGTTTTGAAGGCAGTGCGGTATGCCCATAGAGCATCATCTAGTTTGGCACTCCAATCCTTTCTTGTCTTGCCTGTTGTCTTCTGAAGTATGCTCTTGAGTTCTCTGTTTGAGATCTCAACTTGTCCACTAGTTTGGGGGTGGTAAGGAGAGGCAACTTTGTGAGTAACTCCATGCTTCTTCAAAAGGTTGGCAAAGATTCTGTTGATGAAATGTGAACCTCCATCACTTATGACTATCCTAGGCACTCCAAACCTTGGAAAAATGATGGATTTAAACATCTTGATGACCACTTGTGCGTCATTAGTAGGGCTGGCAATGGCTTCCACCCATTTGGAGACATAATCAACTGCCACTAGAATGTATTGGTCACCAAAAGAGGTTGGGAAGGGTCCCATAAAGTCAATGCCCCAAACATCAAAAACTTCAACTTCTAGTATAAAGTTCTGTGGCATCTCATTCCTCTTGCTTATATTTCCCATTCTTTGGCAAGCATCACATCTTGATATGAATGCATGAGCATCCTTAAACATAGTTGGCCACCAAAATCCAGCTTGTAGGACTTTGGATACTGTCTTGTAAGTGGCAAAGTGCCTGCATAGCTAGAACTATGACAAGCAAACAATATTCCTTCTACCTCTTCCTCAGGTATGCATCTTCTAAACATTCCATCTGAACATTTCTTGTATAAGTAAGGTTCATCCCAGTAGTACCTTCTTACATCACGCAGAAATTTCTTCTTTCTGTAGCCAAAGAAGTTTGGTGGTGGGTATTCAGCTGCAAGGAAGTTTGCTATGTGGCGAAACCATGGTGTGTTTGATGATGAGATCTTTGTTCCTGGCCTGTGATGGCCTAGTTGTCCATGCTTATTGCTAGCTTCAGCTGCATAAACTGATTCTTCAGGTAGCCTATCATCAAGGGGTAGATTTTCTTCAACTCTCATCCTTGAAAGATGATCAGCTACTCCATTATCTGCTCCTCTTCTATCCTTGATCTCAAGATCAAATTCTTGCAATAGTAGTATCCATCTCAACAATCTTGGCTTGGCATCTTTCTTAGATAAAAGATACCTTAATGCTGCATGATCAGAGTGAACTATAACTTTTGATCCCACCAAGTATGATCGAAATTTCTCAAATGCAAAGACAATAGCAAGAAGCTCCTTTTCTGTTGTGGCATACTTGCATTGTGCCTCATCAAGTGTTCTGCTGGCATAGTAGATCACATGTAGCTTCTTGTCTTTTCTTTGTCCAAGCACTGCTCCTACTGCATAATCACTTGCATCACACATTATCTCAAAAGGTAGTTCCCAGTTTGGAGGTTGAACCACTGGCGCACTGACCAATGCATCTTTGATCTTAGTGAAAGCCTTGTGACACTCCTCTGTGAACTCAAAGTTAATATCCTTGCATAATAGGCGTGTTAGCGGCCTTGCTATCTGTGAGAAATCTTTAATGAACCTCCTGTAGAACCCAGCATGTCCTAGGAAGCTTCTGATATCTTTACTGTCTTGGGCGGCTGAAGGTTTGTCATTACTTCAATCTTGGCCTTATCAACTTCTATGCCTCTTTCTGAGATTCTATGTCCAAGCACTATTCCATCTCTAACCATAAAGTGGCACTTCTCCCAATTTAGAACTAGGTGCTTGTCTTCACATCTCTGTAGCACTCTTCCAAGATTCCCCAAACATGATTCAAAGGAAGAACCATATACTGAGAAATCATCCATGAAAACCTCCATAATCTCTTCTATGAGATCTGTGAATATGGACATCATACACCTTTGGAATGTAGCTGGAGCATTGCACAATCCAAAAGGCATTCTCCTATAAGCATATGTGCCATAGGGACAAGTGAATGTAGTCTTCTCCTGATCATCTGGGTGGATTGGAATTTGGAAAAATCCTGAGTATCCATCCAAGAAACAGTAGTATTGATGATTGGCAAGGCGCTCAAGCATCTGATCTATGAATGGCAAGGGGTAGTGGTCCTTGCGTGTGGAGGAGTTCAGTTTCCTGTAGTCGACACACATTCTGTGTCCAGTGATTGTTCTTGTTGGAATGAGCTCATCATGTTCATTCTTGATGACTGTGATCCCTCCTTTCTTTGGCACGACATGTACAGGGCTGACCCATGCACTATCTGATATTGGATAAATCACTCCAGCCTTTCAATAGCTTCATTATCTCCTTCTTGACAACTTCCTTTAGGTTTGGGTTTAGCCTCCTTTGATGTTCAATTGAAGAACTAGACTCATCCTCCAGGATGATGCGATGTGTGCATAGTTCAGGTGAGATTCCTGTTAAATCATCCAAAGAATAACCAAGAGCCTTTCTATGCTTTCTCAGTTCGCGAACAAGTAAAGCGGTCTCTTCTTTTGTTAGTGCAGCATTAACAATAACAGGATATGTTTCATTAGGACCAAGATATTCATACCTTAGACCAACTGGGAGTTGTTTTAGCTCGGCTTTTGGAGCTCTAAGTGGGCACCATGGGTCGAACTTAACTTTGGTTTGTGAATTTCCTGATTCTTGTCAATGTCTGGCTCTTCCTCTTCTCTCTCTAAGTCCATATAAGCTATCAGCTCTTTATAAGCTTCCTTTGAATCCATGAACTTGACTAAGCATTGAGCTTCTCTTTCCATGTATCCATACTCATTCTCAGCTTTGTCAAAGCTAGCTCCAAGGGATCAATAAGAAGGAGTTCATCCAGCACTTCTTCTCTTGTCTCTGCGAGCTCTCCAATCCAAAAAGCTTGACCATCTACAGTTGGCTTCTCCATAGACTTGTTTACTTCGAAATTCATCACTATATCTCCAAGATGCAAGTCAATCTTTCCATTCTTGACATCTATTATAGCTCCTGCAGTAGCTAGGAATGGCCTTCCCAAGATAAGAGGGTCTTTAGGTTGGTGTTCCAGCTCAAGAACTACAAAATCAGCAGGGATGTAGCAATCTCCAACCATGATTGGAACATCCATAATAACACCAACAGGGCGGCGAACAGATCTGTCTGCAAAGACTAGAGAGATCTTTGTAGGTTTGAAGTCAGTGATGCCCAATAGCTTGGCCACTGAGTAAGGCATTAGGTTCACACTAGAACCCAAATCACAAAGTGCTCTATGGAAGTGTGTAGAACCGATCTTGCAAGACAAAACAAAACTCCTGGGTCGTTCAGCTTCTCTGGCATGCGATTCTGAAGTATGGCACTACACTCCTTTGTAATCATCATTGCTCCTTCTTCAAGACTCACATTGCTTGTGAGTATGGCCTTCATATACTTCCTGAGAGATGGAATTATTTGGCAAGCATCAATGAAAGGTAACCTTACTGAAAGTTGGCTAACAAGATCCTTGAGCTTTGCTTGCTCCTTCTCCTTCTTGGGTTGAGAAAGAACATTTCTGTATGGGATCTTTGGCTCATACACTCTTGGTTCTTCAGGTGGCTTCTCCACTTCCTCCTGAGTTCCTGGTTCTATTCTGACATGGACTTCCTTAGGTGGTTCAGTCCATCTCCAATAATGACATACTCCATTGGTTTCTTCTTGTTGGCGGCTTTGCTTCCTCTTGATCTGGGTATGCTGGTGGCTCATACCCTTTTCCATTCCTAAGAGTGATAGCTGCTACAGCTGCTCTCCTTGGATTGATTTCCACTTTTCCTGGTAGCACACCTTCTTCTCTCTTAATAGAGCTGGCTATGTTGGCAACTCTAAGATCCAAGTCTCTTGTGAAAGAAGAAATAGAATCCAACTTCTCATTCAATCTGTGAAGGCTGACTCCAATCTCTCATCAATCAAGGCTGTGTGCTCTCTATGAGAACTCTTGATGAAAGTTATCAAATCTTCAAAATTGCTCCTTGGCTCCATTCTTCTCTTGTGAGGTGGTTGCTGATAATTTCTTCCTCCATGAACATCCCTCTTCTCATTGGGTGATTCTTGAGTAAAAACATCATGCTCTCCTTTCCAAGCTTCTTCTCTATGTGCTGATCCATCTATTCCAACAAAGTTTACTTCTTCTTGGAAACTTGGAATCAAATCTCCAAAGTAATCTTGAATTATTGTGGACTCAACTCTATAAGCTTCTCTTTGTCTCTCCACTTCTCTTCCTTGGTTTCTCAGTATCTCAGCCATCATGGCTTTGATTTCGCTGTATCCATCTCTGTATGGATCAGAATTTATGGCCTTCACTGCTCTCTCATGCCCAATGAAGTTGTCACTGTCGCTTGAGGCTAGATTTTCAATCAAAATCTTTGCTTCAGTAACTGTCTTGGTCATGAAATTTCCATTGCTGGCTGTATCAAGAGAAAATCTACACTTCCCACTTATTCCTCTGTAGAAAATGTTCCATAGACTGCCCTCAGATAGCCCATGGTTAGGACACTCTCTTGTATAGTCCTTGAAGCGCTCCAATGCTTCATGAAAAGGCTCCACCGGCCCTTGTTGGAAACTAGAGATCTTTTCTCTCAACAAGTTTGCTCTCTGCTTTGTGAAAAAGTGACCTAGGAATGCCACCTTGTACTCTTTCCATGTGGTTATGGATTGAGCTGGAAGAGACTTAACCCAGCGCAAAGCCTTCCCTGTCAAAGTGAAAGAGAATAGTTTGCACTTTAAGTACTCTTTGGGTGCACCTCCTGCACTGATGGTGCCACAAATTTCTTCAAAAGCATCAATATGTTCCAAAGGATTCTCTTGGGGTTTCCCTTGGAACTGGTTTTGTTTCACCAAACCAATAATCTCCGGCGAAATCTCATAGCTTCTTCCTTCAGGAAGTGGCGGCTGGATGGGATTCCGATCTATTAGCAGTGTTGGATTGGAATCGAAGTCTCCCATGACTTCTTCATTATGTCGCGCTCCATCATTGGCGCGATTGTGCGCGGCGTTCGGATCCGGCGGATCTTCGTGCTGCTCGGCCAGCGCGATCTCTCTCGCGGCCAAGTTATCTCTCTCCTCTTGATCTTCTGAATCACTCATGTTAGAGTCTTCTTTCAAGCTTAGTACCTGAAAGGGATAGAGGCAAGATTCTTTAAATAGAAAACAGTAAAAAGGAAAAACAAAAGTTGAAAATTTGCAAAAACAAAAAGGAAAAACGAAATTCTAGGCTAGACTATAGTTGGGAACTCGAAGGTAGCTGTATTGCTCCCCGGCAACGGCGCCAAAAACTTGATCGCGGGATCAGGTCTTCCCTTTTCCTATCCCTGATTCTGCAAGTGCACAGATCAAAGTAGTAAACGGGTATCGAACACAAGGAGCAGATAAGTACACTTCGAGTATTGCAAGTCTAATATAGCTAGAAAACAAGTATGATTTAGGGTTTTCGATTGTGTAACAAAGTAAATCAAACAGCAGATTAAACGGTTTATGAAAATCAATAGAGGGAAACGCTAGGCAATGAGAAACTCGCAGAGATTCAAGGTTAACAAGATATTAGAAGGTTCGCTAGGGTTTGCGCTATCTAGAACTCAGGTCACGATTGTATGATCTTTCCACTGTCGAGGCTCCGACCCCTTTGTTAATCTACCTAGTCGCTAAACTTTTGGTATGTCCCTAGGTGATTAAATCAAGCAATAGTTCGTTCAAGACCCAATTGTTCACAACCCCGCATAGATCAACTTTCGCAGTCTATGAAGTTTTGCTCACCAAATACTTAGTTCAGGTTATATAGCAAGCTTTTGGAGAGTATATGAAACCTAAGATCTGATGCTAGTTGATCAGAAAAGCAAGCAGCAATGAATTCAAGCAGAGGCGAAGATGCGATATGATAAACCCTATGTGACTTCTAACAACCTATCAAACCATGAACTCTTTGATAGATCTCACAACCTAACTAGTGAATTACTCAGACATAATCAAAGCAAAACACAAAGAGATGAAGAAAACATGATTGCAATAAAACTCAAAGTATGAAATCGTAATACAAGGGCGGCTCTCTTTCTCAAGAGGCTAAAAATCCATATATATAGTGCTAGGTCTTTCTAGAGGCGGCTTAGGGTTAAGCCGGGCTTGAAAACATAAGTTTGGGCTTCAAAAAGGGCTTCGGGTCGACCGCGGCGTTGGGACGGTCGTGCGGGACGATCGGCCGGACAATCGGGTCGTGGGCGAGTCGGAACGGTCGGGGTCGGATGGATTCGCGGTCGGCCGGCGTGGTCGAGCGGATTGAGATTTGGCCGATGAAATTCTCGGCCGGACGTGGGACGTTCTTTCCCGGCTCGGACGGATGCATCGGCCGTGGTACGCGAACGGGTTGCGCGGCCGCGAGGCCTTGTTTCCCGGCTCGCGCGCTTTGGTCGTGCGCGGTGTGGCGTGGAGCGTTGGCTTGGCCGACCGCGGGACAATGTTTCCCGGGTCGTGTGCGTGATCGGCCGGTCGGTTTGGAACTTTGGCCGAGACTTCAGTCGGACGGATGTGATTTGGCCGAGCGCGGAACATGTTTCTCGGCCAGCCGGACTGCGCGGTTGGGCGCTGTCTTCTCGATAGAGCCGTCTGGACAGTCTCCACTCTTTTGGTTGTAACTCCTTTTCTACTCATCCAAATGAGGCCATTCCAATTGCGTTGGAAAGTTAACTCAATCAGAGCACGCAGGGAACTGGTCTTGATGAAATCCATTGAGTAGATCTTTTTCTGGGCCCTCTTAAAGTTGGTGCTTGTGCATGGAGCTGCTTGAAGTGCAAATCCTATGGTTTTGCTCCAAAATGCATCATTTCACCTGTTTAGACTCTAGACACTATAAACACAGTAAAACTACCTTTTTAGATAGAAAACCTGCCAAAAACCATTAGAAAACAATGCTAAAACAGTATAAAAAGTGGGTAAATTAGAGGTATATCACCAACCTCTCCGCATCCCGCTCAAAAACGACTCTGCCTCTGTAGCAATCCAGATGAACTCTGTAGTACGACAACCAGTCCATCCCGAGAATAACATCATACAGCTCCACGGGACTGATGACCAAAGTCTGCTGGCATTGACTGCCCCGCAATCTCGATCTCGACTCCTCTAGCACGGCCCAAAGTAGACAAGAATCCACCTCCCGCCACCTTGACCATGCCCGCGCTCTCGCCCGCGCTACTCCGGATGCCACTCTTCTCGGCACGCTCCGGTGTAATGAAGCAATTCGATGCTCCAGAGTCGAATAAAATGTGGGACTCAAAACCGCCCACTAACAAGGCCCTACACATTCAATTGCGTTGAGAACCTCCACAAATTCTATCACAGACAAAAAGAACAAACTCCAACCACCACAAATGCGCTCACCACTCAGATAGTGGACCGCTAACTCCACTGATACTAAACAAACATCTGATAGACTGGAAATTCCGCTCCAATCTCTAACGCCACTAATCTGCCGCCTCTGGGCTAACTCCGCTCTAAAAGTACGGCGTACCAATCCTCTGCATGTGCCCCATCATATCCAAATAAGGACGGCACCATCAAACCCACAGCCTGCGGCTGAACAAAACCCGCAGCCCTCTGCTGCACCTCTGCCACTGGAGGTACTCCCGGAGCCCCTGTGGACCACTGGCGGAAAATCGAGCCAATAGCTGCGTCAGCAAACCCACCACAAGTCATCACGACCCTGAGCCGGAGCACTGCCCCCACCCGGAGCAGCCCCGCTCCCAAACCAACACTGCATCCACACTGGCCTCACTCGCCACGGATACCGACTGGGTCACCGACGCAGTCGCCACACTCGGCCCCGGCCTCCACGGCCTCTAGCTCTGCCACCACGGCCTCTAGCACCGCGCCCTCTCGCGCCACAACCTCTAGCTACTCAGTCCATCTCACTCATGGAACCGAAAAGAGCACACTAGAACACGCAACCAAAACTCAAAACAAACATAAACTCACCGCGGAATCTCTTGTAGCTGAAGGGGATGATACTAACTAGCAATAACAGTCCTAAAACCGTCTAGGCTCTGATACCAAAATGAAACAACCAACATTTTTTTTTTTTAATAAATAAATACTAATCAATTCTAGCGAAGGTCTTTAAAATAAATTAAATAAATAAATATCAATAACAAATAAATCAGTTCAGCGGAAGCAAATAATAATTAAACAAGTCTAGCAAAATAATGCAAAATAAATAAAACAATAAACATCCTATCATCCCCTCTTCAGCCTTGATTCCGCGATCACACAAATCTTTTACCTGCAACACATTGGAATGGAGTTGCGTAAGTATTTAATAAATACTTAGTGAGGCAATCACTCTGCCTACGAACCATTTACTAGGGGTGTCAAAATGGGTAACCCGACCCAACCCGACCTTTACCCACACGGGTTTGAAGGTTATAGGGTCGGGTTATGACCCGACCCATTTATTTTATGAGTTCTAATTTATAACCCAAACCCAATTATATTAATACCCATTAGTTAAAGGGTCTTTTAGCTCAATACCAATGGATGTTGCAAAAATTAGGTAACTACCAATGCATACTTGTAAATTAGTTTGTGGTAGAGAGAGAAAAAAAATTAAGCCAAAAATATCCTTTTCACTTTCAATAATTACAGAAAATGCCATTGTCATGAAATTTTATTTTTCTGATAAAGCAAATCGGAAACACTGTTCAACATTTTATTTTCTGCAAACAAATCGCAAACACTGTTCAACCTCTCATGAGATATATTATTCATATTCTGTTTTTAATATACTGTTCATTTTATGCTAAAATGGTGACATATTATCGCAACAAAAATTATCAAGCTAAATAAGTTATCATATTACATAAAATAATGAATATAAGATAAGAGAATTAACTTGTTAGCACGATAACATTTCCGTGCTAAACGAGTTACCCATAAAATGTTACCGTGTTAAACTAGTTATCCATGAAATGTTAACGTGCTAAACTAGTTATCCATAATATGTTATCGTGCTAAACTAGTTACCCTAAAATGAAACTCTAATGTTAACATAATTAACATAAATTAACTTATCATACTAAAAAATAAAAATAAAAATATGTATGAGAACTAATGTGTTAACTCATACATTAATTTTCATATTAACATAATTATTATATCAAAAAATTATAATGCTAATTGAGTTATCATATTTTTAAAAATATGTGTTAAACTAGTTACCCATACAAAAATTATAGTTCTAAACTAGTTATTCATAATATGTTATCGTGTTAAACTAGTTACCAAATATAAAATACGAAACTTTGATGTTACCATTCTTAATGTAATTATCAACGAGTCAATTCTGCCGCCATTGCTGGCTTCTTCCTCCGCCTCCTCTTCTTCTTCTTCTCTTCATATGTCTCTGCCGTCGCTGGCTTCTTCTTCCTCCTCCTCTTCTTCTTTCTACTCTCACTCTGTTTCCACCATTGTTATCATCATGATCTCCGCCGCCAGCAGTAGCCGCCGTTACCATCAAATACTTTACGATCACCGCCGCCACCGCATACTTTCCTATCTCCTCCTCCGCCGCTGCTTTACGATCTCCGCCGCCGCCGCCGTTAACACCAGATATTTTAAGTGGGTAATCCGAACAAAAAAAGCTTGATCTTTTGAATCCAGTTACAAGTTTCCATCTAACTTTCGGGAAAGCAGAATGAGCTTTGCTCCAATCATGGCTTCTTGCAAAGACAAATTTTCCTTTCTCCAGTTTTAGATTCCCACGAAAATCTTGTAAACTAATTTCTTTTTCCTTCAGATTTATTCTTTAGGTAAGAAAGAGAAACTTTCCACCAGAATTATCGAGATGGTGGAGAGAGAACATGTGGTGAAGCTATGATTAAAGAAAAAAATAAAAATAACAAGGGGTGTTCTGTAAATTACATTGCCAAAACACTGTGTGAAAAAGGTGTCAGAATATTCACCTAATTTCCAAAGTATTGATGGGTATCCAGTGGTATTACTCTTAGTTAAATGGGTTACATGTATACCCATATATATTAAAAATAAGTAATAAAATATATATATATTTTTTAAATAAATGAATAATATTTTTTTTAAATACTATATATTATTAAGAATTCAACTAAAACTTATAAATAATAAATTGATAATAATATTTGTGAAGTAAAATAAAATAAAATATTCATAATTATATAAAACAGAAAATAAAATCATAAAATAAAACCATAAATTTATGAATATTTTACATATTTCTAATTTTCTTTTTTTGTGATAAACCCATGGGTAACCCATAACCTTAATGGGTGTTAAACCCATAAACTATTAGGGTCAACCCGCTAAAACCCATTTATTTATATGGGTAAAAAAATTCAACCCAAACCCATTAAAATTTGTGACTAATAGAGTCAAACCCATGGGTAATGACCCATTTTGACACCCCTACCATTTACGCAATTTACTAGATACTTAATAATATTTATAAACTCCAATAATTATTAAATACCTTTTTCCATTTATTAAATAATTATTAATAATTAAAACTCTTTTTTTCAATTATTAAATAATTTTTATAATTAAATAATAATTTTTCATATTTTAAATCAATTAATTAATTAAATTAACCATTAATTAATTAAATCCGAAAATAAATCAAACAATTTGAATTAAAACATTTTAATTCAATTACCAAAATTAACCAGAATCAAATCAATTTAAACCAAGATAAACCAATTAAATCAATTAATTCAACTAAACCACACAAACACACAATTTATCACAGAAACAACCAAAATACCATGAAATAACAATTAAACACATAAACTTATCAAGAACAACCACAACCAAATCTAAAATAGCAAATTGCGGACTCGCCTTGACAATGGATTGAAACTCAAGGAAAAAGGAAAGACGATGAACAGTGTTGAATCGCGGGTGAACAGTACCCGATGAACAGTAAAATCGGATTTTTCCAGGAACTCTCAAAATCGCCTTTCTCCTTCTCTGCCTCAAAAAACGTGATAAACAAACGGCTGCTTCTCCTTTAAAATGAAAATAAGGGTTTCCAACCCTTAACCGGGCTAAACCGGGCCCAATTTCACTCAAATTGAACCGAAATCAATTATCAATTATTTGGTTTGCGGATGTTACAACACAGGTGTGATA
Source organism: Microthlaspi erraticum (assembly GCA_902728155.2). Lineage (NCBI taxonomy): Eukaryota > Viridiplantae > Streptophyta > Magnoliopsida > Brassicales > Brassicaceae > Microthlaspi > Microthlaspi erraticum. The sequence continues at coordinate 589,071 of CACVBM020001351.1, read as the reverse complement.
GCTTCGGTCCACCACGTGAGAGACAAATAGGTTTCCACTTTCCATCTGTGATAGACTGCTCAACTAACTGATATAATCTCTCCAGAGGACAAACAGGTACGGTGAGAGCGGGTCTCCTTGTCGAAGGCCTCTTGACGAAGTAAACGCATGAGTTTTCTCACCATTCCACAATACATGCATTGACAGTCCCGTTATGCATTGCAAAATCCACCATGTCCACTTCTCCGACATCCCAGCTGCGATCAAGGTATTTTATAAGAAGTACCATCAGATTTTATCATACGCTTTCTCCAAATCAAGCTTCAGCAACATCCAACCTCTCTTGCCCTTTTTTCTTTACATTGAGTGAACTGTTTCTTGGACTACCACAATATTGTCAGTGCCTAGTCGTCCAGGGATAAAGCTTGATTGTGCTGGTCCGATTAGTTTTGTAATCACTCCCTTAAGCCGATTCACCATCACCTTTCTGATCGTCTTAAATAGCACATTACACAAACTGATCGGACTAAATTGGGTGATTCTCTCCGGTTTAGCTACCTTGCCGATAAGAACTAACAACACGTCATTTGTATCCTTTGGTAGCTTCCCTGTCTGAAAAAACTCCAGCGAAAAACGAGTAACTGATTTTTGTACCACCTCCTAGCAACCTTGATAGAAGATTTGTTAAAATCGTCCGGGCCCGGAGCTTTGTAGCCTCCCATGCCCTATAATCGCTTGTTCTATTTGAAAACCGTCAAGTGTTGTAACTTGTGACGGTTCTTATCATTCATTTATTATTATTTTATTTTTTATAACTGATTCAAAAGTTTTATAGACCAAAGACTAACCCTACAAAGCCTTGCATTCAGATACGCATTTGGAAATATTCCAAATTTATTGTGCGGCTAGATGGCCAAGAGAATTTAAACCCAGAACCTCAAATGTAGAAAATTAACTCAAAGTGATGATATTTTAATATATATTTTTAGATGTCGTTAGTTGATTTTTTATTCATTATTTTGACAAAATTTGTTATTTTCATAAATTCTGCTCATGATAAAAAAAACTGTAAATATCCGTTTAATAAAAATACCCTTGCATTTCTCTATTCTTTGTTTGAATATTTTTCGATTAAGCATGGCAGCTCCTATGAGAAAAAATTCTCACCAAATTTTGCTGAACTTTCTTTTGTTTCGAAGAGGTCAAATTGTTAACGAAGAAGAGACCGGGAAAAATATTAATTTGCTAACAGAAGAAGTAAAGTTTACTTTTTCAAGACGCATGTGAGTAACAAACTAAAAAAGAGATGTCGAACATAAGATGCATGTGATGTATATGAAATATAGTAGATAACTTCACTGGTTAACTAACCTTGATACTTTTATCAAGTTTTCCTGTCAAAGCAAGAAGTAATTTTTTTTGGTTTTAAAGAAAAAGATTTAAATTATGAAAGGTTAGTCAAAAAGCTTAATTCTAAAATATAGTAAGAAATAGCATCCTCTATTTTGGAGTTGGGAATAGAGATAAATTGGAGAACATTTTACACAAAAATAGAGTTAAGAGCAGAAAATTGAGTGGATTGTAGATACTCTTAATTCTGGAAAAAGAGAATAGTTGAGTCATTCAGTAATGATGCAATGAACCAAGAATTACTGAATCACTCAGAATAAAATAAAACCACTCGTCATTACATGCTCTCTATAAAATGATCTGTGAACTCCGAAGGGAATCCCTCATTCTCATTCAACTCCAATAACTCCAAATTGTTTTTTTTTTTTTTGTTGCTAAAGTGTAAATATTTATTATGACATGAAAATGTTTGGTTTTACAAAGTGTGTTAACTCCAAGTCCTTGTGAAGGAGAAGAAACAGAGCAACGGGATAAAGAATGTTAGAAGAAGAAGTTGCGGTAGATGTGGAGATCAAAACTGCGGCTAAGAAGTTTCACATGTTCGTCGGATCACAACATTTGTCCAAAGCCACTCGCTACATTCGGGGATGTGATCTGGTTGAAGGGGAATGGGGCAAAGTTGGAAGCATAGTTTTGTGGAACTTAGTTTTTGGTAATGGCAACAATAAATATATATATATATATACTGGAAAAAAAAAACAAAACATCAAATATTTGATTATCGAACGCGTTTCCGTGCAGATGGAGAGCCAAGAGTGTCGAAAGATATGATCGAGGCGATGGATTTGGAGAAGAATTTGATTCAGTGGAGAGTGTTAGAGGGACCTGTGAAGAAATATTACAAGAGCGTCTTGAAAACGATGGAAGTGAGCCCCAAGAAAGAAGGGTCTGGAAATGTGGTGAAGTTGAGCATTAAGTATGAGAGGATTGATGAAAAGATGCCTCACCCAGAGAGCCTACTCCAGTTCTTGGTAGAAGTGACCAAAGAGGTCGACAGATACCTATTGTCTGAAGAATAGGGACTCTTCTATGTCTAAGTGGGAGTGTTATTGTATACATGATGACTCCTCTTCTGTTTGTATGTTTGTATATATGCTACACATCATGTGATCGCTTCAAGTTGCAAGTTGAGTCATAGTTCATGTAAGTCGTGAATGAGCTTTCAAAAATAAACGAAGTTTTGTTCTACTCCTCCAAGCCATATATCCGCGTTTATACTAACAGTACCAAATTAAGAATTTAAAAATATGTATATGTGAATCCTCTTTTCTACTCTTAATGAATCCACATGTGCAAAATCATAAAAAGAGAAGAAAAGAAAGTATCCCACAAACCATCTTCAACTCTAGCTCTGTTTTTTTGGTGTGATCGATAACTATCTAGGGGAACAGTTTAAAAAAAATCGACATATATATGATGATAATAACTTTATGTCGATAAAATTCAATATACTTAACTATATTCTTATATACAAAATTCAAGACTTGAATAGTCTAAACTGTGATATCCCTAATGATTTTCTGAATGTCCAACGTTTTTAGTCATAGTTTTACATGGATTTATTTGCATTTACCCTTTTACATTTTGCTTCCAAAAACTCAAAAATCATATTTAGATTTAGCTCAAGTTTATATTCGGAAATCATCGTGCACTAATTTAATTTCTGTTAGATCTCAAAATCACACAATAATAGTAAGATAAGAGATGTGAGGTTTAGGAGAGACTCTTTATTAAATCAACCAAAGACAAAGATGGTACAAGGGGTGATTCGTCTCGACGATAAGGTTGACGAGACGAATACGAAAAGAATAGAGAAGCTAAGAACAAAGGACGAATTATAACTAGGGTTTTGCCTCTTTGCTCTCAGTGATTGTGGAGAATTTCTGGATGATTCTGAATGATTCTGAATGGTCTTCAAGGAATAGGGGGTCTTCTATTTATATGGAGAGGAGGTTGGCTTCCTCAAGATATTCTTCCATATTTCTTTTGGAAATATTCTTCTTTGGCGTTGATCTCCTTCTATTTTTCTTGGATGTAGTCTTTTTCTCCAAGTACTTCCTTTTCTTTGAGGAGGTGGAAGTGGAAGCGGGCCGGGCTTACATAGTATTATTAATTGTGACGGGCTCAGGAAATTGTGCTAATTTCTGCTCTAACAATAAGTCCCCCCCAGTTTGGCGAGATAAATGCAATTTAATCTCGGCGAACTTCATGTATAAAAGAGGAGCTCAAGAGCAATTAATAATAACTATGTGATGCCGATGTTGTCGCGATGCTGCGCTGACGTGATGCTGCGTTGCGTTATTGACTTTAGATCCGTACTGCCTCGTTAAAACCTTGATATGGAAAAACCCTATGGGATAAAAACCATAAGAAGGGAAAAGAGTACAGTGACGTAATCTTGTCCGCAAATAGAATATGCTTTTGATAATTTCTCTCGGACTTGACGAGATGACTCTTTTGTCTCGTCAAGGAGAATAGATTGATGTGACGATTTTTCTCGGATTCGAGCTTCGACGAGATTGGTTTTATCGGGCTCGTGTGATGACGAGACCGCTCGATCTCGTATATGATGACGAGATCGGTGTCTTCTCGGGCTCGTGTGATGACGAGACCGCTCGATTTCGTATATGATGACGAGATCGGTGTCTTATCGGGCTCGTGTGATGACGAGACCGCTCGATTTCGTATATGATGACGAGATCGGTGTCTTCTCGGGCTCGTGTGATGACGAGACCGCTCAATTTCGTATATGATGACGAGATCGGTGTCTTTCGGGCTCGTGTGATGACGAGACCGCTTCGATTTCGGATGGACGAAACCGGTTGGGGTTGCGCTTCGGCAACACTTGTTTTCTCGGGATCGTGCTTCGACGAAACCGGTTGGGGTTGCGCTTCGGCAACACTTGTTTTCTCGGGATCGTGCTTCGACGAAACCGGTTGGGGTCGCGCTTCGGCAACACTTGTTTTCTCGGGATCGTGCTTCGACGAAACCGGTTGGGGTTGCGCTTCGGCAACACTTGTTTTCTCGGGATCGTGCTTCGACGAAACCGGTTGGGGTTGCGCTTCGGCAACACTTGTTTTCTCGGGATCGTGCTTCGACGAAACCGGTTGGTTTTATCGGGCTCGTGTGATGACGAGTAGGGGGCTCGTGTGATTCTGAATGATTCTGAATGGTCTTCAAGGAATAGGGGGGTCTTCTATTTATATGGAGAGGAGGTTGGCTTCCTCAAGATATTCTTCCATATTTCTTTTGGAAATATTCTTCTTTGGCGTTGATCTCCTTCTATTTTTCTTGGATGTAGTCTTTTTCTCCAAATACTTCCTTTTCTTTGAGGAGGTGGAAGTGGAAGCGGGCCGGGCTTACATAGTATTATTAATTGTGACAGGCTCAATGAAATTGTGCTAATTTCTGCTCTAACAATTTCTCTAAGGATCAATTACCTAAAACACTGCACACTGACCGGTATGCACTTGCAGCACTTATTTTTTCTTTTATTTTTAGGAAAACTTCACCCATACATCAACCGGCCAAGTTACATCTCATGGGATGTCAAAATGGCGTTACGTATACCCTCCCACACTCTCACATGCAGAACTCAACAATTTTCATACATTTTATTGTTTACATGGTATAAGTACGTACGTGCCAATGCATAGACCCACACAATCAATCATACTTGTTTTGCAGGCGCAAAGTGCATAAACACACACATACACCTAGACTGACCCCTTTCGATGATCATACGTCGATTTTAGAGCATTACTCCACCTAATAGCGATTTCCTCCGATTCTAGTGGATTTTAGGGATCTAAGTAAAACATAATTCTACTCTCAAGGCAAAAGCCGATTTGTCCTATTAAATTTAAATAATAATTTCATATACAGTAGAAACTCTATAAATTAATAATGTCGGGACTTTGATATTTTATTAATTTATAGAGTTATTAATATATAGATTTTGGCTAAAAAAAAATTTCAAAAAAAGAAAATTCAAAATTACGAATCTTTTAAATTTTCCTTAACATTAAATAAAACTTTCCTTTATATGTATATTTTCTTAACTTTTCTCTTTGATGTTTCTATATTTACTTTATTGTTTATATTTTCTCATACTTGCCATATTATTTTAAATTTTTATTTTCTTTTAGTTTCCATATATGTTTGGTGTGTGAGAGATTCATATTTTAGTAGCTAGATATTTTAGATTTATATAAGTTTTTATATGATAATTATTAATTTATGATATTATTGGGACCATATTTTACATAGGACTTTAAAAAAAGTTATTATCTTATTATCTTATCGAATAGTATCATATTTTACACCGGCCCAACTCGGGACCGGAGAAATTTATTAATTTATCGTGTTTATTAATTTATCGAGTATTAATTTATAGAGTTTCTACTGTATCAAGTAAATCCAATTTCGGTATGCTCACTAAATGATGTATATAATCAGCTTTCATATTCTATATATAACGTATCGTATGTCAGTTTGAGCTAATTAACAAAATTTTGCGAGGGGTAACTCTACTATATCATGCTAAATTATCATTTTAAAACAAAACTATACAGATGATTATTTCAACCGAGTCTCATCAGTCATGATGATAAGCTTCACCAAAGTAAGAAAATGAAGGGAAAGCCTGTGGTTGACAAAGAGGGTTTTCCGTTTACTGAGAAGTACTATAAATAAGCTTTGTATGTTTTAAGACTTATGCTTTGTATTGTGATTCTGGTTTGTTCAAGCAAAATGAGCTTGGAGAAAGATGATCGAAATGAGATAATCTATGAATCTTATAGGTTATGATCGCTTAGAGATTATAATCTGAGATTCATTGTATCGATTCTGTAATTGTGTGTGAAGCATCAATAGAGAGAGATCAAGATTCATAACTCTATCACATGATCACTCAACCGTTAACGCTCCACTACTCTACTAGCCACATGACCACATCAATGACCTTTACATTTCAATTTGGAAAATGACATGTATATATATATATATATATATATATAATAATAATATATATAGTTGTTTCTTATTTTGGCAATAACATATACAGTATATACCTTTTTAAGACAATTTCATATCTTCTTTAACCAAAAGAAAAAGACAGTTGTATAGATGTGTTTCTTAAGCTGAAAAATTGTAGATACAGTAGAAACTCTATAAATTAATACTCGATAAATTAATAACTCGATAAATTAATAAAACTGTATGGTCCCAAATTAAGTTTTTGATCCAATAATCTTTCGATAAATTAATATTTCATTAAATTAATAAAATATCTTATACCCGACATTATTAATTTATAGAGTTTCTACTGTATCAGTAAAAAGACAAAAATTCAATAAATGATAACAATGTGACTCGTTGTTGTAGACTTGGGATAAATTTATCGTGCTATTTTATTGGATGTATGATATTTAAATCGTATAGCTAACGTGCAAAGTGAAAATATAGAACCCTAGAATTTTGAACAAAAAAAAAAAAGAACCCTAGAATAATATATCTCACGATTATATAACCGACATAAATGTAATTATTGGATACAACACATAGACAACATACATGATTTGTACGATGAGAAAATCATGCCACATGGAATAAAAAGCACTCATAAGATGTTTATACATAATATTAATAACAATGCGGTAAAGAATCTATCTGTGGCGTTTTAACGTTGGAAGTTCACGAAATTAGAGCGTATATGAGATGGTATACGAGCAGGACGATAGTTCTTGTCAAGCCACACCCCCGTTCCTTTTGCCTCCAAGATAGGCTGGTTTTGGTAAAAGGATCCGAGTCAAAACACAACTAAAAACCTACACAAGTCTTCGGCAGAACAAAAAAAAATAAAAAAATTAACCTCTTGATTTGGAACTTTAAAGATGAACTGTTCAAAGTAAAGGCGCGCCACAGAAGTCCCCGATATCCTCGTTTTCAACACAAACTTGCTTCCACTCTGCTCAACGAAATCAAATAAATAATACAAAAAACATTGATATTGTTATATTATATCATGTGACAAATCGTTTAGGAGAAAAAGGTCAAAAATTACACGTAAAGGTGCAATGAACTTTATTGTCAGCTCAGAGATTGCCACGGCTTCACCAGAACGGGATAGTTCTTCACAACTCACACCAATACTCTCCAAAAACTCGTGTGGACCTAATTAGTCGGAAAACGTGTTATAACGAACAATTAGTACACATTAAACGAGGGTTTAATCTTAAGCATAATTTTTTGCAACCGAATTAAACAAACCGTGTTGGCAGTAGTTTGCGTAAACAGCATTGTTCACAACACCAAACTGATCCAGTTCATAATCACGGACTTTAAGTTCAATCTCTTGGAACCCACTCATTCTGCCATACCGAGAAAAATTCAATAAGATATGAAACGCTTTTATTTGTTTTTTTTTTTTTTTTTTTTTTGAGAAAGGGTTTACTACATGAACATCATAGTAATGCAACCGATATCACAAAAGAAACAAAAATGAAAATTTGAGAGATGTACGTGTCGTACCCATTGGCTCCTTTAAGATGGAGGCATGCGAGAGGCTTGAAGGTCTTTGCGCTCTGGAGAGGTAGAATAAGTGGTCGCCTCCCTGGATAGGGAAACACCACAGGCATAGCGAGAGCCAATGTAGCTTGAAACATTGTACGTTTTCGAGTGACAATGTCCAAATGTGATGAGTAGTTGACAACTTTTTGTTCGGTTTGGGAAAATTGGGTTTCAATCACCACATCCTTATATAACTCACAAGCCTAAAGCACGCTCAGATTCAACACCCCCAACTTCTTGATACGTGTCATCACCCCAAATTTAGCAATTTCTATTCTTTTTTTTTTCTTTCCAACGAAACTTAATCAATTAAAATTTTTATGTTATTTCCATTTCAAAATATAAACTTTTTGTTAGAAAATAAAAGATAAACTTCTTGTTAGAAAATAAAATATATTAAATTCAAGTTTCTAAGCAATTTTATAACATCATGTACACCAAAGTACACTTACCCACTCTCCTAACTTCATCTTGAGTTCCCATGTCCAAGTGTCTTTGTTACTGTCTTTGTTACCAAGAAACAAATTACAAAATATATATAATTCTGGCTGTAAAACTAGTCCTATAAGTGTTGGACCCAGATTCCACACCTGGAATCTAGCCGTAAGGGCCCATTACCTTGATCCAAGATTGAAGTCCAGGCCCACTCAAGCCCAGCAAGAAGACTCGAGCCCACCAAGCGACTCCCTCGTAAGCCAGTTAACTGCCATCCGAGCTATTCCGGTCGACGTAAAGACGAGCTCCAGCTCGATCAAGGACCAGGTCGGCACTGCGAAGAAAGACGAAGTCAAAGAAGATCTCCTTCAAATCCGGTCTGGTCCGAGATCACCGGGATCGTTAGCTGCACGTGGCGAGATACGCGGAGGTGGATCGTAGCTGATTCTGGAGCTATAAAAGGAGCTTGAAAACAGTCGGATCAAGGGACATCTTTTCAGACATCTTCTTCCGATCATTAGACCTAATTACTATCATACTTTCCTTGTATTTTCCTTTGAGCTTAGTTCTTTCTCTCTTCTGAGAATTCATTGTAACCATTTTCATTCGTTTAATACAATTCCGTTTAGCCAAATCCTTGCTTACGATTCATTCGACTTACATCAAAATCTAGCCCTAAATCTCCCTAAGTTTCTTCCTTGCAAAACCTATAAATTTCGAGTGTGGTTTTCATAGCCCACATTTTGGCGCCGACTGTGGGGAGGAAACATAGATTTTCTTACACAAGGGTCGAACCTAAGCCAGGTAAGAGCGAAAATGGATACTATCCGGTCGCAAACCCAGGGATCTAACTCCCAAAACTCGATCCCATCGGATCAGATCACCTCGAACATCAGTAGCAGCCAAACTGCTGATGCATCGAGAGATCAGATCGCGTCGAATGTTGGTAGCCGCCAAACTGCCAACACTTCGAATACGCCGATCACATCTGCTACCGCCTCCACTGGAGTGCAGCTTAGCACTCCACCTCGCGTGGAACCAGTGGTGATCAATCTCGCCACACCGGTAGCAACCCCGAGCCCGATTCTACCGAATCTGGGTTCGCACACCATCGAGAGACCTCTCTCTCGAGTTTGGGTCAGATCGGAAGATCCCCCAACAACTGTGACTCCACAGAGTCGGACTATTCCTGTTCGACCTGCATCTGCGACGCAAACTCCTCCGCGAGCTAGTCCAGATGATCTGGCACAGATCAAACAGCTTCTCACCAACCTGGTAAACGGTCAGCGCGACCACGAAACTAGGCTGGAGAGACATGAGAGACGCCTCGCTGAATCTCGAAACATCACTAGCCCGCCTCCGCGGACTCAGCTCGATTTTTCGACGATCTACGCATCTGGCATACCTCAGGCGCAATTCGTTACGCCTTCGCGACCTCAAGTCTCTCAGACTTTCGGTCCACCGCCGAGCTCGCCACCAGTTGGCAATACGAGCTCGCACCCAAGCGAGACGAGAGCTCAACCGAACGTTCCGCTCTCATCTCCACCCCCAGGGCCACCTGGTACCGATCCAGCTAGGCCTAGGTGGTTTGGCGCTTCAGCTTTTGCCTCGAGCTCGCAGGCAATGCCTCAGTTTGAGAATCAGCTAGGCGCGACATACGGTTCACAGCCCTCCGCAACAGCGCGAGAGCACGTGAACGGGAATTATCAACAATTCCCTAGCTCGAACGGTCAGCCCAATCGAGCTCAGTTCCAAGGAGCTAACGATTCATGAATCAAGCTCCATTTTTCCGATTCCAGCAATCAAAATACCGAGATACCAGCAAGCTGCGTATCCCGAATACTCGGTAACAGCGATCCGAGAGCTTACATGCGAGCTTTTAACCTCGTCGTATCTCGAGTTCCTTTCTCTCCAGAAGAGATAGAAGCAGCCTACTGCAGGCTCTTCGCTGAGAACCTGATCGGACCAGCTCAAGAATGGTTCTCAACGCTGGACGAAAACTCAATCGATAATTTCGACCAGCTCCAATCAGCCTTCCTAAAACAGTATTCGATCTTCATCGAATCTAAAATTACGGAAGCAGACCTTTGGAGACTTTCTCAAGGTCCAAAGGAATCACTTCGATCTTACATTGACAGATTCAAATCAGTCAAAGCTAAGATCACAAACCCTAATGAGGCAGTAGCTCTACTTGCCCTCAAAAACAACTTGTGGTACGAATCGAAATTTAGAGAAGAACTAACTGTTCGACCTACAATTTCACTAGATGACGCATTACATCGCGCATCAGCATTCGCAACTCTCGAGGAAGACACAGCTCTCCTCAGAGAAAAGTACCTCAAAGGGGAGCTCGCATATGCTCCACCAGGTGCTAAGAAAACTGCACCAGCTAAACCACCTTCGCAGAGTAAAGGACAACATTCCTACTCTATCGAAACTTCAGCTCCCATAAAGAGCTCGGAGGAAGAAGAGAAACACTGCGATATTCACAATACAAACGGCCATTCCACAGAGGAATGCCGTGCTAAAGGCAAAAAGTCTAGCAAAAAGAAGGGAAAAAGCAAAACAGCTGAAACCGCGGTTAAGGCCGAAAAGCCAAAACCCAAACCAGCTAAAGACTCCGACAACGCACCTCAGAAAAGAGAACGCGAAGTCGAGGTCGAAGCCCCGATTCCCCTCCTTCTAACAGGAAAAGAATCGACCTAATCTTCGGAGAGCTCAGCCTTTGCGGCGGCTCAACGAGATCCGTGGTCACCCCCCCACCCGCTCCTAGAAAGGCTACGAGCTCTAGCTCACACAGACCTCCTAGACTTGTCGGGGGGATAGAGCATTCTTACAGAAGCTCGCCTGTTACATCACCTACCTCCAGACCCGATACTAAGAGCATTGCGATCTCTTGCTTACGCAGACTTCACAAGCTCTCGGGGGGAGTAGAGCCACCTACCCCTAAACGAATTGACTTCATTTGCGGTGGCTCGAAGATGTGCAAAGACTCGATTAACTCGATCAAAGCACATCAGCGACGGGTCGAGTCATCTGGACAACCACGTCCTCTAGACGGACCTGATCACGAAATCAAATTTCGAGAAAGCGAAACACTCGCACTCGATAAACCTCATGACGATGCACTCGTAATCGAGCTCGCCGTAGCCGGATTCGAGCTGACCAGAGTCATGATAGACACAGGAAGCTCTGTAGACGTGCTGTTCTACGATGCTTTCAAGCGAATGGGATTCGAAAACTCCGCACTCATAGGAGGCCGTACGCCCCTAACTGGGTTCGCAGGAGAAACGACCTATTCCATGGGAACTATCCAGCTCCCAATCAAAGCAGGTGGTATAACGAAAACAGTTGACTTTGTGGTCGTAGATCGCCCCGCGCCATTCAATGCCATTCTCGGCAGGCCGTGGCTCTACACCATGAAAGCAGTTGCATCCACTTACCACCAATGCGTCAAGTTCCCTACACCTTGGGGAACAAAAACAATTCGCGGTTGCCAACGAGCTTCCCGAGATTGCTATATGGGCAGCTACTTGCGAGCTGAAAAATCGCCAGTATAGCAATTACAGAAAGAAGAGGAGCTCGCGATTCGGCAGATCAAACATGGCAAAGATCCGACCGTCCGCGAACCTCGAAAAGACTTGGTCACTCAGGTTTGCATCGACGAAACCGACCCCGAAAGGCGCGTTGGTATCGGAATCGATCTCGCAAAACCTATCCGTGACGAGCTGATCGCCTTCCTAAAGGAAAACATCAGCACATTCGCATGGTCCACCGCGGACATGCCCGGGATTGACACTAGGATCACGTCTCACGAGCTGAACGTAGATCCCACGTTCAAACCCATGAAACAAAAACGTCGAAAACTCGGCCCAGATCGGGCTAAAGCAGTAAACGACGAAGTAGACCGACTACTCAAGGTAGGCTCGATCAGAGAGGTGAAATACCCCGACTGGTTAGCTAATCCTGTAGTTGTCAAAAAGAAAAACGGAAAGTGGAGAGTCTGTATCGATTTCACAGACCTTAATAAAGCTTGTCCAAAAGACAGCTATCCACTTCCTCATATAGATCGCTTGGTCGAAGCTACGGCTGGTCACCAGCTCCTATCCTTCATGGATGCGTTTTCTGGGTATAATCAAATCAAGATGAACCCAGAAGATCAGGAGAAAACAGCTTTCATAACAGACCGAGGTACTTACTGCTACAAAGTAATGCCATTCGGGCTAAAAAATGCGGGAGCTACATATCAGCGCCTCGTAAACAAAATGTTTGCCGATCAGCTCGGTAAAACAATGGAGGTGTACATAGACGATATGCTGGTCAAATCCTCTAGGGAAACAGACCACGTCGCACAGCTCCGGGTATGCTTCTCCATACTTAACAAGTACGGCATGAAGCTGAACCCGACTAAGTGTACATTCGGAGTTCCGTCTGGCGAGTTCCTCGGTTACCTAGTAACTGAACGCGGAATCGAGGCGAACCCGAAGCAAATCTCTGCCCTCTTAGATATGCCTTCTCCAGAAAATACTAGAGAAGTACAACGGTTAACCGGTCGAATAGCAGCCCTTAATAGGTTCATTTCCCGGTCAACCGACAAGTGTCTTCCATTTTACCAGCTCCTCCGAGGAAATAAAAAATTCCTCTGGGACGAAAAATGCGAAGAAGCTTTCAAACAGCTCAAAACTTACCTCAGCGAACCTCCTATACTGGCAAAACCAGTAGAAGGAGAACCGCTATACCTTTACATCGCGGTCTCGCCTGCAGCGGTCAGCGGGGTCTTAGTTCGTGAAGAGCTAAACGAACAAAGACCAATCTTTTACGTAAGTAAATCCCTGATTGATGCCGAGACTAGATACCCAGCTATGGAAAAACTTGCCTTAGCAATAGTAATGTCCGCTCGCAAGCTGCGACCTTACTTTCAATCACACACAATCGTGGTGATGACCTCGCAACCATTGCGAACTATGCTACATAGTCCAAGTCAATCTGGACGACTAGCTAAATGGGCTATCGAGCTCAGCGAATACGACATCGAATATCGAACTAGAACCTGTGCTAAAGCCCAGGTACTAGCTGATTTCATGATCGAGCTGGCACCGGAAGCCAATAACGATACCACCCTCTCTAAAGTTTGGACACTCTTCGTAGATGGAGCCTCGTCCAAACAAGGAGCTGGCGTCGGAATCAAACTCACATCTCCAACCGGAGAAGTGATCGAACAATCGTTCAGACTCGGATTCGTCGCCTCTAACAATGAGGCCGAATACGAGGCACTCATAGCCGGACTCCGACTCGCAATCGGGATCGGCGTGAATGAGATCAACGCATTCAGCGACTCCCAGCTCGTTACTAGCCAATACAGCGGCGAGTACGAAGCAAAAGAGGAGCGCATGGAAGCTTATCTCAAAGTAGTTCGAGATTTAGCTGGACAATTCAGTAAATTCGAACTAACTAGGGTGCCTAGGGGAGAGAACACTTCGGCTGACGCCTTAGCTGCTCTCGCCTCCACTTCGGACCCAACTGTAAGACGTGTGATCCCAGTCGAAGGCATAGATAAACCTAGCATCGACATCGCACTCAAGTCTGACAGTATAAACGCAATTACCTCGCGCCCGTCTACTCGTTCTCAAACTAGACAGTCCCAAGATCCGGGACCATCTAACCCGGAACCTGATTCCGAGGAAGAAGAACCTGACCAAGATAGGCAAAAAACAAGGTATATCGATTCGGACTCTTCGCAAAATACGCAAGAGTCCACGATCCATACCGTCCCATCTGCTATGGCGAACGAACTCACCTTAAAGGAAGAGTTCGCTGCGAGACCCGACTGGAGAACCCCTATCATCGAGTATATCCAGCTCGGAGCCGTCCCTAACGAAAAATGGGCATCTCGCAAGCTAAAAGCCCAAAGCGCACATTATTGCATAATGGAAGATAAGCTCTACAAGCGAAGCCTTATCGAACCATATCTAACATGCATCCGGAAGAAGCTTACACCGTAATGCACGAGACTCATCAAGGACCTTGCGGAAGTCATTCCGCAGGCCGAGCTCTCGTCATACGGATTAAAAAGCTAGGCTACTTCTGGCCGACGATGATCAGAGACTGCGAACAGTACTCCAGGCGATGTGACAAATGCCAAAGGCACGCCCCAAGCATTCACGTCCCAGCTGAAACACTCTCATCGATCTCTTCACCTTATCCTTTTATGAGGTGGTCTATGGACATAATAGGACCTATGGTCTCTTCGGGACCAAAGCAATTCCAATACCTATTAGTCCTTACTGACTACTTCACTAAATGGATCGAGGCCAAACCATACCAACAAACGACCGAACTCGAGGTCCGGAAATTTATCTGGAAAGACATCATTTGTCGACACGGGCTCCCTTTCGAGATCGTGACAGATAACGGATCTCAGTTCATAGCTCGAACATTCAAAGACTTCTGCAAGAAGTGGAACATACGCATAACGTATTCCACACCTCGTTACCCTCAAGGGAACGGGCAAGCTGAAGCAACAAACAAAACCCTCTTGAGTAACCTCAAGAAACGACTCGACGCCCGTAAACATAGGTGGTCCGAAGAGCTCGCAGCAGTTCTTTGGGCTTGCCGAACTACACCTCACAAAGCTACTCATGAGACCCCGTTCTCATTAGCTTACGGGCTAGAGGCCGTCATCCCAACTGAAACTTCCGTTCCAAGTCTTCGCAGGATGCAATGTCCAGCGAACGTCGAGCTGAACGAAGAAATGTTGAGAGATCACCTTGACCTTATCGACGAACGTCGAGATCAAGCTCTGATCCGGATACAAAACTATCAACAGGCCGCAGCTCGCTATTACAACTCCAAGGTTAAACACCGGAGCTTTCATATAGGCGACATGGTTCTGAGAAAAGTACAAGACTATACCAAAGAGCCCGTGCAGGGAAACTTGGGACCAACTGGGAAGGTCCCTACCTCATTACCGAAGTAGTTCGCGATGGCGTCTACAAGCTCACAAAAGTCAGAAACGGAATACCTGAACTAAGACCTTGGAATGCGATGAACCTGAAAAGGTACTATCACTGAAAAGGATCTAATCTGAGTATCTCCACCCCTCGAACTACGTTTAGGCTTGATCCTCCTTCCCTGGGGGTACGTAGGCAGCTCAACCACGAGTCCAGCCCCAATCCGAATTTACTTCGTTTTATTTGAGACGACCTCATTGGCCGGCCCTAAAACGGGCTCGATTTGTATCATCTCGAATATTATACTTAAATAAAAGTTTTCTATGTTTATCACTACGAATTGCTCGAATCAACTCAGCAAGTCCTTAAGAAATTCCGAATTACTTAAGCGTATCAATTTACGTCGAAAACGCCTGATCTTGCGTGACCTGAAAAGAAATCGAGCTCTTTCTCTCGTCTCAAAACAGATCGGAAGATCGAGATCACCTCGATATTCCCCTTTCGAACGAAGTGAGGTTCAGAGTCCACCTCTTTACCTTCAATTTCTTACTTCGCAAAAACCAATCGAAGTCCGCAGCGTCCAAGCATCCAGCGTAGTGTTCTAGCAATCGTAGAACCGAAGACCCAGAGACAGCCCGAAATCTAACACGAAGCCGAGCCATCCAGACGGACCTGAAGTTCACGATTAGCTCGGAACACTATCGGCGAAGCGACAAAACCAAGACGAACTTCGAAAGGTAATAAATTCCATCTCCAAAAGCCGAATAAGAAACACCTCGATCGAAAGACGGGAAAACAACTCCGCAAAGCGCGAGCTACATCAGTTCGCCAAAGAGCTCGAAAAAGAATAAACACCACGTTTAGCTCGATCCGTGCGATCGACGAAAATCGGTAAAATTCGCCTAAGTGTTGAATCGATCTAATCGTCCCGAATTGGACTTGATTCGACCTAAAACTATGTTTAGCTCGTTCCACGCGATCAGCCAAAACTAGTAAAAATATTCTAAGTGTTGAATCAACCTAAACGGATCGATTCGACCTCCGACTAAAGTACATCTTGGCCCTGGTCTCTCGACCGGCCAAAACACTTAGTCAAAAAGCCTCAAAACATTTTGGCAAGTAAAACGCGAGCTAAAATGAAAGTTGCAAAACAATTTGAGCAAAACGCGCCTAAGGCCAAAACATTAAAAGCCCCCGCGGGCAAACGAGTTTGTGGATAAAAGCCTTCCCAGGCACCAAATCCGAAACATAAAGCGTAAAAACCCCGCCGGGCAACCAAGTCTTAAAATAAATTGAAAAAGGAGTAGAGATAGAAAGAGGTCGACCAAGAGCTCAGTCCTCGACGGTCATCTCTTCATCTTCCTTCTCTTCCTCCTCGTTGCTTCCCTTCTCTTCGGCATTCGTCCCGAACGGGTTCAAGCCAACCGGGATGTTCGTCGATGGGTCGATCTCCATGCGCGCGACCGAGTCCTCCGAAACCACGGGAAGGTTAAACTTCCCGATCGAGAAATCGGAGACTTGGGCCGCCTTGGCTGCTTCGGCCACCTCATCCTCGAGCCCCTTCAACCTGGCGAGCTCTTCCTCCTGGTTGATCGCACCGGAGATCAGCGACGTAAGGAGATCGATGTTGGATTGGAGTTCGATCTGATCGCCCTCCTTCTCACCTTCCACCCTCTTCTCCTCGAACTTTGCCTTAGCCGATTCAAGCACTTCCCGATGCTTCGCGACCATCTCCCTCCGACCTGCGCGGTTGGCACGGCGAGCTACGTTGTCCTTCTCGGCGACGAGTACCTGGTTCTCCCGGCTAAGGCGAAGCGACTGCGTCAGCGCACTCGAGCTCTCCTTCTGCAAAGCCGCCATCTGCTCCTGATTCTGGGACAGCTGGCGCAAGAGATCGGCCTCCCTGGTCTCGAGCTCTTTCACACGACCCTCCTGCGAGGTGTGTTTCTTCAAGAGCTCACCCTGACGAGCTACCCGCTCGTTCGCCGCAGAGAGATCGGAGGTCAACTTGGCAACGAGCTCCTTCACCTGATCGAGCTCTTTCTGCTGAGGCGCGTCTCTGATCCTCGACTCCAGGCGGGACACCAACATGTTACGAGCTGCCACAGCCTAACAAAAACAAAAAATTCAACCAAGGCCAAAACAACAACAAAGACTCTCGTCTAAAGTTTTGACTAGGGAAACAGTTCATACCCTCCCGCTCGCAGCGCACGTCGCGATGTAGAGCTCCTTCTCAGACATCTGGTTCAGGGACGGGAGCCGGCATCCGACGGGCTTGAAGTGGAGCTGAATGCGAGCTGTTCCCTCCTCGTCGTCCTGAACGGGGAAGCCTTTGGAGTTCTCGTACTGCCAGTAAAACGGCGGCTTTCCCCCGCTCCCGTTCGAGGCAGTCGGGCCGCCCTCGCGAGAACGAGTCTCTCCATCGTCACTCCGAGCTCGCTTCGGCGCCTGCCTCGAGTGACCTTGATCCGAACTCCGAGTCCGATCGGAGCTCACATGAACCGTACTCGGGAGAGGACAACCTCTCCTTCGGCGGTCGCGTCGACCTGGTCAACCACCTGGTCGGCAAGGGCAGAAGACCCCCCCGGGCTTCGAAGCCATAGCCTCCTCCACCGCCGTTACGAACTCGCCGGCACGAACTCGACTTCCACCCGAGGAAGCGCCTTGGCACCCTTTGCGGTCCGGGATCTGAGAGGCTGACGACGGGTCATTCTTCGATCTGCGTGAGAGAGGAGGAACAGAAGAAGCAGAGCTAGAATCTTGCGCCGATCTAACCGGAAGATCAGCTGGAAAATTTATATAAACAGCTCGTTACAAAGAGTTCGTAAAATGAATTTCTAGTTGGTCAAGGGAGATTATTACCTGGAGGAGGAGCAGGAGGAGAGCTGAGAACTCGACGGATCCGTTCCGGAGTAAAAGTACTCCAGTTCACCTTTTCCCTTCCGAGTCGCTCGACGAGGTAATCAATCCCCGGGTTTTTGGTACTGGATCTACAACTGCAAAAGACAAAAAATCATCAATAAACGAGGTATTCCATAAGTCAAGCGAGGTATCGACTATCCTAAACGGAAATCGGCCTAAGCTAACCAACGCTAGTCGCCCACTCCGTTCGGATTCGACCAAAGTCGAAGTCGCCCATCGTGGCCTCGCTGACCCGGAAGAAGAACATCTCGTCGCTCCACCCGCTATCCCTCTGCGGGGTGTTCGTGAATATTCGCCGATTCGGCCTCGGCGAGGAGTAAAACGACCCGGAAGCCTGGTGTTGTTCTTCACCGAGAAAAGCTTTCTCAGATCTCGAACACCGAACGAGACGCCCTCTTCCCGAGCTCGAACCGCACATCCTATCACGTGGCGGACGAAGCTCGGGTGCATCTGTGGAAACGCCATCTTAATGAGCGAGCGCTTCCATCAGAAAACGAGGGACCGGGAAAATCATCCCGGCGCTCCGCCAATACGACGTATAGGCGCAGCAAAACCCCGGACGAACATGCTCCGGGTCCTCTCCCTCAGCCGGAGAACGAGTTCGATCCATCCGGGATCCCGAAATCCTGCCGGAAGTGTCGAGGCTTTCGGCGTCGAGCGTCGTCTCGGCGTGCGGCGTGAACTTCCCGTCACCGCCGAGGTCGACGGCCTTTCCCTTCTCTTGCTTGACGATTCTTCGGAGGCATGTAGTCGGAGGAGACGGAGGAAAAAGAGGTTGAAAGAGTTTTTGGAGAAATTCGAAATCGAAACAACCTAAAACGCTCGAAAGTTTGCAAAGGTTCGATAATTTTCAAGAACTTGGAGTTATCTAATCTAAAACTTAAGAGCAAATAAATAAGTAAAAGAGAGAGGAGAAGTTACCTTTTCAAAAACGTGGGCACGGTTAAAGAGAAGAGTAGTGGGTCGAGTTTATATTCAGCATTAACTGCTGAAGAGATCGCAAAGAATCCGATTTTTCTGCGTGAATCTCGACCGTACAACTCACAGATCTTAACCGCTTGCATGCGACGAGCTGATGATGTGACGCGCTGTGGGTCCCAAAAGATCTCAGCCGCACGGACTCTTCGCTCTCCTCGATCTGAACCGTCCGATTCGAAAACATAATCATTTCGAATCTTGAAAATATGCGATATACGTTATCGAGGAGCTCGGTTTGCGAGATTGCGGTGAGTTGACAAGATTTGCTCGCGATCTCAGCCGTTCATCTCGATTCAACGGCCAGATCTTATCTTCACCTCGAAGAAAAGAAAAATTAATGCCTAAGGCAATTTCCAACGACGAGATCCCCGCGATCTTTTACCCCGTTCAAACCTTTGCGGATAAGCTCGAATATACCCCGAATCGAGGAATTCGAATTAGCCCGGCAAAAGTTTGAATTTTTGAAATTAAAACAAACCGCCCGTTTTAAGTTCGAAACTCACTTAAAAGGGCTGGGGGGCAATTGTTGGACCCAGATTCCACACCTGGAATCTAGCCCGTAAGGGCCCATTACCTTGATCCAAGATTGAAGTCCAGGCCCACTCAAGCCCAGCAAGAAGACCTCGAGCCCACCAAGCGACTCCCTCGTAAGCCAGTTAACTGCCATCCGAGCTATTCCGGTCGACGTAAAGACGAGCTCCAGCTCGATCAAGGACCAGGTCGGCACTGCGAAGAAAGACGAAGTCAAAGAAGATCTCCTTCAAATCCGGTCTGGTCCGAGATCACCGGGATCGTTAGCTGCACGTGGCGAGATACGCGGAGGTGGATCGTAGCTGATTCTGGAGCTATAAAAGGAGCTTGACAGCAGTCGGATCAAGGGATTTTCAGACCTTCTTCCGATCATTTAGACCTAATTACTATCATACTTTCCTTGTATTTTCCTTTGAGCTTAGTTCTTTCTCTCTTCTGAGAATTCATTGTAACCATTTTCATTCGTTTAATACAATTCCGTTTAGCCAAATCCTTGCTTACGATTCATTCGACTTACATCAAAATCTAGCCCTAAATCTCCCTAAGTTTCTTCCTTGCAAAACCTATAAATTTCGAGTGTGGTTTTCAGCACCCACAATAAGTTTTTTTCTTTTTTTTTTAATAGGAACATTGAGGAAGAAAGTTGGCGTTAAATCGTTTTGTGATGGCAATGTAAATTTTATATTAAATACCTTATTTAATCTTAATTCTAGCTAAAGAAGAATTTCAATAATCAAGAAAGATTTTAGGGTTATAATAAAAAATAATTACTGTTTTTAAATATGTATAAAATAATCTTAAACGATAGAACTTATTATGAAACAGTGAAAATGCTTATTATGGAGTATATACTTTTGTAAACAGTCTATATACGTTTCTAGAATGGTTCAGAAATCCAAACCTAAAAAACAGAGAATACTTATTAGATTTAAATGGAAGAAATCAATTCTCAACTACACGAGAAATCTTTTAAAACCAACAGCAAGAAAACAGCATCCCTCAACTATAAAGCGAAGTATTTGAATATTTTAAAAACAAATGGTAGAAAAAACGAAGTATGGCTAACTATAAAGCGAAGAATATCGAAACAACTATGGTCTATGGAAAAGGGAATAGACCTGGTGGGGAGGAGCTCGACTATGTCACAGTTTGTTGAATTTCAAAATCGCACAATAATAGTAAGATTAGAGATGTGAATTTTAAGAGAGACTCTTTATTAGATCAATCAAAAATAAACATGGTACAAGGAGTGATTCGTCTCGACAAAAAGGCTTGACGAGACGAATACGAAAAGAATAGAGAAATTAAGAACAAAGGACGAATTATAACTAGAGTTTTGCCTCTCTACTCTTAGTGATTGTGGAGAATTTCTGATGATCTTCAAGGAATAAGGGGGTCTTCTATTTATATGGAGAGGAGGTTGGTCTTCAAGATATTTTTCCATATTTCTTTTGGAAATATATTATTTTTTTGGTGTTGATCTCTTTCCATTTTTCTTTGAAATAGTCTTTTTCTCCAAATACTTCCTTTTCCTTGAGGAGGTGGAAGTGGGAAGCGGGCCGGGCTTGCATAGTATTATTAATTGTGACGGGCTCACAAAACTTGTGTTAATTTCTCCTCTAAAAATAAGTCCCCCGAGTTTGGCGTAAATGCAGTTTAATCTCGGTGAATTTCATGTATAAGAGAGGAGCCCAAGAGCAATTAATAACAATTATGTGATGCCGACGGGATGCCGATGCTGCCGTGATGCTGTGATGACGCGATGATGCGTTGGGTTATTGACTTTAGATCCGTACCGCCTCGTTGAAACCTTGATATGGAAAAACCCTATGGGATGAAAACTAAAAAAAGGGAAAAGAGTACGATGACGTAATCTTGTCCGCAAATAGAATGTGCTTTTAACAATGTCTCTCGGACTTGACGAGATGACTCTTTCGTCTCGTCAAGGAGAATAGATTGCAGTGATGATTTTTCTCGGATTCGTGCTTCGACGAGATTGGTTAGGGTCGTCCTTCGACGATATCGGTTGGGGTCGCGCTTCGGCAACACTTGTTTTTCTCGGGATCGTGCTTCGACGAAACCGGTTGGGGTCGCGCTTCGGCAACACTTGTTTTTCTCAGGATCGTGCTTCGACGAAACCGGTTGGGGTCGCGCTTCGATGACACCGATTGGGGTCGCGCTTCGGCAACACTTATTTTTCTCGGGATCGTGCTTCGACGAAACTGGTTGGGATCGCGCTTTGGCAACACTTGTTTTTCTCGGGATCGTGCTTCGACGAAACCGGTTGGGGTCGCGCTTAGGCAACACTTGTTTTTCTTCGTCAAGATGTTTGGCCAGAACGTCGACGTGTACCTTCGAAGGTGAATAAAATTTTACAATGCTCATCTCGTTAGACGGATTATAAAATTTTATTGGAGTTATAGCTCAACCTTTGGAAAGGCTGCCTACGTACCCATGCCGGGATCAAGCCATTCGTAATTCTTAGTTCATTGCGACGAGTAGGGAGTACTACTCCACTTTTTTTTTTTGGATGCCGAGACGCTTACCGGACGTGCCGTTTTGGCGGTGGAGGCAGGTCATCTGGGTGAGGGAGTGGTTGAGGCGCGTTCTTCTCGGCGTCATCTTCTTCATCTCGACGCGACGTATTATTACGTCGGCGCTTGTTTGCAGCTTGTCGATTTTGGTCGCGGCATTCAGCATCATCTTGGCTTTGCGGAGTATTGATGTACTCTTGTATCAAGCTCATAACGTGCCTACAAGTTTCCTCGCATGACCGTATCGTCTATGGAAGCGACAGTAATCGTCGTTGTCTTTTTCGTCGCGTCGTTGTTCATCGGGAGATGTTTTTCTTTTATTCTCTTGACGAGACGACTCTTTCGTCGTTCCATGAATCTTCGAGTGGTGTGCCCTGATTTCTTCAACAAGAACGTATTTTTGGGACCAGTGCAAAGCGTCGTCTTGGAGGGTTGCGGGTTCGTTGAGCATCAGACTCTCTTTTAACTTTGATTCGAATAAAAGCCCGTTTTCAAAAGCTTTAATTCCTATCACGTCGGGGATGTCTAAGTGCTCAACTGCTGCTGTTTTGAATCTCTCCACAAACTCGCGAAGAGGCTCATCTTTTCCTTGTGCCATAGTGAAAAGATTGGTGCTGCCTTTCGACAAAAACATGCCAAAATGTTTCATGAATGCCGTGCTGAGATCGTCGAAGCTGTCGATGGTCTCGGCGGGAAGATTCGAAAACCAGCTCGTCGCGTCTTTGTTCATATGCTCGATGAACACTTGGCAGTAATTTGCGTCTTGTTCTTCAGGGGAGGCATATTTTTTGCCTTCTCATGGCCATCTCGAAGTTTCTTAGCCAGTTTCGAGGATCGTCACCCATTGTTGTAGAACTGAAGACGGAGGGCCGTTTGATCCTTTAGAGGTATCGCGGCGATGCGACGAGTGAAAGGACTCCTTTTCGTCTCGGCGAGGATTTTGGCAATCTCGGAGCGCCGTGCACTTTGGAGCTGATTGCTTCGAGGTCGCGGTGCAGCTTGGCCACTTCCGGGTCGGTGTCTTTCTCACCATTCGTCGCGGCATTAGAGTTGGTCGCAGCGGTGCTTCTTGTCGGCGTCTGGAAGAGAGTTCGTCCCGTCGGGATGACTCGTCCGTCGCTGGTGACGTGGAGGGAGTCGATCTTGTCGTTGTACTTTTGCTGCTGAGCTTGCATCTCGGCAATTGAGCAATTTGAGCAAAACCTTGCATGGCTGCGGTTAACGCGGCGGTCGTGACGGGAGCTTCTACGTCAGGAACCGGTGGCGGCGGAGGGTTGACGTGACCGTTGGTCGCGTCGACTTCGACGGGATGGACGATGGGGTTTCCATCTGCGCCGAGTTGACTTTGCAGTCCGCCTGTTTCTGGTGACGAGCTCGCGTTTGGAGGTCCCATCTTTGAACCTTGATTGACTTTTTTCAGAGTTTTTTCTCCAGCCCCACGGTGGGCGCCAATTGTTGAATCTCAAAATCACACAGTAATAGTAAGATAGAGATGTGAGGTTTAGGAGAGACTCTTTATTAGATCAACCAAAGACAAAGATGGTACAAGGGGTGATTCGTCTCGACGAAAAGGCTTGACGAGACGAATACGAAAAGAATAGAGAAACTAAGAACAAAGAACGAATTATAACTAGGGTTTTGCCTCTCTACTCTCAGTGATTGTGGAGAATTTATGATGATCTTCAAGGAATAGGGGGTCTTCTATTTATATGGAGAGGAGGTTGGCTTCTTCAAGATATTTTTCCATATTTCTTTTGGAAATATTCTTCTTTGGTGTTGATCTCTTTTCATTTTTCTTGGAAGTAATTTTTTTCTCCAAGTACTTCCTTTTCTTGAGGAGGTGGAAGTGGGAAGCAGGTCGGACTTGCATAATATTATTAATTGTGACGGGGTCACGGAAATTGTGCTAATTTCTCCTCTAACACATGTGCTTAGTTCATCAGAAATGGGCATTGTGGTAACATTTGGGTTTAATTTTGTTTAACCTATCTACCATTGTTGAATTTAGAACACTAAGAATATGTTTACTGAGTGAATATTTTGTTATTAGATGTTCATTTTGTTCAGAGCATATATGGTGAGAATATTGTCTTCAACCATCTTTAACATTTGAAGCTATCTACATGTCAAGTAGACTGGGAAGAGATAATTGTCCGCTTGCTCAAAGATTCTCCTAATTTTAGTTTGAAGTTGTGTAACTCGAGAGCTACCATGATTGCGTAACTCGACTATAATGCATTGTTAGTGTGAGGTTTAATCGAAACTCTTTTGTATGATGGCAACAACATCGTTTTAGTATGGCTTAATGGGTTTGCTGGGAGAATTGTGTTCGTCAATGTTTGTTGTGTAGTGTCCAAACTTTTAAGTGGACAAGCTTTGAAGGATCGAGGAATTACCGAGACTGATCTAGTGAAATACATCTTGAAAAATTCTCGTTGCTTAATGGTTGCAACAATTATCCTTGCAAATTAAAATATGAGGAATTGGCAATTTACCCCAAATTGAAAGGGTTCTTGTCCATTTACTCTTTTACGTTTGTGTTTTGTCCATTACCCTTTTTTGGCATTTTTTTCATTTTTGCCATTCTTTTTATTTGGATAATCTTTTGTTTTCATTTTCGTTTTTTAAATTAAAATTTAATAAATATACTTGCACACCTTTTCCATGAACCACAAGCTACATATACTTGCACCATATTAAAGGTAGAGGATTAAAGAGAAAGAAGGAGAGGAAGAAGTAGAGGAAGGAAGAAGAGGAAGGAAGAAGGAGAGGAAGAACGTGAGGGATGTGTCATGGGTTATTTTGGGATAGTTGGAGGAAAAAAAAGGAAAGAAAGATTTGAAAAATATACAGTTGCAATATTTTTTCGATCTTCGCAGAAGACGAGTTCTACAAACCGTAGACGACACTAATTTTGCTAGATCTTGTACTAGAAACATGAGTACTACGGATCATAGAAAACATGGTTTTAGTATAACACTACTTCTGCGGGATGTAGATTAGACAAAAACACGTAGGATACCGAAACTACTTTTTGTAGATAGCAGTGTTTCGCGTAGAACTTAAAATCTACGAATAGTAGAAGATACTTGATTGTGTAGATTATATTTGGTGCAAATTCTACAAAACGGTAGAGCTTATAGTACTTAGTAGATATCGAATTCTAAATCCGGAAGAGGTATGAATAAGTTGTAGATATTATGTTCTACGGCGGTTAGACCTCTGAATATCTTATAAAAAACGTATTCTACTTTGATATTATAGATTTGTAGAACGAAACTTCAAATATTTTTCTTAATATCATAAACATTTTCAAAAATGTTTAAATATTTTACACAGTTTTGAGATCATTTTTAGGAATTATGGAAATTTTTTTCACTTCAAAAAACATTTACTATGAGTTTTTAAATAAATTGAAGGGCAATCTTGACTAAAAATGACCAAAGTAAAAAAAATAGTAAAGGGATAAGAACCCCTTTTATTTGGGGTAAACTGCCAATTCCCCAATTAAAATATGGAAATTTGCTTTTACCAAATTTTATTATTTATTTTTCATTTCGTCTTTGCTTGAGGCAAAAGTTTAATACTTTTGCCCTGCAGTGTTTTTTTTTTTTTTCTTTCCCTGATATGTAGTTTTTAGAAAGGAAGATATTTGGTGATAATGTGATATGTAGTTTTGTCTAACAGATTTAATCATATAATTTAGATATTCGATAAACAATCTTATTAAACTTCAGATTCAATTTAGTACCATTGAAAAAAAAAATTAATGAACCACTAAAGACATCAACACAATAAAAAACCATTTGCCTTTCCTGATGACACATAGTTTTTTAAGACTTCATGGAGCTCACAAGCCATTAAAAATCAACAGTAGAAACATTTGCATCAATAGTTTAGGGTCTGACTGGTTTAATCGTTGCAATTGCGGTTGCGGGTGCAGGAGTTTGCGGAAGCGGGCGGTTGTGATTAGTAGTGTTATTAAGTGGTTTGTACGACTGGCATAACGATTGAAAATGGATGCGTTTGCGGGATACTTATGACTGGTTCACTTGCAGATGCCATAGCGGTTAAACAATAAATTAATAATATAAACACATTATATAATTATAAAAATATCAAAACTAGATTATAATGAAAATTTTAAATTTATGGTTCAACATAATTAATTTGTTTTTATAAAAAATAATATATGTATAATACTCACTTCTATCTTTCAATTTCTATAATTTAAATAAAAAATGTGATTTTATTTTCAAAATATATATTTAATGTGAAAATTAAATTTATATTAAAAATTTATTTGTTAGATATATATGTATTAGTATGAAAAGAATATTTATCAAAAGAATTTTGATTTGTATAACTTATAAATATATAAGTATGATATGATTTTAATGAATATTGACTAAAAGTAACCAAGGCCTCGTGGCCCAGTGGTAAAGGGGTCACAGCTGTGACTTCCGCCACTTGGGTTCTAGTCCCCTTGGCCACCCGGACTGCCTTAAATGGTAAGAATACGCGGACTGTCGTGGGCCTCGTGGGATTAGTCTTTGGGTCTAGAAAGCCTTTAGGATCCCACGGTTATTAAAAAAAAAAAGAATATTGACTAAATGTTCTAATTTTTTTAATTTATATTGTGATTTTACTATCCAAATCTTATTTTTTAATAAAGTTTATTATTTATTTTCGGATTTTATTTAAGTTTATTTATGTTTTTAATTTTTATTTTTTTAATTATCCACCCGCAACCACCCGCAACCGCAAACGCTGCTGGGAAGGAGCTTTTAATTTTGGGGGATGTTGAGGGATCTTGAGCGGTTTGAAGCGGTATAAAGCATTTGTGATGATTGTTGTCAAACGCCAATAACCATTACTACCCGCAAACGCAGCGGGTGAATCAATCAACACCTTAATACCAGTCAGCAAATTTTCGGTTTAACCTGCCACGTTTTCCTTTCGGTTTGTGTTATCTCCGGTTTTGGGTTACTTAATTGATTTAGCTATTCATTCTTCTTTTTTCCGACAAAATTTGTGTTCTTCTATCGTTTCCGAAATTCTTATTCTATCGATTACTTTGCTCTATTAATTCTCCTCAATCGTCTCTTGATTCGCTTTGTTCGTCAATCATCTCCTGGTCCAATAGGTAATGATTCGCTTTTTAAATTGGATCGATGCCGGAGATTTCGAGCTCGAGACATGTGTGCTTCATGCTCTCCGCCGATTCAACAACTACTTTCTATCAAATCGGCACGGAGATCCCGACTAGGCACACGATAAACCTTCTCTGTTGGTGCGACGACAAATCGCAGATTCTTCACCTCCGGCTTGATGGAGAAGAAGAGGTTGGTGTGGAAAGTAGAAGGTCAAGGATTGATTTTGTTTCTGTGGTTGATTTTGCAGGAAAGTGAAGATGAAAAGCCTGCATTAAAGAAGGCTAAGGCTGCTAAAGGATAGCTGCAGCGATAAATCTGAATCTGAGAGAGAAGATGAGAAAGAAACCCCTAAGAAGAAGTTGCGATAAATGCTTACTTTCTTTTATTTCGAAAAAATTGATAAATCTACAACAAGTTTTATTATGATCTTACAATATAGAAGTGAATTGCATATTGTTTATACTTGCTGTTTGCTGATGAAAAATTACTCATTTCAACTGTTGTAATCAGAGTACTGATGTCAAGATGGTTGATGCTGAGCAAAACAGTTGAGAATCCCTTCCCTTAACATTGTCGTTGCTCTAATCTCTTTCTGTATCATGCTTTGTTGTTAACTTTTTGTGTATCATGTTTTGTCTTTCAGCCTAAGACAAGAGGATGCAAGACTCTCTTCGTTGGTAATCTCTCATTCCATGTTGAGCAAAAAGATGTGTAAGAAGAAAACAGAGCACGGGAGTTAACCCATTTTACTCCAATTACTCCGATTACTGAAATGGGAGTTCAAATGAATAGGAAATACATTCTATTTAATCCAGTTTGAAATGTTTATTCATCTAATCACAAACATACTAGCACCGAAGAAGATGAAACTATAGTAGCAAAGCAAATAACATGTTTTTTTGGTGAGAAAGGAAAAATTGAACTTTGTGGTTTTATTAATTTTTTGGTATACTTGGAAATTTTATTGATATCCCAAGTACCTATAAAAAGTTTGATTAATTGAAAACATAATTGAAACATAATATAAAGGTTGGTTCGTATCAAAAGTTATTACCCACAATTTATGTATAAAATAAAACTTGGATATTACCGGATAAAGATTAGGTAGTACAAAATCATTTAGTTATAATCCAAACAATTATTTTCATAATAAAAAAAATGCAATCATATGGATGTAAAAATCAGTCGGGTATCTAAAACTATTATCCAAAATTTATCCGTCAAAGAAAAGTTATTAGAAAAAATAGACATCAATCTATATTCTAAAATATTTGATTAACCTTATTTAAACTCATTTCATTTGAATGTGGCAATAATCTTTAATTTTGGTAAGATTTACTTTTATGATATAAAGTTATTCGCTCAGTTAAAAAATAATGTACATAATTTAGTTTCCTCATTTATACAAATTTGTTCTTTTACCTTGAAAATTAAATTTCAGAAAAGGGAGTCAAAGGAAAATAGAATTCACAGACTATGTTTCACATTTAGATCTATAAATTAAATAGATACAAAAAAGTATTTAGCGCAAATCTCTATTTGGGCGGTATATAAAATACAAATATAATAAAATTCTAAGTTATTGAAAATTCTCAAACTAAAGTTGGGCCTAGAATTGTAAGGCCCAAGTAGCAAGTCATGTTTAAGGCCCATAGCTACGTTTGTTATAAGTCGTTGCCGTTGTAAACAGAAGAGAGAATCGGATTCTTCTTCTCCGTGGCAAATATCTAGCCATTGTTGTAACATGAAGCTCTAGTGGATTCCAAGTTATGATCCTGAAGAGAGATGTACCTGGGGAAGGAGTGGGGAATTCTATAATCGCGTGTGTCTCCTTTTCTTCTTTCTTTCTTTCGATTCCTGCAAATACACACCAGCGAATTCGTGAGTGATTGTGAGTTAAACAGAGAGAGAAACAGAGAGTATAGAGAGAGTATCAGTTACAAGTGATATCAGAGCGTCAGTTTCGAACGCAAGGTGATACAACAGCAATTAGAGGAGAAAGAGGGATCAAGCGAAGAGGATCGAAACTTACGGAATCAGACGTTTCTTGTGAAGATTGGGTTCGGAGTCTCACCAGAGAAGAAGCGACGAGCTTATCGGAGAAGATCTCTCGATCTACATCCAGATAACTATGAGTTTCCTAGATCTTCGATCTCTCTAAAGGAGCTCTTGATCAATTTTGCATATCGCCAATTGTCAACGCTATCTGTTAACTTTTTCTTCTTCCCGATCCTTTGCATATTGATGAACTGCAGAACACGTACATGCTGGAAGAGACTTGTAAAGGTAAAGTTCATCCCACATCCATTGAAGCTTGCCGTGATAATCAATTACAGGCTGTCAATCTGTGTTCTAAGATGATGAACACGAACCTTGTTTCCCATGCAAAAATGTTCCTTCAAATTTTCCCACAAAGTGAGCATCCGTAATGAATGACACCGTAGATCTAACACGAGGTGTGATAGATGGTCAGAGCCATCCCACGACCATGAAGTTCACAGCAATCCATGATTCATGATTGTTACCAGGACCTGTGGGTTTGACCTTTGAGCCATCAATATACCCAGTTTTCTTCTTAGCTTGAAGAGCATTTAGCATCTCCGAAGCCCATTCATTGTAGTTTTCTCCAGTCAATAAAACAGAAGTAATCATAGCTCCTGGATTGTCTGTGGAAGACAAAGACATAGATGCATCAACGGCGGAATTACCAGCACGTTGCGCGCCGGAACCATCACCAACGACCATGATAGATCAATATCAAAGTCAAAAGAAAGAAGAACGAATGGAGAAGCAAACGTTCGAACTTGAGATCAATGAAAAGAAAGAAACAAAAAACAGTGAAAGCTAAAGTCAAAGTTCATGATTTTTGCTCTGATACTATGTAGAATTCAATAACTGTATGCTTTCTTAACAATACATAAGACGGCTTAACCGTAAACCCTAGATATATGGGCTTAGTCTATCAATAAAGCCCAATATGTGGTTACGTATAAATAGAACAAACGGGATTAAGTTAAGGTGTTGATTGGTTCACCCGCTGCGTTTGCGGGTAGAGCGGTTATTGCGTTTGACAACAATCACCACAAATGCTTTATGCCGCTTTAAACCGCTCAAGATCCCTCAACATCAAAATCTCCTTCCAGCAGCGTTTGCGGTTGCGGGTGGATAATTAAAAAAAAAAAAAAAAAAACACAAACTTATATAAAATCCGAAAATAAATAATAATCTTTATTAAAAAATAAGATTTGGATAATAAAATCACAATATAAATAAAAAATTAGTACTTTTAGTCAATATTCATTAAAATCATATCATACTTATATATTTATAAGTTCTACAAATCAAAATTCTCTTGATAAATATTCTTTTCATACTAATACATATATATCTAATAAATAAAATTGTAATATAAATTTAATTTTCACATATATATTGAAAATAAAATCACATTTTTATTTAAATTATAGAAATTAAAAAATAGACGTAAGTATTATACACATATTATTCTTTATAAAAATTATTTTTAATTATGTTGAACCATAAATTTAAAATTTTCATTATAATATAGTTTTGATATTTTTATAATTATATAATGTGTTTATATTATTAATTTATTGTTTAACCGCTATTGCATCCGCAAGTGAACCAGTCATAAGTATCCCGCAAACGCATCCATTTTCAATTGTTATGCCAGTCGTACAAACCGCTTAATAACGCTACTAATCACAACCGCCCGCTTCCGCAAACTCCCGCACCCGCAACCGCAACCGCAGCGGTTAAACCAGTCAGGCCCTAGGTTATGATTGGTTCTCTCCCGCTACCGTTTGTGGTTCGTAGCAGTTTTTGGCGTTTTATAACAATCACGACAACCGCTCTGAACCGCTCTATACCACTCCGTACCGATTGATATCGCTGGAAATCAAAAGGTCCTTTCTGCAAGCGTTTGCGGTTGCGGATTGAAAAAAAAAATCACGAAATTTCCAAATTTGAAATTTCTAAATAATTTAACTAAAACGAAATTTAATTAATAAAAATAAATTTAGATAATAAAAACAAAAGATCATAATTTGATTTTGATATTTTTCATTTTAAACTAATAAACATTTTTATTCCTAATTATCTTCTAAAACATTTTGTATTCTTATTTGTGTGGCTTTATATTATGATTTATGTGTGATATTAAAGTTGTTTATATAAAACATTTTCTACATTTATCATTTTTTAAATTCTAAATTTCAAATAACTGAAAAAAAAAAAAATAATATCATTCATCATTATATATTCAAATTTGTTTTTAATTAATAATTATTTAGTAATGTTTCGTTAAAATAAAGTGAAAACAGTCTTTTTACATATAAAAATGTATTTTTCAAAACAGAAAAAATGTTAGGGATTTTTTAAAATATTTAAACATAAATAGGGTGTTTTACGAAGAACCTCTAATTATATATTATGTTTATTTTAGTAATTTTTGGTTAAAAATGCTTTTGCACCCGCTAGCCAACCAGTCAAAAATATCCCATAAATACAACCGCTATGAATTGCTAAACCAATCGTAGAAACAGCTTAATTATGTTTTTAATCGCAAACTCCCGCAACTGCAGCATTTAAACCGCAACCGCAGCCTGGAGTAAAAGACTTGTGACGCAAGCCACCTTCCGAGACATTTCAAAGGTTGTCGAAATATATGTGTTACAGTAGTAAGAAGAGGGCACTTAATCATTTCTGTGTGTTACATTCATATGATATGCTACGAATGAGAAGATAATGAAACCTAAACTCATCATCAGAGACAAGTTTGTACTGTTTTGAACGAACTGCTCATGATCATGCCAGAAACAGTTCTCAGTTGGCAAATTGTATCCGATTTCATTCATTATGAATGAATAAACATATTTGTTCATCTTTAACGAAGATTTTGTTACCACATTTTCGTTCATTCACGACACTGAATCCCAAAATACAAAGTCAGAGTTTCGACATCAACAAGATTTGTCCTTCTGCTCTAAAGATTACTTAAATTAAAACAAATAAAAACACAAACTTTCCGGAGAACTAGTGAGGGCTTAATTTCGGCTTCTTGTTCTGCTTAGCCTTGAGATTCGACACTGTATGCTCTAACCACAACACTTTAGCAGCACAAGTATCATATTTGCTCTTCTCCTTGTTCAGCTCATCTTTAAGTTCCGACACCGTCTTCTCCAATGACAAATCTTTAGCAGCAGATTTGACCTTCTCCTCGTCCAGTTCAGCTTTTAGATTCTTGATTTGTCCCTCGAGTTGTCGGACTCGAGAACCATCAGCATTTGCTTTCTTCCTCTCCAAGGAAATATCATCAAGCTTGGTCTTCAACCAGTCTAGCTTGAATCCCGCTGCTCCTGTTAGCTCGATAAACTCGCTCTGAGCGTTGCTAAGCTCAGTGTCGGTGATGCTATGTGGAGGCCTGTCCAGTGTCTCTATGAGACCGAGGAGGAGATTCATGTATGTTGCCTTCACCAATTGGTTCTTTGGTCTGACATTCATTGCGATATCCGGGTGTTCAGCGAAAAGGTCACTCACTCTAACAACCTGTCAACGAGAGAGATGAATAAAAAAGAAGAAACTTAACAAGTAAGCATCCTTAATTCTTATAATCATACCTGAGAATATAGAATCTGGAAACCCTCGAAATCCAACGTCTCATTCCCAGTGACATCTCCTTGATCAACAACTTCAACTACTTTTACTTTCACTTTAACGATTAGTTTGTTATTCTCCAAAAACCCTTTCTCTTGAAGCTCTTTAAGAGGTACGAGCTTGTCGTTACCCCATCCTGGGAACTGATCGCAGAACAGTTGGCACGACGGAGCTGTAAGACAAAAAACAAGAAAGACTCGATTAAAAATTTCATCTATATGTACAGATTACATATGATAAGTAAATTACCAGCTATTCTGAAGAACTCTTTGCCTGATGGATTCAACAAAAAGAATGAAGAAGTAGCTCGTCTTTTCCATCCAAGTCGCAATGATTCAGGATTCGCAACATAGAGGTACATAGACACGTGATCATCAACATTAGCTCCTTTGGGGAAAACCCCAACATACCTTGAAAAAGAAAGAAAACAGATTAACTAAACGCTTTATATAAACATATATAATATATTCCTTTACCATTCGCAGCCGCCGCTTGAGAATTTTGGTGATTCTACCAAACCTTCTTTCTCGGAGAAGTTATCTATCTCAAACGTGAAACTCGTATGCTCTTGATACTCCTCCATACCTCTGCAAAAACACTTTCTTTTTTAGCTTTTGTTTTACTTCGAGCAAAAGATAGACTTACATCCATTTCACACAATCTAGTCAACTAAATTGTAAACACCCATCAATTGCCAGAAACTGACAATGTTTAACAAAATATATAACACCAATATAATTGAAAATTCTAATCTGACGAACAAAAAACCATATGTCAACTCCTTCCATTGAAATAAACAAAAGTGTTCTAGTCAAATTAGTCATAGAGCAAAGATAAGCAGAGCGTAACTGTTGATATAAAGAAATAAAGAGGAGACTTTTTATTTAAATTGGACTTTAGGTCAATAAAGAGGGTATTAATATCCATGTTTCTTTCTTCGCATAAGTCCACGGCTCTGTTTCAGAATTTTGTCAACAAAAACTTGCCAGACATAATTACAGTTCCAGTCAATGCAAAGAAAATAATAATCCTTTGAAATCCTCTACAAAGTGAATGAAGAAACCAAAGCAACAAAAATAACACAAAATCAAACAAAAATTGACTTATGTTCCAGTCTACAGAACATACACACACACACACAAAAAAAAAAAAAAAATCGAACTTTTAACAAAAGGAACGAGACCTGGAAAGAGGAGAAGATTGTAAATAAGAAACAAAATCGAAACTGAAAAACAAACAGAACAATTGAGCGAAACCCAAAAAGGAATGACTCACCAAGTAGTAGCTCCTGGAGTTTATCAAAGAAACTAAGCAGAGATACAAAAATCCACCGCCAATCACCGAAATAGAGAAAAGAAAGATTAAGGGTTTAGGATACAAAAGAGAGAGAGAGGAAACTGAAGGGGTTTTGAGTTTTCGACACAGATAAAGAGAGAGAGGAAACTGAAAAGGTTCTTCTCCTAAATGACAGTAAATGCTACACATACACGGCAAAAGAGTGGTTCCGTTGTTTGGTCATAAGAAAAAGAGACAATTGTCACAATTCTGGGAGAAAAACAAAAATGGATTAATTTTAAATCTTCTGACAAAAAATTCTAAAACCTTTTGTTACCTTTTCAAAGTTTTACTGCAACACCGTCCCATCCCACCAGTAGTTTTTTTTAATGCGTAATCCGATTTTTGAAGCAAGCCACCTTCTAAGATTACTTGAATAATAGACTTGTGACGCAAGCCTCCTTATATGTTCTGTCTTTTATAATACTCAGTTCGCAAATCGGATTTCATTCGTTTTGAATAAACATCTTCTTGACATATTTGTTCATCTTTAACGAAGATTTTGTTACCACGTTTTCCTTCATTCACGACACTTAATCCCAAAATACATAGTCAGAGTTTCATCATCAGCAAGATTTGTCCTTGTGCTCTAAGATTACTGAAATTAAAACAAATAAAAGCACAAACTTTCCGGAGAACTAGTGAGGGCTTAATTTCGGCTTCTTGTTCTGCTTAGCTCTGAGATTCGACACTGTATGCTCTAACCACAACACTTTAGCAGCACAAGTATCATATTTGCTCTTCTCCTTGTTCAGCTCATCTTTAAGTTCCGACACTGTCTGCTCCACCGACAAATCTTCAGCAGCAGATTTGACCTTCTCCTCGTCCAGTTCAGCTTTTAGATTCTTGATTTGTCCCTCCAGTTCTTGGACTCGAGAACCATCAGCATTTGCTTTCTTCCTCTCGAAGGAAATATCATCAAGCTTTGTCTTCAACCAGTCTAGCTTGAACCCCGCTGCTCCTGTTAGCTCAATAAACTCGCTCTGAGCGTTGCTTAACTCAGTCTCGGTGATGCTATGTGGAGGCTTGTTCAGTGTCTCGATGAGGAGGAGATTCATGTATGCTGTCTTCACCAATTGGTTATTTGGTCTGACATTCACTGCAACGTCCGGGTGGTCTCTGAAAAGCCTAGTTACTTGAATAACCTTTCAACAGAGATAGACGTAATTATTTCAAGACTCAAGAGAACCGGAAAGAAGATAATGAGAAGCATAAGTTGGAATATTTAAGTTTACCTGAGAATAAAGAACTTGGAAACCATTGTAATCAAACGTCTCATTCCCGGTTGCTTCTCCTTGATCAACTACTTTTGCTTCCACTTTAACTATCAATTTGTTCTTCTCCATAAACCCTTTCTCTTGAAGCCCTTTAAGAGGTACGGCCTTTGCCATACCCCGTCCTGAGAACTGAGCGCAGAACAATTGAATCGACGATTCTGCAAGACATAACCAGAAAGATTAACCTTAATTTTCTACGACCACAACTAAATATATATCTAATAAGTTAATTACCATTTCTTTTGGAGAGTTCTTTGGCTGACTGATTCAACAGAGCAAAGGAAAAACTGGCTCGTCTTTTCCATCCAATTCGCAATGATTCAAGATTCGCAACACAAAGGTAGAGAGACAAGTGATCTTCAATATCTTTTCCTTTGGGATAAACCTCAACATACCTTTAAAAAAAAAAAAAAAAGGGAAACAGACTATCTAAACGCTTTATAGAGACAAGTTGTTTTGTTGAATCAAAACTTATGTATATGTATATAAATATATAATCTCTTCCTTTACCATTCGCAGCCACCGCTTGAGATATTTGGTGATGTTATCATAGCTTCTCTCAGAGAAGTTATCTATCTCAAACGTGAAACTGGACTGCTCTTGATCCTCCTGACCTCCTCCATATCTCTGCAAAAACACTTCCGTTCTTAGACTTTGTTACTTCGTGCATTACATTTCACATAAAGTGTCATTTAAATTGTAAACTCCCATCAATTTTTAGAAACTGACAATGTTTCACAAATTTATAACACCGATTACATAGTTGAAAACTCAATAATCTGACAAACAAAATCTATCTGCCAACTATGTCCATGAAAGAAAAATACATTGAGGTCTTGTAGTCTCTATCCGTTAGCAAATAGCAGCAAAGCGTGACTGTTGATAAAGAAGAACTAAAGAGGACAGCTTAATAGATAATAACTGATTCAAAGCATTCAGTCCCCTCATCTATTGCATATAGTTTTAGCATCAATGTGGAGAGGGGCTGTCTATTTACATATTGTTACATTCATTTGCCTTTTTCACTGACAAATAGAAATTAGCGCTATTGTTTACTGCGCTTCGATCATTCCACATTCTAATGTCCATCTGGATATCATGCTATTACTCTGATTTTCGCATGCTTTGCTTACCTTACAGGTACAACACTCAAACGGGAATGGAACAACGAGCTCAGGTTTTTGGGGGCACCTAATTAAGGTTCGTGTGTATACGTACGATACATTTGGTGCTTGGTTCCTAAGTTTAGTATCCACTCTGCACATGAAGATGATTAACAATTGAGTGAGTGTTTGTTGAGTTATTGTTTATCGCCTAGACTGGTTTGTGGGTTTTAAGCTTAAGCAGTGTTACATAAATTGTTAATACTTAGTACTATAGTGTAGTTATATATGAACATGAAAAGGCCTTTTCAGATCGTGTTATTAATACAAAATACGAAGGGTTCAATACAAGTTCAAAGAAACAGAGCAAATCTTGATTTGCTCCAACCACAAAACCCAAAAACCCAAGAGATTAAAAGAAAAGGCCCCACAAATCACAAACCCCGGCACATATCAACCGGTACAAATACTTAATAAACAGTAGAAATAGACAAACTTGGCACTTCCAAGAAACCAAATTCAAAGCAACTTCAAGATCTTTGGATCTTTCTTTCAAGGATTCCAGAGGAGTGTAGTCTCTGCAATCATGGAGGTAACAATGTAAGGATCCATGTTTGAAGCTGGCCTCCTATCTTCAAAGTATCCTTTCCCTTCTTTCTCGGTATCACGACCTACTCGAATCGATGCTCCACGGTTCGCAACACCCTTTTAAACAAGATCCAAAACACCAAGATCATCAGTTACACAAATACAAAATGTTATCAACTCTTTATACAATTCAGAGCAATGTTTTCATAAACTTTACCCAAAGGAACGTGTTGATGTCAGCTGTTTCATGGTGTCCTGTGAGACGACGCTCGTTGCCTTCACCGTAAGCAGAAATGTGCTCCTTGTGTCTCAATCCTAGCTTGTCAATTGCCTTCTTGATCACCTCGTATCCTCCTTCCTCCCTCATTGATTTAGTACTGAATAAAACCGTTAAAACCGTTATTCCAAAACAGAATCAAGATCAGTTACATAACAAGCTCAAGTTTCAAGATCCTCTTTACCTGTAATTGGTGTGAGCACCAGCTCCGTTCCAGTCACCGGGAATTGGTTTTGGGTCAAAAGATACAACCACACCAGCAATCTCTGTGATCCTCTGTTTTCAAAACCCCAAAAAACTTGACTTTCAAGTTTCTAATTCCATTAAAAGATCATCAAGAATTGAGAGTGGATGGTTTTAAATATACCTCCAAAATGTAACGAGCGATCCACACTTCATCAGAAGCAGAGATACCAACGGATGGTCCCACTTGGAACTCCCACTGTCTCAACAAAAAACACAAGATTGAGACTTTTAGGTCACAAGTGATCTAAAGATTTAAACTTTTAGGTCATAGGTGAAATAAAGATTGAAACTTTATATGGTTTTTGAAGATTTACCTGACCAGGCATGACTTCTCCATTGATCCCACTGATGTTGATTCCGGCATACAAGCAGGCCTTGTAGTGAGAATCAACAATGTCTCTCCCAAAAGATTTGTCAGCTCCAACACTGCAATAGTAAGGTCCCTGCATGGAGAATGGATTCATAGAAATGTCAGAACGCCGAGAACAGAGAATCGAAACGATGAAAAAAGGTGAAAGTGTATTCTTGTTCGATGTACCTGAGGGCCAGGGAAGCCACCGATGGGCCATCCAACAGGCCAGTTCACATCTTTCTGCAACAAAGTGTATTCTTGTTCGATTCCATACCTAATTTACATAGAAACAAAAATTCAGCAATCTTTGATCACAAGAAACCAAAAAAGACACAGAACAAAAACAGGGGAATTTGGATTTAACCATGGCACTTCAGCTTCAACGTCAGGATTGCTAAAGATCTTAGCTGCAGCATGTCTCTTGTTCGTTGGGATTGGATCACCAGCAGGAGTGTAAGTGTCACACATAACCTGAATCAAACCGGTTATCAATCTATCGCAACTTCAAGAACAGAACATGTACACAAGAAAATCAATAAGTGTAGACAACTCACAAGAATGTGGTTGCCTCTACGGAAAGGATCCTTGAAGATCGCTTGAGGGCTACGAAACACAAACAAACAAAAATATTATTAAGAAATATCAAAAATATCAAAAGAGATGTAACTTTCAAGATAATCTTGAATGGTTCTTACTATAAGATCACTTCACTGTCTTCACCAGGAGCTTGACCAGTGCTTGAACCATCATAATTCCATTTCGGGAGTTTCG
Organism: Microthlaspi erraticum; assembly: GCA_902728155.2. NCBI lineage: Eukaryota > Viridiplantae > Streptophyta > Magnoliopsida > Brassicales > Brassicaceae > Microthlaspi > Microthlaspi erraticum. The sequence continues at coordinate 549,981 of CACVBM020001351.1, read as the reverse complement.
ATGGATCGGTCACAGGTCCAGGAAGAGTCTGCAGATAATAAAGAACAGAGACTCAGACTCAGTAATCAAATTTAAAATTCACATAAACCATAGAACATGATCTATCACTTTTGCTTCTTGATTATAAATTTCCAAAAAAAATTCGATTTTTTTTTATCAGATTAAAGTGAGAAAAGATTCAGTAGAAAAGAAAGAAAATTTACCCTGGCTTTGCTTCTCATGTCCATTCCAGAACCACCAACCCTGTTTAAGAAACACAAATTAAAAACGACAAAATACATAACTATTTTTTTTGTGGTTGAAGGATGTAATTAGAAAGATAAAAACAGTGGGAATGATAAAAAATATTGTCTCTCTTTTATTTATGCCCTTGTTCTCCGGATAAAGTAACACAAAAGCCAAATAAAAGAAACAAGAACAAAAACAGAGGAACAAGAATGTGTAGAAAGAAGCAAAAAGAAAACAGAGGATGAAGAAGAAGAACCATATGTATTCAGCGATGATTTTCTCAGTGGAGTCAGAGAGGTCAAGGTTGATGAGATCTGTAAGAAGACTCATGGTTACGAAAAAGGAACAAAGAAGGTTGTTGAATTGTTGTATTGGAGAAAACAATCAAATCTTGAAATTTGTGGTTTTTGGTTTGTGAGATGATGTTTTGGGGTTCGTGGTTGTGAGGAGTACTTATAGAACAACGATGGTACATAGAGATAGAGAGATAGAGAGACTCTGTTTAACAAATATTATTTGAATTTTTTATAAAATATAATAACGCGATTATTTTATTTTTTTTACCAATGGAATCGCGGCGTATTAAATTAAATTTCTTTAGTTTGTTGTTGTTTTCGTGTAGTCATTGAATTGATTCTAGGCTTAAAAAAAAGAAAATTGTTGACTTACTCTCGGGTTATAAATATACACATTTATTTAAGTACGTAGATAATTTATGTACGCTTTGATTTTTTCGTTCGTATTTCGTAACGTAAGGGTAGGTGTATTCTAATTTCTAGGGTAATAATTTTCTTTTCCTTTTTCTAGGGTAATAATTACTTAGCATTTACAAAGTAACAGTTCAGTATTTAAGTTCTGAACGATAATATCAGGACAAGCAGTGTGAAACAATTGATCGGATAGAACAAGCAGTGTGAAACGAATAGATTGGGCAGAACAAATATGATAATTGTAATGCATACAAAATATATTTTATTATGATATGCGCAAATTTTAGGATTTTTAAATTTTTGTTTAATTTTTTTTTTTTTTTTCAATAGCTTCTATCTCTAGAACAGCTCGAAAATCCAAACTGATGAAACAGAATTTACATAGTACACATCAGTAGATAGAGCTCGAGCACTATGTGCTAACTTGTCTGCCTTCGTGTTTTTCGTTCTTGGTATATGCATGATGGAGAAAGAACTGAATCTCCTCTTGCATCTGTCGACCTCGTCGAGGAGTAGTGAGAAAGCCGACCACTCCTCTGGTTTAGACACCATCTTAACCACATCGGAACAGTCCGTCTGAAACACCATTGTTAATTTTCCATTCCTTAGCATACATTGCATAGCCCAAATAAGAACCTCCAGCTCTGTCTGAAGTGGTGATATCCCCCGCCTCAGATTACTCCCTCCCATAAGTTTTTCATGAGTATTCGTGTTAAAATAATACCATCCTAGACCCGTTTGACACTTTGTTTCCTTCCAAGCCCCATGCACCTGACATATGTCGCGTGACGCCGATATTTCCATGAGGGTTTTCCGTGTGGGAATGTACCGTCTCTAGACGTTTTTGGGCCTTCATCCATGCTATGGACTCCGCTTCTGCTTTAACAATTATCTCATTAGGGTCACAGTCCACATTAGCCATAACCTTATCATTACGGGCTTTCCAAATATACCAAATCAACCAAGGGTACATCCACATCCTATCGTCATTTGGTAAATGCCAAAACAATTGTGTCATATTTGTAAACAGGCCCCATGTTGGAAAATGGGCAGGTGCCGTTGGAATCGGAGATAATTTCCAAACTTGTAATGCCGGCGGACACTCAAATGAAGTGTGATTCACAGTTTCTGGTGCCATCCCACGCCGCATACACTGTGGATCTATCTGCATACCCCGACTTCGTAATCTTGCATCGACTGCTATACATCCCCTCACAGCTTGCCACAGAAAATATTGCAATTTCTGAGTACATTGTATTTTCCACACCTATGCCTGAAGCCGCCGTGTATCAGATTCAAAAACAGTAGGATTAGCATCCTCTATAGCTTGTTGTGCTACCATGTATCCCGATATAACTGTATATCAACCCGACTTCATGAAAAACCATCCCAGAGAATTTGGTCGGGCGATGTGAAGTTGGGATCCCGATAATCATTGCGACATCCGTGCTGTCAAATAATTGATTTAATAGTGGAAGGTTCCACGTTGTTGTACTGGAATTTATTAATTCACTCACCCTAAAAATTAATCCCATATCCAATGGCTGGCCTCGGGCAGGAAGATGGAATCCATTGATCATCCCAAACTAAGATAGATGTTCCTGAACCAATTCTTTTAATAAACCATTTTTTTACCAGAGGTCGAGCCGCGACTATACTTTGCCATCCGGTAATACCATCCTTTGAACACTCTTGCAAACAATGATTCTGGGTAGTCTATTACCGCCAGAGTTGTTTCGCAAGTAAAGCCGTGTTAAAATCCTCAATAAAACGGAATCCCAATCCCCCATCATTTTTGTGCCGACATAGTTTTTTCCAGGCCAGTCAATGCATTCCCCGAGTTTGTCCATTATTACTCCACCAGAAATTTGAAACCGCACTAGAAAGATTATTTGTAACCCTTTTTGGTAGACGAAAGCATGACATGACGTGCTTAGGCATCGCCGAGACCACTGACTTAGGCCTTCATTGGTAGAATATTTAGAAGAGCATTAAACTCTTTCTAATCCAATTAATTTTTTTAAAAATAACATTTAGAAGAGCATTTAGAAACTGCTAATGCTCCCAAACTGCTCTTTCCCTCCCTGCTATGAAATTGAGCATTTTCAAAGCATTGAGCTCAAATATATTAATTTTTTTTAGATAAATTATATTTAGTTTATTTATTTTGGTAAAAAAATTGAAAACTATATTTATATTAAATTTACAATTTTATAATTTCGTAAATTATATTTATCATTAATGTATTATTTATAAAATAAATATTTATTGACATAAAAATTAATGAATATAATTTAAATATGAAATAATAATTAAATAATTTAAAAAAATATAAAAAACAATCTTCTGTTATTAATGAATATATATACGATACATTAAAATAAATATCATTATACATATTAATTATTTTCACAAAAAAATATAATAAAAATGCTCACAACTTTACCAATCATAAAAGTCAAGAGCATATAGGCTTCAAGAGCTTAATGCTTTTCTAAATACTCACCCTGCTTATGCTCCTTAAGTCTAATACTCTTCTAAATGCTTTCCCAATCAAGGCCTTAATGAGAACCTCTTTCCCTCCTTTTGACAGCCACTTTGAGTTCCAGTCGTTAATCCATTGTTGTTGTCGATCTATTAAAAAACTGAAAATCTTTGTCTTTGCTCCCCCGATACTTTCTGGGATCCCTAGATAGTTTCCGACCCCAACTACGTTTGTAATCCCCATGATCTGATGTATTTCAGCCCGCACCCCTACCTCCACCGTGTGTCCAAATTTTACCGAAGATTTGACAAAATTTATTTGTTGGCCAGAGGTGTTTTCATAGTCCTTTAGAATTTGAAGTAATACCCCACTCTCATCAACATTTGATTTGCAGAAAAAAAGACTATCATCCGCAAAAAAATGGGACACTGCTGGACTTGCCCTAGCCACTATAAGCCCTGTTATCCTGTTCAACTTCTCCGCCTTTCTGATGTTTGCTATCAAAACCTCCGTACAGAGAATAAAAATATATGGGGATAATGGGTCCTCTTGTCGTAAACCTCTATGAGGGATTATTATTCCTTTAGATTGTCCATTAAGTAACATCTTGTACTTAACTCATTAATACATCTCATCACCAATGAAAACCACTGTTCCGCAAAACCCATTTTCCTCATCAAAGCCTCATAAACATCCATTCTACCCGATCATAGGCGTTATTCATATCCGTCTTGACCGCCATATATTTTACTTTGCACGATTTATTTGTCCGGAGATCATGAAACATCTCCTGAGCTATGAGAATGTTGTCCGAGATTAGCCTGTCCGGTACAAAAGTAGACTGAGTTTCCGTAATTAACCTAGGTAAGATCACTTTAAGCCTCTGACAAAGAACTTTAGAAATAATCTTGTATCCCACATTACAAAGACTGATGGGTCGTAACTCCGTCATTCTGCTCGGTCTTCCCGTCTTTGGAATAAGGCAGATGTGAGTCATATTCAATCTTTCGTCAAAAGTACCCATTGTGAGAAAACTATTGACCAACTCAAGGATATCATTTTTAATAATATGCCATGAGCGTTGAAAGAATAATGCTGTCATGCTATCTGGTCCCGGTGCTTTCTCTGGGTGCATCATAAACAATGCTTCGCGCACCTCTGATTTAGTCGCACAGCGAGTCAAAACTGCATTTTCTTGTGCTGTAACCTGGTGGGACATGTGTTCGAGCACACCTGTGAAATCCACCTGTACAATTGATGTAAACAGTTTGTCAAAGTAATTGACTGCTACCTTTTCCACCTCTTTTTCTCCAGCGACCCATACATTTGGTCATTATGAAGACCAACAATCTTGTTAACTGTCCGCTGCTGCTTCGTTGAGGCATGAAAGAACTTAGTATTTAAATCCCCATCTTTTAGCCACATATTCCTACTTTTTGTTTCCAGTATTCCTCCTCGTCCTTGTATGCTTCCTTCAACTTATTGGTTATGTCGATGAGTTCCTCTTGAGTACTATTATCATCCTCCTGTATCTCCTCCAGTGCCTGCTGTAATTCGGCTATCTTTTGCCTTTCATATGGTTGATTGTTCTTCCTCCAAACCAAAATTTCATGTCGGCAGTTATAAATCCTATCTACCAAACCTGGTACTAGACTGCCCCGGGTGTTGTTCCATCCCCAGTCAATAGACTCGAGTACACTCTCCAGACCAATCTATCTTTTATCAAACTGAAATTTTTTTCACCTCTTGGTTATCTTGGAATCCAGAGTAGCCAATATTGGCCTATGGTCAGAGCCAATCATTGGTAGATACTCAACATGTGAGACCGGAAACAAGTCATGCCATTCTTCCGTTGCTAACGCTCTATCGAGTCGGAACCGCACTATTTTCCCCCGTCTTCGTCCCCTCCATGATAGTGTGTTCCCACGGCTTGGGAAGTCCACAAAACCAGAGTCGTTTATCATCAAGTTAAAAGGAATAAAAGTTGATGCTTGACGTAAGGCTCCCTCTGTTTCTCATGATTTCCTGTGATCTCATTAAAATCTCCTATCAGAAACCATGGTTCTATTCTTGTTGTTCCAATCCTTGTAATCCGTTTCCAAACAAGATCACGCAACTTAACCAGTGGGAACGATAAAAGACAAGTTGGAACGCAATTGTACGGCTTCAGGACGCATCGGACCCACTCTTCATCCCACAAAACAAAGCAACTGCTTCCTGCTAACGCGCGCCTGCCTTAACCTGCGAGCCTCACCCAATGGATCTACACAAATCATTACTATAAAACAAACAAACAATAAAAAATCAGATAGAGACACAAAGAAAACAAAAAAGATTCGATTCTTGAGAAGCACCCGCTGATCTTTGTTGAAGATTTTTATGTGTAGTTTATTCAGTAATTTTACATGTTGAATATGTGACACTATGAATTTGCGGAAAAAATATACCTCAGATTATTACTTCGTACCGGAAACGATAATTACAGAAAGTTGACAATGAAAACGATATCACCCAGATTGATTTGTGCCACAACAACTACCAGGCCATTTTAATCATACTCCATTTTAAGTCCTGTGATAGCCTAACTCGTCGCATCGCACCCAGGAACTCATGAATAGAGAGGGAAAACACAAAAATAATCAAACTTAGTTACGCATGTTACATGTTTGCATGCTTTTATATTAAAAAAGTACATATATTTGAAGTGTTCTAAACTTTCTCTTTTCCCCAAGGAAAAATAACATTTTTTGGTTTCTATTGGTTTTATATTCTAAACTTTTCCCATTGACATTTTGTACTAGTAATTCTTTAATGTATTCAAAATGCATGTGACTTAATTTAATTCTATATTTTGATTTCTTTTTTAGGTGAAGAATTGAAATACACAAAGTAGATGCTTTTATTTTTGATCGTTCGTCCATTACCATATACCAACCTCTTCCTTTTCTCTTTTTTTGTTGGTTGTTAAAAGTTGAAATGTAGGTAGTCTTTTACGAACTAGTGAGTTGGTGAATGTCTTTTTTCCAAGTCTAGATTATATTCAATATTCATACATAACCTTTTAACGTGGATTTTTGCATTCTACGTTATTTTCCACGTGCAGTACATTTTCAACTAGTTAGAACATAGACAGAACAAGTTTTAGTCATCAACACCGACAAGTTTAGTGCAGATGCTCTCTTCCTAAAATTGTATGGGTTGGTGTATGGAGCACAAGTTTCATGCAGTTATGACTTTTTTGTTTTGTTTCTATTTTAGCGTTTTAGGTAGAGGAAAACTAATATGTACCTAATACATATGTTATTAAAGAAAATGACGATTGTATTGTCTATGATGTAAGTATCTATAAATAGACAATGATCTTTGTCGATAAATATTTAAATACTGCCTACAATTTGAAAAGTTGTTACTAACTATTCAATATATCAGTACTCAATACATTAATATATTATGAAAATTTTGGTTTTGAGTTAAACCGTTTCAAAATATACCGCAATCGATTAAATAATATATTTTAAAATATTCTTATGGCAATATATATTATAATAAATATCATAAATAAATAATTGCTATTTTTTAAGAAGAAGATGTAATTGCTATATATAAAATTAATACTTATATAAACACAATTAAGGTTTTTTTTTGCTAAATTATTAATGTTTTTTTTTTGTTAAACAAAACTCGTATCTAATATTACTTAGTGTTTCAAAAATACAAACGAAACAACAAAATTATTTATTGGTGTTGGAGCTCACAAAGTCACAATGAGTATTTGGTAAATTATCACTTTTCGACCTTCAATTACAACGTACCAATTCCATCTATTTTGATTTTGTGCTATAAAAAGCTGATTTTGAAGAAGAAATTTTGATAAGAGAAAGTGTTGAATCCGAGATAGCACTCGTTAAGACGGGCTATCTTAGATGTGAGTTTAGGAAACTGGAACGCTTAATTCGACTCTTAGATTATCAAGAAGATTACAAGAGAGCAATCTCGCTAACAAGCCTAGCGAGATTATGATGGTGAACAAGAGGATAGAGTAAAAGCTAATGTGAAAGCCTAGTGATTCTAGATGATTTCGGATCCCTTCTCCCCAATGGGGGGTCTTCAATATATAGTTGATAAGTCGGCCGAATGATGAATATTCTCCTTCAGGCGAGATGGAAAACTTCCTCTTTTGCGATATGGAAAATCCCTCTTGTTTTTGGATCTTTCTCCATTCTTTAAGTCGGCATGAAGATTTATTTACATTTCTCCATGGATTGTGCCTTTCTCTTCAAGTCTTGCCTTTTTCTTGAAGATGTTAGGCCTAAAATCGGATTGGGCTTTGTACTTTACTAATGATGACGGGCTCAGGGAAATGTGCTAATTTCTCCTCTAACAATAAGTCCCCCCGCCAGCTCGGCAGGTCAAATGTAGTTTGATCTCGGCGAGCTTCATGAATAGAGGACGAGCTTGAGAATCATTAGTAAAATACATCACTTCAATCGGATCTTAGTGCCTAGGTGCATGCTGAATGTAGATTCGTGCCGCCTCATTAAAACCTTGGTACGGAAAAACCCAATTGGGACAAAAACCATAAAAAGGAAAAAGAGTACGTTGACGTCATCTAATTCACGAGTAATATGCTTCGAATGATTTTTGCCGCGACCAAAAATGCTTTCTTGGTTCGATGCTATGACGGGTTCGGTTTTCAGCTGTGACTGGGCGATTTTGCCACGTCACTGCCCAAGCGGACCTGTTTGCAATTGCGTGGGCTGAGTCCGATAGTCGATTAAATCGCGCGGAGGCCCAAGCCCATTAATGCTTTTCCATTGAGCGGGAAAGAAATGAATAAAAAATTCATAAGGGCAGTTGTGTCCCTTGGAAGTCGCGCGATCTCTATTAAGAGACCGTTCGAATTTCCTTTATTCATTTTTGCTTCTTTTCTTCTTCTCACTCAACCGTCCCGACGAATCAAAGGTAACTCCTTTAATCCGAGTACGGAATGAAATTTCCGTTGCCTTTCCTGTTGTTGAAATTCGCCTCTGAACGAGGTGTCGCCGTTAGTCAACTGACTCATGGCGTCTTCCGTCACATGGTTTTCACGGAAGCTTTAGCGAAGGCCGCGAATATCACGTTCGACCGCTATCTTTTTGAAAACGTCACGGATCTTCGCGCCGGATCCAAATGGGAGGGGAATTTCAAACGTTTCCACACCGCGATGCGTCATGGAATCGTCTTCGGCAATTATCGGGATAGGATTCCCGACTGGAAGCGCTACTTCTTCTTTGTGAAGATTAGCAAGGCGTCGGTTGGGAATTTCAAATCCGAGCAGATCAAAACCGATTGGGTTTCTTCGCCGGGTAGAACATTGATGGAATTGTTCAGCTTGTTGCTTTTGTTGAGATGCTTTTTACTGATCTTTGCGTCTTTTCTTGGCAGATCCACTAAGACGAGCCAGGCCGAGCACCGCCCTTAAAAATAAATTCAATGCTTTGAGGGACCTTAGTCATCGGATCTGGCCCGAGGTCGTGGAGAAGCTTGAGAGAGAGAAGAGAGAGAGGAAGGAGAGGAAAGAAGGGAGAAGCAAGCCTGCTGTCCCCGCTACTCCAATATCCAGTAAGTATCTCATCTTCCCTCATACTCGACTCTGTCATGGATCGCTTAGCGTTATTATTTTGCTTTATCTCAGCGAGGTCGCCTCGAGTCAAGAAGAAACCGATGGGTCTTAGAAAGAGGACCGCCGTGCCGATTGACGATGTTGTCGTTGCTTCCGAGCCGGCGTGTAAGAAGAAGAGGGTCGAATCCCCAAGGCCGAGGGACTCCCCTTCTCCTTCTCTCCGGAGTTCTTCTATCGCGTCGCGTACGAGGTGAGTTATCTGTTCACCGATGACTACTAATCTCGACGACTGATTATTTTTGATGCTGAGTTTTGATGTTTTTCGCAGGGCTTCGGCGAGGAGGACATCATCTTCGGCTCCGGAAAAGGTTCCAGAAGGGGTGGTCGAGCTCGACCCCTCCTTCGGACCGTGATGATGATGCATCCCGTCGAGATGAGGTGCTTCTCTCGACGTGATGATGCGTGATGACTCCGCCACGTGCGGTACCTTGCCGGTTTGGGAGGAGGAGTTCCTTACTTCTCGCGATGACGGTCCTTCTTTGACCGAGGTTGTGGTCTCGGGGGGATGAATCCGTCGTCGTCCCGACGAGGAGGCAGTTTCTCGCCGTTCGGAGGCGCACGGACCGAATCTCGATGCCAAAGATGACGGCATGCTTCCGAAGCCTGAACCTGATGATTACAATCCTCATGCGTTTGAGATGCGGTGGTATGGTGTTTGCCCTCTCATGGAGACCGGGACGCTTGTGGAGGGAAGACTTGGTCTTCCAAAGTTCATCCTACTTGGGGCGTTCCGCGCGAAAGTTTGGAGTTTAGAGTGATTTCGACGAGGCGGCTCAGCATCACGTTATGTCCGGCGGGAAGTTTACTGCGCTGATCCAGAAGTACGAGACGGCTCTTCGGCGGCTAAGGAGAGGTTGGTTGCGGCGGGACAGGAGAAAGGCCAAAGATGTCGATACGATGGTGGCCGATTTGCAGCAGGATAAACTGGTGCTTGAGTCGAAGGTCGCGGCGCTGAACAGGGAGATAGTGAAGACTCTCGGACTCCAGGAGGTAGCAGACAAGCTGAGGGCTCAAGTGAGTGATCTGGAGGAGAAGGCGCGTCGGGATGCAGAGGCTTCTGCTGCTGAGATGGAGCGTCTCCGACGGTCTCGTCGAGAATCGGTCGAGGCGGCTGTGACTCAGGTCTTCGACTCGGTGAATGACTGGTATGCTCCTCGCCTCCATCGCTTGTCGGAGTTCGTCGCGCAGCGGGACATGGTTGAAGCCGCTGTGGGGAGGAGGCAAGTCGACGAAGCTCTCCTCAACTTTGTGAAGAAGATTCGGGGAGTGGATCTGAACTTCGACGCGGTGGAGGAGAAGCTCGCGGCTAAGCTGGCGAAGAGCATCGCGGATGGGGATGCGATTGACGAAGTTGTTATCGATGATGATGACTTCGCTCCGCCTAACAGGTGAGATTTTTGCTTCTTCTTTTTCGTTATGTCGTGCTTTGCGTAGCGTTATGTTTGCTTATGTTTGCTTGCTTTTGTAGCCTTAAACGGCTGGTGCTGCCGGGATCTCCTTCTCGTCGAGATGGTGGTGGTGCGGATCCGGGTGCGGGACCCTCTACTTCTGGGGCCAAGTCTGCTTAGGCCCCATTTTATTTGTTTTAAGACTTTTTGGCTGCGGCCTTTTTGTTGTTGTTATATATACATTGCGTGCTTGCGTGGTGATGCGGTCACGGCTTTTAGACATAATTGATTAGTTCGCAGCGCAACGAAAGTAATCCGGCTTTTGGTTATGTCTTTTAATAAAGGACGATGGTGTCGTCAACCGCATAAAATGAATTAAGTACTTGGTCGTCACCGAGTAGGAAATTCGATTATCGGGATGACTCGTTACCTTTAAGTGTATCACGACATGGTGCGCGTGATGGTGCTAGTGCGTCATGACTGGACGCGATGCTTTCGGGTTTCGTCATGACTTCTCATTCGAGACACCGACCGGCGCGTATTAGGTCTGTGTGCTTAGGATGTTAAACCTACTTTCAGCGACGAGCTCTAGAAACTCGATTTATGCTTCCGACTTCAAAGCTTCGTGCGGGTGACGAGGTAGCGGTTTTTCGCTCGTCCGACGAACTGAGAGCCGTGCGAGGTGCGTGCTCTCGGCTTAATGAATGGGTGATCAGTCCATGTTTTTAGGGTGCAAAGTGCAAGTGCTTATTGAGTTTGCCTCAATAACTTGGTTTGACGTCAAACGGGTGCGTGCTGGGTGTCGACAAGTTTCAGCTTATGCCAGAATGAGGCGCGCTTGTCGAGAGAAAAGGTTTTAATAAAATTAAAATTTTATTAAGTATTATAGCTGCGCCCTTGGTGAGAAAGGCTGCCTACGTACCCGTGCCGGGATCAAGCCATTCGTAGTTCGTTACAAATGTTCATGCCGTGGACATGTCTTTTTTTTTTGGCTAGCGCGGTGCTTCGCGTCTAGTCATGGAACTTGCGCAGATCCGACGAGCTCCAGAGGCGATCGGACGTGGTGCCGAGGTTGTCTTCTAGCTGATAGATACCTGGTTTGACGACTTTCGCGATGCGGAATGGTCCTTCCCAGTCGGAAGCCGAATTTGCCGAGACCATAGATCGTATCATCATCGGTTTTGCAAAAGACGAGGTCGTCTAATGCGAAACGGAGGTGTTGCTTTAGGAAAGCGGCTGCTAGATCGTCGAAGCTGTCGATGGAGTCGGCACAGAGGTTGCTGAACCATGTTAGGGCGTCGCCGCGCAAGTGTTCGGCGAGGGCTTGGCAGAAGTGCGCGCTTTGTTCTTCCGGCGATGTGTATTTCTGTCTTCTCATGGCCGTCATGAAGGATGTGATCCACTGCTTGGGATCTTCTCGGCCGTCGTAGAAGTTTAGGTGTAGTGAAGCGCGCTTCTTCAGTGGTACCTCGGATAGGCGGCTTGTCAGGGGAGTTCTTCGAATATCGGCAATGATCTCGAATATCTCCTGATCGGAGAACGAGCATTGCGGGGGTGCATGGCGATCAGTCTTCGCGCGATTCTCCATGTTTCTCCTGGTCTCGTCATCGTAGACAGGGGCGTCGTCTCGGCGAGGGAGAGATTCGTGATGGCACCTTGGTGCTTTATGCGTGGACTTCTCCGGGCGAGAGGATGATGACTTTCTCTTGTTTCTTAGCCGGAACCGAGGATCTTCGGGGTCGAACCGTAGCTGCGGGATGTCTTGCTCGAGGCGGATGTAATTCTCAGCGCGAAGGAAGGCGTCCTTCAAAGTTGGGGAGGGGCGGATGCGGATATCTTCCCAGAATCCGGATTCGTATCGAAGTCCGTTTCCGAGGGCTTGGACGAGTACCGGTTCCGCGATTGGGGGTGCTCCCGGAATGTCCCTGAGGTCGAGCAGCGCACTCTTGAATCTGTTCAGGTAGCTTCGTAGCGGTTCGTCCTCGAGTTGCTCCATCTCGAATAGATCGGAGAGATCCTTGTGTTTAGTGCTAAAGCTGGACCTTAAGTCGGATTTCCAGGCGGGCTCGGAGTTCCTTTGCCGATGGATCGGGGGATCTGCATTCTGCGTCGCGCGGCTCGTTTTATTGCGTTGGACTCGTTGGTCTCGTCGTCGATACTGGCTCGGTTATCATACAGGACGACGCGGTGCGGAGCTTGCGCTCGCGAAGGAAACATGATCTCGTCACTCTTTGATCTCCACGTAAGGTGAAAATTCCAGAGGGTATCGGAAACTTCACGCATTGGTGGAACGTCGAGATGACAGCTTTCATTTCATGGAGCCATGGGGTGCCGAGGATGCGTTATAGATGGCCGGTTTGTCCATGACGATGAACTTCAAGAGCTTTGAAATTCCGCCGACATAAACGGGGAGCCGGACTGTGCCACAGCTGTAAACATGCTCGGCGGTGAAACCGGTGAGGGGACGGGATGTAGGTTTGATAGATCCTTCCTCCACTCCCATGCGGTTCAGTGTTTCCAGAAAGATGAGGTTCACCGTGCTCCCGGTATCAACCAGGACCTTCGCGACGTCACAGTCGTGGATCTGTAGAGTGATTACGAGTGGGTCAAGGTGAGGGATGTCCAGCCCGCTCGCATCCTTATCCGTAAAGGAGATGGTAGGGATCCCTTTATGGATATACGGGTAGCGTTGTGCCGCGACGGCCTTTCGTTCGTATTCCTTGATCGCCGATATGGAATCGTCGTTATCCAGGAAGCCTCCCATGATCATGCTGACTTGTCGCTTCGGTGGTGGAGGTAGGTCGTCGTGGTCATCACGATTCCTTTTCCCAAGCGGGCTTCCGCCTTTTCTGCATCCTTCCTCGGACGGGGTTGTCGTCCGCGCTTCTCCTGCTGCCCAGATTTTGGTGGTTTCGGCGGGAAGCTTTTTCCTTGGGACCTATCACCGTCCATTGGCGGGATTTCTCCTCGATGGTACATGCGCATGAGGTTGCTCATTAGGTGTTTGCAGTTTTCAGTGGCGTGGCCAGTTCTCCCGTGGAACTTGCAGAAAGCTTTGGTATCGTTGTCATCTCCGAGCGAGTTGATGTCTTGTGGCATCGAAACGGCCGCTGCGTGTTCTTGCTCGAACTCGTCGTCGGCTGCTGCGAACGCTGTGAGGAGAGACCTCTTCGGATCGTGTCTTCTTCGCGCCTCCATGGGTTCCTCTCTGGGTTTCGTCGAGGTTGCCCTCCTATCTCCATGTTTCTCGGCGTAGAAGCGCTGGTCTTCCTCGAGGAAGATGTAGTTCCGAGAGCGGTGGAACGCGTCCTCCAGAGTCGCAGGGGGTTTTAGTGACAAATCCTCCTTAAACTTGGAGTCGTACCAGAGGCCGTTGCGGAGTGCTTCCAGCGGGACGCTATCGGGCATGTCGCCAGTATCGCGAGCTGCTTGTTTGAACCTTTCCATAAAGCTGCGCAATGGTTCGCCTTGGGTTTGCGTTGTGGTGAACATGTTCCGAGTGATTCGGGTCATGTGCATGGAGTAATGCTTCAGAAAAGCATTGGTTAGGTCGTCGAAGTTATCGATCGACTCGGCGGGGAGGTTAGAGAACCAGGTCAAGGCATCTTTCGCCATGTGCTCGACGAATACTTGACAGTAGTTGGCCTCCCTTTCATCGTAAGATTTGTATTTCTCCCTCCTCATGGCGAGGTTGAACGCGGTTAGCCACTTCTTGGGGTCTTCTTCGCCGGTGTAAGAGTCGATTTTGAGTCGAACTCTTTCGTGTAGCTCAATCTGGCGGAGCCTGCGGGTGAGCGGGCTTCTTCGGGTGTCGGCGAGTGCTTTCGTCAATTCCGGAGCTGAGCTGGTGGCGCGATGAACTTTCGAATCGACCTCGTCGAGGCGCGATTCACCCGTTCGAGTTCTTGGGTGGTAAGTCGCCTGAAGTGCGCAGGACGGGGGGTTGTTCCGTCGGTGGGACTTGACGGATCTTCATCGTCTTCTCGTGCTAGGGCTTCCACCTGTTCCTGAGTCTTTTTCTGCTGTGCTCGCATTGACTCGAAACCGTCGGCGAGTGGCTTGACGAGATTCTCCATGAGTTTGAGGATCTTCTCGCTCGAGGAGGATTTCTTCGAGCTGCGGGGTTTGTCGCTCGAGGAAGATTTTCTCGAGCGGCGTGGTGCGGACGGAGGGGGGCTCTCGTCCTTTCTTGGCGGAGGGGATCGTTGCGGCGAAGTCGATCTTCGCGGCGAGACGGATCTCTGTGGCGAGAAAGATGGGTTTCTTGTAGGGACAGGCTTGTCCCTACCTTCAGCGGGTAGCGACTTGTCTATCGTGCTGGTAGACTGTCGCTTAAGTTTTCTTCTGAGGGAGACGGGCTCCCGGTGGGAGTGTTCTCTTTCGAGTTCGCCATCGTTGCTAGTTCGTGAAAATCTAGATATCTTCGAGATGAATAGCGAGAAGCGTTTCCAGCCCCACGGTGGGCGCCAATTGTTGAATCCGAGATAGCACTCGTCAAGACGGGCTATCTAAGATGTGAGTTTAGGAAACTGGAACGCTTAATTCGACTCTTAGATTATCAAGAAGTTACAAGAGAGCAATCTCGCTAACAAGCCTAGCGAGATTATGTGATGAACAAGAGGATAGAGTAAAAGCTAATGTGAAAGCCTAGTGATTCTAGATGATTTCGGATCCCTCTCCCCAATGGGGGGTCTTCAATATATAGGTTGATAAGTCGGCCGAATGATGAATATTCTCCTTCAGGCGAGATGGAAAACTTCCTCTTTTGCGATATGGAAAATCCCTCTTGTTTTTGGATCTTTCTCCATTCTTTAAGTCGGCATGAAGATTTATTTACATTTCTCCATGGATTGTGCCTTTCTCTTCAAGTCTTGCCTTTTTCTTGAAGATGTTAGGCCTAAAATCGGATTGGGCTTTGTACTTTACTAATGATGACGGGCTCAGGGAAATGTGCTAATTTCTCCTCTAATAAAAAGAATCAAAAAAGCTGGAAAGCTGCGCTGACCAATGAAAACTAAAAGGACTGAACTTATTTTTATAATTCAAATGTATCAGTTTATTATTGCATCTGCAACTTGCAGTTTTGATGTCGACACTTTTTTGTGTAGTGTAGATGTCGACGCAAAATGTGTTTATTTTCAACTGAATTTTAAAAAAAATATATATAAATAAATTATTACAAGTATGACTGGTGATACAAAATGATAATAGCTCTAGTAATATAAATGATAAGTTGATAACACTAAAAAGCTATTTCATAATTAAAAACTGTAAATGATTCTAGGAAAAAAATGTTGAAACGGCAAGACAAGACAGTCCAATAAAAAAGATGCCAGGTAATATAATAGTTTGGTAAAATTAGAAACTATAAGAAAATTGGAAAATATACTATTTAGTCATTTACACATATACTTTTACAGTTTTACGGTTTTATCAGCTCAAAATTATGGCGTAGATAGAATTTTTTATATGGTTTTTTTTCTTCTGATAATTAAGGGTAAGTTTTAAATCTATGGAGAGGGTCCTTGAGAACATCCCATAAAATTTGAACGATATTGTCTTTTTTTTTTTTTTTTTTTTTGACGAATTTGAACGATATTGTCTATTCTTCTGATTTGTATTACTTTATTTTTTTGAATCGGTAAATCGTTACTATCTTATTTAGATATTGTATTATCTTAACTGACTGGTGATATAATTGACGATATAGTTTTTACCATGACAGTACAAACTGTACAAGTCCGTTTTTGTTAGTCATTCGATTGGGCTCTATATCTATTTTAATCTATGCAAATGTTAGAATACTCATAATTTCCGGTTTTGGTTCATATATATCTCTGCAGGCAAACTAAAATTACAGTACCAATTAATGAATATTAAATTTAATACAGTACGAATACTGAATTTCTTTCAACCAAGCTCCTTTACGATCATTAGTTAGGTAAATAAGTTGATGAGTTTTTTGTTGCTGTACAGTGACGTGTTTAAGTCCTTAAGCTGACTAATCGCATTGTTGAACTAATATACTATTTTCCGTACAAACATATAAAGTAAATTATCATTGCTCCAGTAATTGCATTAGGGAATCTGAATCTCAACTAACTTAGAATATGGTTAAAAAGTCAGATTTAATTACATGTAGGTGTTCTTAGACGTTACAATTTATGTCCTCTCGCAATCGAGCACTCACCTATGACTATGCCTCCAAATTTACAATCTATAAAATGAATGTACAACTAATATTTTTGTTTTGTTAATGTATGTGAAGTAAAAATTCAAAGCCGACAATGTATTGTTAGCCATTTATTAAGGTTTTCTTAGATGTGTGTAGTATAATTAGATATTCAAGATTAAATGGTCTCCTCATACATACGCAAGCAGGAGATTAAGGGACAAATGTTAGTCAACTTTGCCTTTTGGAGGAGACTTTAGCCATTGTCACTCTAATTAATCTTACAGGTTTAGGCTTAAACTTGGCTTTAAGTGCACTTGTACAGCTACAAATTTTAATCATTTTCTTTTTACAAACTTATTCAGCTTTCCTCAAGATTCATTTTTTAATATTATTTTTAAGTATATAAGAAAAAGCAAACTTTCATTATATATATATATATATATATATATATCTTATATCAGAGACGTAACTTAATTGTTTCATAAACGAAGTTATAATTAGTCTAATTCTAAAAAATCATCATTTATATATTTAATATCTAAAGCCATCTAAAAGGTCATCGGAAATTTTAAGAAATACATCTTTTGAGGTGTAAATTTTCAAAACTACACATTTAGTGTGATAATTTTCAAAAATATTTTTTTTCTAATTTTATTATGTATGTTTGGGTTCACTAATCTGTAACTAGGGTTTAGATTTTGGGGTTTAGGGTTTAGATTTAATGGTTCAATATTATATGTTAGGGTTTATGATTTATATTTTAGAGTTTAGAGTTCTTTTACTCAATGAAAACATGTAGTTTTGAAAATAGACACTATAGAGGTATATTTTTGAAAATTGTCACTTAAAAAACGTAGTTTTGAAATTTTCCCGAAAATCATCATTTGGTCAAAAAAACAATATATATATATTGAAAGCAATCTAAAAGTGTACTATTGTTGGCCAAGTGCAATAACGTTTTTTAAGTTACGAAAATTAGATGTCGTATAAAACTTTAACACGTTAAAGTGAGAAATGTGGTGAATCGAAACCGGCGAAATGACTTTAAATCAGTTTCGGAATTAATGTAGCCCCACCAACGTAAAATTGTATATATTTCTACTTTAAACAATTTTCGAATTCGTTGGCAACAAAAAAAGACAATTTTCAATGTAGAATATTACTAAAATACCCAATCTCAATTATTTATTTGATGGTTGTTCGATTGTTAAAGGTAACAAAAGTTCTGTTTGAGTTGAGTCTACATAATGTACTGTTATCATTATTTGACAAAGTCGTTGTTAGTTTAAAACAGAAAAAATGTCGTTATCATAATTATACAAATGAAAATTGTTATAAGTTTGACAAGGAACATGCATCCGTGATCCGACCGTATATGTGTGTTTAAGAAAGGGAATTTGGTTATTATAGACGATTATTTTAAACAATAAATAAACTCAGGTTACTTCTGTTTCAATGTCTAATATGATAATATCCTCGTCAATAGTTAACAGCATATGATTACGCAATTCGTGATGTTCTAAATAATAAACACAGATAAAAAAAGGAATAATTATCATAAAGAAAAAATGCATAAGTAGTAATGTGATATATTGCGTTTTTGACGCATTCTAACACTTGTTTTCACGAGTTTTATCGAGTCTTTCTAGTCTTTATCGAGTCTTTTCAGGTCTAAAGACGTTCCAGGGAGAGCTTTGGTCACATGGACCAACATCTGGCGAAAGCAGGCAAAACGGAGAGAAGGGTAGCTCGATCGATCCCATACAGAACTCAATCGAGCCCATGCTTTACAACAAGATCGATCGACCCTGTTCACGACAACTTAGCTCGGTCGATCCCATACCACAGGAGGGGGATCGATCGAACTCGTACACCCATAGGCGAATCGATCGATCTCATGCGCCACGCCATGCAGTGGTCGATCTCAGCCGTTTGATCTATCTCGCACAGATGATATCTCAGCCGTTCGATCTACTTGGCGCAAACCGACTTGATCGAACCACAGCGAACCGGATTGAACCAAAGTCGACCCCAGAGCTATTTAGACCTATCTTTAGCCATTGTTTAGGCTACGCCGTTTTCACAGTTTTACATTGTTTTCTGAGGGAGAAGAGATCGAACCTCTGTTATTCACAGTTTGGAGAAGATTTCTGAACCCTTGTTTTTGCTATTTTCGTATTTTATTCAATGAACTCAGTTTCAATCATTGTTTCCTGTTTCGCCATGTCTGAGTAGTCACTTTGCTAAAGGGATTCATGTGTTAACTAAACTGAATACAGATAGGGCTTTCATACTGTCTTCGCCATTGTTGCATTCACTGCTTAGATCGATCTGATCACTCGATCTCTGATCTCAGATTACCTGTTCATCAAAAGTGCAATAGGTTGTTAGAACGAACTGTGGTGAGCGAATCGTCCTTAGCCTGCGAAAGTTGATGCTAAGGCGATTTGTGAACTTATCGAACCTGTGTTTATTGCTTGCTTTCAACTGCTAGATTCAAACGACAGTTTAGACATCTAGGTTGTTAGTAAGTTGTTAAGATCGCGAAAGTGAATTGACATACTGTTTGTTTGAGTTCGAGACCTGTTCATTATCTGTGCCCTGAATAGTTGTTGGTTGTTAACCGTGAATCTCTGCGAATTGCCTTGGTCTAGTCCCTGTTTTATTAAGTTTACATCAACGTTTACATTCGTTACCTTGTTACCAAATCAATCATCTTTGTCTTAGCTCTGTTTTGAATCTCCTAGATTCATAGTGTAACGCTGGTCCTCTGGATTTCGAATCCTTTATATTATAATTTCATCATTTCTATTTCTAGTTTATCATAATGGCATTAAAGAAGGGGATAAAATGAAAAGGTATTGTTTGGTAACAAACAGATGGTTCTTGACTTCTTGGTTTACACTCAGAGCACGACTGGAAAAAAAAAGTTTCATCATACAAGATGATAAATAAAAATATCGCAGACTGAAAAACTGATAAATTTGTTATCTTTCGCTTCTTTCTCCTCTCTCTCTCTCTCTCTCTCACAGTTGCTAACAGAAAATTTTCCACCTTTTCTTTCTTTTTCTCCTCACCCTCTATTTTCTAGGGATTTACTTTTCACTAGCTTTGGGCTTTCGTGTATTCGCGCCTTCGTCGAGATTTCTCCGGCTGAAATGGCGGAATCGTCGACGGGAGACGCAACGGCAGCAAACGCCGCCGATACTCTGAGGCTGGAATTAGAGAAGACACTAACGGAGTTTCTCGAAGACGGAAGAGTCAGCAAAGATCGCAGCGACACTGACGGAAGTTTCAACGCCTTGAAATCGATTGACGAGTCGATCGGAATCCTGAATCGCCTGAGGGAAGTAGAATCAAAGAAGCCGGAATCTGAGATCTCTTCGTCTTCTCCGGCTCCGATTCCCAAAGTGCCGGACGAGTTTAGATGCAGCCTCTCAACTAATATCATGAGCGAACCTGTAGTCATCGCTTCTGGGCAGGTGATTTCTCCTCCATTTTCTTTTGCTGATTTTATATATTTCCTGGATTTTCTTTGGGATTCTTGCTCGATTTAGCTCATAATTCTACATTTTTTTTTTGGTTCTACGTCTCAATCGACCAGGAACCACTAAAAATCTACTTTTACATCCATTTCGATCTCAGAAATATTCAAAAACACTTTAAATCCGAATGAAATATACGTATGTGTTATGTGTGTGCATCAAGTGAGCACTTCTGACTCAGAATTATGTAATTTGGTGGACATAGAGAAAAGATGAAAAAGTAAACTTTGCCTATTATTAGCATAAGCTCACTGGACGGTTCATGTGATTTCACCTTTTCCCCTCACATGTTACATCTTATTATCTCTATCTATTTTACGTAATCTTTATTCATTCCCCCATTTTACAATTGGTATTTTTTTTTTCTTATTTTCATTCTTCGAAATTCATGTGTAGCGGGAAATAAATAAAAGAATGAAATATGTCAATTTACATCATGGTCATAACCAAGATTTATCTAATGCAACGAGAACGTTGATAGTACTAATTTGCAGTCGATCCTTCTAATATCCATGAATAGTCTTCCTATAATTGTAAATTTCGTTTAACGAATACCAAAAATAAAAGAATGAAATGAAATTTCAATTTATTAATATATACTGTAATAAACTACCGAAAAACCTAGACAAAAAAAACTATTAAGAAAGAAACTTATTTATAAGAAAACTTGAAAACCCTAAAAACCGTAAATCTTATTATATAAAGTTGAACGTAGGATTTTTATAATTTATAGGAGCGCGACATGTGTCACTTTTAATGTAACGTCCGTTAAGATTGTGACACGTGTCTTGAAAAAAAAAAGTAAGAAAAATGAAATTTTAATCTATTACAGTAAAAAGAAAACAATTATTTAAAAAAAAAACTATTATATTTGTCATATCCTAACAGAAAAAAGTTTCTCATTCATTAAAACTATATTATCTTTAAGAGATATTAAATTCAAAATAATGTAATAAATAAAATCTCATTAATACATGGAATAGGTTTAGGTTATGTAAACTAAATTCTTATAATTGCATGGAATAGGTAACGTGAACCCCTATAAAAAGCAAATTCATCAAATCTCTTTGATTATCATTCTCTAATTTAAAATTTATGTCTTTGAAAGTTCAAGAAAAGAGTGGAGATTACTTGACTCTTAGTCAATTGGATCGAAATTGAAATTATCGCCGTACTATAGTACGTGTTATTCGAATTCCAACGGAAAAAAAGGAAAAAAAATATTTTCACATGCCTCATTTACGAAGAGAAAAAAAGTTTCATATTCTAATGAAAAAGGCAAAAGAATGTGAAAAAAAAACTTATTAAAAAGGTGTTAAGAAAAAGGGAAATATATTTTTCATATTCTAACGGTAAAAAAGAAAAATGATTTTTAAATGCCTCTGAGATAAAAAGAGGAAATGCTTGGGTTGTTCTGGGAGCACCCGCTTGCTCTGGATCCAGAGTTTGTGGGTGCAAAGATTGCAACTTTTACGAGTGCAGTGATGCATGCAGCTGAGGCATCCTAACAGACCGGTAGACTTGAACCTTGGTTTATATTCTAAAGGAAAAAGAAAAGAAAAATATTTTTATTTTAATTCAGAAAAAAAGGATTAAACTAATGTATTTGGGATTAAGTAATCAAAACATAATTAGAAAAAAAAAGAATAAAAACAAACAAATAATTATTAATATGATAGAAATTTTAATCCGTAAGAGAATCTTTCAATATGATTTTATTTGTTTCTAAGAGTGTCATGTCTCTGAGGTTATTTTGTTTTATATTATACATTTTTATTTATTTTTTACTGATTTAAAATACTATTATGTTATCAGTCCCGTGTATAATCTAGTTCTTAGTAATCTTAGTTAATAAATAAGACACAATTAGTAAGAGATACGCTGCATCGTAATCACATTTGCATTGCATCCGACAGATAACAATTTCAAATAAGACATTGGTACAATAAATTATTAAAAGATATATTAGTCAATTTTAGAGCTTGAAGTTCAAAACTCTTGTTCTCACAGAAAGAGGAATCCTGACATTATGTGCTCCATTATCAGTCCAAGTCAAGCTCCCAAAGTGATAATCAGTGTTCACTCTATGAGTCGTGGAGAATTTCACCGTAAATGTAGTCTTGTTGGTGTTGGAACCGAACACAAGAGTCTGAGGATTCACCTGCACGTTAATACCTTGAGGCTCTTGGATCACAGCTTTGTAAACCGAACCAACCGGTCCGACATTGGTCACGGTTCTAGTAATGGTGATCTCTTCACTGAGATATGGGATTGTGATGGAAGGTAAGTTGACATTAAGCATGGATGGAGTTGGAGAAGGGCAAGTGTAGATCTTTCCAAGTAGTTTCGAGATTGATCTATCGTCATAGCCTGCGGAGCACAAGTAATGAACATATTCATCGTAGCCCATGTCGTAAACAAGTCCCGGGTCGGCTACTTTCACCGGGTTCACAAGGCCACCTCCGTAGTCAAATGGGTCGGCCAGTTTTCTCGGGGAACCCTCGGCTACGATAGGCTCTCCCGATGGGTCGGTTTGCAACGCTGCAAAAGCAAATCAGTCATTCACTGGTGTTTCTTGTGACGCAAGAAACATTTAAAATTGTGTGATCTAGGGTTTTTTTTGTATGGTTTTACCGGTTGTGACGAGAGCGGATCGGATCGCGGCAGGAGACCACTTGGGTCGTTTTTGCCTAAGAAGTGCAACTATTCCGGTCACGGTAGGTGTAGCCATCGATGTTCCCGACATGAATTCGTATCCTGCCCCTGTCTCTGATGGTACGGCAGCGAGTATACCCGAACCTGGTGCAGCTATATCCGGCTGTAATTAAAACCACAAACCAACTTCAGTACCGTACGTGCCACCACAATGTGAATGTAAGAGAGCATGAAGTAAGATGTTAACACTTTACCTTGAGAATGGCAGGAGATATTGAATTGGGACCTCTAGAAGAAAATCTTGCGACCTTAGACGCTACAGGCCGGCCAACAAATGTCTTGGTCGGGCTGATCTTAGCTATCGGCGCTCTGCGGAAATCAATCAAAGAAACCAAAACCGTTTAACATCAAAGAGTTGTTATATATAGAGAAATGTGAAAGAGGAGGAGCTTTACGTACGTGGTTGTTTGAATATACAACAAAATGTCCATCCCAACTTCGTAGTCTACATAGGCGGTAGGGATAAGCCCGGGGGTTTCTCCCATAGTGTCGGTTGGCTGCGACGCCATAATGACGCCAACAGCGCCTTTCTTCTCCGCAATATCGGCGATGTCCACATCAGAATTGCTTGTATCGAAGTAAAACAAGATCTTTCCTTTAACTTTACCGGCTTCAAAATCCTCCGTTGTTAGCTCGTCGAAATAAACAAGATCAGCGAATCCAACTTCCATTCCGTTGTATAGAGTTTCTTGACCCTGAAAACAAGATCCCACGAAAGAAGTTAAATAAAAATAAATGAACGGTCACGGTTGCTTGTATTACAAGCAATACAAGCAACCTAGTGTAATACGCACCAGTAGGGTTATATTGTTTCCAAGAGTGATGGGCGTGAAGAAGTCTCGGTCCATGGTCGTAGCTGCAACGGTTATGATCCACGGAGCCACGTTAGCGACAGTTTGAGTGTGAGGACCGTCGTTACCTCCCGCGGATACAACAGGGATTCCCTTCATAACCGCGTGGAAAGCAGCGATAGCGAAATCACTCCTATCGACCTCAAAATCTAGAGGTACTTCGGATCCGAGAGAGAGCGACAAAACATCCACGCCATCGCGTATTGCATGATCCATTGCCTTGATGATATCAGGAGTGAAACACTCTTCGTTGTTCCAACACACTTTGTAAGAAGCTATACGGGCTCTTGGGGCACTGCCTCTAGCGGTTCCTTGACCTTGACCGAGGAAGTTCACGTTTTGGACAAAAGAACCAGCAGCGGTCGATGCACAATGTGTTCCGTGGCCGACTTTGTCTAAAGGAGACATAGCCTCGTCTTTCTCTGCCGCGTTAAACGTGCCGTTGTACTTCCTGAGTAGACCCTTTGCGTAGTAAGTAGCTCCGATTAACTTTCTGTTGCAGTCAGTAGATGCGTTGAATCCTTCTCCTGACATGCATTGTCCTTTCCAACGCGCCGGGATCGGTCCAAGACCTTTGTCATTGAATGAGTCCGATCGTGGCCCTATTCCTGAGTCCAAGATTCCTACAATTGTTTCACTTCCCATATCGGTTTCATGGAGTAGACCCGTTGGAGCCGTTGAACTGAGTCCCAAGTAATCACTAACCCTTGTTGTTTTCAGCTTCATGTTCTTGCTTCTCGTTACATGAACAACATGGGGATGCTCTATTACAAATCCACGGCAGAAAATGAGTGTATTAATTAATAGTTTGCCCTAATGCTTGTGAGACACGTTTTCTCAAGAGAAAGCTTTACCTGAAAGCTCCTTTGCTTGGGATGGTGTGAGTTGCGCTGAAAATCCTGAGAAGCCATGTCTATAACTATAAATCATAGACTCGCGGGAAGCTTCTTTGCTGCATTTATAAGTCAAAACATTCAAATTTATAAACCAATATTTTCGCACAACAATCTAAATATTATAGACCAATGACCAAGATTGATTACCTTCCAAGAAGCGATCCAAGAATTTCATGATGTGAATCAGTAACAAGATTAGGATCATCATGTTGCCTCTCACCCAAATGCACCGTGTAAATCTAAATATAACATCATCGAGTAATTTTTAATACCACGAAATGCTTCGCAATGACCGTTGTTTCTGCAGAACAAAAAGATCGACCATTTATAACGTACCTGGCTTTCCTCAGCAGAAGCTAAGGCTATTTTCGAGATGCATACTAAACCTATGAACACAACTAAAATATGCTTCCTATTATTTGATACAATCAGAGAAGACAACTCCATTTTTTGTTTTCCTGGGTTTGAAGAGTTATTGTTGTTGAGGCTGATTCTTGTTCTACAAAAATCTTCCAAGAATATTAGGGTTCTTATTCTAGAATTTCCTCAACAGTGTCCTCTCCGATTGCATCCCCGGAGCATATGATGATTGTGTTTAACCCATCTTGTATTTAAAATGAAAGATTTTGTTAAGAATGTTGAAAGTTTTTTTTTAGCTTACAACGAAGATAGGTCATAACACCAAAGCTAATTTGTTAATTTGGGACAAAAACGGATTTGTTTCTTTTTACATAATTATCGGTGTAGAATTAAAACGAGTCAAAACTTAAACTGTTGTTCATTTTCTGTCAAACCCATGATTATAAGATATACCATAACCGGGGATAAAAATTAGAAAATTCGATTTTTTATAAAAGAAAAGAAATGATGATAATCAGGAGTAAATGTTTCTGAACTATTTGTTATATAGATATTCAAGAAAACACTAGACATTAAGCAGCGAGCCTACACGGACAATTCGAAAACAGAGGTTTAAAACGTAAAACCGATTATTTGTTATATAGGAAAGGGGTAATAGTTTTTAAAAAGATTTTGTATTTGAGTTTTAGAAATCTAAACAAAAAAATTCCCTTTACAAAAAAAAAGTTTTAGATTTATAATTTACTTTGCTATTTGTTGTTTGCTATAGTGATTGTAGTTTGCATGAATAATGTTGTATAAACCAAAAAATCTTGGTAGAAAAATAGTCTTAGAAGAAGAAACCCACATATTATAGTTTTTGGTTTTCTTTAAAATTTGTTTAAAACAGTCATCAAATGGTTTTAAGGAAACTAAAAAGTAGATTTTTTATAAATGAATCAAAACTACTCTAAAACAAACAAACATTGAAAGCCAAATTCCTCTTAAAAAGGTTCTATGGTGAGGAATTCAAAGATGCAGAGACTCGCATAGCCTACAATGACTTCTTTTTTTTTTTTTTTTTTTTTTTTTTTTTTTACAATGACTTCTTGAGCATAACATGTGGGTTTAAATGGTCCCAATTCTTATTGTGCAAAATGAGACCCGACAAAAGAAAAGAGTGTTTAGTTGGATTTTGACAAAAAAATGGTTAGTCCGATTACTTTATTTAAAAAAAAAAAAAAACGATAGATCTGATAGAGTTTGGAAAACAATGATAGATTGATGCTCAAATGAGCTTATTGAGATGGAAGTAAAGATTGATAAAAGAGATAGCTTCATGAGCTTTATTTATGTACATAAAACTAAAGAGAGAAAGGAAAGAACTTTAAAGATGTCACCAAGATATCAAATGATTGTCGATTAATATCATAAAGAAGAAGGAGGAGAGTTGATTCGAACAACTCTCAAAGTTACATAACACAATGACCTAAGAACAATATTTATACTAATGCACTTGTAAGAAACCCTAGTTACATGGGCTAATAAGATCATAAGAACAAAAAACTATACGTTTAAGTTATGACACCATGAAACTAAGATTTTGAGTCAAAATATAATTTTAGTTCAACACTAGCACGTAATCAAAATTTAGCTCCCAAATTGCGAAATCTACTTTTGCCATAAGATTGGGTAATCGCATAAAATATATTTTTAATATTTTTTACATGTGATTAGCTGATTAGTTGAATCAACACAACAATTGTCCCTGTGCCTCTGCCTCTCCAGATGATGGATGACACATAGGATTTTTTAAGCTTTATGTATCTTGTATCTGACACATCATTAAAAACATTTGAATTAATACCAGTCAACATATTCACTTGCCACATCAGTCTTTTTTTCTCTTTTTTTTTTTACTTCGACATCTCTCTCCTCTCGCTCCGTCGTCTTGGTTGATCGACTTTTGCTCTGATCCCTCTCTCTTTTCTTGCTTAAAGTCCTCCTCACTGATTGTATTTATGTGATTATCATGTAGTGATTATAAAACTCATTCTCTCTCTTTCTATGGTTCTTTCTCGATTCGTCTTTGCTGTAACTTTACTTTGGCTTGACCTTACTGTTCATCTATCACACATTAATCCCAAAGACATTAGAGGTTCTGTGTTAGAGCTTCGATTTTCATGGTCAAGTTCTCTCCGGCGAAGT
Organism: Microthlaspi erraticum; assembly: GCA_902728155.2. Taxonomy (NCBI): domain Eukaryota; kingdom Viridiplantae; phylum Streptophyta; class Magnoliopsida; order Brassicales; family Brassicaceae; genus Microthlaspi; species Microthlaspi erraticum. Next base: position 522,779 of record CACVBM020001351.1, on the reverse strand, counting down.
AAGTTTCCCAATTTTACCTTCTTAGTATTTGCTCATAATAGTTTCCGATTTGTGATTGTTGATGATTTGTATGTCCATCCGGAAAATTGTTATTTTGACTGATCTGCGTTCTTAGTGAATTTTTTATATACCCATTGGTATCCTTCTTGACACGAGGATTTGTGTTAATTTATAAATTGTTCTTCTATTGAATTTTGTTTCCTTCATCAATCTTTCGGACTAGCTAGGCTCTTAAATGTCAGAGATAGTCATGTGAGAACTGTGATTGCAGGCGCAATCGGGTATGTGGCTCATGAGTATGGACAAACTTGGCAAGGCACCACAAGAGGAGATGTTTACAGCTACAGAGTATCGACAATGGAGCTCGCGGCGGGTAGAAAAGCAGCTGATGAAGGAGAAGAGTGTTTGGTCGAATGGGCCAGACGAGTAATGACAGGTAACATGACAGCCAAAGGTTCGCCATTTACTCTCTCAGGGACGAATCCAGAGAACGGAGCTGAGGAATTAACTACTATTAAAAATCAGTGTGAAATACAACGAGTTCGTGAAAATTCGAGTTTTTGATATAAAAATGTGTATGGTATCTATCGACATTTACCTCAAAATAAGAAACTTGTAAACTATAGAAATCAAACTATATAGCATTTTATTAAGTAATTCTTTGAAATACTTTTTAAAAAAATTTTAACTAAGAAGTAAAATAAATATAGTTTATTTTATATATATTATTTATATAAATGACAATGAAATTGGAATTTGACAATAAACTTTGAATAGACAGGAAGCATAATAAAATAGCAATTTACAAAAAAAAAAAAAAGTATGAATACTTTTCTAAAGGTTGGTAGAGTATCAAAAAAATATTACCCAAAAGTTATATCAAGTTAGATATTAGCGGGTAAAGTTTGGATGCAGACAAGATCACGTAATTATAATCATTGGTAAGGTATCAAAAAACTATTAGCCAAAATATATTCATGAAATAAAAGTTGGATATTAGCAGTATTGGATAAGGTTCATATATATACGGATAAAATCATATAATTATAATACAAAATCTTCCGATCATCAAAACGACAATGTGTATAACCAACTTGTTGGGTCCGCACACTACTCTAAATTATTTTTACATCATAGAAAACTAATATAAAGAAAACTGAATTAAAATATCAAAATGTAATATGAATAATTTAATCATTTATATATGGAAAAAAAACTACCAAAGCCTCCCGCGGCAAAGCGCGGGTATCCTACCTAGTTATTTTAAAACCAAAAGTTGGCTTCCTAATAGGAATGAGGATTCAGCTTGAGTACCAATCATGCTTTTTTTTATTTTCTGCGCGCCAAATAATATATAATAATTATTATATCTATTAACATAAGTATCTAGTAAGACATAGTTGGTACATATTTTTTTTTCCTTATGAGTCAGTGCGTACTTTTGTTCCTTGAGTTAGTTAACAATCTATTTCCCCATGATAAACAACAAACTTGAAATTTGTGCTAAATTCAAATGAAAAAGCAAAGACTATAGATGCAGTACTAAATCACAAATAAACACAAGAGTTTTCTCTGCAAAGAAATATATTAATAGAAAAGTTTGCTCAGATTACTTACAAGTATGATCTTAAACGTAGTACAACAAGTTCAAGACAATTTTGATTTGTTGTTCTAGTAACTTTTACGTTCTTAGATTTATATAGGACCCAAGAATCTCTCAAGCTCCAACCCTTTTGACCTACTGCTTTTCCAAGAAATCTATCCAAAATGCTAACACTCTCAATTATTTTCAACAAAAAAAAATATTTTCTTATTTTTCTCTAAAAAAGGAAATATTTTATTTATGTTGATAACTCCAAAATCTTAATCCACTCGTACTTAGCAGCTACAAGATCGCACATATTAGCCCATTGATCCTTAATCCCATTTAGCTCAGCTTAACTTCACTTATGTATCTTGATGATTCAGGAACTGCTTCAATCCAGCTGCATAACCTGATAACAATGTAATCAGCTAATTTGCTGCATTACCAAGAAGTATTTTGACTAAATGTTCTGTTTTGTTTTTATGTGGTAGTCGTCTAGTATTTGCTTTCTGCTAGAAAACAAAAAGAGGAAGACAACAGAATCTGTTATAGTATGCTTCCTGCTCGAACAGAAACTGCTTCTTTCATTTGTACCGGAAAATTGGCCAGAAGGATCCAACGAGATTATTATCCAATTAGGTTGTTATGTTAAGGTTTTACTGAATAGGTCTGTTTCAAATTCATGGCATCTTACGGCTTTTGCATTCGATTATATAGTTAATAAAAAATATTAAAACAATTTGCTGAATGAATTGATTGTTGTTGGTTTAATCCAAAACCAAATTTCTCCAGTTTGCTGTTGAATTAACTCTGTAGGTTAGTTTTGTTGAGCAGTTACATGTTTTTATGCGAAAGAAATAATGGCCTTTCGATTTATTGACTTGTTTATTGCCTATATATGGAGTTTAAAACATAAAATAGGCCTAATGAACCTCGTTTATTTCTTGGTCTTGGTAGTGAAAATTGGAGAGAGCATTCACAAAAAGCAAAAAGCAGTGAAAATTGAAATTACAGAACCTGTACCAACAAGTAAAAGAAACAGCAGTATACTCAATAAGCTTTTCTTTTAACGAGATTCTTATTAAGATTTACTTTTAAACCAAGACTCCTTACAATCTTGTTTAAGCAGGGAATCACAACATCACTTTTGTGATTTGCTCCTACACTAAATCCTAATCTACCCAATCTCACATACACAGCAACAGCTGATGTCTCTTTGTTCACTCACCGAAAACCCAGTTTCTTGAGATACCAAATGTTCTTTACACAATAAGAACAAAGGTTTTTCTTTGGCAAAAGAGATAGCCAATTCTTACCAACGAAATAGCTATATATACTCAAGTCTCAAAACCCTAAGACTTCCTAATAACCATTGGATTGTCACGTGACTCTCTTGACTTTTAGCCTCTGACAATAGCTCTTGACTTTTGCCAACTCCTGTAGCCCATCGCTTCTTCAGCGGCTCCACGAGTGTGTCACGTCCAAGCTGCTCCACAGCCTGTCACATCTCACTTGTTCCTGTAGTTGGAACAGCTCCACTGTTCGCTCCACTCACAATTCTTCTGATTCCATTCTTCTGTCAGGCAGGCGGTCCACATCACCATAGTCTACGAGAACATGCGCCTTGTTTCCCGCCATCGAGACTTTCATCTTCAGGACTTCCTATAACTGCAGAATCCTTGTATCGTCAAAAATGATTAGCAAAAGAGATTGATAGGGATTACAGATAATTTTTTTTCTTAAATACTATTCAGGTTTAAAAAATGCTGTTTATCTGTCTTCTTTGAGAATTATGCTTTCTTCTCACACAAGCATAAGGTAACCATAACATAACGGCCTTAATAATTATGTCCTGAAGTTTATTTTTTCTTGGCGCATTAGGATTTAGGACCAACCTCCAACATGGTCCCTATTAAAGAAGATGGGCAAAGGAAGCAAAAAAAAACAAAATTTGGATGAGAAAAAAAAATAGCAATTAAAGCTTTGCTCCTTAGTCAGAATTCATAGGAAATAAGTAAGGTAGAAGAGGCCACTGCATATATAGGACTCTCAGATGAATCATGGATGTTGATATATAGGTTCCGTGAGATTTATCAGGTAATGTTCTAAAATAGTTGTTCTTAACTGTTATTAACAATGACTCTTAACTGTTAATATCCTCTTGCTAACTAATTGGGTGGAATGCTAAATTAGAGTCCCAAATAAAGCATATAATAAGTAAAATTAACTATATGGTATTTCATCTTTTGTTTATTTCTTAACTATCTTTGTTATTTGGGTATGTCTATTTTTAGAAAACAGTTAATTAGTTGTATAGTTTTAGAATCTCTCGTATGATCCCTTTTAAATATGAGACAACAAAGACACGTCCTAGCAGCTTGTTGATGCAATCAGAGAGTCATTGTTGAGGGGCAAGATTGTTCTTGTTATCCCTCAACACATATCTCTAAACCCAGAAAATGAGGTACTCTTATCTGATTGCATCAACAAGCTCTAAGGCTTATTGTCGTCCTCTGGTCATAATCACTTTCGTGTTAATCTTGAACGGAGTGTTTATCTCTGCGGCACAACAACTCAATGGCTTAAACAAGGTATGTCATTTTTTTCTGCAAGCTTATCGTTTGAGTAAATGATGATATTGGCATATATGAACCATCGTTTCCCTTTTTTCCATTAATACAAGCTTTACATTGTGCACTTGGGAGCAAAGCAACATGATACCCCTGAGCTGGTTACTAAATCACATTACCAAATTCTAGAACCAATTCTTGGAAGGTACGAAGAGGCCTAACCCTAACCCTAACCCTAACCCTAACCCTAAGCTGGACAGACAAGACCATGCTTGCGGCCTTATTATTATTATTTTTCTAGCTTTTCCATGTTAGCGAGGTTATACTCATTTTCTTTCTTTTTACATTTCATGTTATTAGCAAAGAAGCTGTCCATAAATCTATAGTATACAGTTATAGGCATGGTTTTTCAGGGTTCGCAGCGAAACTTACAGCTTCCCAAGCAAAGAACCTTTCAGGTACGTAAAAAGTTCATTGTTTTTATGTCATGTCCATTAAACTCAAAGGAAAGTATATTCATGGTACATTCTTGTATTTTATCAGCGCTTCCTGAGGTTCTTTGTGTTCTACCAAGTCGAGTGTTGGAGTTAAAAACAACGCGGACATTTGATTACCTCGGACTTTCGCCTAGTTCTCCAAAAGGTCTTTTACATGATACCCGCTTAGGTAGTGAAGCTATCATTGGCGTAATAGACTCAGGGATATGGCCAGAGTCGAAGTCATTCAACGACACAGGTCTAGGACCGATCCCCACACGTTGGAAAGGAACATGTGAGTCTGGAGATAAATTTGACGCCAAAGTACATTGCAACAAAAAGCTTATAGGGGCTAAGTTCTTCGTTGACGGTCTTAATGACATGACGAACGGGGAATACGATTTCAATTCGGAAGGTGAGGTTAGGTCCCCTAGAGATAATTCTTTAGGCCACGGGACACACGTAGCTGCAATCGCTGCTGGTTCTTTAGTGGCGAATGCGGACCACTATGGACTTGGTGGAGGACTCGCGAGAGGCGCGGCTCCTCATGCACGTATAGCTGTTTACAAGGCGTGCTGGGGCCATGTTGGATGTATAACACCTGATGTACTCAAAGCTATTGATCATAGCATACGTGACGGGGTCGATGTTATATCGATTTCGATTGGGACTGAGGCGCCCGCGAGTTTTGATGTTGATCAGAACGATATAGCATATGGTTCTTTTCAAGCCGTGATGAAAGGCATTCCCGTTGTTTGTTCAGCTGGAAACGAAGGACCTAACGCTCAAACTGTTGATAATGTTGCTCCATGGATTATAACCGTTGCTGCGACATCCATGGACCGTTCTTTCCCAATACCAATCACTCTTGGAAACAATCTAACTATTCTTGTATGTGACACATTCTCATTTTCTTGAATTTTATATTTATTAATATTGCATTTTTTTTTTCTAAATCTTTTACTTGTCTTGTACTTCTCCCAGGGTGAAGGTTTAAACACATTACCAGAAGTTGGATTTTTTAATCTTGTACTATCAGATGAAATGATGGACTCCTCTATCGAGGAAGGCCAAACCAAAGATAAAATCGTGCTTGCGTTTACGCCAAACGATAACTCGATAAAAAAGGCGAGAAGTATATTGATTGCTGGATGTGCTGGGATGATCTTTGCACAATCTGTAGTTGATATTTCGGTTTGTAATAGCGTGAACGTTCCTTGCGCGGTGGTAGATTACGAATTCGGAACTGATATCCTATACTATATCCAAACCACCGAGTAATAACTCTTCCACCACCTTTCTTGAATCATCATTTTTCTGTTCTTGAATCTGAAAAAAACTGAGTGGTTTTGGATATTTTCAGTGTGCCCATAGCTAAAATAAGTACTTCTAAGACACTTATAGGCCGGCCTATTGCATCTAGAGTGGCTCGTTTCTCTTGTAGAGGACCTAATTCAGTTTCTCCAGCAATTCTCAAGGTTTGTGTAGTAATTAATTTTTGTTTCTTGAAATATATCGAATTTTGTGTTGACAAAGTTTTGGGACTCTTCTTGATAATCATGCAGCCAGATATAGCAGCGCCTGGTGTTAACATTCTTTCTGCAATATCTGGTGGGTATCAAATCATGTCGGGAACGTCAATGGCGACACCTGTTGTGTCCGGAATTGTTGGTCTACTTAGACAAATCCGTCCTCAATGGTCTCCTGCTGCAATCAGATCTGCTCTTGTCACAACGGGTTCTTGGTTCTTACTCTTAAACCATGCTAAACATTAAATAAAGAAAATGAAAAAATGATTATGCTAAAAAAGAGGTGTTAAAATGGAAATAATAATAATAATAATGTGAAACTCTGATCAACTAACAAAAAAGTTTATTGCAATCAAATAAATTAGAAAGTTGGAGATATCAAACTTTAAATAATAAGATATCTTTATTTTTCTAAGAAAATTGAGTTTCATTTTGGTATTTATTTTTCAGAAATATACTTAATTGGCTTTTTGGATCGTTTTACAAGTTTAGTAAAATACTAAAATCAATTGTGAAAAATGTGAAAAAATAAAGCGCAACCAAATATTTTTACTTTCTTTTCTTGAAATGAAGCATGGAGGACCGACCCATTTGGAGAGCCTATATTTTCAGAGGGATCAACACGTAAAATTGCTGACCCGTTTGACTATGGAGGAGGTCTGATCAACCCAGAGAAAGTAGCAGACCCAGGGCTTGTCTACGACTTGGGCTTGGACGACTATGTTCATTATTTGTGTTCTTCGGATTACGATGAGACATCCATTTCTAAACTAGTTGGCAAACCTCAAAAATGCCCTTTGCCAACGCCATCCATGCTCGATTTCAACATGCCTTCCATCACAATCCCAAGTCTCACTGGAGAGGTCACTGTGACTAGAACCGTGACGAATGTTGGACCGGCCGGTTCGGTTTACAGACCTGTGGTTGAGCCTCCTTTTGGCATAGAGGTTGAGGTCAATCCCAAGACTCTTGTGTTCGGTACCAACACCACAAAGAATACGTTTAGTGTGAGAGTGAAAACGAATCATAAAGTGAACAGTGATTTTTATTTTGGGAGCTTGTGTTGGACCGATGGAGTTCACAACGTCACTATCCCTGTTTCTGTGAGAACAAAGATCTTGAGGAATTATGTTTCTTGATCATTCTTCACTTGTAACTATAGATCCTGAGTTATTTGTTTTTCAGAGCCAACATGGTGTTTAAATTTTTAGTTTAGCAAAGAAATAATACAAAGAAAAAGAACTAATGGTTTGGTAAACATTTTGAGGTATTGTAAAAAGGCCCAATAATTATTTGAACCGAGCCTGAACAGCTGTTGCATGAAGTTTTAACATGTGGATCAATTGTTACTTCGAATATAAATGACCTCACCGACAAGTTTGGTTATAAGTTATTGGCTATCTAGTTGTGTATATAAAAACGCACTTTGAATGCATCATCATCGCCACACCACTCTTTTAAGAAAAATAGAAAATAAAAAATCATCGCCACACCACCTCTCTTATCTCTTTCTATCAAGAACAACAAAAAGAGAGGTACACTCTCTCTCTCTCACTCTCTCGCTCTATCCGTATGCTCACTTCATTATTAATGCCTGTATTAAACCATTACAACTTATGAAACTTCAATTTTTCTTTACCTTTTTCATTTAAACTAATTATGAGAGCAATATAAATTCATCTAATTTGTAAAAACGTTGGTAGCAACTTGACATGTTATTAAAAGTACCTTTCAAAAAAAAAAAAAAAAAAAAAAAAAAAAAAAAACTATGTTTATATACTAAATTATTATGACACCATATATAATTTTATTATTTAACTATAGTTATATTTCATAATTGTTACATATTTTTCTTTGTTATTCCTCTCCAAACTAGAAGAGAAATATATTTTCTTATAACTCCCTATAAAAGAAAAGGAAGGAGAAAAAAGCATGTGTAAAAATATTACATGAAAATGGTGTAGTTTTTTTCTTTTAAAGTAAGAATAATTCATTTATTTGGTCATCATTCACATCCTAAGTATCTCATTTATTTGTTGTGAGTTATAAACAAAAAAATCATCGAGAGGTGGCAAAAATCAGCAAGGACAAAGCAGCAAAAAGTGAAAAATGAAATTGTAAAACAAATAGATAAATGAAGATTAAAAGGAAAAAAAATGCATGAAGCACAAATGACAAAACATTTATATGATACTTATTTACATGAAACTTATGCCATTCAACAACAATAAAACATCCCTCTTTCATCGTGTACTCCAAATGGCATCAGCACTTCAAATCACCGGTTTCACATAGTCCCCTTACCAAACAAACCACTATCGGGTTTAAATGCTTTGGTTTGTTATCTTTAATTTCTTAGAACAATAATTGAGATACCTGTGAGAACACTGTAATGGGTCTACTGCACCAGAATGGAATAACAATCCGAAGCATTTGAAGCTAATAACGGCACTGTTGCAGCTTTGTGCTGGTCTTGAAGTATATTCCAGTTTAATACCCATCACCGTGTTCCCACAGGTATCTCAAAAAAATTCTCTTGGAAAGTGACACTCCATCAGTTTCTGTAACTTTATATGAGGTGCACGATGATATTTTATTTGTTGCAAGAAGTGACAAATCTGTTGCTAGGCTACAGAAAAGGACGATAGATATTTTATTTATTTAAATCACGTGGAGAAAAAACCTGAAATAGACTTATGTGAATCCTAGTTGCTTTGGAGTTTGGGACCATCTTTCAGTTTAATGGCCAAGATTAAAGTAATTAAAGAAAACAAAAATATCCTATTTTTTTCCTGCCAACGACAACAAAAATACTTATTTATCATGCATCAAATATGAAAATAGTGTGCGTGGTAGGTGGTCCTTTATCGTTAAAAGTAGGCCTGGGCAAATTATCCGCTATATCCGATTCGATCCGTTATCCGCTTCGATTCGATCCGAAAAATCCGGATAACCGTAACGATACAAATCAAAGCAAATACTAAAATTCAATATCCGTTAAAAACGGAGCAAATAGCAAATATTGTTTCTGAAAAACCGAATATCCGATCCGATCCGTATATTATAAAAATTACATATATATACATATATACTAAGAAATTTGTTCATTTTGTCTTTAGAAACATACAAATCAACAAAAGTATTGTTTTCACAAATATAATCCATTCATTTATATAGTAAAAAGGTTTAATAACGTAGCAATAGCTTACTTAAAACTTTAAAATTATTTTTGCAGTATGTTTATTGTTAACGATGATGTGTTTAGTGGTACCTTTATGATTAATTAATTTACGTTTTTAGAACTTATTTTTAAAGGCATATTATAAATTATGAAACAATAATATATTTAGGGATGTTTCTATCTAATTTTCAATTATTTATAATTAATATATTTTTTTTTGTTTTTTTAAATATATTTTACGGATCGGATCGGATATCCGCGGATATTTTAATTTTTGATGGATATCCGGAATCCGGATATCCGGAAATTTTCGGATCGGAGCGGATCGCAAAATCAACTATCCGGATCACACGGAGCGGATCACGGATCACGGATATTTTCCGGATATCCGCTCCGTGCCCAGGCCTAGTTAACAGAGCTGACAAAAATTGTTTAATGTTCAGTAGTACAAGCTCTCATTTGTGTCTTTGATATTTTGTTTAAACCAATTTTAATTTGTAGACAAAAGATAAAAATAGAAACCAGTTTAATGGTTGTGGTGATATCTAGAGACACAAACAGAAAAGCAAAAAGATAGATATTACAAAAGACTAAAAAGCCAAGTCTTTGTGTTGTTTACCTTTACAGAAAGAAAATGGCAGGAGCTCCGGTTGCCTCTGTGACTGTCAACACACCGAAGAAAAGTTACACAATTGCGGTGATTCCCGGTGATGGCGTTGGCCAAGAAGTCATCCCAATCGCCGTTGAGGCTCTTCGTAAAGTTGGATCTCTTGAAGGTTCCCTCCTCTATCATGATTTTTTAGTTCTTGAATCGTTAAAGCACCATAGGATGATCTAAGATTGACAACTAGGGTTTAGGAACGTCTCTTTGCTTCTAATACTCAGTTTACACATTTCAGGGTTCGATTTGAGCTTCGAGGAGCTGCCTATAGGAGGTGTTGCTTTAGATCTCGTCGGAGTTCCACTACCGGAGGAAACATTGACAAAGGCAAAGCAGTCAGACGCTGTTCTTCTTGGAGCTGTTGGATGGTATATTTCGTTATCTTCACAATTTTGTTTTGTGTTTTTTTTATCTGAGTTAGTGTCTTCTTAAAATAAAAGGCCGAAATATGATGACAATCCGAAGCCTATGAAGCCGATAACGGCACTGTTTCAGCTTCGTGCGGCTCTTGGAGTATTTTCTAATTTAAGACCGGTCAAGGTGTTTCCACAGGTATCTTGTTTTCTTTAAGCTCTTGGAAACTGAGTACACTGCCGTTTTCCTAACTTGATATTATTTGAACTTTTGACATGTCTCAGTTGGTTGATTCAACATATCTTAGAAAAGACACGGCTCTTGGGGTTGACCTTTTGATCATCCGGGAGCTTACCGGAGGTCAGTCACTGTTCAGTGTTCACATTAGGCATGTGGTTCAGTTAGTTTGGATATTTTGGTTCGGGTAGTTTCCGAAATAAATAACGGTTTGGTTCGGGTTGGGTATCGCGTAGTTCTCACGCACTAATTATATTTATTTAAATTTTAAACTAACCAAAGCTTTCGTATTTTTGGTTCAAATTTGGTTAACGTCGGGTAAACTTGGTTAGTTTGGTTAGTTCGGTTCTTATAATTAGATTAGTTATAGTTTGGTACGGTTCGGAAATATCTTGGTTCAGAAAGAAAAAAATCGGTTAGCCAATCAGTAACGGAAGTAATTTTGAGATGCTGCTTATCGGGTTAACCAAAGTAACCAAAACATAACTGAAAACCAAGAATCTCGGTTGGGAAAATTCGGTTTGGGTTACATTTGCAAGCCTAATTCACATAGTTAAACATGTAGTATATAGATTTTGCTCTTTTCTTTATTGTAAAGTTTTGCTTTAATTATTAAAGATTCGATACATCTTTGTTGAAAACAGGTATCTACAATGCACATCCTCGAGGATTTACAACAAATGAACAAGGTGATGAAGTTGGCTTCTGCACCGAGCTCTACTCTGCCACTGAGGTATCATGCATCCACCTTTTCCAAGGCCTTTAATCCCGTTTAAAGAAAGCATTAGATGTCTAGTTGATGATAGTGTTTCTCAATATAGCATTCTTTGTTTCTGATTCTTCTTAGGTTGATCGCATTGCTCGTGTTGCATTTGATATTGCTAAGGAAAGGCGCGGTAAACTTTGCTCTGTTGATAAGGCTACTGTCCTGGAGGTAAAAGAATTCGTGATAATAATTGCATAAAACTTCAAGCAAGAATAATACAAATGATGTGAAAAAATACAGAAACATTTCTGTAAAAAGAGGTTTTTTTTTTGTTTGAGTATAATTTAACATTCAATACAATAAAAAAAAATGGATGAAATAAAATACATACAACATGAAGAATTCAAGTTAATTTCTTGACTTATAAATTGATGAGATATAGATCCATGAGATCAATGCTTTTTTCCTTGAACTTTCTTTGTGTGTAGGGATCAATGTTGTGGAGGAAAAGAGTCACACAAATGGCCTTAGAGTATCCTGAGGTTGAAGTGTCTCATTTGCTTGTTGACACCGCTGCGATGGACCTTGTTCGGCACCCAAGACAGGTTTATTTTTGTTATGCAAGTTGTTCCTCAGGTCTTGATATTGCAATGATTCCTATTCAAAATGCATTTATCTTTTTGAACTGTTTTCAGTTTGATACCATTTTGACTGGGGTCATGTTTGGTGATATTCTCTCTGATCTCGCCGCTATGATCCCGGGAAGCGTAGGATTACTCCCATCTGCTGCTCTTGGTGATTCAGTACGCTACAAAATAATATTTCAAATCTGTTTTTTTTTGTACCTTGATCAAGAATTCAAGATCTTGTTTTCTTGTAAAGAGATTCTTGGAAGATTTCTCTCATATTCTGACGAATTTTCAGGGGCCTGGAATCTTCGAACCCGTGCATGGATCTGCACCTAAACACTACGGAAAGGTACGTTGCTCTCACAATCTTCATAATATATATATCATAAGATATTGAACGTGAAACCACTTGTATATAAACATGCAGGACACAGTGAATCCCATAGCGGCTGTGCTATCAGCTGCAATGCTTTTAAGATACGGATTGAAAGAAGAAAACGCTGCAAAGAGGATAGAGAAAGCAGTTTCCGATGTCTTGGATCGCGGATTCAGAACTTATGACATTCACACTCCTGGAACTGTAAGCTTACCTTTTCTTTCTTTCTTCTTCTCTTTTGGCAAAATGTATATGTTGTTTCTTGTTTATACGTAAAAGTTTGTGATATGCAAAATTGGTTTTTTGGAACAGACATTGGTAGGATGCAAGAAAATGGGAGAAGAGATACTGAGATCTCTTGCTGATGCATAAATAATAAACTAAGAATTCATGAGAGTGATATAACAAAATTTTCATGGAATATATATATATGTTTCCAAAGCTTGCCGTTAATTAAGAGAAAAAAGAGCAAGCTGCAATGCAATTGAAGACTGTAATTCTTTGAAATAAGTTTTTTTTATAAAGTTTTACATGCCCATTAATCATTAATTGGGTTTTTTAATTTGTTATGATTTGTTCGGATATGAAAACAGCTGTTGAGTTGAGTTCAATTTTATTTTTCGTTTTTTTTTGTTTACATTTGGTTTTTGGCTATGATAGTTTTTGTTTACTATGCATAGATTTCCGAGTGTGACCGCAAGAGATATAGATAACGATGACTTAGGCATGTCATAACCTAGATCCTTCAATAGTGACTGGAGAAACTCAAAGAAGTTTATCGGATTACCTTCAAAAAGAAAAAGAAAAAATCAGCCTTTAGATGAAATGATCAAAGGAAAGTATAGGAAACAAATTTGAGAGTAAAACTTTACCATCAGAAACAAAGTAGGTCTTTCCTTCAACGTTTGAGTGTTGGGAATGTAAACCGATGGTTGCAAACATGAGCGCGAGTACAATGTTATCCACATTAATGAAGTCGGTTTTCGAGTTGGAATCTCCGATTTTGAAGTAATAAACGTAATCTTGCATCAGAGATGATCCTATCAATATATTTTTCTTCACCCGGTCCATAAACAATCGGGCAACGAATCACACACGTAGACAAAAGACTTCCACGTCCATACCTAAAATTACCATAATAACGTATATTTATAAAACCTTAGAATAATAATATTAGCATTAAAAATAAAAGTTACATAATTTATGCGCTTATTGTAGTATTTGTTATTTACGCAAGTTTAATGATTTTGATTTTTCATATAAATCAAGTTTTCTTTTTGTTTAACAGATTTTTTCTATTTTCATTTCACATAATTTGTTCCATTTTCCAAGATTCCGCTAATTTTACAAGACATAGGGTCCGACTGGTTTAACCGCTGCGGTTGCGGTGCAGGAGTTTGCGGAAGCGGGCGGTTGTGATTAGTAGCGTTATTAAGCGGTTTGTACGACTGGCATAACAATTGAAAATGGATGCGTTTGCGGGATACTTATGACTGGTTCACTTGCGGATGCAATAGCGGTTAAACAATAAATTAATAATATAAACACATTATATAATTATAAAAATATCAAAACTATATTATAATGAAAATTTTAAATTTATGGTTCAACATAATTAAAAAAATTTTTTATAAAGAATAATATGTGTATAATACTTACGTCTATCTTTTAATTTCTATAATTTAAATAAAAAATGTGATTTTATTTTCAAAATATATATTTAATGTGAAAATTAAATTTATATTACAATTTTATTTATTAGATATATATGTATTAGTATGAAAAGAATATTTATCAAGAGAATTTTGATTTGTAGAACTTATAAATATATAAGTATGATATGATTTTAATGAATATTGACTAAAAGTACTAATTTTATTTATTTATATTTTTTTTTTGTTAAAGGGCCTTCATTAATATAAAAGATTGTACATGCGAGGTACAATAAAGAAACAGCAGAAGAGAGCAAGGGAAAAGACGAGAAGGGGAGAAAAGTCTATCAGCGTCCTCGTTGGAGAGAACCCGAGGACCACAGTCTCAGCAGAGGTTCACCTCTACTTGATCCAAAGTTTCTAAGAGCCAAAGACTTGTTTATAAGCAAGCACAAAATTTTGTGGAAAATCTTGTGAGAGGAGAGAGTGATTCCATCATGAAACCTGCGATTCCTCTCTTTCCAAATCTCATAAATGCAAGCCTGCCAATCTTGCCTCTTTGCTAAGGATAAGATAATCGAGGAAGAGGCCAAAGACAGCCAAGATACGATGTCCAACCAAGTTGAAGGGACTGATGTGAGTCTTATCCGATGCATCAGCTGAAGCCAAATGTGATTGGAGAAAGGGCAAAGGAAGAAGAGATGGTCCCTAGATTCTTGAGCCATCCCACACAACAGGCAAGTAGGTTCAACATCGAGTCCCCACCTTTGCAAGCGATTTAGAGTTGGGTTCCTGTCTAACATAAAAAGCCAAGATGTTGTAGCGTGCTTTGGAACTGCAATTTTATTCCAAACAAGAGGATGCCATAAGACTTCCGGTTTGGACAAACGAATTTTCCCCCAAATCACTTTTGCCACAAATGAATCCATGATTTGGTCATCAACCTTCCAGATGGGCGTATCACTTTCCAGAGAAGGCGTGATGGAGGAAATATAAGAGAAAACCTCCACTTGAAGGTCAGACCTCGCCGGTGGTAAGATCCAACCGTCCCCTGAGATATAATCTTTGACAAGTGAATGTAGAGGAATTCCGAGATTTGCAGGGCCTTGAGAACCCAAGAAATTGATGAGGGAGCCAAAAGGAGTCCAAGGATCCCACCAAAAGAAAGAATTTTCTCCATTCCCAATTTTTATAGATAAGAACGATAAAACTTTTGGGCGGAGCTTTAGAACCTTTCTAAACATCCATGAGATAGTGGAACTTTCTTCATTTAAGGACCAAAAGTAGTTGCGAGAGAGATAACGACTTCGTATCCACGCAACCCAAATAGATCCCGCCCTGAAGAATAATATCCAAATAAGTTTCAGTCCACACGTTTCCATCCAAGAGGCAATAGATCTTATCCCCAAACCACCTTCTGATTTTGGGTAGCTCACATCATTCCAAGCCACACGCGCTCATGTCGGGTTGTCTAACTTTCCATGCCAAAGAAAGGAACTGCATAAAGCGTTTATTTTCTTTATCACCGCTTTTGGCAGGAAAAAAGCTTGAGTCCAAAACCCAATCAAGCCTGAGATAATTGATGACAGTAATCTAAGTCTACCAGCTAGGCTTAAAGGACGATGCATCCAACTGTTCATTTTCATTCTGATCTTGGAAATGAGAGGGTCACAGTCAGACACTGACAGTTTTTTGGAGCAAAGAGGGAGACCCAAATAGCGAATTGGTAGGGAGCCAGGGGTAAGGGAAAAACGATTGCTTAAATCAAGCAAGGTTGTATCTGAAACCCCGGAGCAGAACAAAGATGTTTTAGAGATATTGACTGCCAAACCTGACATCTTCTCAAACTGCGATAAAACCGTGAAGACTCCGGCTACCAATTGACTAGAGCCATCCACAAAGATCAACAAGTCATCTGCGAATGACAGATGTGTTAGTTGTACGTCCTTGCAGCCTGGGTGATAGTTAAAGATACCATCAATCGCTGCTCTGTTTAACATCAGGGAAAGGACATTCATAGCCATCACAAATAGGATCGGGGAGAGGGGATCTCCTTGACGCAGACCTGTCCTTCCTTTAAAATAGCCTGAAGTTAGACCATTTATACTCACCGAGAACACCGGGGAAGAGATACAGGTTTTTACCCAGCCAATTAGCTCCCTCGGCAGTCTATAGGCCGTGAGACATGCGAGAATGAAATCCCACCGCATAGAATCAAAAGCTTTAGCTATATCGATTTTTAGCGTAATTCTCGGAGATAAATCCTTACGGTGATAGCCATTTATAACCTCTGCCGCTAATAGCACGTTCTCCAGCAGGAGTCTATCCCTTATAAACGCTGTCTGGTTAGGCAAGATGATCTCTGGTAATATACTTTTCAGCCTGTCCGAGATCAAACGTGTAATGAGCTTGTAGAGAGTGTTCAGACAAGAAATGGGTCTAAAGTCTTGAAGCTCATCTGCACCTCTACGTTTTGGTATCAACACCAAGTTCGTTGAATTCAGAGATTTTGGCATGAAAGCTGAAGCAAAAAACTCTTTAACCGTACAAATAACCTCTGGACCAATGATTGCCCAACTAGCTTTGAAGAACTCAACCGGGAAGCCATCAGGTCCTGGGGTTTTGTTCAAAGGCATTTTGAACAGCGAGGTTGTAATGCAATCCGAAGAAACAACCCTCTTCAAAACCATTTGCTGAGCGAGAGAGCAATGATGGGTAATTATTCTGTCAAGAATAATTGGTAAAAAGGGATTGTAGTCACCTTTTAAGTTGTTGTAGATCCCCTCATAATATGACTGAACCTGAAGGTGGACTTCCTTTGGCGTTGTCGTTCTGGTTCCATCAGCCTTCTTCAAGTATTTAATTGCATTCGATGCATTCCTTGCTTTGGTAACTAGGTGGAAGAATCGAGTATCAAAGTCACCCTCGCCTAACCATTTAATTCTCGATCGCTGCCTAAAAAAGCTTTCCTCTGCCCGGCGAAGAGTCATCCAATTATCTCTTGTGGTTCGCTCTAACTGAAGATTTGCCGGAGTAGGCACATTCAGTACCTGTAACTGAATGCTCTTTAGTTCATCATTTGCTTCAATAACTCTCAGTTCTAGGTTACTGAACTTATCCTTGCACAAAGATTTCAGCGGTCGCTTTAAAGATTTCAGCTTGAAACCCAGAGATTTTAGATTCAAAGCAGGCGGATTTGAAGCCTCCCACGCCACTTTAACACACTCCATAAAGGAAGGTAGAGTCGCCACAAAGTTGAAGAAACGAAATGGCCGAGTTCCAAACTGTGGTGGCGGAGTAAACAATTTAACATGACCAGGAGCATGATCGGAGAATTCCGGAGCTTCAAAGGTGCAGTGCGAGGATGGGAAAAGGAGCAGCCATTTGTCGTTGATCAGACATCTGTCAAGTTTCTTGGAGATCGGGTCCAAAGGGCGATGGTTTGACCAAGTATACTCAGGTCCGTGGCAAGCCATATCAAAGAGCCCCATATCGGCTAAGCAAGCACCAAATTGTCTCATCGCACTAGTTGAGTTTAGAAACCCAGTATTTGACGATTCCTGAGGAGATAGTATCTCATTGAAGTCTCCACTGACCATCCATGGTCTATTTGCCAGATTGAAGGAGATATAAGAGTCTTGCAATGATTGCCATAACTCCTTTCTCTCATCCAAGTCGTTTGTGCATAAACTGCTGTGTAGATAAAAGAAGAGCCATCTTCTAAAGTAACCTCGCATGTAATGGATTGCTTATCCATAAAAAGGGGAGAAATAATGTTTGGATGCTTGTACAAAATCCAAATTTTCCCCAAATCCGAAAACTGATAGTTAGATATAACTGTCCAACCGGGACAGATCGCCGACAAAATGGGATCTATATTTACCTCCCTAACGTGCGTCTCCAGAAGAGCTCCAAACGCAATCTGTTTAGTATTTATCCAGTCTGCGAGAGGACGATGCTTAGTTGGATCGTTTATGCCACGCACATTCCAAAAAAACGTATCACACATACTGATACTTTTAGTTTTTGTGGCGACCTCCCGTAGTGAGAGGCAAATCACCACCCGAGATCGGCGAATTTTTTGAGTACAGTTTCCTCTTTTTCTTTGAGCCTCTAGGAGAACCCACATAAAAAGGTGTTTGATTGAACTGGAGCGAGGATCCTTGATGAACAACCAGGTCCTGGATCTCAACATCCGATTGATCCTCCTCTTCATTAGCTATTGAGTCAAAGGCGTTTCTTGAGACAATAGCTAGAGTGTCTACCGGCTCTTGCATTTTCCTCGCCGGAGAAGTCCGAGTGGGTAAAGTGAAACCTGCATCCACCTCTATACTGTTTTCTGCAGAAGGTAAACTGAACCTATTTCCCATTTCCGGCTTCTTCCACACATCAGCTCTTGAATCTGTGATTGCAAGTGCTTTCCCTTCATCAGCTTGCAAAATAGAATCCTTTAAGACGCCATTGTCTCCATTTACCACAAACTTCGACTCTTTCAAAACAGGGACGTAGATTTGTTGAGGTTTCGGGTTGTCAACTTTTGGCTTCGCTGATCGGCCCTTCGAAGCCTGAACTTGCACTGGTTTTTCCAACCGAGAGTTCTCACTCGTTACCTTCGTCTCTTTCGATGTGGCTCTACTCTTTTCACCAGAGTTTGCCTTGTCAGCTACTGACAGCCCTGAGCTCGATGCTTCTTTCCTTGATTTTGGAGGTTTGGGTACTTTCGGACAAAGTGTCTCCTTGTGCCCCAACTCATTACAGACCGAACAAAGAGGTGGCAGCCAAGGATATGTCACGGTTAAAGTGATAATTTCACCATCATCCCTTTCAAGCTCCATAGAAGGCGTTAATGGTTTGGTGAGGTCCATTACAACCTTGATAGACGCTGAATTTACACTGGTGAAGGGTTTTGAATCCACTACCTCTCCCAAAGGACGAGCGATAATGCCGAGCCCTACATCCGTTATCAGATCAAAAGGGATGTTACTGATTGTAGCCCAGATCGGGGCATTTCGTAGTGAGGGAGGGTTTAGACTAAAGGAGGCTTTCCATTGTGTGACAAAAAATGGTGAGTCGCCTACTCTCCAAAGTTCGTGCTGCAACACTTTTTTTCTCAACGAGGCAGAAGGGATTCGAAAGAGAAAAGCATTTGCAGTAAGGTTGTGAATGGTAACTCTCTTGTCTTTTCCCCAAAGAAAGTTGAGCACTCCCCATATCTTGCCATAGGATGGAGGAGAACCGTAGAATATGCCGACAATGTAGTCGGAATGAATTTCAGCTCCTCTTTCAAAAACCACATTTGGGACTTTCACCCTTGGGATACCTTCTGAGGAGAACGAAACCGGGACCGTGGAAGTTTGAATCTTGCAGGTGGATTTCAAACCCGTAGCCCAATTGAAACCATCATCTGTCACCTTTGGTCGAGATGAAGACGAATTTGATTTGTCTGTAGACTTCAATTTCTCTTCCTGGTTTGTCTTCGCCACTGGATCTCGGAGCGGAGTAACCGTGGTAGCTGTAGGAGAGAGAGGAGGAGAAGCACCTAAGATTCCCTTCTTAGTGAAAGAAGATCCTCGAGATACAAAGATGATAGGAGGAGTGGGAGAAGAAGACGATTCCCCCATCACCGTATCTGGACGAGATGGAGCAACAGGGGGAGAGGAAGAAGACGCAGAAGGGTTGAGGATGAATAAATCCGGTGGAATTGGCGGTGGATGGGGTGGAGGATCCCCCATCGGAAGCCGGCGGAAGCAGAGATCTGGTAAAAACTAGGGATTGCTACAGTAACTCTTTCGCTCTCGAGGGGAGAACTTCGTTCCTTTTTAGATTTTATATTGTGATTATTTATTTATTTATATTGTGATTTTATAATCCAAATCTTGTTTTTTAATAAAGGCTATTATTTATTTTTGGATTTTATATAAGTTTGTGTTTTTTAACTTTTTTTTTTTTAAATTATCCACCCGCAACCGCAAACGCTGCTTGTAAGGAGCTTTTGATTTTGAGGGATGTTGAGGGATCTTAAGCGGTTCGAAGCGGTATAAAGCGTTTGTGGTGATTGTTGTCAAACGCCAATAACTGTTACTACCCGCAAACGCTGCGTTTGCAAGGAGTAGTGGGTGAACCATTCAACACCATAATGGAAACAAAATATAATAGACAATAATGTTTATTGATTTGCACTTACTCAACAGTTTGTTCGGCAGTTTAGGGAGAAACGGCTTATCAGTGCCCCAACTCTACCCAAATGTGAAATCCATACCCAAACTTAGGAGATGGCCTAAAAATGTGAAATACATACCCAAACATACCCAAGACACGACGGCGTATTAAAAATGTTTTCATGTAAAGGGTTAAGTGAAACGGCGTCGTATTAATCATTAAAAAAGAATAGTGTGGGTCAGAGTTGGTCACGTGGCGTCTTCAGATTGGCTTCCTTCAATCGTCATCTCGACTCAAATACAAACAAACTCTCTCAGTCTAACGGCACGACGGCCAAGTTTTTCTCAGACGGAATATTCGCCGTCAACACCAATCGGAACCTGCCGGGGATATATACGGTACGCTCTCCGTTTACGCTTTGTTCATGATTTATCTTCTTCGAGTGAGTGAGTTCGTTTTCGCCTCGAGAAATTTCCTGGGTTTTCTGATTGAGAATTGTAGAATGGAGGAGATTAGGGTTTTTGCCTTTTTGAGTGCTGTCTGTCTCCTTTACTCGATTTTGCTCACTTTGATTTTGGATTTTCAAGTCAGAGACTGACGAACCATTCTCGCCGCTTATTCTAGGGTTTTAAACCCCAAATTTCTGGATGCCAAAAAGGGAAATTTGAGCAATTAGATTCGTAGACCTGATTGAGCTTAGATTGTCAATGAATCCGACTGATTTGTATACTATGGTTCGCATTTTGCCAGATTTGTCTTACTGTGTGTGTGTTTGTTTGGCCCCGTTACCACCATTCCAGAAACTAACTCATATTTCTAATGATTTGAGTTTCAAAAGGAGTAATCTTGTTCTCTTTCACTTTGAATTCTATCTTCTCTGGAGAAGGATTGGTAGAGAAATTGTTGTTGAAAGGACTAAACTTGCCTCTGAGGATTAGACCTTTATTACTCTCAAGTCTTAACTTTGCTTTGATTGATGCTTGATTTGATTGTTAGTTCGTTATCTTCTTCTTTTCTTCTTCCAGGTTTTGGATTCGGAAAACAAAAGAAGAGCACAAAATGAAGACCATGGACACTGAGAATGAGAATCAGACTCTTCACTCGAAAGTGATCTCACATGCATTTTCAACTGGTACTATCAAGCAAGGCTCTATGGCCACTTCCCTGGGTGTTATCGACATCGGTGTGAGCGAAAACGCCTACATCTTCAGAGTCGAACTCCCTGGCACTGGGAAATATCAAAGTAAGTAAAAAAGCTTTCACTTTCTCATCTCTTTTCTCAATACAAACTTGTGTTATAACGACCAGAGACATGAAACCAAAGTTACATTCTTCTTCCTGTGATGTTATAAGCAGATAAGATCAAATGTGAGATTCAGAGGGACGGAAGAGTCTGCATCCAAGGAGTGGTTCCTGAGACGACGATCCCAAGTGAATCAGGAGGCTTATTCAGAATGCAAGTGCATCAGAGCTGCCCTCCAGGTCCGTTCTCAATCGGGTTTAGTCTTCCGGGACCAGTGGATCCTCGCTTGTTTTCTCCACGGTTTCAACCTTGTGGGCTCCTTGAAGTTGTTGTCGTCAAGCTTGGTGTACGCATCCCTCCTTCATAGTTTATCAAACTAGGATGTGTTTGTAAAATATCATGTTTCAGTAATCTAATTTCGTAAGACGGTTAAGAAAAAGTTATGTAGTTTGGATGTGAAATGGACCAAACGCAAACGAGGCACTCTGTTTTTAATTAAGTTTGAATTTTGTAACCTTTTCCATCTTTAAAAGGGAAACCTTTTTGTGCCCCATCGTCAGAACATAAAGAGAAACCTAGATGCTAAGTAGCAGCATGAAGAGGCATGTCTTTCTTGTGCAGCAGATCAGGGTTGGTGGCAATAAGGTGATTCAGCATCTGAAACATCTCATTGGTGGTATCATTTTTAAACGGAGCGACATCAACAGTGTATCCCTTACTTCGAGCATCCACTAACCTTGTTTATACATATGGCAAACTCTCTCAAGTGTTAATATATATCAGTTTAATCGCTAAAACAAAAGATTAGGTTTGTCAGACTTACTTTCTGTGTACAGAGAAAAGGTGAAAGTCTATATGGGAGATGGATGGCGTCTAGACTTCAGTCACACTCATTTCAAAAGAGAATATGCACCATTTCAAAAGAAACAAAAAGCTTTTGAGGTATTGTATAATGTAGCTTGAAGATCAAATGGATCTTTTGCTCTGATATCTCTATTAGTGTTGTAATATACCTATCATATCGAAGAAAATTAAACTATGGAGTCTACATTTCTTTTTCAACACGTATGATCCATACTTGGAATTTGCAAAACTGTACCAACTTATTGATACATAACTGAGATGTATAGAGTTTTACAAACGGAAGCGTGCATCTATACCACTCTGTTTCTTGTAACTTATGTTTCACGCTACGAGTGTTACCAAGTTTTAACAATTGCAAAAAAACCAATTAGCTTTGGCTCATGAATCCTTCATGTTTTAAGAGGATGGCTTGTGCCCACATTCTCTGATCATATATATACCCATTGTTAATTTGATTGTTCCCTATTGGGTCAAGGGTTATGATCCGACATGAAGATTCATGAGCTTTCTACCTCAAAGCCAATTGGTTAACTAATACAATGACTCAAGCTGCTTATAAACCCCAATATTTCCTTCAAAGTTTCCGATGTGGGATTCGTTATGGTAACTATTTCAATTATTTGACCGACATTATCAAACGGGTTTCATTAAACCCTAAACTAGCTTGCTATGGGCTTATGGTGCACAAAATTAATTAGCTTTTCCTTTTTGTTTTGGAAATAGGTAATTTTCTTATTAGTTTTAAGCTTTCTAGCTATATTAATGGATACGTAAGCTCCACCAAAACACAGTTTGATATTCTGAAATCAAAATTTCAATCGCAGAATCCAACACTTGAGCCGTTACCGTAAAGCAAAAGTGCGCGCAACAATCACCACCACTGTAAAAATGTTTTCTCGTGGTAAGTATGAGAGAGATAGACATGTAAGGCAGAAGAAGCTGAGAGATCAATCCAAGTCTGAACCAGAGGAAGAAATCAAGGAGTATCTTCAGGCCAAAAAGGCTCAAAAGGCATCAAGTGAGAGATTTGTGTGGTGGAAGAAGATTGGAAAAGATGTTGAACATGGAAAACCGCTGGATCAATTATTCTCCATTAAAGCTCAGAAGAGAAGGCATAGAGAGAAGATGGCAGAGCTGGAAAAGTTAAAGAAGGCGAAAGAAAAGAGAGCAGCGGAGAGAGCTCGACATGAGGAAGATATGGCGTTATTGGCTAGAGAACGTTCACGAGCTGAGTTACAAGATTGGGAGAAGAAAGAGGAAGAGTTCTGTTTCGATCAAAGCAAGGTTAGGTCAAAGATCAGGTTACGTCAAGGCAGAGCCAAGCCAATCGACGTCCTCTACAAGCACTTGCATGATGATTCAGAATCAGATGATATGGAAATCGAGCTCAGTAGTGAACCCTACATGGTTTTCAAGGGACTCACTGTTCAAGACTTGGAAGAGCTTCGTGATGATATCAAAACGTATCTTGATTCGGATCGTGAAACGTCAACACGTGTAAAGTATTGGGAGTCTCTTCTTGTGGTATGCGATTGGGAGTTAACTGAGGCACGTAAAAGGGATGCTATTGAACTTCTTGCTCAAGAGAAGGGACTACATTCTGGTGTTGAAGCTGATGTTAGAAGACTTCTTGATGGGAAGACACACTCGGAGCTTGTACAAATGCAGCTGCACATCGAATCACAGCTATTTTCTGGAGTAGCAAAAGTAGTTGAGTATTGGGAAGCTGTTCTTAAACTCCTAGATATATACAAGGCAAAGGCTTGCTTGAAGGAAATACACGCTGAGACGATGATTAGACATGTACATCGCCTCGAAAATGTTTCTTCAGACCCTGAAGAAGAATCATTCTCTCAAGAAGAGGCTGATGATATGGAAGCAGAAGAGGCGGCTTGTTCGTTTTCTCCAGAGCTCATGCACGGGGATTATGATCGTGAAGAAGCAATTGATTCCCGGGGAAGACAAGAAGCTACTTGAAACGAAACGGATGGTTGTGTTGGAGAGACAGAAGAAGCGGCTTAAAGTAAAGATAACTTGGAGGTCAAGGCAATGAAAGCAATGGGAGAAATGGAGGAAGGTGATGCTGTGTTTGGCTCTAACGCTGAAGTAGTGAACTTTGATTCCGAGTGGCGTGACAAGTACCGGCCAAGAAAACCAAAGTATGTAAACAGAGTTCACACGAGTTACGAGTGGAATAAGTATAACCAAACGCACTATGATCACGAGAACCCGCCTCCAAAAGTGGTTCAAGGGTACAAGTTTAACATCTTCTACCCTGATTTGCTCGACAAGGCTACGGCTCCCACTTGCTTCATAGAGAAAGATGGGACAAGAGGCGATGAAACATGTATCATCCGGTTCCACGCTGGTCCGTCTTATGAAGACATTGCCTTCCGCATTGTGAATAAAGAGTGGGATCGTTCTCGTAAGAACGGTTTCAAACACACGTTCGATGGTGGGATTCTGCATTTGTACTTCAACTTTAAACGTCATCGGTACAGGCGATAAACGAAGGGTTTAGTACATTTCACACACAAAGGATCGACAAAACTTTTTAGGGTCTTCTTTCTATAGATATCCACTTCAATTGGTGTTAAGTGTTGAGTATTGATCAATCTATTTATTTTTATTTTTTTCCGAATTATATTGGGCTTTCAAAGGAAGCGTGTAGAAGAAGCTAACTTTGGTTTTTATCACTATGTTTCTTGTGACTTGTGCTTTACGCTTCGAGTGTCCAACTGAGCAATCTAGTTTTAGAAATTTCATGGTACATGAACAACAACACACTCCATATTATCGCAAGTAATTAACTTTGTTCGAGAGTTTTAAAGCATCTTGATAGTTCCGTAATTCTGTACACTTGACAAAATTTCAAATTCTCTTTCATTCATTCATAAGAGGAACAAAAATGAATGATAAAATATAGAAACTAATGAGTGATAACAAAATATTTTCACATTACTGAACAAAAATTCCCATCCTCTGATTGCATTAACACAAAACAAACCATCTCTGGCAGATATAACCAAAGCCAAGTTTTGAAAATGGGTTTTTAGTTACTACTTACACATTATGGGTCAAGGGGTTTAGGGAGGGAGGAGAGACAGGGAGGTGATCCGATCTGCTGCTGAGTCAGAATCGTACACTGGACATACAAAAAAGAACAAATGATATCTTATTCTAAATCTGAATTTTGAGAAACAAAACACAAATTCGAAGACATACGTATGTCTGATTTAAAAGAAAATGAGAAATGACAAATTAAAAGACCCAAGTTGATTTCGCAGTCTTGAAGATATGCATCATATATACGTGGTTAATATAGTAGTGTTCCATGGATACAAGCAGACCCGATAGTATCAGTTATTTGTGATGTTAGAAGCTAAATAGATTATACGTAGCTGCATGCTTACAGCCAAGGCTAGTAGAATCACATAGCCAAGGCGGCAAGGCCCAAGGCTCACGAAATTTTAATATGGATTTCCCTCGTCATGGGTTTTTTCTTTTTAATCACAGACACTCTTAATTATTCTTTTAATTAGTTTAAACTTTAAACTATACCCATTACTTTAGTTTGTTTGTTAAATGTATTTCTCTCAAAATCAAAGAGCGAATCTTCTGCACATTTCTCCAAGATTGTTGTTGGAGGTATACTTGGACTTTTTCTTTGCTTGATCCCCAAGAAACACCATAAGTGACTAAGAATCTACCAAGACACCTTAGTTCTTGGAAAATTTTCTATAGTGTAATCCCTACTAGTCTACAATGCATGCATGCATCTCACCTTCGGTGTATAAGCATTAGGTTTCTACATCTTGGTGATAATGAAAGTTGGGCCTGTAGAAGATAGCTTTGCATGCAAAATCTTGGAAGAAATGAGCTGTGACAGAATCTCACAGATATTCGTATATTTACAGATATTTAACATCAATCCAGTTCGGATACGTGAAGAACGAAGCTCGAGTTTTGCCTATGATTTATAGCTCATCCAACTATCCAAGTCCAACGACACTAGTACAACTGTACAAGAATAGTTTAAACTCTCTCACTAATCTCATCAAATCTTGTTAATTAAATACTATCAAATTTTCTGTTTATATGATATACTTTACAATTCTTTTGTTTGATCCTCACCACTCCACCGGCTTGAGATGTGTCCAACTCCTATAGAATCCCTTTGTCTGGTTAGAAAAAATGTAAACGGATTTTGGTTAAACAAAGAATTTACTCTAAAACAATTTTCAAAGGTTTTTCTTTAATGTACCCAACTAACTTCATAGATTAAAGTTATGACGACTCTTTCGGTTCAGGACAAGAGTTTAGGATTATGTTTGAATGATTTTGAGATTTAATTCAAGAAAATAAATGACGTAATATTATAACAATGTTGTTTAGCCATATATTGTCAAAATTGGTATATATACTCGCCTTGGATTTTCAAATCATTCGAACGTGTAATTTGTGTATCATGGAGAATATAATCTATACTATTAAAGTAGAGGCACAACAAAAGAAAGTGCAATAACAAAACCGAAATATATGTTTGAATAAGATACACGTAGAGATCACATTTCAAATCTCCTCCAGCTCGGATTGACGGAAAATCTGCGATACATTCCCATAAATATATGTGATATTAGAATATATTTAACTGCAATATCTACTAATAAATCCATTCCAAGAACTATCTATGGACACTTTCCACACAAATCTCGCTAATTAACAGTTCAGAATCATAATTTGTGTGAACAATAATTCTTCTATTCAAAAGTTTCCTAAATTTCGGTAAAATTTGCTTAACCTCCAAATTTAAACTATAATCAAATCAAATCTTTAACCTAATCGTTTTAGTATAAATAGTCCTCCACCTCTAGCCTACCAAAGACAAAATAAGCAGAGCTTGAAACAAGTTCAGTGTTTTGGTTTAACATACCTTAATCCCTTTTCAACAGGTTGGTGAATTCCAAGTCAAGCTTCTTCATGTTTGGAAGCAATACACAACAGCTGCTGGACATACGATGAAGATTATTCTGGCGGACCAAGATGTAAGGTTAATTATCAGAAAATAAATGAATACATGCTAAATCTCTTTATAAACTGTATCAAGTTAAATATTTTATTGTGGTTTCCAAACTATTTACTCACAACGTGTTTTTTGTTTCATCTTTTTCAGAGAGAAAGAAAGAGCTGAAGAAATATGAGGCTTAACTGGATGAATCAAGTTGAAATGCGGATCCAAACTACTTACTAACAGGTATATGTCCGGATATCACATTTTTTATATCACATCCTCGATCTGTTCTAAATTTGTTTTTATCTCTTTCATATGTAAAAGATGCATGCCAATGTGAAGAGAGAACAAAAAACCATTTGATATTCAATTGTCTCAAAGAGATTGGAGATTTATTATGCAGTAATGCAGGTTGTTTTAAGTCATGCAATGGGTCGATACATCACGTTTAACTGGTTTGTACCTTTTTTTCTGAAGCTGTTAATTGTCTTATAAAAGAAAGATAGAGGAGATTGGTTTACTGGGTTGTACCTTATTGTAGAGAACAAACATTCTAACTGATTCTTTTATGCTTCAAACTTTCAGGATGGGATGGTTGCTTTCTGAACCAACAAGATATAAGCAAAAGTTATATAAGTAGAAGTCTAGAACCAGCAAATAGAAGATCAATATTTCCAAAAGACATTGGAAGCGAAGCCAAAACAAGCTCCTAATTTTCAAATCACCCTAAAGAGTAGCTTATTGTGTAATGTAAATCTCTGGTATGTCAAACATTTGTAACAACGGTACTAACTCCAAATTCATCTGCAAAATGAAATTTGTTCAATATAATATCGAGTTGGATGCTATCACAGTTCTATAACACATACTATAGTGGCTAAGTCGAATAGCAATAAGCCTTCTACGAATGTAATACTTTCTTTAACAGGAATGAAAAAGTATCAAAGCATGCACGGAATGTATCGGAAAAAAAAACTGAAGCCAGACTTCAGCTGCATAAGCCATCTATGATGAGTAGAAACGAAAAGTAATATAGCTGAAGTATTCACTT
Organism: Microthlaspi erraticum; assembly: GCA_902728155.2. Taxonomy (NCBI): domain Eukaryota; kingdom Viridiplantae; phylum Streptophyta; class Magnoliopsida; order Brassicales; family Brassicaceae; genus Microthlaspi; species Microthlaspi erraticum. The sequence continues at coordinate 494,495 of CACVBM020001351.1, read as the reverse complement.
AACAAATTCTCCCGGAATTCAAACCCGTAAGAAGCAAACGCACAAAAATAATCAGACCAAAGCCTAACCAAACAATTTTTCAGCAATTTCTCAAAAGTCGCAAAGGCAGAAGAAATAACACAATACACACGATTTAAAAAATTCTTAACTTCATATATATATCGAGGTCAGCTGATGAGAGTTCTTGTGAGAAGAATCACTCCGAACAAAGAGAAAAGAGATGAGAACGGTTTAGATGAACAGAGTGGGAAGAATGGGTGTGAAATGATGGACGAACTCGAGTTAATTTTGAGATGGTATCGATTTCCCCTTGCTTGATTTCGAAATAGGGTTTGCTCTTGGCAAGAAAAATCCCCAAATTGGAATGTCGTGAAAGATGAATCACAAGATAAGCGATATTGGGCTGGCCCAAGACGAATTTCACCAATGAATACTTAAGTAATCGTGTATACTTACCCAAGTAATTGTTTTACAAAATGTATACTTACCCAATTAAGTAATTGTTTCATCAATTTATACTTACTAATTTTGTATATTTTAGTCCTAAACAAGTTAACAACTAATTCTAACCCAATTAATATGTTTATAATCACATGCAAAAACAAAAATCCGGTATAAAAATGTATACATAAACTAAATTTTGTTTTAGATAATCTACAGACAAACTAACACACTTTATCAACATACTCCATCTGTCTCATATTATAAGCAGTTTGCCAAAATGTATCTGCAAAAAAGTGGACGTATCTGGATGCAGTAATGTCCAGATACATCCACTTTTTTACAGATACATTTTGGCTCTTATAATATGGGTTAGAGGGAGTATTATTTTATGTTTATATAGGTGGAGGAGAGCATGGGCTCGAAGAAAAAAGAAGAAGCTAAGAAGAAGAGACAAAAAGTATCACTGAAGAGAAGGAAGAATTGGAGAAGAAGAAACGAAGAAGAGAAAGAAGACAGTAGCAGCGACATGTCTAATAGATTTAGAGTTTTTTAGATTAATCGGTTCACATAAACCAAACCATAAATACATTGTTCACATGGTGATTAGTACATACCGAGTTATTGCATATATTTAGGATTTTTTTAGATTAACTGGTTCACATAAACCAAACCATAAATACATTGTTCACATGGTAAGCCAAACCATACTAGCGTTCCTCTTTCTCACACCTTCTTCTTTTCGTAGTTAAGAAACTATAAATACATTGTTCACATGGTGATTAGTACACACCGGGTTATTGCATAGATGTTTTCCTTCTTAAAAAAAAAACTTACTCTAGAAAATAAGTAAAATAAAATTACCGGTTTAGACCGCAAAGCGTTCCTCTTTCTCACACTTTCTTCTTTTCAGGGTTAAGAAATTATAAATACATTATTCACATGGTGATTAGTACACAAAGGGTTATTGCATAGATGTTTTCCTTCTTAACGAAAAAAAAATTACTCTAGAAAATAAGTAAAATAAAACTACCGGTTTAGACCGCAAAGCGTTCCTCTTTCTCACACCTTCTTCTTTTCAGAGTTAAGAAACTATAAATACATTTTTCACATGGTGATTAGTACACACCGGGTTATTGCATAGATGTTTTCCTTCTTAACGAAAAAAAAATCTCTAAAATAAGTAAAATAAAATTACCGGTTTTGACCGCAAAGCGTTCCTCTTTCTCACACCTTCTTCTTTTCAGAGTTAATAGACCATAAATACATTTTTCACATGGTGATTAGTACACACCGGGTTATTGAATAGATGTTTTCCTTCTTAACAAAAATAAAATTACTCTAGAAAATAAGTAAAATAAAATTACCGGTTTAGACCGCAAAGCGTTCCTCTTTCTCACACCTTCTTCTTTTCAGAGTTAAGAAACTATAAATACATTTTTCCTGTGGGGATTAGTACACAACGGGTTATTGCATGGATGTTTTCCTTCTTAACGAAAAAAAAATACTCTAGAAAATAAGTAAAATAAAATTACCGGTTTAGACCGCAAAGCGTTCCTCTTTCTCACACCTTCTTATTTTCAGAGTTAAGAAACTATAATACATTTTCACATGGTGATTAGTACACACCGGGTTATTGCACAGATGTTTTCCTTCTTAACAAAAAAAAATACTCTAGAAAATAAGTAAAATAAATTACCGGTTTAGACCACAAAGCTCCATATTGAACAATGACGAGATAAACAACCGAAGATCAAAGAAGGAATTCGACTAGCCGTTCTGATCGGAGAAGAAGACGGAGAGATCGAGGTAACTCGATTTTGAGTATCGCAAAATGAAATAAAAGAAAAACATAACGAAAAAAAAATTACTCTAAAAAAATTTACTCTAGAAAAACATAACAAATTTAATAACATCACGGGTGAGAACCAACATTTGTCAATTGACTAAAGTTCACAAATTTAGTTAACACAACGTTAACAACATCAAGGGTCAGAACCAATATTTGTTTGATTGACTCAAGTTCACAACTTACTGTGTTATAGTTACATTTGTTCAATTGACTAAAGTTCACAAATTTAATTAACCCAAGGTTAACAACATCACGGGTGAGAACCAACATTTGTTCAATTGATTAAAGTTCACAAATTTAGTTAACCCAAGGTTAACAACATCACGGATCAGAACCAAAATTTGTTTAATTGACTAAAGTTCACAACTTCATGTGTTATAGTTACATTTTTTCAATTGACTAAAGTTCACAAATTAATTAACCCAAGGTTAACAACATCACGGGTGAGAACCAACATTTGTTCAATTGACTAAAGTTCACAAATTAATTAACCCAAGGTTAACAACATCACGGGTGAGAACCAACATTTGTTCAATTGACTAAAGTTCACAAATTTATTTAACCCAATGTTAACAACATCACAGGTCAGAACCAACATTCTTTCAAATTTGGGTTAAAAGAAACAAAAAAACGAACATATGTGGTCAAATGTAAAATATTGTACAACATTGTAACTCACCAAATCAAACCGAGCGAACCCAAAAAATGATCACATATTTACTTTATATTATTCAGACTTTGGTTTCAATTAGATTTGGTTCGTTCGGGGTCAGAATCTAGCATTAAGTCATGAAATTATAACAATTTGTAACTCACCAAAAAGCATAATTAATGATCACATATTTATTTTATCTCATACTAAGATAAACGAATAATGCTGATTCATCATTACATATCACAAATATATATACTATTATTTACATAATTACAATGTCAATAGTTAAAGTTTTCTTATCAAAAATTACACATCCGTGATTATTTCTGATCGTAAAGTTTAAGATTTGGTGAATTAACTTTCCGAAGAAACGGAAATAACGAATACGGTTGTCAAATTTGAAATATTATATAACATTATAACTCACCAAATCAAACTAAGCAAACCCATAAAACGACACATATTTATGTTATATTATTCCGACTTCGATTTGGTTTGATTTTTTTCTCTCGGGATCAGAATCTAGCTTCAAATAGTAACAATTTGTAACTCACCCAAAAATAATATTAATGATCGCATAATTATTTCATCTCATCTTTAGATACTCAAAATAACACTAATTCATCCCGTACGATCATTAAAATTACAAACATATATATATATATACATCCCGTGCTTCCCAAGCATAGGTCAAGACCTAGTTAAAATTAAAGCTGTCAATATGAGTGTTCATATGCATTTTAGTCCATCCCGTCCATATTTATGTGGATATAAACAGTTCATGGGTCAATGTCTATATTGACAGCTCTAGTTAAGATGCATTGGAACTGTTCGTAAACACTAAAGATGTTACTCTCACTCACAACACAGTATAAAATTTAAAATCTATAATACTTTAAAGGAGCTGCCCTCCCACGTTGCCACGTCAGCAGGCGAAAAAAAAAAAACCAAACTAAAGAAACCCATCGAAGCCCATTGTAGAAGCCCAATCTGTCACACATGAGTGACTGTTCGTGTTCTTCGTCCTCGGAGTCTCGCGACTCTTCTTCCAAATCCGTTGTGCTTGCCTCTCAGTGAAACAAATCCTCTTCCTCTTCTTCCCTTCCGTTTCTCATCTCAGATTGTCAATAAAGTTTCCGAGTTAATGGATGCTTCGGTTGGAATTCCCACTCTCCTTCGCTATAAATCCCTGGCTCATTCATGCCAAATAATTCATCCGAACCTGCAGACCTCTTTATCGCTGAACCCCTGAAATATTTTTCCCTCGATCTAGCCATGTCCTCCAAAGCTGTTTCCTCCTCCGCCAAGCCGCATACTTTCGAGGTCCTCGACCAAATCGAAGGTGTTTTCTGCAACGACGCCGTGTTTGTAAAACTGAGGTAAAATTTCTAGGATTGATTTGGTGTTCAATAGTATTCAAAATTAGTACTTTGAAAACTTGATTAGTTATTCATGAATATAGGACTTATGGGTATCGATCACAACGCATAAAGAGTTTTTCTTTTTGTTGATTTGATGTTTCTGTTCTTAGGTGACATGAAGGTTTTGTGATTTGAAGATAAAATTTGACATCTTTAGTGCTTTTAATGCTATGTAACGTTATAAAGTTCACATCTTTTCCAGGTTTCTGTTGTTTATTAGCAAGAAAACGAAATGGCAGGAGAATCACAGAGCAGTTTGACGAGGTATTTGGGAGCTATTAAAGATACCCCAACAGTTTCGTTAGCAAAAGTCAATAGTGATTACAAGGTAAAAAAGAAAGAAACCCTCTTTCAAGTGAAATCAGTTTTGGGTTTTTTCTAGAAGCTAAACAATGGTGTGAATGATGGGTTTTAGGAATTGGATATTGCTATTGTGAAGGCTACAAATCATGTGGAACGTCCTTCAAAAGAAAGATACATCAGAGATGGGTAGTGTCTTAGGTTTCAAATGTTTGCGTTTCTTTGTGCGGTTGATTTTCTCTATGAAAGGTGTATAGCAAGTTGTTGTGTCCTGTGCAGCTATTTTCATGGCTATTTCAGCAACAAGGCCTCGTGCAGATGTGGCATATTGCATCCATGCTCTGGCTAGGCGGTTAGCAAGAACACATAACTGTATTGCTTTCTTATTGCCTTTTGTTGTTTGATGTCTAAGATCTGCTATAGCTTCATTGTCGGTTGTTGTGAAGTCACAATGAATGTTGTTGATTCTCTATCTTCTTATAAAGGGTTTGTGGTTTTATGTTTAGTATTTGCCATTGATTCCCTTATTTTGTTTTCAGGTTGCTCTGAAAACTCTTATTGTTATTCACCGTGCTTTGAGGGAAGTGGACCAAACGTTTCATGAAGAAGTTATTAATTATAGCAGAAGCAGGAGTCATATGCTTAATATGTCTCATTTTAAAGATGATTCCAGCCCAAATGGTATTAGCGTGGTTTTATTTTCATTTGAATCCTTTGTATAGAGGAAGCTTTTTGGTTCACTTATCTTTCTTTTGTCAACATGGGATTACTCAGCTTGGGTCCGTTCTTATGCTATTCTTAGAGGAGAGATTAGAGTGTTTCCGTGTTTTGAAGTACGATGTTGAGATTGACCCCCCAGTAAGTTTCTACTTGCAATATTATATTATGATCTCTCAAAAATTTCTTTCACTTTAGGAATCACTAACCACATGCTTTAAAATACAGAGAACCAACGATTTGGACACTCCTGATTTGCTTGAACATCTTCCAGCTCTACAATTATTTTCTGCATTACCAACAAGGATTGGGAGCTTCCAGAGTACGCTTTCAACCAGTGACTTTAGCAGCATTTGGTTTATCTCCTTAACCAGTTCATTTGCTAACAACATAGATATATTGATGAAGCAGCTGGAGCAGTTTAAAGCACAGGAGAAACTTATGAAGAAAAAAAGAAAAGGCAACATCGAAAGCCATGAAGATGCTCCAAACTGGACGTACTAGGGTATGTTTTTGCCGCCGTGGAGGATGCAATAAGGAAAGAAGAAGCAGAGTTCGGATCACTAAAGATAAGACAAAGATGTCTGGACAAATCCCGGTAAGAGAAGCGTCGGAGAAAGAGATAGCTTGATTAGGTTCCGTTCATGTATTTTTACTAAATCAGCTTTGCCTCCTCCCCTGCATATGTAAAATTATAGTTCTTGCTACTGCACTATGAGTATGAATATCGTTGTGATTTCAGTAAAGTCTAAAGATATTGTAGCTTTAGATGTTTTTCCTTTCCAAGTATAGACATTGGGGTCTGTCTAAAATATATTAATGTCATATCCAAATAATGTTTACTCTTATAACATAGTATACACAAATAAACAACATTTGAACAAAATATATTGTCAGATATTTACCATAACCAAGTACAGTTTTACAACAACAACCCGGGCGTACGCCCGGGGCATCCTCTAGTTATCCAGTGATAACAAGAAAGAATCATATATATGAAAAGGGGCCAGCTCTCTCCATCTTTGTCAAGAAAGAATCATATATATGAAAAGGGGCCAGCTCTCTCCATCTTTGTCACACTTGGACAGAGGAAATAATGATGTGTCTTTCTAACTAGAAAAACTCTTCCGCTTCTTTAACCGATCGCCGTCTCTCTCTCACGATTGCACTTCCTTATCCGGTGATTTCCTTTTATTAAGATAATCTCAATTCATTGTTTCACCACTCTTCTTTTTCACGATTCTTCATCTTCATCTAATTCTTCATCTTCTGCTTTCACAGGTTAGGCGATTCTGGACTTGCAAACAAATCCCATCAAAACAGTCATCAATCCCTTCTTCTCTACCCAAAACGATGACTTGATAATTGAATAGTCAAGTAACTTGCTATATATGGTGGATTGGCAAACGGTAAGTGAAAGGTCATTGTTAAATTACGATTTCTGAGAAGAAAATTCCCATGCTGCTTCACTGAATCACTCAGCACAAAACTTGGTGTTTTTGCTTACCTCTCGGTTTCCTCATTCATTTACACAGTAATCAGCGCCAGCGGCCAGGACACATGAGTTAGGCTTTCGCAATTCAACCTGTGAGCTTTGTAGTAAGTTATTATTCTTTACTCATAATTCTCTCAACTTTCGCCAACTTTGTCTCCATTCATGCTTGTTTTATCAGATTCAGTGAAAATTTGATGGTTAGATATAGTAGATTTACATAGTAGCTAAATAGTCGCATGCATAGTGAAGTGTGTACGAGACTAGAGCTTAGCATAGACTGTGTTTTCCAACTCTACTACTTCTCTTCGTTGCCTCTTTCATTCAACGCGAGTGCAAAATTCGTCAATATGGTTCTTGATAAAAAAAATCAGGAATTACAAATAGATTCTCCATTGAATGAGAGAAATGTCTTTGTGACTTTTTGTAGGGTTTTCGCAGATTTTTGAATAAGATAATGCAAAGACCAGTATTTGAAGAAGCAAAGGTTTTCCATCTGTCAATACACAAGAGGAATATTGTGATAAAACTTAGTTCATACATTATTTTGATCATACGATGTTGATGTACGCAGCTCATGTTGGTGGGGAAATTCTTTTGAAGGTTCTTATCCCCTTTTCATTACTCCCTATTTGTAAAAACCTGTTTTGACAAATTACAATAATAATATTTTTTTGTAGATCTTCAGCTTTGTTTTATTTGAGACTATGTGACCATAGCTACTGCCTTAATTTTTTTCCGGCCATTTCAGTTTTTTCCTATGCAAAAAGTTTACTCTCGAAACGGAAAAGTACAAGACATCATTTAACTGAAGGACAAAGTTCAAGCGATTTTGCTGAGCAATTACAAGTCATCACTTATGGCCAATGTGTTTTTCTTTTCTTTATCTAATGAACATGGCGGCAACTCTAAAATCTAATATTAGTTTCTTGTAGAATTTATGTTCTTTGTAATTGTTCTGAGATTTTGTTTTACAAACCTGACCGATTTGTTCAACATGTTTGTTTCTCAAATTATGTCGTAGCTAATGCTACAATTCATTAAATAGAGAAGCATCTAATCGCTCTTCGTATGAACTAATTTTAAAAGGTAGTGTAATAAGATGTTTGTAAATTTAGTAGGCGCAATTTTGGTAGCCCTACACAAACCTATTGTTTTAACATTCTACTCACTAGGGTGCAAAACTATTCTTAAACGTTGGGAGTAAGACTGAAGAAAATTTTGATTTACCATACTCTCAGAAGTAAATATGTGGCTCTAGATAGATTGTTTAGAACAACTATACGGAAAATGAGTCCCACTGCGATATCTCTTCTTTTCCATTTGAAGATGGTCAATTAGATTATACATCATACAGATTAATTTAAAAGTGATCATTGTCATTTTCATTATTTTCAGGTAAATTTGTTCTGCTATTATACCGAGTCTATATATATAACACTTGTTTATTTTGCATTTGGAAAACCATTCCAAATACTTCATTTATACATCACCTAAAATTACATCCAATAAAATATCAAACAAAAAATTGTATTAGAAACAAAACCCACACATATGCGCGGGTATTAGCCTAGTAAAGAAATGAAGCTTTATAACCATATATTTAGTATAGATAAAACCCATATTCCTATATTTAACTAAAAGAGCAAAAGAAATTGCAAAAATAAAATAAAACATAAATGGACCACCTGTGTGAACCAGGAGATGGAAAGGCTGAATTAGATATCTTATTGCTCAAAATTTATCATTACATTCTTTTTGCTGTCTTTAGTCTTTAATTCTTTATTGTAGATAACATATAGATACACACACATACATATATCTGTACGCATATATATAGGTGGTTGCCAAGCTTACCCAACTCTTTGTCTTCAACTTGCAATAACATTTTCTCTGTCATAAGAGAGACATAGGCATAGAGATAGAGAGAGGGAGAGAAAACAGAGTATATGCTCTGTTTTGTTCAGTGGTCAATAGAGAGTCTTAAAGAGTGAGGGGGAGAGATATGGGGAGACAACCATGCTGTGACAAAGTAGGGTTGAAGAAAGGACCATGGACTGCAGAAGAAGACAGGAAGCTCATAAACTTCATCCTCACCAATGGTCAATGTTGTTGGAGAGCTGTTCCTAAGCTTGCTGGTCTTCTTAGGTGTGGCAAAAGTTGCAGGCTTCGTTGGACAAATTATCTCCGGCCAGACCTTAAGCGTGGTCTTCTCTCTGATTTTGAGGAGAAGATGGTCGTTGACCTCCACTCTCAGCTTGGCAACAGGTTACCTTTAAAACTCAACACTTTTTTTTTCACTTGAATTCTATGTTTTGAGTCTCGGACTAGTGGCGAAATCAAAAAGAAATAAAAAACTTTGTTTCAGCATGCTTTATTTCTGAGATTCTTTTTTTTTGGGTATGTGAAGGTGGTCAAAGATAGCTTCTCATTTACCAGGAAGAACAGACAACGAAATCAAGAACCATTGGAACACTCACATCAAGAAGAAGTTAAGGAAAATGGGGATCGATCCTCTCACTCATAAACCACTCTCCATCATTGAACATGAAGAAAAAGAACCAATAAAGAAGCTGCAGATAAATCAAATGCCTTTGCAAGATCCAAGCGAGCAGTCTTTAGAGGAACCAACAAGTAATTGTCTTACCAAAGACAGCAACATCAAGAACAAGGAGTGTTTGAATGATGATCATTTCATGGCTGAGTATGGCGATGAAGAAGTCCCTCTAATTGATCCAGAATTTTTAAATCTTATCTGCAACGATTCTCCAATACCTTCATTGTCATCATCCACGTCCACTTCTTCGAATTCTTCTAATGATTCGAGTTTCTTGAAGGATTTGCAGTTTCCGGATTTCGATTGGTCCAACTATGGAAATAATAAAAATAATAGTCATGATGGTGTGGACAACATTATAGAGAACAGTATGATGAGCATATGGGATGTTGATGACTTTAGAAGTTGGGATTTGCAGCTAAATGATGTTATTCCTCAAAGTTCTTCCATTTTTGGGCTGTTTTAAATTCATTTTAAAGTATATACCCATCTTTTTTCTCTTATCTAAGGGAGATTTAAAAGACTGTTTTACTTGAGACATTTTTAGAGAAAATCAAATAATTTATTTTGTACAGACAATTGTGTGTCTTTGGTTCTGCTTTGTATCTTTGGGTTAAATACGTCCAGGTGTTCAGGTCTACTATCACTTAAAAATAAAAATAATACTCTTTTGGTTTAATAAAGGATCATAATTATTTTTTTTTATAAATTTATTGACGAATTAAACAAGGATACAAATAAGATGACGAAACTTTTACGCTAACAAAGCACATTTATGTTTTAGTTTTAATATTAAGATAAACACATCATCTCTTAGACGAGAATATTCAAGTTTTACGTTCGATCCCATATTCCCATTGGCTATAGTCTTGTAGAAGCTTTTCTAAGAGAGAAATAAGGTAGCTCATATATACATCTCTATGCCTTTGTCTTTACTTAGCAAAATCTTGAAATGTTGCTTTGGCTTGTAATCTAAATCCGTAGAATACGAGCAACAGTGACTTCAGTCCAGCCACAACAAATATGCGATTTATTTCTTTATTACGTGTTGTTTCATAAAAAAATACGTCTTTCTTTTGGTCCTAAATTTTGACTTTAATATTAAAAGTGCTGTCCATAAGGACTATGAGTGGGGGGACTGATTACGAAAATGGATGATGAATATCATAAAAATCGAATGTCTGAATCAAATGTCTTGGCAGAAAAAAAACACATGTCAACATCATTTGGGTGTATCTCAACGTCATGCTGACCTAATCTATACCTTAATCTTTGTGCTCTCCTCCGGTGAGATTTATGGTGTTCTCTCCGCCTTTCGTTTTGTTTGACCTTTGCAAATTACGAAAAGAGCATGTTTCACATTATTTTAATTTATTAAGTATTAACTATACTATCTTGTTATTATGGACTTACCAATTATACTATTTTCATGTTTTATTAGTAAGTAATACTATGTGATCCAATTATGAGGATGGCTGGGTAGAATTGTAGAAGTATAAAACGAGAGTTAAGGTGACGAATATTGGAGGGAAATTTCCCGCTTTGTTTCAGGGAGATAAGAAAAAGGAAAGTATTTTATTTAAAATGTGTATAGCATGCGGTGGAGTTATTTTCCCAATATTGTCATCTAATTAATTAACCCTCGAAACAAAGCAAAATTCAAACAAAAGATTTTAAAATAAAACGTTTCGTGAAAAAGCCTTCTATCGAGTATAGGAAACTCTTCAAGTTAAATAAATCCTTCGGAACCCTACAAAAACCCGGTCGCCGCCGTCTCACACAAACCTTATTCGGATCCCAATTTCTCTATCTCTAAATTTCCGATGACGAACAAGCGTAACCCTCTGCAAGATCAACCGACGGCGTCCTCAAGCGACGACGACGAGACTGAGTCTGAAGAAGCTTCTTCATCGGACGACGAAGAAACCAAAGATCCCGCCGCCAAACCTCCTTCCTCCGCCGTCACAATCGCTGTCCCTGGAAAACCCACAGTCTCCGCCGCCGCCGCCGCTTCGGAATCTTCCGATTCCGAATCTGGATCGGAAAGCGAGACTGACTCCGACTCCGAATCGAATCTTCCTCCGACTCAAGCATCTGTAAAACCCCTCGCCGTAACCACCGTGCCCTCCGCCGCGAAGCCCAAGAAGAAGGAAACCGAAGCCTCTGCCGCTCTACCTCTCCCGGCGGCGAAATCAGGAGCCAAGCGTCCTAGCGAAGGGACTTCGAGAGAAGCCAATTCCAAGCGTGCGAAGAAACCCACTTCTGGAGAAGAGGAGAAGAAGATTGGGGAAGACTCTTTGAAGAAGCCTGAAAAGAGAGTATGGACTGAAGACGACGAGATCACAATCCTTCAAGGGATGATCGATTTCCAAGCTGATGAAGGAAAGTCTCCATATGAAGACACGGCTGCTTACTACAATCTCACCAAAGGGTCCATCAGCGTTGAGGTGAGTAAAAGTCAGTTCATGGATAAGATTAGGAGCTTGAGGAAGAAGTATATGAACAAGGAGAATCCTTCTTTCACTAAGCCTCATGATCTGACATGTTACAAGCTGAGCCAACACATTTGGGGATCTGATGGATTAGCTCTTCAATCCGCTGTGAAATCAAAGACCAAAAAATCAAAGAAGAGTGGCCAGAAGGTGAAGAAGCTCGACTCTGTGAAGCCTAATGGTAAACCGAAAGCTGTGGAAGATGATGATAGTGTTGCTGTGAAGAAGGCTGACTGGTTCGAGAAGTCTGGAGCATTGCTGGTAATGGTGTTGGTGAGCGTTATGTGAAGGAGAAGTGGAGTACGGTTCCTGTGGAGATGAAGAAGAAGGTTGCAGAGAGTGTGAAATTGTTCCAGAGTAAGGAGCTTGAGTTTGTGGTGCACAAGAATGAGTTTTTGCATGAACTTACTTCTATGATCTTTGAATCAACCAAGAACATGCCATTAGACATATAGATTTGAAACTGAGTCTTTTAAACATATAGCTTCTATGATCTTTGTATCGGTGTTTTTTTTTGTTTTCTATCTTTTGAAACTCTCTGTTTTGGATTTGGATTTGTCGCTTATATATAAAAGCACCATGGAAGCTTGAGGCTTTTGGATTTTATTATAAATTTATGACATTATTCTCGGAAACACATTGTGTTCTTTTTAAAAAAACACATCCATTTCTTTCTCAAATCGATGTTGACGACGAGATGGTCCGAGGTATCAAGGATGGAGGGCACCAGACGGAGTATGCAAATCGCAATTTCTTTTTTCTTAAATTGGATTGGGATTGAATGAATTTTAGGTCAAAGGAGGCTTAAATCGTAATCTGTTTAGGATTTAGTGGTAACGTTGTTAATCTGTCGCTGGAGACTTGTGCAATTAGCGTCTTCTGATAATGGAAGACGGCGAGCTTGATTTCTCAGAGTTCGGAGTTGGTATAGATTTGCAGAGCATGAATCGCGGCTTCTTACAGAAAATTAGTTAAATTATGTTTCTTCACTTTTAATAAAATATGGGGTTTTAATAAAATATATTTCCTTTTCTTTGTCACCTTAGTGATATAATATGTATTATTGTGAATATGACTATTTTTATGTTTTGAATGAGATTTGGTAGATTAATGATAGATCCTGTTAATCTTTAGTGGATTCTTGATACTCCATTACTCTAATAGAAAGTCACTAGAAATGAGCTTTGAGAATGTTGAAACATAATTGGCCGTGAGAATTAAGATCAATAAACAAAGTGATCCAATTATTCACTTATAATTGGGAAAAGAAATAGGTCCATTTTAAAGTGAGTGGTTGGTAGAAAAAGGCTACTAGTGGAATGAGAGCTCGGGCCATACATAAAACATGAAACGAGAAGACGCTTATGACTCGTAATTTTTCTTTTCATTTTAGTTTGTTTAGATAAACAGAGATCAAAACCAAAAGATTTAAACCGAATATTGGTTAAGTTTATCCAACAAAAGAGAAGACCATCTACATTTGAGAACCGATTCAATATTAAGTTTGTAAGATCTTTGAATCAGCCTCTTTGATTGCTTATATTTGTATTTTACTAGTGTTTGTCTCCATTTGCTGGTAATAAAGTTTACTATTGTTATAAGATCACGAATCTCAAATTATAATCTTTTTTGTCATTCATCATTACTAGTTGTAACTCTCAAAATTTAGCAATAATAAAAAACAAAATCTTATTTATCGAATATGTAATCATTCGAGTTTTGCATCTAATTTTTTCATTCGTCTGATTTTGTATTCCCATTCATAACTACTATACTTTTTGAACCTTTATATATTAAAACCTAATTTTCTCATCATGAATATTCTACCACATCAATATCAATATATAGTTGGCATGACTTTCATTTACACACTGACTTTTTTGTTTGCATATTATTGTAAATTTTATGATGTGTCGTCTTATCTCCGCTTTTGACAAACATGATTAGTACTTTTAAAGAAATTATTTTCTTTTACTAAATTAATCCAAAAACTTGAACTAAGGTTTCAAGAATGGGACACGTCATGAAATGTGCTATATATACAGTATGTTGAAATAGATTATTCCATATATACCACCACTAAAGGCACTTTCCTCTCTCCACCGAATTCCAAACAGCATTGTCGATGGAAAGTTCTTGTCCAAATGTTTTTGCTTATAAATATATAAAGCTCCATACTCTTATATCGTCATGGTCGGTTCACTGTTCATCGAACTATCGCACACAAGATAACAAACAGTTCACGTTATCTTAGTGGTAAGGTCGGTTCACGATTCAAAATGCAAAGAAATTGCATCATGTTAAAGGTCGATCTATATTGTCCACTTGTATATGCAATGAAATTTGAACATGATGATGAACTTGAAGTCTTTACTTGTTATGATATATAGGACCCGTCAGTTTGCAAAATGATCATTGTCAATCCAAAACAAGACGACTTATAAACGAATGATCATCACTCGCGCTGAGCTGGTTTGTTACGTTTGTAGCTTATCATGTGCCTGTGATTCTATAATTTTGCGTATGGTTTTCATAATTTTATCTCAATCCAATCATGCGTGTAGGTTCTGAGTGTCAAACAACACCACAGTGCCGAGCAAATCAAACCATAAATCATCTCTAGTTCATGCTATCCAAGATATTCGAATTTGTTTCATCCTAAGATCTAGATTATCTTATCTATTTCAAAAAGAAATAGTAAAATATTCAAGATTAATTGAATAACGCTTTATATATAAATATGGTCCAATGGTGTGCTTGTGTACGTATGTGTATAAAATTAAGTTGGATGTGAACAATTAAGGAAGTGGACATAGGTGGTGACTGGTGAGGCATAAGTTGATGAAGCAGGCAGATAATGATATGATATTGTCTTCCATATTGGCCCCATCCAATATCATGACATGATCCCCTCTCAATCCTAGAGTATGCTTTTATTTTTTTTTTAGAACAAAATATCATCGAAGAAAAATACTTAAGATAAAAATTTATCATATAAGAATTATGATTTTTTAATATTATATAAAACCATAAACCATCAAAATTAATTATTAACTGCTTATATAATTGTTTTTATTAATTATGATATTATTATATTTTATTAGTTTTATTTTTTTAAAATTCACAGCTGCTAATTTGAAATTTCATGTTGAAAGTTTTAATAATAAAAAATTACTTTAATAAAAAATATTTTAATAAATATGAGAGATGATACCATAGGTACATGTTTAAGTAATTTTGTCAATATAGAAAACTTTAGACAAATAGAAATTATTTTCTGAATTATCTTACAAATAAACTATATTAATCCAATGATATTTTTATTCAGAAACATGTCAGCAGGTGATTTTTTTTTCTATTTTCTAAAAACATTCTTAAGTTTTAGTCAAAGATAGATCATTAAAAACAGTAATCAAACGAATTGAACCGAACCAAATTAAACTTTAAACTGAAATCAGAGTACTCCAACATAAATTTGAAGTATGTTCTTAACAATAAAATTATCCAAATTATCTAAAAGTCCTTTAAATTTCAACAACAAAAAAACTTAAATAAATTAACTACATATAATACTCAAACTCAATATGATCCTTAAGCGTTTAATTTATGTAATGATTTTTGTTTATCTAAATTATTATTATTTTTTTGAAACAACTTTTCATTAATTGAAAATAGACGATTACACACTGTTAATTAACGGAGGAAAGAGAAGCGGTGCGACAAAATTCTCAGTGAACATGCAAGAAGCCGCTTTGGATAGAGAATCCGCCTTCGAATTCTCCGATCTCGGGATGAATCGAAACGAGATTGAGGTAAACAACTGAGCAAGAGATTGAATATCGAAAAGGAGACCATAGATTTCCTTGATGTTCTCATGCGATGTTAAGGCTCGGACTAAGTCCTGAGCGTCTGATTTGACGTGTAGGTGGAGGAAATTCCTCTCCAGTGCTTGGATCAGGGCGGATCTGATTGCAATGGCTTCCGCCATGAGGGGAGAGCTCACATAAGGTTCCGCCAGACTGCCGGAGTCGATTTGTGTTCCGTCAATGGTGGTGAAGATCCAGCCGGCTCCGGCTATCCTTGTTTCTGGATGTAGTCTTCTCGATGTGCTCGAGTTCGATCTAGCGGGATGGAGTGTCTTCTCAGTTATCTGCGCCTCCTGCCACTCACGAGCAATTTGGATGGATTTGAGATTTGTTTCATCGGGTGTGAAGGTTCAGTTCTCGAAGATTCGGTGGTTTCTAGCCGACCAAATCATCCAGCAGATCCACAGGAAAAGGGGTCCGGAGCTGATTCCCGTTGGGGGTAAGCAGGTTAGGCGTTTCAAGATGTTGACTGAGGTTTCGAAACTCATCGATGTAAGATCCACCGTAGTCGAGAAAGGAGCTAGAGCCCACACTTTCCGAGCAAATTCACAGCGAAAGAGGAGATGTTCGTCTGATTCGAGTTCTCCACAGTGAACGCAACAAACATTATCGAAGAGGCCTCTGTTCAGGAGATTCTCACCAGTAGGTAAGGCTTTCTGAAGAATTTTCCAAAGAAAAAGCTTGATCTTTAGAGAGAAGTGGCCGAGCCAGATATCTGCATTCCAGTTAACTGTAGTTTGGTGGTTGTCTTCAGGTTGGTCTCTCAGTGATCTGGCAATACGGTACCCGGTTTTGACTGTATAGTCACCAGATTTTGAGGGGATCCATACATAGCGGTCAGGGGCTCCGTTTTGACTAGGTCGGATACTCATAATCTCTGGTACATATTGTGGAAGGATTTCTTCAATCTTCTCTTTATTCCAAGCTGTTCCATTGATTAGGGAAGCTACTGTTGCATCTTTGTCGTGTAGGTTTGGCGGTCCGAAGGGTCGAAGCGGTGTTGTGTGGGATAACCAAGAATCATGCCAAACTGATGTGTCTTGTCCGTTACCAATAGCTTTTCCAAGCTGTTCCACTAAGAGGTCCCTGCCGATGAGGATTCCTCTCCAGCCATGCGAAGATAAAGTGGAGGTAAGAACACTTAGAAAGCTTTGGTCTTTACAGTATTTCCCTTGTAAGACTCGGGCTAAGAGGCAATTTGGTTTTGACAGGATTCTCCAGCTAAGCTTAGCTAGCAACGCATCATTGAAGCTCTGGATATTGCGAAAACCCAATCCTCCTGAGGTTTTGGGTTTTGTCATCTTTTGCCAGGAGACCCAGCTCATTTTCTGTACTTCCGGCGTTGAGTCCCACCAGAAGCGAGTAATGGCGGATTGAATTCTCTTGCAGAGGCTCACCGGTAGCTTGAAAGTTGACATAGAGTAGGTTGGTATAGCAGCCAGAACACTTTTGATAAGGGTCAGTTTGCATGCCGTTGAGAGTTGTCTGGAAGCATAATGGACTGCCCTTTGGCGAATGCGGTCTACAATCACGGAGAAGAGGTCCTTCTTCTTCCGTCCAAAACTTTCAGGTAGGCCCAAGTATTTTCCCTGGCCTCCTTCCTGTTCTATGCCAAGCGTTTGCTTCACTCTGCTTTTAATATCTTGGGGAGTCTTAGCTGAGAACGAGATGGATGATTTCTGTTTGTTGATTTGTTGCCCTGAAGCTGTCTCATACTGCTGTAGGATAGAGACGAGTGTATCACAGCATTGATGTTTCGTTTGGCAAAAGAACATCGTATCGTCCGCGAACAGTAAGTGGTTTATACGTGGACTGTCTTTTGCAACTTTAATCCCAGGTAGGAGTCCACTAACTTGAGCATTGTTGCAGAGGCCCGTGAGGACTTCGCCACAAATGATGAAGATGAACGGCGACAACGGATCTCCCTGCCTGATTCCACGCTGAGGTATGACACTACCTTGTGCTGATCCGTTTATTAGGAATGAGTAGGACACTGTAGAAATACACCGGAAGATCCAGTTAATCCATTTTGCGTGAAAACCCATCCTCTCTAAGACCGTAGCTATGAAATTCCATTCCAGTCTATCATAGGCCTTGCTCATATCTGTTTTCACCGCCATAGAGCAAAACTTTGTCGCTTTTGAGCCTTTTAGATAATGGAGCGTTTCATGGGTGATTAGAATGTTCTCCGAGATTGCTCTTCCTGGTACAAACGCCGTTTGGTTCTCAGAGATGATTGTTGGTAGAATAGGTTGTAGGCGTTTGGTCAGAAGCTTAGAAATGATCTTGTAGAAGACATTACATAGAGCAATGGGCCTATACTCTGCCACCGTCTTAGGGCATTTCACCTTTGGGATAGACATAGGTTTTGTTGATTGAAGTAGGTAGCAAGCCAGACACAAAGAAATCTCTTATCTCTGATGTTATTTTCTCTCTGACAACTAACCAATTTGTCTGGAAAAAACTTGCAGAGAAACCATCAGGGCCTGGGGCTTTGTCAGGATGGATAGCGAAAAGGGCAGCTCTTATTTCTTCGTTTGAGGGGATAGCTATAAGCATAGCATTGACTTCCTTCGAGATGCACGGTTTAATCGCTCTGTTGACTGTTTCCGTGCATTGCGTTTACCTGGTGATGAAGATGTCTTGAAAGTAGGAGCTAATGACCCGGACGAAGTCTTCTTCCTCATAGACAGGTTGGCCATCTTTTTCTTCTAAGACTGAGAATTTGTTTTGCGCTTTTCTTCCTCGGGTTATCGCATGGAAATAACCGGAATTCTGATCCCCTAGGGCCAGCCAGAGTGATCGGCTTCGTTGCTTCCAGTATTCTTCCTCTTTCCTATACGCTGACTCGAGGTTTTTGGTGCTGTTTTGTATCAGAGATTGGTCTAAAGACGCTGAACTCATTTCCACCTCCAGTCTGGCTTTCTCTTCCTCTATTACCTTCCGGTTATTGACATGGTTTTCCCGGTTCCAGCGTGAGATAGCTTTCCTGCAATTTGATATCCTGACTTCCACTGAGTCGTCCCTTGATTTGTTCCATGTGACTTCGATTAACTTAGATATGTCTGCGTTGTGTCTCATTGCTCTGTCATATCTGAAAATCCCTCTTTTCTTCTTTTTCTCAGGTTGAAGGACTGCAAAGACTGGCCTGTGATCTGATCCCTCGAAGTCTAGATAGTGGCAGCGACTCGATGGGTAGCTATCTAGCCACATACTATTGGCCATAGCACGGTCCAGGCGAAAATGCACCAGGTGTGTGTAGCGTATTCCTCTCCAGGAGAGGAAATTACCGGTGTGCTGCAGATCAAAGAGGTCGCTCTGAGAGATGAAGGCCCGGAAGTTCCCAAACGATGCTTCTGTTCTTTGTTGGCCACCCGATTTCTCTGTATTATCAATGATGTCGTTGAAGTCTCCAGTCAGGAACCAAGGCTTATCTCGTAGATTGCCCAGGTTTGACAACTCTTCCCAAACTTCTTTCCTCAAGGAGTGGTCTGGTTCACCGTATATAAAGGTAGCGTAGAAGAGGTTTCCTTTATATAATATGGATGTATCAATGTAGGATTTGCATGATGAGATGACTTGAACCGGGATCTCTTGTTTCCAGTAGAGTGCGAGTCCACCGCTTCCCGGACTGTTTGGTGGTACAAACAGCATGGACCCATAATCTGTGAGTGGGATCAGCCTGAGAATCTCGTCTTCGTTGTTCTTCGTCTCCATAAGGAAAATTATGTCAGGTGAGTGGCTCTTTACCAACTCATTGAGTCTGTGAACTGTTGAGGGATTTCCCAAACCGCAACAGTTCCAACTCAAAAATTTTAAGGAAGAGGATCTCGCAGATTGTGAAAATCCGCTTTATCTTTCCTCACTGCTTTTCTGATTGCCGGGACGATGGTGGTAGATGGTGGCGGTAGGGATCGCGGTGGTGTCGGTCCTGTTGATCCTCTTTGGAGGGTTACTCTGCTTCGTCGAGTGCCATGGTTGTGGGTTACTGGAGAGGCACGGTTCTGTATGGTCCTCGACAGTGGTGAAATTCGTAAGAACGGTGAGATTCTGCCTTGTTTCACTTTCCTTTTACTTGGCCCCGCCTCTGAGGGATGAGCGGTCTGGGTTGGTTTCTTTGTAGGTGGTCGGCCCCGTGGCCTCCGTGGTTGCTCTTGTGTTTGTATAGGTCGCTGAACGACTGCTAATTCATCTTCCCCTTCTCGTGAGCAGATCAGGTCTTGTTCTCTCTGGTTCAAAACGGGAGCTGTTTGTTGGGATAGTTGAGCTGTGTACATGGATCTCGCCGTATCTGCCATAAGGCCTCTAGTTTCACCTTCTAGGATTCGCTGCATTCGAGCTGCTCTTTCTAATGGATCCTCGACATTAGCATACTGCACTGTGACTTCTTGGAGAGACGACATGATTTCGGATTCTGAGCGTATACGGTGGGGTGGTGTGAAGGCTTCTAGATCCAGGTTTCGACCGGTTATCTGAATAGGTAGTAGAGAAGTGGAGGCGTCCTCGTGGTCCACTAGACTTGGTGGTTTTTCTCTCCAGACCTGGCGAGTCGGTGTGTTCAGATGATTTAGTCTCCGTGCCCCTTCTAGGTGGTCCCCGGCTTGGTTTACTCTGTTCGCGATTTGGTCTTGATGGTGGTGCTGAGAAGTGGGGTCCAGATGGTTTCTGGTGTAGGTTGGCGAAGTAGTTGGTGTTTGCCGTTGTCTTGTTTGTAGCGGTTGAGCGGTGTGGTTCCTGGAGCGGTCGTGCTCGGTGGGTCGTTCTTTTTCACTCCTGTTTGAAGACGGTCTATCCCCAAACGGTCTTCCGTGTCGATCTCGACGGAGGTTGAAAGGGCGCTGTTCCGTCGCCTGCCCTGGTTTAGAGGTAAAGGGTCTATCTCTCTCAGTAGATCTAGTAGAGCTTTCTTTTTGGGGGCCTTGTAGCGGTTTCTCTTGGCACTGTTCCACTTCGTGGCTTAGACTGTAGCAGTAGGAGCAGTGTTTGCCTAGATTTTCATACTCAAACACGACTAGGGCTTCTTGACCTCCTTCAAATTCGATTATAGCATCTTTTACCAGAGGTTGTAGACCATTGACTTCGACTTTGATTTTCGCCGTGAGGTTAGTGAGTATTTGTTCCTTGTAGTCTCCTATCTCTTTGCCTATGTCACATAATAGCTCTTTCTTCCAGTAATGTAGAGGGATGCCTTTGAGTTGGATCCAGAAGGGTATTTGGGACGGGAAGGTGGGAGAAATGATTGGCTCCCACTTTTGGAGGATGAGCATCCATTTTGCGTACTGATAGGGTCTGTTGTTGAGGACTTTCTGCAGATCGTCTGCATAGTCGAATCTGAACTGGAAACAGTGGTTTCTCAGGTCGGATCCGACCGCTCTTCCTCGGAGCTCCCACCGGCTAGAGATGTAAGGGATCATCGTCCACATTTTTTGTTCTTGGGGGTTGGTGAGGCGTCCGATAAGTGTGAGAGAGTTTTGATGGACCAGATCCGTTTTATCCATCTCCGGAGCTCTGATGCGTTTTCGTTGTGGTGGTGCCATAGCGAGGTCGAGAGCCTTCCCTTTCTCCGCGTAGGAGAAACGTCTTGCCATGTTGCTTCGAAGAACGATGTAGGCGGCGATAGGTGTCGTTGACAAAGCAGATTTTGAGATGCGTAGAAGAAGTTGTCTCCGGTTTTTAGCTCGCTTGAAATGTGCCGGAACGTGTGAGGCAAGAGCGGAGAATCTGAGACGTTTGAGAAGAAAGGAGTGAAACTTACCGCCGGTAGGAAGGACCCTCCGACCCGTAGGTGGGGGCGGAACCGCGGTGAGGCTAGCTCAGAAGCTAAAAACGTTTGAAAAACTTTCTACTTTGGGTAAAAGCGTGGGATACGAGGGAAGAAAGTGACTTGACTACACAGCTGAGCGCCGAACCTCGGGAGATGTGCCTGGGAGCGTTTTGAAGTCAAATTTGTACTCTTCGTTGCATATATCTGAATTATTTATAGCCATATTATCCTACCGATTTCAAACATACATTTTGATGGGATTTTCAATACTTTAAATGTCTTTATCCAACGCATATAATTATTATAATCTGATTTTGTATATAAAATAATGAAATAAATCTACTACATGAAATTTATAAGAACATTTTCCAGAATTTGATACATCAGTGGAGAGGTGTGGCCATATCTAATATCAAAGAAAATCGATGATTGGATTATGAGTTATGTATGTTTCATAAGTTTTTCCTTTTATATAGTTTGGATCAATAGACACTGTTACCTTTAAATTACTTAAGATCTAAAGACTGTCAACCTCCTTGGTTTATTTGGCCGTCTTTACTTTTTGTTACAAGGTTAATCTCTCTCCAGTTAATACATAAATTAGAAAATTGTTCTCGAACTTATGAATCTTAAGGGGTGTCAAACTGGTCCAAGAAGGCAAAATGTTTCTTTCACGGAAAGGTACAAAAACATTGATTATCAGTAAAACAATTGGAATAGTGGAATGTTTGTTTAATTGAAAGGTGAAAATTCAGAAAACTTTGGTCATCCATAAAAATGTATAATACAATTTTGATGCTATTCGATGTCTCTGCGAGCAATATAACGCCTCATGACATAGACACAGAAATTTTATTTTATTTTCGTCATTGTGGTTGTTGGACAATAATTTTTTTTTCTATCATTTCTCCTTTTCACCACTTCATGTCTTCTTCACATTACTGAAGAATATTAGTTTTTGAAATATTGTTTCCAAAATTTATTTTTGCTGATTTTTGGATTTTTTTACTTTTTAATCTTTAACTAGGGTTTGACCCGTGCCCTGCACGATGTGATGATTTCTGAATTTTTATTTATTTATAATCATATAATGTAAATATAACTATTTTGAAATTTCATACGACATAGTCCCTCCGTTTCAAATTAGTTGTCGTTTTGACAAAATGTATCTGCAATTATTTGAATGTATCTGGATATGTTTTGAGTTTAATACATCCAAATAATTGCAGATACATTTTGTCAAAACGACAACTAATCTGAAACGGAGGAGAGTATTTTTTTACCTTGGTTAGGTTTTTGTCTTGGTTTATAGTGTGGAAATTAAAATCATTATCAAAAAAGTTAAACAAATTAAAGCGTTGATCGTAGCCATAGATTAAATATGATAGACTTAGGCGATATACATAAAACTCAAATGATTACAATATAATAAAAAAACAAAGAACAAAAATGAAAATAAAATACTATTCTATTTAAAAATTATATATCATATATTTCATAAGATAAGCAGATATAGATATATGCATACATATGATAACTAACTTTTTTCTCTTTCATTCAAAACTAAAAATGTTTTATTATAATTTCACAACAATTAGACCAATAAGAAAACAATATGCAGAATCCAAATTGTCAAAACAACAAAATATAATTAGTTTTATATTGAAAGTGAAACAGATAGAGCAATATTCAATTTTTGATCAAATAAATATTTATAAGAAGAATTGTTTTATTTGATTTAATTATACAGTTTAATTAAAAATCATATTAAATCGAAGAAAAAACATTTTACATTTGGAATACCTACTCTCCTATGTCATGGTTGCACATCATCTATTTTTTTTAATATATTTTTACACCTTCACACAACAACATATCATATATGGAATTTTAAGAGTTTTAGTGAATATTTTTTTAAAAAATTCAAATCATAGTATATACAGAAATTGTTTAGATTTTCTTTATTAAATTTCTTATATTGTGATTCAAATTATTTTATAAAATAAAGGTAAACAAAGATGAAAGGAGATATCTAATGATTTAAAAAAAACAATTATTATGATAGAATTAAATTGAATCTCATATTTTCTTATTTACTAATTTTCGTAATTGCCAATTAAGGAAAGAGAATGATAATTTTTTTTATTATCTACATATATATATGATTAATTTAATGATATAGATTTGATTCTCTAACCAAAAATATGAATGACAATGTAATTATTAATACCTTGATATAAATATTTGATATATTAAAAAATGTATATTTTCAAAAAATGATGAAAATAATATAAATTGATATCTGTTTAAAAAATTGTGTAAAAGAAAATGTACATTTTTTAATATGGATTATGTGGTAATTTATTTATTTTTATAAAATTTAGTCGAATCAAGAAATGAAAGAAAAATATAGTATTTAAGAAAATAATTAATTTGATTTATTTGATATGACATGGAAAGAATAAAAATATCTTTATGATTAAATACTTAAATTTGTATAAATAATTGATATAAATTATTCTCTAACCAAATTAATACAATGACATATTATGTAAATCCCTTATATATTAAAAGAGCAGAATTTGCTGAATAAATAGTAGTCAATATTTAATAATTAGTAGTCAATATTTAATAAATATTAGTCAATACTGAATAAATAGTAGTCATATTATGTAAATCCCATATAAGAAATTTAATAAATAGTAGTCAATATTTTATGTGGCATAGCTGTAAATAGTCTAGCAAAGAGAGGGTTATTTAAAAAACATTATGAGAGTGTGGCAAATGCTCAGCAAGTATGCTCTTTTAATATATAAGGGATACTACAAGTTGGTGTTTCTTATTACTCGAATACTTATCTTATATCCAGAAAAATGAATCATTTCATGTTTTTTATAATAGTTAGTACAATATATTTTGGGTTTAATGATGCTTGCAAAAAAAACCAAGTAGTAATTCAAAACCAACTTGGACTAGGTCGTGTTCTACAATATCATTGTCGTTCCAAGGATGATGACCTACAAGTACATACAATGAACTTCAACGCAACTCCATTTATCATTAGATTTCATGACGAGATACCCAATTTAACAACGTGGGCATGTATTTTTAGACAAGGACCTAATATGGAGTATTCTTATGACATTGAAGTATATAGAGCAGCGGAAAGACTTATTCCTCGATGCGGTCAAATACGTATATGGGTTGCTAAAATTGATGGAATATATTTTTCAAATACATTAAATAAACTTCCATGGCGTGTATTATCATGGAATAAAGGATAATGTATTATCATGATATATATGTATGTGTGTATCAATGTTATAAATAAAAACTATCTTTGATATATACAAACTGCATTTGTTTCAAACAAAACTTCTACATCTCTATGTAGTTAACCAGAAAGTGTTTACTTTCCTTATCCATTTAACTTTTATTTTATAAGATATCCATTAGTTTTTGTAACAATAAAAAGTGCTATACCATTAAAATGGTTAGAGATATTGTGGATTTAGGAGAAAAGAGATTAAATATGGGAGACAATATTACGTATTGATCTCATTTTCATGTTGTCTAATTAATTTTAGGCTGTATATAGTCTAATCATTTCTTAGAAACTTTTTTCTTTTATTAAGGGTGTTCTTGAGATAAATGAAGGTTTTTGGAAAATTCAAAATTACAGTTTAGGATTTCCTAATCAATTAAACAAAAGTTTTAACCACACATAGGACAACACTTCGTGAGCTTTCAAGAAAATTGTGTGTTTTTAGAAAATTTAAAACTTATGTAAACTGTTACTAATTTTTTTTAATGGCATGCCTCCAAGGCTCCAACATATGTCTTTGCTTCACTATATATGACATATCAAAGAATCGATAAGATATTTTTTTAGATATATTGCGGAGTTATATAGTGGTGGTTTTAATTTTCTTTTTGTATATAAGCTCAAACAATTATGACCTAGTAGAGTATTCGTGCGGTGTGACGTTGTGATTTTGTGTAGAAAATTTAAACCCTAAATCCACACCCGACCAAAAAACCCTAATCCCGAAAATCTGAAATAAAAAAAATCCCAAAAACCCTCAACTGAACAAAAAATATCTGGAAACTTTTTCACCCGAAACCCGGCCCAAATACCCTAC
The DNA here is from genome assembly GCA_902728155.2 of Microthlaspi erraticum. Classification (NCBI taxonomy): domain Eukaryota; kingdom Viridiplantae; phylum Streptophyta; class Magnoliopsida; order Brassicales; family Brassicaceae; genus Microthlaspi; species Microthlaspi erraticum. The sequence goes on along the minus strand of CACVBM020001351.1, from coordinate 468,796 downwards.
TCAAAATTTTAAAATACTCAAACTTTTTTAATATATCTAAACCCGAAAATCTGAAATCCAAAAAATCTGGAAAACTATTAACTGGAAAAAAAACTCGAACCCAACCCGAACATAAATTTTCAAGGAAACCCGAAAATTTCCATATCTCTATATCTCTATAAAATTAGGTCTCAGATTTTCACCCAAACCCGAACTTGTCTATAAAAACCCGAAAATCCAAAAAACATATTCTATTGATTTGGTATTATCGTTAGATTCTGTTAAGTTTTCTATTTTGCAGATATTTAAGAGCTGAAAAACGGAAATTTTTTAAACCATCGGTTTGTTTTAAGTTATTATTCTTGTATCCAAACAATTTTTTCCATTTATGCTTCTAATAGGTGTTTCTCTTATTCTTATATCCAAACATTACAATCTACTAAATTGACCATAATTGAATCTATTGCCAATCACTTTCTCTTTATAACTAGATTGATTTTTTGGTCATAAATTTTTCATATACTTCTCAATTAATAATATAATAATAAAGATTTTGACGATTATATTACAGTGAGATGAATAACCAACGAAACGAACGTATGGGCAAACGACTATTAAACGAATAGCAAAGTCCGTCTATGGGCAAAGGTAAATTTTCTCGAGAAACAAAGTAAAAAGCCATAGGAGTCAACGAATAAACATGTTTGAAGTTTGATTCTCGATCTCTTCACAAATTCTTTCTGCTGTTTCCCTTTATCCTTTGCAACAAAAGCCTTTTAAACTTTAATACTTTCTTCCTTTTCAAAAGCTAGATACTTTCAAGATTCTATACACATCATAATCATTTGTTAATCATGTCAAATCAATTACAAAAAGCAAATCTAAAAATCATACTTGCATTTTTACTTCCTACTTAACAAATGTAATTTTTTTTAGCTTTTCCTCTTCTTTCTCTTCAAGAAAGGCATAGCACTTAATCCTACAGCTGAAGAATTCCCAATTTCAGTCTCACCATTGTCCTCCAATGACGCATCTTCTTCGTTTAGACGTTTAGCTTTGTTTCTGTGTTCTTCACTCTCCGTCTTTAGCATCTCTTCATCCATCGCATCATCTTCATCAACACAGAATCCACCACCGATCACTCTGTAATCATCTGTAGCTTTATCCTCCAAATGAACATCTCCAGTCTCAGCCTCAGCTTCATCTGCACAGAACCCACCTCCCGTTTGGATATAGTCTTTAGAAGAACCATCATCGATGGTTGTTGTTTCGTTCTGTGTTTTTTCAGTAGCGACATTTGCTACTCTGCCTTCGTCTTTGAGCAATTCATCCTCTTCCAGATTCTCACCAGGGGATTCTTCGTTGTTTCGTGACTCGTCCAATTCATCATCTTCTTTCGCATTGTACTCCACAGGATTCCGAGATCGTGTTGACTGGAGATTACACATAACAAAGTGAACTCACCACAAAATCAATCAAAACAAGTGATATTAGTTAATTGTTAGAGCTTACCCTTCGCACTATTTGAGGATTGCCCTGTTTTTCTTCCTGCAAATCAACTACCTTATCATTTTTATCAACATCATCACCAGAACTGCCGTCTGATAGCTCGGGGAGGAGATCTCTTCGGCCCCTTCCTCTTCCTCTTCCTGTTCTTGTTCCTCGTCCTCTTTTCTGGGCTCCACCTCTGCCTCTACTACTAGATGGTTTCCTTTTATTTTTCTCCTTCTCACCGGCTTTATTAGAATCTTTCTCTGAAGTGTTATCTTCAGTTTCATGAGGAGCGAGTCTTTTCTTATTTCCATTTATTGGACCTTCCTGGAGGTTATGAACAACTTCTGATGATAGACCTCCGCCGATTCCTTTGACAGCCTTTTTAATTCTTTTACTACGGATCTTTGCAAATCTTTCATTGAAGGAATAGAAAGCTTCCATCCGAAGTTGCGTCTTCATGGAAACAAGGGAAAGGAAACAAAATTAGTCATATATATATACATAGTAGTTATCATAGCCATACGTAAAATGAAAGATGAAATGTAGATGAAGACCTCGCGTTTTTCATACTCCTTCAAGACAGGTAGTAGCAGATCATCTGTCTTCTTACTGTTCCAACCAAACTTTTCCCAGCATATCCTTCACCAAAAAAAAAAAAAAAATGATATTTTTAAGCTCGAGGGTCACGCAAGTAGTATTTTAGATTCTTTGAAACCCTTATCATGCACTACGTGACATCACAAAAATGTCATCCTATGCCACAATATTTGAAGGAAACTAGAACTCTAGAAGGTAAATGGAATGATAAGTCCCTGGAATTAGTTTGCAAACATGGTACTTAGAAAGAATGATCATATACATACCCAATATTGGTGACATGTAAAGTTGAGAAACGACTTACTTTTTAAGAACTAAAAGATCAGGCTTGCCCCATGAGAAACGCTCAGTCGACCGATCCACTTGTGGATTTAAGTAGGCTGAAGCAACAGCTTCACTAGGGAACGTAGATGGAATATGCCAGTTCTTGCTTATCTTTCTCTGTAATTTCAAATGGTAAATCAAATTAGTAGAAAGTTTATGTCGATCTCTGATGAGTTGGACCATATAAATATTAAAGTTCACGAAGAAGAGCAATACATGCTTATCCATGAAGATTCTCTTTGTTTCTTCTGTATCATCCATCGGGACACCTGAGCTGCTTCCTTTATCATCTACAGAGCTAGATCCACGCTTCTTTGCATTCGAACCTTTCTTTGAGTCAGGCGTCCCTAAAATGGTTGGATCAGGTGATTCAACCCATTCACGAAATTTCTGAAGCCCATCCTCCTCGGGATATGCAGTCACAACTTCAATAGCATTGACAATACCAATCCCACTGCATGGCAAAAAAAATTACGATATCAATTATCAAGTACATAAAGACAGGGCTTTGACCCTATACAGTTAAAAACTCTGCTAACCTGATCCCTTCTGTGTAATCACTTCCTAGAAGCATTGCCATGCGGATTATTTTGTCTCTGCTCAAGCCAAGCTCCTTCTCAATGTCCTGGAAACCAGAAGAGTTTAGAGCTGTAATTACCAAATCTTTGAAAAAATGAATGCAAACGATTAGAGATATACACAAATATATCAACTTGAGGACGGATATGCACAAACCTTCATAAAGTATGTCTCCACATATTTGCGATCATCAAATATATTTTTGTATACGCTCCTTGCTCCAAACAAGAATACATCAGAATCATCAGTGACAATTCCATCAACAAGGTTTGATTGTTCCATATATGCACACTGTGCCTCTGCTTCCATGGGAGCTATGATGTATGGTATGCCAAATATTTGGAGTAGCTCCTAAGCAAATCCAAAATCAACAAAACATGATAAGTTTGCTGTCATATCAAACAAAACAAAATTTTCGAAAATTTTGCAAGTAGGGTCATATATAGAGGACAATGAATCATATGTCTTAAAAGACAACAAGCAGACCTGGCATTCTGCAAACATCTCACTGCTGACAGATTCGGCATTCCGCTCAAGTTTCCTCTGTTCATCACCTAAACTTATATATTCTTGGTCGAGAACTCGCCTTTCTTCCTCTAAATTTGCTTCTGACAATTCAACAGGCACGCCTTTCTCCTCTAAATCTATTATACTCTCAATATTGAAAGGTTGTTCGTTAAAGTTATTTTCCTCCCTTCTTTCTTTCTGTAAATCTGTGTCATGTAGTATCCCTACGTGCGAGCTGCTGACATCATGAGAAGAGTCCCTTGATTCAGTGACAGGACTCTGGGATTTATGTCTACTATAATCTCTCTTATTATCCATCTTGATAGATAAGTCATCATCAACAAAACTTTTTTCCGCACTACCACGAGTAGATGACTCACCCAGAAAACCAGTTCTCTCCTCATCATCTATGGGCATAGCATACACTTCTCCACCAAAACTTTCAGAACCGTCTTCGTTATGCTGTTTAGCCATGGTTGACAGCATGCGGCTGTCACTAGCAACATCCATTGCTTTCTCGGATGAGATAACTGAATCTGCCAGTGGCATTTCGTTGCTCACAGCACATCTAACGTTATCAGAACTGGAAGAAGGGTGCATGCCAAATTGATTGGTTATCCCTCTTTCACCATCTACATTTCCCGCTACAGAAGTGTTTGACTGCTCATGTATAGCACCACTAGTTTTCAAGATTGGTCTTCCTTCCAGAGTTTTTTTTTCTTCAGCTTCACTAGAACACATACTATCTTGAGTTGGCTTGTCAACAACTAGATTTGCCTCTACCGTTTGATTTCGTTCAAGAAAGATATCCCCAGATTCTTTATCATGCAAGTCAAGAAGACTTTTCTCTATAGCCTCCTGAAGATCAGCTTCTTCTTCCAGATAGCCTTTTGAGAACTTTGACACTGTATCATTCTCCATGGAGGTACTGGCGTTTTCACAAGTGGTTTCTTCCTTTGCTGCACCGTCATCGATACTAATATCCTTGGGGATATGCTGATTGTTTGAACTCACTTCAAGCTTAGAGACAGCATTATTCTGGTCAGCAGACATTTCTTCCCAATCACTGTCAGAAGCCCATATTGAAGAGTCTTCTTCAGGATCATTTTCTGTAGTACCGACTGTCACCGGTCCTCCCGCTGCCAACTGAAAAAACATATCATCTTCCTCATTGAGATCTTTTCCACCACCGTCATGTTCAAATGATATCTCTATTGAAGATGGATTATGCAGCATGGAATCATCATTCCGGTTATCCATGTTCACAACATCACTTTTCTCAACAGGTAATTTTTCAAGAAACTGGTCCTCAGAAGGAAAGTTCTCCCAGGCGCTGAGAGTTTCATCATTGTTAGACATAGAACCAAAAGCTGTTTTCTCCTTTTCTTTCATCAAATGTAAGTTCCTCTGGATATCACGAGTCATTTGGATCCCCATGTGTCGGTTCCTTATTCTCACACGGCCCCTTTCATCTACATATACTTCAATGTTTTCATCAGGATTCCTAGGTTGATCTCTATCCAACTCAACGGTAGCATCTGATTTATTCAGCGCAGAAACATTCTTCACGGGGAGTGGCAAAGACTGTTGTGACGTATTTTTCTGATTTTGATCATTTCTTCCTTCTCTGGCAGACGCAAGTACCCTAGAAACACATTAAAAATACCAGTCATTTTCTTGTACAACAGATATTATTCTTTAATAGACCTAAAATTGCAACTCACTCTTTATCTCCAGAAAAGGAAGACGAGAAGAGAAACTCTCTGTTTGCTTCAGAAGCTATCCTAGAAGTCTGAACTCCACCAACAGCCCTTTCACCAGCATTTCTCTGAACTTCATTTATTTCCCGACGGAAGGCTACAGTTTTAAGATATGATTCTATTTGCAGCTCAGAAAACTTTTGAGGGGCCTATATGCTCATAAAACAAGATAACAACTTCCATAGTCAGTGTTCCGTGTCTTTTCATACAAAAATATCCAAATACATAGTGGAGAAAGAACGAGTCAGTGACTTATGCGACTCACTTTCTTGACCTTTTGGTACTTTTGCCGGTTTTCTGCCATCAATTTTTCTCTCATCTACAAGTAAAGACATTATTGAATAATCTGAAATTCAACATGCTGCGGAGACATGCTGTCAATAAAGTTAGTTACCTGAACAAGGAGATCAAGTTGCATGGATGGAGGAAGAGAAGCCAAAACAGCTGGGTCGACATTCCCATTCATTGCTGGCTAGAAAAGTAGGAAAAGAAAATATTATTAGCAGATGAAAGGAATTTTCCCTTTTCAGAAAGATGTCCAGCCAACTTGACAACTGATGCCAATTGCTTAACTAAAAAAATCTTCAGCTTAACAAATTTTATATCCCCTGAACAATAAATAGACAAGAGAAAGATGTGGTACATAGACCACACACCACATATTACCAATAAAATTTGCTCATCTTCTTCGCTGCCCTCTTCCTTAGATAGGATTTCTAGAGCTGAAGTCGATGCTTTGGTAGTGGAATTTTCGTCTTCTTCTGCTGCAAGGGAAGCCGCCAACCTACAGGAAAACACGAAATGAATATACATGAAAGTAAACATCTTCAACCAATATCTCACTTCTACTGCTTACATCTCATCCAACTTTTCCTGTTCAAGATTACTCTTCGTTTTGTTATATTGGTCATCCTCATCCAACAGAACTCCCTTTCCCTTGGGATCATACTTCTGCAAGTCACCCCCCAAAAAAATGAACATCATAGTAATCTCAATAACCAAAGCACTTAAGTTAGTTTGAGTGGGTTTGTGTAGAGAAATGAACATTTGGTGTTCTTGGCCGTACCAAAAAATCCTAACAACAACAATCTTAACCAATGACCATTTTTGTACAAAAAGATGTGCCATTACAAAATGAATTCAATGTTTAGTATTCACTTACCGTGGACCCTTTCACAGCATCATCAACACCATTGTCTCGGACCATAGATGCTGGCGATCTGCATCAACTGAGGTCGTTAAAGAAATTCCACCAACTTCAATGATATTTATGGCTAAAAAACCAAAATTTAAAACTTACATCTCATCTAACTTTTCCTCCTGAAAACAACTGCTCCCTACATCATCTATCTCTGCAGAGTCTCGCAGAGGTTCTTCCACAGCTTCAGAAGATACATGTTTCTTCTCTCTATCACTAATATTCTGCTGTAGTCTTTGGTTCTTAAGATCTTTGGCCTGTTCCTTAAGCCTCATATCCTTGAGCTATAACAATCAAATCCCAAAGCCATCAAATTTTTGCTACTCAAAAACTAGAAAAATCTGGTAAACCTTATTATTTCTTAATAACTACACTAATCTGATAAATTTCGCAAAGCTTCTCAATTCTTAGTAACTAAACTAATCATGACCAAATAATAAACTGAAATGAAAAAAAAAAAAAAAAAAAAAAAAAAAATACAGTCACTTACTCGATTAAGCAGCAATTTCTCAGCGGTCTTCCGGATTTTCGTCTGAGCATTCTCACGCTGACGACGGCGCGCAATGACAGTGCGGCGTTTCAATGCGGGTGTGCCTCCGTCAAAGACGAACACCGGCTTAGTCCTTAGGAACAGAAGCTTGCAAATCCTTCGGAAAAACCCGATCAAGTGCGCGTTCTGCACCATATCTCCCTTTTCGTCGCGCATCGCTTTTATAAACTGTACCATCCATATACTAGCATCTGCAATCGAAGAAAAAATCAAAGGAAGATCATCAAATTTGCCTTCAATTCCGTCGAATGTCGAACTCAAATTGAAAACAAAAACATTGAAGTTTGTCCTAGTGATCGCAGGAAAAATCGTACCGATGGCCAATCGTTTACCGGAGAGGGTTTCAACAGAGACGCGACGACCCACAGGAGCCAACAGCTCCCAGAGACCTTGCACTCCCATGTTTTCAGTTTCTTAATTTCGACTTCGCCGGTTAATCGCTGCCGCCATCAAAACCCCTTTATATTATACGTATTGACCATCAACGGCCGATCAAAGTTATACGGCGACGTTTTTAAATTAAATGCAAAAGGCCCAGGCCCGCTTAATATTGGCCCATAGAATACCAAAATGTCTAGGGAATTTGAAAAGGGCCAAAACCGAAAGACAGAAGAAGAAGCAAACAAAATGTACAGCTTTTTTTTGCGCCGTTGAGCATACAAAATCTTTAAGGTTTTGTCACTTTGTGAATAGAAGTTTATAGATTGAAGGCGTCAAATCACTAATCAGACACAATATAAATGCATGCAAAATCATACTGAAACCTTTCAAAAAATACAAATGGTTTTGCTTTGTCTTCATTTTCTATCACCATGTGCATGTCATTGTTTCTTCTTTTTACATTTGATGCTTCCATTTTCTGACTCGTTTTATTTGTGGTATCATAAGCCCAAACGAGAACGGATCAGCCTAACATGTTTCTTGTGTACATATGTGATTACAGCGTGTGAGTTTTTTTTAATCAGGTAGCCAGGTCATCACTGATGATACGACCAACACGAAGACAAAACAATGAAAAATGGCCGACCAAAATAGTAAAGCAAGAACAAAAAAGAAAAAGAAAGAGGCAAAGTTTAGCCGAGCATAAAGGTAATAAGATGCTTCTATCCGTAAGAATCAAAGATTGTTTCGTTATTTCTTTATTAGTTGAAAATACTCTCTTTTTTTGCAACGATGTTCTTAGAAAGAATAATCTTAGACGTGTCACTTCTTGTGTGATCAGTTTCGAAGCATAGTCATATTGTTTCATTTCACAAATATATAACGAAAGAACAACCAAAATCGGCAAAGATATGTACCATAGTGTTTTGTTTACTACTGTAATAGTTATCAACTTATCATTACATTTACATATTCAAGCCCGTGAAAGTGTATGTTTTTGACAAAAGAATGAAACCAATATCATTTTGGCAGTGGGAATTAAAATCAATCAAACTAAACCACGTGGTTCCAAGTCCAGATAAAACGTTTCAAATAGTGGCATGAAAAGGCCAAAACAATGAATCCACTATCGGTTGTTATTCATTAATCGTGTACCAAACACGATGGAACTGAATCCTAAAAAGGAAAAATACCAAACCGTCCATATAAAAAATTCCAAATAAAGAAAAGCAAAAGCTTTCCGGTACATCTCTCTCACTCTCACAAATAGTGACTTCAAGTTCGAATTATTGCACATCATGTTACACTACCTATACTATTGAAACAACGAATGTCCACCACCCAAGATCGGTGATTCATCCAGTTGAGAAGTGGTCATATAACAAAATAATTTAAGAGGGGGACAATTTTGATATGTGTTCTTGCCGATTTTGTCATACTAAAAATAACTCTTGAGACAGTGGAAATGTTGAGTACCGAGAGTGACATATTATGGTGTCTGGAACAGCAATTTGTTTGTTCCTATTTGTTTTTTCAGTCTCCTCTGTGTCACCATTGGCTCTTCTTCCGGATTTAAACCGCTTATGTCCTCATTCCTCAATCAGTCAATCCCCATTAGTTTTGCCAGAGTTTAATGATTTTTTTTTATGGACCTTGACTAAAATAATATTTATAAATATTTTTCTTTGTTCTATATGAATGACAAATCGTAATAATGGAGTATATATATATTAATAATCAGTTAACATGTAGGTTTAATATAGCTCTTTGTTTTCTGTCAATGGTAGCCCTCCTAGAAAAAAAGAAATGTTGGCATTTTAAAACATAACTATTCGTTATATACTCGTGCAATGAAAACCTATTTCGATCACAATTTAGAGTTTGAAATAGGTTAGCAACAAAGTCAAGCTAGATATCAATATAATAATATGTCCAAAGATGTAACCATCCTATATACTTCAGTTAAGAAACATCTAATGCCCTACGTGATGAACTTCGTTTCGTATTTAGGTAAAATTAATTTAAGGAACTGTTGAAAGATTAGTCTATCCATGAATGAAAGTAATATTTTTGAAAGGTTTACATACAAAAGCTATCATCATGTGTATATAAGACAAACTTTCGATTATTATTAATTTTAGCATAGTATACATCTAATGTAAGAAATTTATATAGGTCGACTTAGATCCTTTAACAAAAAAGGAAAAAAAAAGTTTAGGTCGACCCTTATTTATAACAGAAATTAGTTTGTACAATTGAATTTGTACTTGTTTACAAATTCATCGTTATTTAAAAGTCAATTATAACACAATTTTGAGTAATCATAGTTATGGTTATATATTTTCGAGAACTTTGAATATTTTTTCATAAACAGATCCATTTTTGAAATTGGCTGGAGCCGTTGGATTGACCAATAAATGTGTGTGCCACTTTGTTAAGCAATCGCCCTAGAAAAGAAAGATTTATCCATGAAAAATATCTGATTATTTCTCAACCAATTCCCATTTCGAAAGTATGATTACGCCTCGAATATAATTTTACACTAGAAGACAATTAGCATAGGGTTAAAAAATTCATCACTTGGATAAATTAATCAAACATTCTAATAGCGGAACGTAACATCTTTTTTATTGACGATAAAAATATATACGATTGGGCATAAGAAAACAAATTATTGTGGACGAGAACAAATGAAAGATCGACACATGATATAGCTAACAAAGTATGAGTAACCGAAAAAAAACAACTGTGTTCACATGACGAGAGGAAGCAAACAGAAACAAGACACTGTATAACGCAGCTTGCCTTATTTCGACTCAAACCACAATTAATATTTGACGCAATATTGATTAAACAAGTTAGTAGAAGAATCATAACTCGGTGTCTCGGTGAACAAAATTAATGACGTTGGGCCATGCTGAGAGCATTAATAACCAAAACACATTCAACTTTAGATGCAGCTATACACATTGATAGCATTTAGCGCTTTCTAACGTGAACGAACTTAGCAAAACAAACCCATGCATGAAAAGACTAGAGCGGAAACGTCCCACGAACCTTACGTCCTTACGAATCGAATATTGACCCGAGATTATACCCACTAAACGGATTCCGGACCGACTAATTAAAGTAATCTATATAAATACGTTCTCAATTCTCCTCATCCTTTTTATTTAGGGGAACCGATTATAGAACTTAACAACCCCACTTAAGTAGCAAACCTAGTTCGATATTCCTACAAGAGGAACTCGCTAATATTGTTTATATTAAGTCATGACTACACATCTCATCTTGACATAGAATTTAACAACTACTCTTCCAAAATATGTGAAAAATAACTAAAAAAAATTGTCATATAAGATATCTATAGTGGCCAACCAATTAAAATTACATTGGATAGATTCCAATTATAGTCTCTCAGACTACATGATAATCTCTTCAAATCTGGACAATACAAATTTAGGTTTTTTAGTTATTTTGAATATTTTTGTGTGCTTATTTTGATAAATATAGTTTTTTGAATATGGAACTAGGTGAGTAAATCAGTATTTAAAAAAAACACTCTTCTTAGAACAATCTTGTTTTTCCAAACCAACAAAAAAACCTTCTTTATTTTGATGATGTATATTCTCACCAAACAAAATAAATAATTCGTGTCTAAATAAATAATTAATCTAATTTGATCCCAAAGATGATCTAATTGTTGGTATACCTTTCATATCACTAAGAATAAAATATATTCAATTTCGAAGCATATAATCATGCAATTTTTATCATCCACATAATTCATAAAGCAAACAAAAATATCTTCGGGAAAATGGTTACATCGGAATCAAAAATTCGAAATCGTCGACATACAGTCGCATGCTTACTTTATTTTAAAGCTCTTAAAATATCATTGCCTTGTGTGCCTTCTCACAACATCTGTAAAGGCATTTTGCTTTTGCTTAGAGCTTTTCCTTATCATTTGAGAATTATTTTCACATTAAGGGCTAATTTGACCAACCAAAAACAAAATAATAAGGGCTAGTTCTTTAACTCTTTATCATTACGTCCCATGCATTAAGATCTACACTCATTGTAATTTTTTAGGGGAATTAATCCTTGATATATATATTGTATGAAAACGAGGAAGTATATTTGTTAATTGATATGGGGTTTAGATTAAAAACAATAAGTGTAATTAAAAACAATAAGTGTAATTAAAAACAAAAAAATCCAATTAAAAACTTTAAGATTGCCATAACATTTTTTTGAGACGAAAATCAAAAGAATATTTTTTTTTCATAAACAGTCATTTGACTCATTTCTCTATCACCAAAATTCGAAAAATTAAAGAGTGATTTTCATTGTATTTAAACTATAGATGGATCAAGTAAGCAATTTTAAAGAATCTTTTACTTTTTATTAGATTCTGCGAATCAGATATACAAATATGCGCTCATAAAGAAAATTATAGTGAATCGAATTATTAATTTGCTTAACAATTGACAAAAAAAACGAGATGGTCTCCAAAATAGAGAAATGAGAGAAAGATTCTCATATGAAATCCATGAAAATTAACAATATTTTACCTTTTCTATCATATGATATATAATCAAATATAACAGCCTAAATTTAGAAGTCGCTGAAAAATATCTAAAAGGTGAAGAAAATAAAGGTTGCTTGATTTCATTTTGTATCAGCTCGCTCGCTTACGCTCACGTGTCACTGTGAATAGTCTTATTTTTGTAAATGAATTGTGACCGTGTATAAGATTATTGCAAATAAATAACAATGTACATGCATGTGATATATACATATACACGTATACTCTATAGGGTAGGCATATTTATAATCTTGGCTCCAAAACAATAAGCCAAAGAGAAAGTGTCGCAAAAGAATCAGATAAGCGTCATGATTGTTTCCTCTAATGGAAAAACAAAATTCAATGTCGTTTTCATTTCAATTCCCTAAACTTCTTGAGTTTGGCTTCGTCATCACAATACATATACACATACTCTTTTATTATTCCCAAAACATATACGCTTGCTTATATGCAAGTATACACGAGCATCTATATTAATACCAACATCTCATCGTGTATCTATAAATATAAGCACAGACCACACACACATTCAACATACCATTACATATCTCCTCTCTCCCTCTCTCCTTGTTCAGAAAAACAAAAAAAAGTGTACTCTCTTCTTGTTCTTGCTTCTCGTTTGGATTTTCCTTTTAAGCGAAATGGTTAGCGCGACTGTTGCGAGAACCATTGTCGGCATTTGTGGTACGCAAGAAAACACACATAATTATGGATTTTATATGTGTAGGAACATTTTCAAGTACCTCTAACCCTTTTTATTAGATATTTTGTTAATTATTTGTTAAATTTGGCAGGAAATGTCATCTCCTTGTTCTTGTTCTTATCTCCCATGTAATCCTTAATCTCTCCATCTTGATTTCACCTTATTCTTTTGGACTATACCATCTGTTATACTACAAAAATTGTTGCTTACAAGTAAATATATTGCAGACCTACGTTCGTAACGATATACAAGATGCAGAAAGTGGAGGAGTACAAAGCCGACCCATACTTAGCCACGGTGCTAAATTGCGCACTATGGGTCCTTTATGGCTTACCAGTGGTCCATCCAGATAGTCTCCTTGTGATCACCATTAATGCCACTGGTCTTGCCATTGAGCTCCTCTATCTCGCTGTCTTCATCTACTTTTCTCCCACCCTCCGCAAGGTAAAGTATTATCAACCTATCTCCTTCTCCTTTTCTTGTTTTATTTTTCTTTCTTTTTCAAAACGTTTTATCCATTATTCCTTGCGCGAAAAGATGAACCAAAAATCTCGAAGCCGGATCAAACTATAGGGTTTAGTTTTGGTTTCCATCTGGACTCTAGTTAGCTTGTGATTGTACGTATATACGGTAAGTTTGAACCATATGTTTTCCTAGTGATATATAACAAGATAACACTATACAACTTTGTTTTATGGTCTGTTTATAAAGTTATTTGAAAAAGATTACAAGAATTTAAATCGAGAGTAATACATATTCAAGTTTTTTGAACCAAATTTATGTAGCAACTACCTAGGTTTACATTTTCTATTTAAAAAATTGAGCTTCTTTATATTGGTAATAACTTAACCGATCATGAACAAAAACTGAACTAATGTCGATTCAATTATTGTATTTTGGCTTAAAATGAACGCTAACAAGCAATAGTAGACAATGATTGATTCTGATTTAGGATAGTGATAGGCGAAAAAAAGTTCATTCAAGTTTATTCTGAATTGAATTTTGATTACATTGATTCATTGTGCAGGTGAAAGTGGGGTTATGGCTGATAGGAGAGATGGTGTTTGTAGGTATAGTAGCCACATGCACATTGCTATTGTTTCACACACATAACCAGAGATCCTCTTTTGTTGGAATCCTTTGTGTCATTTTTCTTAGCCTCATGTATATTGCTCCTCTCACCATCATGGTACTACTTTTTAATTCCCTCTTCTTCTTTTTTCCCCACTTCTACTCTTATAAACTTTCATATTTTATTGTACATCTTTTATAAGAACAAATACAACATTTTTGTTTTGAATGAAACAGAGTAAGGTGATCAAGACCAAAAGTGTGAAGTACATGCCACTCCCTCTCTCGCTTGCCAACTTTCTGAACGGTGTCGTTTGGGTTATTTATGCCCTTATTAAATTCGATATTTTCATCTTGGTAAGGTCATTTGATTAAATTTTAAGTATTATCTTCGACTATTTTTCACTTCATTTACCAATTTTTTGAATTATAGATTGGAAATGGACTAGGAACCGTATCTGGAGCAGTGCAACTTATACTCTATGCTTGTTATTACAAGACAACTCCAATAGATGATGATGAAGAAGAAGAGGATAATCTTTCTAAGCCTAACTCTCAGTTGCAACTTAGTGGCAACCATGGAGAAGCTAAACGAGTTTCAGCTTGATTATATCTTGGATTAATTAAATATTCAACTTGTTTTATATCCTTTTTTATTTCTTTTTTTCAAGCTTCCGGATGATTTAACTTTAAGCATTAAGTAAAAATATTATATTTCGTGTTTTATCAGTAAAATCCAAGGTTCTCTTTCGTCTAAGAAAGATACTATAACTATTGTATGCTGCAAATATAATTATGTGTCACTTTTGAAGAAAGTTTGCTGTTTAAAATTTTAATATGAAAAATCAAAATAAATGTCTCTAGCTAACCGTATAGAAACAGTCAGGAAAAAATTATGCTACTGTTTTGATTTTTCTTGGAAGTTCGAAAAAGAAGAACCAAGATTGATTTTCTAAGATATCATCAGTAGTCATGAGTGTATAAACGAAGTTAAATAAATGCAAAAAATGAGATGTGGAGGAAAAATGCTCATTTGAATCCTTGAAATATAAGTATAGATTTGCATATATGAGTCAAAGAGAAATAATATAAGACTCATGGAAAAAACTACGAGAACATGATCTCGTGGAAGGACTATGTTAAATAAGCCAGAAGTTGTGTGCAAGTAGCCAAAAATATTAACCGGTAGCCTAGTGACCAAAAATATCACTCATAACATTGGTTTACATTTTTAGAAAAACGAAAATACAGAGACAAACAAATAATACACAACTAACAGAATAAATACAATTTATGTCAAACAAAAAAAGGTAGGCATGGTTTATAATCAAAGAAAGTATGAGTTACAAAAGAAAAATAAAAAACACTTAAATGAGAAAGCTCCATGCATCTATTTCGTGATATTCAGAAATTGTAAACACCTTTTTAATCTTATTGCAGATGATTATTAAAACCGTTGTCTTGTCTCTGTTTTTGCTGGTCATCATGTAGTTATTCAGTAGCCATCTGGTCGTACAAATGACAATTTAAATTGAGTTGGAAACGTTCCCAAAATTGATACATATTATTGTTTTATAGTACTCAGTGAAGAGATGAGATCCTTCCGTTTGCGCTTTCGGGATAAGCCCATCTCTTTTTGGCGGCCATAACCGTAATTGTATTATAAAAATTCAAATCTTGCAAGAATCTCTTCGTCAGGGATGATTCATTTTTTTTTTGTTTATAGAGGAAATCTAAATCAAGAACTCAATCATATCAGTTTTTTTTTTTTAAAAAGAAGTATATCATATCATGTAGTATATACTACAAAATATTTTACTTTTATTACATCCTTTTCTAAACAAAACATTACATGGTCGATTACCATCACATCATACACATAGACGTTGTAAATGTAGTCCCCTCGGATTATCAGTATCTAACAAATTGAGGATGATGCCATGATGGTATATACTTGACACCAATGCTAAAGATGAAAGATGAAGATTTTTTTTTTTTTTTTTTGTTCAAAAAAGATGAAGAAATATATTTTACCATTTTCATCTTAACATATATACCGAAAAAAAAAATATTTAACCATTTAACCCAATTTTTTTTCTATCCTATAAATAAGCTCATTATCGTTTTTAAGGTTGACTTTAATCATGTTACAAGCCGTTTTGTGCTTTTAATGCATCCTGTTTAAGAAAATATCTGATCCCTTTAATTTGTTCTTTCTGTACAGAGATGATTTTTTTTTTTTTTTTTTTTTTTGACAACGACAGAGATGATTTTCTATTGTGCGTATTTTTCATATGTTTTTTTTTAAACTATAAAAATAGAGATTCATTAATTCTAGACCAAATAAAGCTACCAAGTAATTAAAAATTAAGAGCAGTGTATTATTACAAGCACAATAACATCCATGCATTTCACGTACGCAACACACTATAAAATTTAGATACTACTATACTAGAAACCAGAACTAATAATGCTTATTCCACGTTACGCTACTAAAGTAAAAATCTACAAAAGTTTATGTAGTAATTTTGAGAGATTACTCGAATGAACCCAAAGTTTTAGAAATTAAGCGAGGGAGTCCAAGCACCAGCAATAATAATCGGAGCGAGAGATATAGAGCATTTCATCAGGAGACATCCTCTCCACCTCGCTCTGCCTCCAAGCCACTTGGTTGCTAAGATTTTGCGCATCGGCGGCTAAAGGGTAAGCTTCGATCTTGTGTCTCTGATATCTCATTCTCGTGTAAAGCCTCATCGTTGCTACACAATCTTCGTATGGGTCTTGTATTCCGACATGAACATCATACCTATAATAAAAACATCAATAGTCATCATTATTCATTAATATATAATCTTAAACATTGGAATAATTAAGTGTATAGCTGATCTCAAGTGTTGTTGATTTTACGGTGCGTAGACACGAACATATAGGCATACACACTTTTTTTTTGTCAACGCAGGCATACACACTCATCCCTAAAATTTTACATACCGAAAACTATGGTACACACAATTTTGAACTATTTACGATTATTAGATAAGAAAATGAAATAAGCAGGTTGATATATTTTATTTGGAGAAACAAATTCTACAAAACATGTGAATCTTTTCACGTTTTGAAATTCTTATAACTTTTAGCCCATACAAAGCATCAATACCCCCATGGCACCTAAAAAAATTAATGGATAACATATATAAAGTATGTATCATCTATACATATGCATGCATCGATATTCACTTTCCCAATTAATAGGTTGGATTTGATAAACTATTATAAAAACAAACACTTGATATATTACCCGAGATAGGCTTGAGTTAAGTACTTCAGAGAATTGCTCAGCTTGCTTGTTTTCATCAACGGAGGGTATTTTGTAGTATCCCTAAATACACAACAAAATGATATTAACATTCCAAACTCACATGCAATCACGGGGTCTTCTGAAGAGAAACAACAGTAAAGAATCTTGTTATATTTATAAATGTCACCTTATCATGGAAGAAGGATATTCAAGTTGAAGGCGGTCAAGATCGTGATCGAGGCCATGTCCCACGAGAATCCTCCCTTTCCCACCTCTTGGACGAATCTTCCACATGGGTTCCCCATTACAAAGAAACTCTTGAATCTTTCTTTGTACCTGTTTCAACGGCATTGCATCCCTTAGATTCTCCGGACGTATCCCCGTCGTCTCGTACCTATAGCTCGTTACCGGCATCGACGGTTTCACATACGTGTGGAACACAACGTTGTCACTCTCATCCGTTATGCAAACCCGTGCGCATAGGTCCAACGACCCGTCACTTCCTCCTCCGACCATCTTGCAAGAGAGTGCAACCACTTTTGGAGACCGTGATGACATGTAGTCTATCATGCCCTTATCTCTTAGGCCTAATGCCGCCATACGAGTGGTCAGCCCCTGAAAAGGAGAGAATAATATGATATAAATGTAAGAGTATATATTTTTTTTTTTCATACGGTGGATTCATAGGTTACAAGTTTAATTACATATAAAAATATAATAAGAAGAGAGGATTACAGAATTGACGCTCGAGAACTGGCATCTCTCTTGATGGATCCTACGAGCATTCGGGCTTTCGAGGATCGTCAGGCAGAATCTGCATCCGCGAAGGCTGAAAATATTCTTGCATTCTTGTTTTGGCAATGGCCCTATTCATGTGATTAACACAATTAAGCAAAGTTTGGATATAGGAATGGTATTTCTATTACTCATTTAGATAGATATATGTCTATAGCTTGTTAATTACTGTATTTACCTATGAGATGTTCCCGGAGGGACTCAAAAGATCGGCAATGTTTCTTGCAAACGCCACAAGTAGGCTCATGACCCGAATGATAAGATATCTTCATGTGCTCCACTAAATGCTCCATTTTGTTGAACTGCCTATAACAAGCCGCACACTTGTTCCTGCTCGTGTACATATATACGCATTCATATTAATATTTTTTTTAAACTTTTGGGTATGGTATTGCATGCCACTCCATGTGAAACAAAAAAAAAAAAGCTTAATATAATAGATGAAGGCCATAAAAATGGTTACCTAAGGGTTTCCGACGACTCCATTGATGATCTGTAATCCATGGTACGTGTCGGAAAGTGCGGAAAAAAAACTTTGAGCTCAAAAGTTGAGAGACTTTGTGAGTAACTGTTCCGATGAGTTTGTTCTTGTCTATAGGCGAGTGTGTGAAGAATGGAGAAGTTGGTGAGAAGGTATTTATAGATAAATATTTATAGAAGAAGAAGAAGAAGAAAAGCAATGTTGACCATTCTCATATATGATTTTTTACAAAAAGAGACATGACACACGTTGAAGTAGATGCCTTAATGCGGTGGGGTCGATTCTCATGGTAAAAAGAATCACAATGTTAGTTCTCTTTTGTTTTGGACGATCACGAAGATGCTAGTATCGTGTGTGTGCACGTGTGTGTGTGAATATTTAATGTCGATTGAGTTTGTAGATGAGAAAGTAGTTGCGGATCTTGCTCTAGTAGTGTTTTGGTGTGTCTTTGTAAAGAGGGTACGTTGGTTTTGAATATCTAGTTCGATGGGCGATCATGACACAGCAACGTCTCCGTCGTCTTAGATTTGGTCTAGAACTCCTCGATTAAACGGTCGTACCTTCGAACAGACACTAAACTACACTAAGCTCCTGTCAAAACTTAAGTTTCAACAAGAATGTTTTCGTGTTCCATGAGATTTTTACTTCTATAGTCAATGTCTCTCTACTTTATATAATTTAACATTAGGAATAGTAACACTACCGTAAAAATATTTTTGTTTGATCAACAAAAGAAAAGAAGAAGAAAAAATGGCGACAGAAATTCAAAAGAAGAAATTCTTGTAGTGATACGCAAAGTTTTGAACTATTCTGTTTTTCGTCAGGAACTATTCAAAGCTCATCTTTATCTTATCTTATTTACACTGAAGATAAGGTTTACTTTCCCATAAAAGCAATTCTTTTTAACCTTCGCAATATCATGCTACCTCATGCCCATAGTTCGTAAGCTTGCGTTGCATATAATAATAATATAAGATGATTTTATATAAATAAAAAGTGTATTAAATTTCAACTTAACTATTATTTGAACGAAATGATCAAAAATTTCTACTACCAGTTACCTATTTCACTCTCTTAGGGGGATATTAATTTCAAATGCATTTAGGGCTTCTTTCTCTTGTGGGTGTCATTCTTTAGGTTTGAAGCTTTTGGAACTTACTTACAAGACCATCTTTTGACCGAGAAATGGGCCAAGTCTAAGATTCTAATTCATAGTGTTTGATCCAAAAATATTCTAAATTCTTATGAAAAAAGTATCACTGATGAACATAATTGTGTTAAAGAACCAAAAAGATAATTAATGGTCCTCTCGTATCAGACCGTGTATATACACCTATCTCTTTTCTTGCCTCAAAAATAAACTGAAACTTTTAATATGTTTTTTGTTTTTGAAAACATTCCTTTAACACGTTTGATCTATAATATATTGTTTTTTTTTTTTGAAAAAAATCTATAATATTATTTCTCGAACTATCATGCCTCCCATCCCAGTTACAGTACCTTATGCATTTCTGATGTAAATATTTTCCACATTTTAGTGTACATATCTTTTTTTATGAAATTCATGTTCCATGTATATACAAATTTGTATATACAGGCGGCATGGTTGGTAGGTCCATGCACATAAATTTAGGTAGAAAAAGTTAGTATATTCCCCGTATTTCGGATCCTCTTGTGTCATGTTCAATGACTGCATCTATTCATATGTATGGACTCGCAGAAGAAACCAAATTGCATATAATAAAAATCTATAGAAATCACAAACTGTTTTCAATGTCGCAAGATTATAACCTGCGCGAAATTATAAGATAATGCCTTTTTCATATGTCTTTTGTTAATGTATAAATAAAAAAATACATGCAATTTTTTTCATAGTATTCAAATTCAACAGAATTACAGAACTATAAACATCATTCTAACCCGATGAGGTAACCGCGTCTATCAGTTTTGAAGATTGTCTCTAATATCAGTCAATGTATAAATGTATATTTCTCATTCCTCTATGAGTGACTTACATTATACAAAACTAAGAGAGATCTAAATACAAATTAAGAGATACATGCATGTCATGGGAACAACATGAAGCCATTATGGCACAGTCAAACTTTCTCCACAACCATTCGTACAACTAAAGCAAATATAATGCTTCTTCTCTTTGGATTTTTGCTTGTAAAAGTGGAAAAAGGGAAATTAATTTTGAAAAAAAAAAAAAAAGATGTAAACTTTCAGAGAACCTTTAAAAAAGACTGAAAGATGCTTATTTGACCAGGAAATTCAATAAGCCTTTTCATTTTAGTTTTACCATGGAATTTATTTACCTATTTGTGTAGGATTTTTTTTGGTTATTTAACCTATGTTTAGATTATGTCTCTTTTCATTTATTTAGGTTCGAATATATTGTCATGGATATTGCAATAACAGATATATAAATCGTAAACTAAGTAGACAATTATTTTGGATTGTCGGTGTTGTTATAATATAATATGTGTAAAGTATTTTGGGTTTGCAACAAGCAAACCAATGAGTCAAATCTAATTATCGCTGCTAATTTTTTTCGTTTCAAGTAATATAAATTTCGAGCTTTGGCCGTATATCGAACTTTTAATATATAACTTTTGGGAAGATGGTCGCTTCTGGCTAGCTGAAGCAACTTTCCTTTTAAAATGGTTTGTGATGGAAATGATGGAGTTCGGCTAGTTAGATGTTAGTTTAATTAATTTGGTTCAATAGGTCCGACCGGAAACTTTCAAATTATAATGCACCAAAACACTTTGAAATTATAGTACTACTTATAAGGTTGACAAAAAACCATTACCTATCTAAAAAAATGGCTGTTGAAGAAAAATAAAAATGTCGGTATATAAACGCGTAGGAATTTGATTAAACAAAACAATTAGTGAACTGATAAGATTTGATAGAGATTCGAGCGGCGAAAGAGTTTAAAGGAAATAGCACCGCCCAACAGTCGACAATGATTAGAAGTTGATCTTGATCTATATTTTTTTTTTGGACAACAATCTTGATCTATATTTAGTAATTAACTTACTTATGAACATTTCCTGAGAAAGAAAGCATATGTGGTTGTCTTTATGCAATACAAAAATACAAATGAGAAAGAAAAAAAAAGTGGTTAGGTCTTTCAATCATGAACAAACGTGTGGGTTGTCTCTGTCTTTTGTAAGAATCCAAAGTCATACATATGACCGACCAACGAGATAACCTAATGCGGTTGCAAAGTCATTTATCTATTATCTTGGTTAGTTAGTATTCGTTAATCCCAAAAAGAAATTTAACTCGTGAAAAAAGAAGATAGCAACAAAATAACCTAATGTCGTTGGCATTAAACTATACGACTCCATTATACAATATCACTCAAAAGGCAAACTTATGTCAACAAAATTTTGAATGTTGACAAAAGCATCAAAATACAAATTGGACTCATAATCCATACACACAAGAAAAGAAGTTTTTTTTTTCCTTCTTATCGTTACTATTGCATAAAAAAAAACATTGGGTTGGCCCCACACTGATGACTATAAGGGCCCATGGAGCCGTAATGGGCTTTAAGGTGGACCACTTCTGATTCATAAAACCAGGCTGTCTATCTTGGTATGCAGCTGTAGTCCACGTGTCGCATCATTTCGTCATTATCCCCTAAGATGAAATTATTTACTTAATTAACACAAGTTGATAGAATGAATCTAGTGGTCCAATTTTCTTTTCCTTTTGTCTTTAGTAATTAACAGAGCATATCAAAAGGCTCTCTGTTTTTTAACAGTTCACATAAAAAAGATTAAGGGATGATTAAAGAAAATGAATTATTAAGTTTGATACGTGGCGGAATCACAACGGAGCGATTATACAGCTGGGAATTTTCAATTGTTTGACGTAGACTTGTGATCTTTTCCCAGCATTAATTAGCTGGCTGTTAACGATCAAACTCTAAACATTATTCTTCTTTTTTACTACTAGTGTCCTAGTAATATTGCTTACTGCTTAGACCTAACTTAAGAAATCC
Organism: Microthlaspi erraticum; assembly: GCA_902728155.2. Classification (NCBI taxonomy): domain Eukaryota; kingdom Viridiplantae; phylum Streptophyta; class Magnoliopsida; order Brassicales; family Brassicaceae; genus Microthlaspi; species Microthlaspi erraticum. The sequence continues at coordinate 446,473 of CACVBM020001351.1, read as the reverse complement.
CCAAAAATTGTTCTTTTAAGATTTTTTTTATATAAAAAACCAACCTTGAAAGTTGAAATGGACGAGATATTATTATTTCAAAGCAATAAATTTATTTATTAAAAAAAAAATCTGAGAGAGGGAGTGCGAGTAGGGGAGAAGTCATCTCTCTCTTTTATTGCTTCAAGAGTCAATCTTCTTCAATACCGAATGATTCTTTTAGGCTATTTATTTTGTCTGTAACTTTTCGAAATGATATTAATATTACTAATCACATGAAAATACGAGTCAATTATCATTCTTCCTTATCTTTATCTACATAATAATTGAATTAAAAGGTGGATTAGAATTAAATCATTACTTAACAATGCTCTTGTAGACCCCTAAAAGAGAAACCTATCCCTTTTCTTTAACAAATAGGACAGTGAAAGGGTTTGCACATAAATGTTGTTGCTTCATCTCTCCCATTAAGTTACTTTGTAGAGAGTGTGTACATATTTTGTTTATATGTATATATTAGCTATGAGACAATGAGAGGGAAGATATAAACACCTAAAAGCGAAAAGTACAAGACACCAAATCATCATCCATTTTGATTTTGATTTCTTTTATCTCATCACCCAACTAAGCCACGAAGCACAATTCAGTCTTCTCTTTGCCTTCTCCCAGATTTCTTCAGAGTTACAGACTCACAAAAAGGTACGATTTTTATCTCTAATTTCTTCAAAGTTTTCATTTTTCATCTGAATTCCTTCTAATTCAATACTGGGTTTGTGCTCTGTTTTCATCGTCTCTGTTAGTAACTGAATCTAGATAATTCTGGGGAGTTCGTTATTGATTGATGGTTCTCAATTTAGTTAATTACTGATCTTTTTGTTTTAACCGATTCAAATCTAAATCTCGAGAAAACCGGTTTTGATTTTACCCTTTGATCTCAGATTTTCTTATAGCAGATTGTGATTTGAGCGACAAAGGGAGAGACTTTGAATTTGGGCATGGACATAGAAGAAAGCAATGGGAATGGAAACCACGAGAGAGGAAAAGACGATTCGGCCCTTCAAACCTCACCGAAGAGTCCTTTAAGCTCCATAGATCTCGCCATGGATGGCGCCATGAACGCTTCCATCGAGCAGCTTTACCACAACGTCTGCGAAATGGAGAGCTCCGACGACCAGTCACCGTCGCGTGCGAGTTTCATCTCGTACGGCGCTGAATCGAGAATCGATTTGGAGCTGAGGCATTTAGTCGGAGATGTTGGAGAAGAAGTCGGAGAGAGAAAGAAAGAGACTTTCTTGGAGAAGAAGGAAAAAAGTAACAGCAACGAGAGTAAAAACAGAGGAGGTAACTTGAGTCAGAAGAAACCAAGTGAATCTCTTTCAAACGGTAAGAAGCTTGCGAAAACGAGCCCTAACCGGAAACTCCCCGGCTCGAGGATCTCATCGAGGAAATCTCCAGATTCCGTGGAGGAGGAGAGTCCCGAGATCGGACCGTTGCTGTTGAAGCAAGCAAGAGAGATGGTTTCCTCCGGTGAGAATCTAAACAAAGCTCTTGACTTGGCGTTGAGAGCGGTGAAAGCGTTTGAGAAATGCGTCGAAGGAGAGAAACAAAACGGTTTAAACCTGGTCATGTCTCTGCATATCTTGGCAGCGATCTACGCCGGTTTAGGGAGACACAACGAGGCAGTTCCTGTTCTCGAGCGGTCCATCGAGATACCGATGATCGAAGACGGCGAAGACCACGCGTTAGCGAAGTTCGCAGGTTGCATGCAGCTCGGGGACATGTACGGTTTGATGGGTCAAGTCGAAAACTCAATCTTGCTCTACACGGCAGGTTTGGAGATCCAAAGACAAGTTCTTGGAGAATCGGACGCAAGAGTCGGAGAAACTTGTAGGTACTTAGCAGAAGCTCACGTGCAAGCAATGCAGTTCGAAGAAGCCTCAAGGCTTTGCCAAATGGCGTTAGACATTCACAAAGAGAACGGAGCAAACACTACAGCTTCGATCGAAGAAGCTGCGGATAGAAAACTGATGGGACTCATCTGCGATGCCAAGGGAGATTACGAGGTTGCGCTTGAGCATTACGTTTTAGCGAGCATGGCTATGTCGTCACAGAATCACAGAGAAGATGTTGCGTCTATAGATTGTAGTATCGGTGATGCGTACATGTCTCTAGCTAGGTTTGACGAGTCGATATTCGCTTACCAGAAGGCTTTGGCTGTGTTTAAGCAAGCCAAAGGTGAGAACCATTCCTCTGTGGCTTCGGTTTACGTCAGGCTCGCTGATTTATACAACAAGATCGGGAAAATCCGCGACTCGAAATCCTACTGCGAAAACGCTCTTAGGATTTACCTAAAACCGTCTCCAGGGACTCAAGCGGAAGAGGTTGCGACTGGCTTTATAGAGATCTCTGCGTTATATCAGTCGATGAACGAGTTGGAGCAGTCTTTGAAGCTGCTGAGACGTGCGTTGAAGATATACGCAAACGCTCCTGGTCAACAGAACACGATTGCTGGTATTGAAGCGCAAATGGGTGTGATTTGTTACATGATTGGGAACTATCCTGAGTCTTACAACATTTTCAAGAGCGCGGTTTCGAAGTTTCGCAACAGTGGAGAGAAGAAAACGGCTCTTTTCGGGATTGCTCTGAATCAGATGGGGCTTGCTTGCGTTCAACGTTACGCAATCAATGAAGCTGCGGATTTGTTTGAAGAAGCGAAAACCATTCTTGAGAAAGAGAATGGACCGTACCATCCTGATACATTGGCGGTTTACAGTAACCTCGCCGGAACATATGACGCAATGGGCAGGTAAATTTGACAGATCTTTTTCTCTTTAGGTTAGGTTTATTTTCCGAGGTTTCTTGAGGTGCAAGCGATGTGTTGCTTGGTATACAGGTTAGATGATGCTATAGAGATATTGGAGTATGTGGTTGGGACGAGAGAGGAGAAGCTTGGGACGGCGAATCCGGAGGTGGAGGATGAGAAGCAGAGGCTGGCTGCGTTGTTGAAAGAAGCCGGAAGAGGAAGGAGCAAGAGAAACAGAGCACTTCTTACTCTTTTGGACAAAAACCCTGAGATTGCACCGAACATTGGACAGAGACAGGTTTATTGATGAACCGGGTTGTGGTCCGGTCTGAAATGTATATATATACGGAATACGAGTTCAAAAACAGTAATTACACGGTCGAAAAGAAAAAAAGAAGAGGTTTTGTGTTTTCTGATTTTATTAGAATCTTTGATTCAGAGATATGCTAAACATTCAAGTTTGTTGCGTTTGTTTTGTATCTATTGTCACTTTGATTTTTGTTGTTAATAAAGAGTAAGAGTTAACGCAATTGTGGTTATGATTCTCAACGAATGAATATGCAAGGTAGTGAATTTTTGTTTATTATTTGAAGGAACCAACATTATAGAAAGAGACAATGTTGACAAAAAGAACATTACTACAGAAAGAATACATTTGGTTGAAGTATGAAATCTTCTAAATTAGAGTTTATCTGGCTTTGAACACTACTACTAACCTTGTGTAAACAAGTGTTTGAATCTGATATCTTTTTGAAGGGACCACTGATGTTGTGTTAACAAGTGTTTTGATCAACTCTTGTCTACAACCTAGCAGAGAAAGATCATAGATAGACTGTCATGTTCATGTATCTAATAGCAACCGAATAAACACATATCTATCCACATGTAACATGAGAACATAAAGAGAACGACCCACCGAATCAAGAAGTTGTCACTAAGCAAAAGAACCAAAAAAAAGTTGTCATCAAGCAAAGCAAAGCCCATCTTCTCTCATTTCTTTAATCACCAATCACTATGTCGAGAAATTGTCTTGTTAGTATGCTCTTGGAATTGGTTCGTTCGAGTGATGACTATTGTGACTGTTTAAAAAAAAAGTAAAATCATGCTGAATATTTACTACTGTCTACCGAAACCGATACTTTGATTTAATACTTACTACCATACAAGTCACTAATAATTTTGTTTGGCCTGAATCAGATTATATAAATATATATGATCTGAATCATTTTTTTTTTAATTATTCGAAAGCAACAAAACGCAAAGCGAATGACAAAACTATACTAGTTACATTCATTAATTCATAACATTTTTGGAAACTTAATTTTTCTTCATCACCTTGCAAGATTCTTGAGTAGGGAGAGGCGGATGGGTTATGGAACCATCAAGGATCCATTTTGCGACAAGCATATTCGCGGTTTCGGAGTAATGTATGCCATCCCAACTTACGAATTCTTTTGGGTTTTTACATGAAGAACTATAAAGTTCTGTCCCATTTGGAAATATTGTCTTTCCACATCCCATTCCACGTCCGATCGCCCCAACGCAACAATAATCAAAAGGATCCACAAAACCTACACAATTAGCAGATGGTTTAAATGTATATGGAAACCGGAACAATATGAAGTTTTGCTCTAATTGGTTTTCGGTTTGGTACTAACCGTGATTCTTTGCTCTGACGATCAAATGGTATTTTGCTGAGTAGAGATCAACATAAGTAAAGAGCGAAGAAGGTAACTCTTTGTTTAGTTCAGCAATTTTGGTTTTGAGCTGCTTGTTGAACTCAATCGCAACATTGTTCAGAGGCTTCAAACAACCGTCCCAATTTCGCGGTGTAGCCGGGAATGCTATCAGAATATATGGTAAGCAACCCGTCGGTCCAGTGTTATGGATTGAGAAGAATCTTGCTCCTTCTTTGTATAGCAACTAAAGTATATATACCATGTAATAAGATACGATGTGTAATTCATAATTTGATATGTTAAGTTTCACGTGATTTCAACTCAAAACCATGCGGTTAATTTAGATAGTTACTTACTTTTAAAGCAAGAGTGAAGTTTTCGATGATTTTGGGTATAGTTGCTTTGAGTTGTTCCTCCGTCATGTTTTGAAACCCGATCGCGAGATCGTTCTGGCCGATATCGAATGTATAAAGAGCTTTTGAGAAATCTTTGGGTCTTGCAAGGACTTCTTTGCAGAATGGAGTTTTTCCTGACGCAAAAATAAAATGCAAAGTGTTCACAAAAGAAGTTAGGGTATTAATTTTAAATTCTGGTATGGTAATTTTTATGACTAAACCGAATAACTAACCATTGGTTTGGTTGTAGAGAGACAAAGTACGAGTCTTGAAGTGAATGAATTGGGACACTTGAGTCCCAAGATGGAACTGGCTAAAGCAAGTAGAGGTCGGGCGGATGCAAGAACCGCCAGTCGCAAAATTAGCACCATGCCGGTAATTAGCTCCAACCGAATCCAAGTATGGTGTTAGATACGGCAACGTGAGATTTTCAGCTGCCACAATTTATAACAAATACTGTTTATTACATTGCACTAAAATCAAATGCTACAAACTTTGGTCTATTTTAATATGGAAGTCTAATTCACCGGATCTAAAGTATGAAGTCAGTGTAGCTTAACTTCTTGAAGTAAGACTAAAAGAACAAAGAATTAGAATTTGACAACTTACTAATGAAGTCTATAATGAGACGGCCATCGGAATGTCTTCCTGCAGATCTTCCGAAGAAGGCAACTCCATTTGGTGGAGGAACCTCTCCGATGGCGGCTGAGATAGCTCCGGTATCTGAATTTGAATCTCCGAAGTTATAAACTGCCGGGAAATTGCAACTCTTGTGAGAACTAATACGCAATGCGATGGAGAAGTTCTCATTGAACCCGAAAAGAAAGAGGATGGTGAAAAAAGTAAATTTGGAAGTCTCCATGGAGTAAGTAGATTCAAAGACCCCTTTAACAAGAAGCTTTTCTCCTATATAGTGATCAAGAAGTCGTCGCTCCATGTTCGTTGGCATGTTAGTATTGTTTTTTTAATAAGACTAAACTAAGGCATATATATAATTTATTTTTGTGATATTTGAACGAGCAAGTTGCTGATGTGATTCATGTGGAATTCATATCGATTTTTTTTTAAAGTCATTTTTTATCATACAGTTGATCACGTGAGTAACCAGTGTAGTCCAATGTCAACTTCTTACATGTAAATTTATGAAACTATAGGCCGAAAATATGACGTATATTTACGTTAAAGGAACGGCCACCTGTCTAGAACAACGTTTAGTAAAGATTTAGGTAATTTTAGATACTCTAAACGTAAAATAAATCATATTATGACATCAAATATCATAGTGTGTTAGATCCAAGCACAAATCACATTAACAGTATCAAAACCAATCAAAAACAAAAAATTAGTGCATTTCCCGAAGCGCCACAGCAGCACAGTGAGCGCGACACGGTGGCGAAACAAGTGCCACGTCAGCGTAATGCAATTTAATTTCCATAAGTTTTTCGTTTTTTTTTTTCTAGAGAAGGTTTTCGTTTTCTATCGGAGTCTCGGAAGCTTCCGAGTCGGTTGGGTTTGCTCGGTTTCTTATTTTAGGAGTGTTGAGAGATTCAAACGGGAAAAGGAGAAAAGGAAGCGAGACCAACGCTGCTCTTCTTCGTCTCGTCACACTCACTAACTCTCTTCTTCCACCGATTTGATTGATTTCTCGAAGCTCAAGTAGCAGCAACAACAACAAGAGAGCCCCTCGCTACTATCTGTCTAGCAATGGGGAACTTTCTGCCCAAGGAACCGCCGCCTCCGGTGGTGCTCGTCCCTCCGCTCTTTGATTTCCCTCCTCTCTCCGCCCGTAACCGGTATCCTCTTCTTCTATTATACCACTCGGAATTTCAAATTTCAAAATCGCCAAGTTCCGATCAATTTTTGTGTGTCACCCTGACCTGATAGATAATCTATTACCCGCCGTTTCTATGCATATCTATCAGTTTATGGATTCTGATTGCTATTTTGTGAATGTCTGTGTGCTTATGCTCAGGTCTTAGATTGATATACCTTGGGGTCATTATATGTGATTTGATATATTCCATATGATTGCACTGGGAATGTGTATTTTGCTCAGTTTTATTGTAACTGTTGAGGTGATGCAGGATGTTGGAGCCATCATACAATCTACTGTTTGGGAAGCTTGCATTGAAATGTCTCTTTGAGGATTACTTTGAAGAAGCGCGTCACTTCTCTGCAAAGTTCCTGTTGAAGCCTATGGATGACCCTCATGTGGACTTGGTTGCATCTGTATCCATTATAAAAAACTCTGTACTCTTTTCAGCTGTGTATAATGATGCCTCTAAGAATCTCGTCTTGTGCAGTACAAATTGTAAATTTTCCTTAATAGTATATAAAGGTTTCAGGCGCTCTAGACAGTGAAGCTAAAGGAGATCTCGTGGGAGATGCTCTCTTTCGTTGGCAAAGGTATACAATACGGCATTTGGATTTTAGTTTTTTTCTCTCTGAAAATATTAGAATCCTGTTCAGTTTTAATTATTTCTTAAATGTGCAGTGATGTCGATGATCCTCATACTTTTGTGGACCTCTCTGTGTCAACCTCAAACCCGTAAACTCCATGCTACTACTTATAATATTTTCTGGTGGCTAATTTTCGTTACAGTAGCTTAACGTTTTGGAATGATTCTTTTGTTTTTTGTCATCGCTAAGGGTTCTACTGATGAGATCTTCGGCTTACTACCCTAAATATGGGATTGGAGCATTTGCAATCTACCCTTTGCTTTCAAAAAAGAAGTAAGTTACTTACATTTACTTATAATGGATGTTAGTCTATAATGTAATATTGTGAATATGAAAAATATGTTGTTTCTGTAGTGAAAAATTATCTGAAGAATATGGAATCATGGGATTGAGATATGGCTCTACGAATTTATCTCTGGGAGCTACTGTCTCTCCTTTTACTAGTAAGCGCCTCTAGTTCCTCTGCAATTTCCCGTTATTTACTTTTTTTTTGCACATAATGCTGACAGTTTCACTCCTCATTTCAGCAAAAGACGAATTGCCAAAGAGTGCATGGTTGGTAAGCAAGATGGGAAGGCTGACAGTAGGAGTGCAATATGAGCCGCTATGTGGTAGATTATTTTTATTCCTTTTGACCAGATTTCATTTGTGGAATCTATACATTATGCGGTTGAAAGAAAAGTGAGCATCAACACTAGTAACGGAACTTTGTATTAGATAAAAGCAAAGACAGCGAGAAGTACACGGACCTAAGGAACTGGAGCTGTGCTGCTGGCTATGGAGTAGGGTCCAGAAGCCCCTTAAGCCCTTCTTTCAACTTTGGCCTTGAACTAGCGAGGAGCTCTCAGGTCATACTTTTAAAGTCTGTTTCGATGGATATATGGCTGTATGCACTGAGCTTGAGCCTAAACAATTCCTCAACTTCTGTAGTATTTTTGTTGGTTGCATTTTTAGCCCTGCTGATTTTGTTATCCTTCTTGTAAATGCAGTTTATCGCTTCGTTCTACCAACATGTAGTGGTCCAAAGACGGGTAAGATTTTTTTTCAAACTAGTCCTTTTTCTGTGCTGCATCTATTACGAGGTCTACTGATTTATAAAGTTTAGCACAACTTCTGGCTCAATCTGAAATGGACTTGAAACAGGTGAAAAATCCTTTTGAGGAAAACGAAGTAGTTGGAATCACAAACTACATTGACTTGGGTTTTGAGTTACAAACGAGGTAGTGAACATCTTGAGCAGAAACATTGTAAAGCTAATGTTCGTCTATTTGCATGAAAACATACCTTCATCTTTTTTTCTCTTGTATTGAAGGGTCGATGAAACCAAGACATCAGAAAATTTCAAAGATTCATCATTGCAAATGGCTGCATCTTGGCAAGCCAATAAGAACTTCTTGCTGAAGGTGTGTTAATAAGCTTTCTACGATCCAGAAAGCTTAGTAAAAATATCATTATCTCATTATGTATATTTTTCGACAATTTGCAGGGTAAAGTCGGAGCTCAAAGCTCAACATTCTCATTAGCATTCAAGTCGTGGTGGAAACCGTCTTTCGCATTCAATATTTCAGGTATGTCCATAAAAATAGTGGAGTTCCATTGATGAATAGTTCGAGAAATCAATCTCTATAGATTTCTGGAACATGAACATCTCTGGCCATTTTGTTATGCAGCAACTACTAATCATTCGACTAGGCAAACAGCATATGGGTTCGGTCTCCGTGTTGATAACTTAAGAGAAGCGAGGTAAGTCCATGAATGACTAGTTTGATATTAATCAACCCTCCTTAAGTTTCATGCTTTCAAACAAAACAGTATTTGTAACATTTCAAAATGTTCTCTTGGCATATTGCAGTTACCAAAGAGCTGATCCAAACTTTGTAATGCTGACACCGAACAAAGAGCATCTCGCTGAAGGGATCGTGTGGCAGATGGGGAAAAGACCAATGTTTCAATCCGATGTAGACGCTGGGAATTTCACTGAACTGCCAAAAGAACTTAGACCGCCTCAGAAGATTCTCTGAGTTCTGAAGTGTTTTCTCTTCTCCACCAGAATAGTGAGCTATGCTCCTTCTACTAAACACACCTTTAATTTTTTTTTGGTTTTACTCTTTTATCTACTAGATTTACATAAATACATCTCGAGAAAGTCACGATTTTGTGAAGGTTTGAAGAAAGAAAGGATAGAGTAGTACCACTAATCATTTTTTAGCGTTCAAAATGGTGACAATTCTTTCTCCTGGAAGTTGAAAGCCTAAAAAAAGAATAATTTTCTTATAGTCGAAAATGAAAACATATTGATTAAAAAATAAATAAAACAAATGAAATAAAACAGAGCCACAATCCCATTTGTCCATGAACAGAAAGAAATGGCGACGAGTTGTTCGCTTCTCCTTTCTACTCTCTTCCTTCACTCTCCTCCTTCTTCTCATTTCTCCAATGGAACCTTCTTGAATCTCTCTTCGCGATCGTCTCCGAGCTCGATTTCTCTCTACCCTATCCGATCGAGACGGTGTCTGCGGATTTTCTCGAAGCTTCCACTAGACGACAACGGAGATGATGATGGTCTTCTTAAATCGCTTGGACCTCCGTTCTCCGCCGTAAAGCCTTTCTTCCTCCTCTGCACCTCCGTCGCTTTGTCATTTTCCCTTTTCGCCGCGTCTCCCGCCGTCGAATCCGCTACTGCGTTCGTCGTCACTACTCCGAAGAAGCTACAGACAGATGAGCTCGCGACGGTTCGATTGTTCCAGGAGAACACTCCTTCCGTTGTATACATCACTAATCTCGCCGTGAGGTATCAAATTTCTCGCCTCTGTGATATCTATCTCCGTATTCGAAGAATTTCTCATTTTGAATTTGAATTCGATTTCTCATCGTTAATTGGTGGAATTATTCAATACTCTATGTTTTGCTTAATGGGTAATTTCTTGTGTGGATGAACTATGTTGATCAATTTCACCGTACATTTGCATGTAATCTTCTTCTCTCTCAGTTGTCTATTGTGATTTCATTTCTCTGGGTTTGAATTAGGCAGGACGCGTTCACATTAGACGTTCTTGAGGTGCCACAAGGATCTGGTTCAGGGTTCGTGTGGGATAAGCAAGGTCACATTGTCACCAATTATCATGTCATCCGTGGTGCTTCTGATCTCAGGTTAATTTCTCTTTCTGTTGAATTTCGAAATCTGACCTGGAACTATAGTCTTAGTGGTTGCATTTAAGTGGAACTATAGTCTTTGATTCATCTAAGATATGAAAATTAGAATAGTTTTGTGAGAGGACTACACTGTTTCATATTTTACTTGGATGTTTGTTTATCATGATGAAGAAATTTTATGATCCATAACAGGGTAACTCTTGCTGATCAAACAACATATGATGCAAAAGTTGTTGGATTCGACCAAGACAAGGATGTTGCGGTTCTACGTATCGATGCACCAAAGGACAAATTACGACCTATACCTGTTGGAGTCTCTGCAGATTTGCTTGTTGGCCAGAAAGTCTTTGCCATTGGCAATCCTGTGAGTATACATCCTTAAACATTATCAGATTCTCTGTTTCCTATACACACACTTAAAAAGCAAGAATCATTTGTGTTTATTTTTGTTTTGCAGTTTGGACTTGATCATACTCTGACAACTGGTGTTATAAGGTATGTTAAGGATCCAAATGACAAATTGCTTTACTTTACTGTACGTATACAAAACCATATCTATGGTGCTTTCTCTTCCTGAAACTGTGGCGTATTATGATGTATACAGTGGTTTGCGAAGAGAGATTAGTTCTGCTGCAACCGGTCGTCCAATTCAAGATGTGATACAGACGGATGCAGCCATCAACCCTGGTAACAGCGGAGGGCCGCTTCTAGATAGTTCAGGAACCTTAATTGGTATAAACACCGCCATTTATTCTCCTTCTGGTGCATCTTCTGGAGTTGGCTTCTCGATCCCAGTTGACACCGTGAGTTCTCATTTTTCAACTTTCCCATTCCAAGCCTGATCCGAAAGAGTCTTCTTTAAGTCTCTGTTTCATCTCATGTTCAGGTTGGTGGTATCGTTGATCAGCTGGTGAAGTTTGGGAAAGTCACAAGACCAATCTTAGGTATCAAATTCGCACCGGACCAATCCGTTGAGCAATTGGGAGTGAGCGGCGTGCTCGTATTGGATGCTCCTCCGACTGGTCCTGCTGGGAAAGCCGTAAGCCCCTTCTCGTAACTCTCTGGTTTTAGTTTTAGGCAGAAACAGAGAAATGCGGCAACACAAATAAAGCCACACGGCGGATATTAACATTTGAAAATGTGTGAGTGATGATTGGTTTTGTCTTTTGTTCCACAGGGACTTCAGTCAACGAAACGTGACGGGTACGGGAGACTAATACTAGGAGACATAATCACGTCGGTGAACGGTACGAAAGTTTCCAACGGGAGTGATCTGTACCGGATTCTCGATCAATGCAAAGTCGGTGATAAGGTACCAAAAAACTGCATTTCTCTTAAATTATGTTTCTGCAACTGAGAGAGTTTTGACATTTGATCTTGTTGAGGTGATTTTTCTCAGGTGTCCGTGGAGGTTTTAAGAGGCGACCATAAGGAGAAGATATCTGTAACTCTCGAACCAAAACCGGACGAGTCTTAGAACGTTGTTGAAAGGAAGTAAATATAACAGTAGAGAAGGCCGGTGGGTTTATTCTTGTATATCATCAATGTGCTCGGGAAAATAGATCGGCCAATTGTGTCCATATAAAGACAAAATCTGTTTATATTGCATAGCCGGTGTTATGGTTTAAATCCGTTTCTGTTTCCGGTTTAGAGTTTAGACCTTAACCGTCTTTCTCCGAAGTTCTTTAACTACTTGGGCAAAAGAAAATGTGACTAACGTACCAAAAACAAATAAACAAATGTGACTAGAGGTAACGACAAAAAAAAAAAACATAAATTGATCCCTTTGGTTGGGCTAACTAAAAAGCCCATGACATTTGAAAACATATCCGTTAGGAAAACTGTGTTTGTTACGAGTCAAAGTGGCAACTGTAAATTAATAAAAGCACAAGAGAAACTTTCTCAGCTCTTCGCAAAACTTGTTTTCTTCCAAACTCACTCTCTCTCTTTGTTTTTCTTTTTAGATAAATTCTCTCGATCACCTCTTCGACGATTTCTACAACGGCCAAATTCTTTCGTTCTTACTTCTTAGATTGGTAAGTTTTTCAATTTATCTAGATCGCGATTTATTTTGGGTTTGATTTAATTTAGGGTTTTCGTTTTCTGATTTGATTCCGCATCAAACTGATGCGATATATTGGGTTTGGGTTTCTTTATTTTCCTCTCCGCGATTTTGATTTAGGGTTTTCAAGTAGTCTAATCGTTCTTATGTTATTTTTGTAGTGATCGCGAATCTACTCGGAAGCTTGACTCCCCGTAAAAATCGCCGCCGCCGAGCCGAGGTAATTCTCTTGTCCGTGTATGTTAGGGTTTCAGTTTTCTGGGTGTATATTTTGAAATTTTTGTTTTATTTTACCGTATTTGAGGATGAAATCGAACGAGGAGAAATACATATGATCAATTGTGAAATTCGTTCTGTGTTTAAGCATTTGACATGGACAAAGTTTTAAGATTTAGGAATCAAGATATGTTATACATAAAGGTCCTTAATTTACACATGATCGTTAGGAACAGAACAAAATTATTTCTGATAAATTGATGTGAGTCTTGATCTCTTTTATTACTGTAAGTAACCTTGAATCTTCTTTTGCTAGACTCATACTGGGAATGCACTTACCGTATAAATTAATTAGGATTTGATCTTTTATTGCTTTTACAGATGATTGTGTTATAAACTTCAGGGAATTTGATGTATTAGAACAAACGAAATGAACAGAATGAGTAGAGTAGATGGCTTACATACATACGTTCGAATCCTTTTGATTGATTTCTTGTGCTAGCATTTATCACCACTGTTTAAATAAAGTTTCTTTGTACAACTAGGAAATCACAGGCTGAAACATGGAAATAGAGAAATGAGATTTACTTTTAAATCAAAGTGTTACTTTTAAACAGAGATCTGAAACCAATTTTAAGATTTGTTTTTTGTATTCTACGGTTGTTCTTTTAGATGTCTCTTACTTTAACCTCTCTCTCTCTGTTTTTGATTTTCTAACAGTGTCTTGTATGGAGAACTCATCGTTGATAAGCCACTGAAGCAACTAAAGAAGTAGCAGCAGCAAACAGTTAAGCTCTTTTACTTACTCTTTTACTTGTTCAGTCAAACTGCCGATTCTTATTTTTTATATTTTTTCTCTTCAACCCCAAAAGATCAAAGGCAAGACACTAAAATAATAGTGTTTTTGTCAGATACTTGTTGGGGACATTGTCCGGTTGCGTCAATCTATATGGTTGGTAGTGCATACCTAAAGGGATGGAAGATAAGCCATACGGTTTAAAAGTCTCCAGAAAAAGACTGTGAGTTGGCTTTTGACTATCGGATGAGATGGAGAGGGAAAAACAACTAACGATTATAAAAGAGTCTGAATTCTTGTGGCAAAGGACTATAAACATGACCCACGGCTTAAAGTCTACGGACTATAAACTGGTTTTGCTACCCTCGGCTTAAAGTCTAAGGACTCTAAACATTACCCACGGCTTAAAGTCTTAGGACTATAAACACTTCAAGTCTAAAGACTATAAACATGACAGAGGGCTTAAAGTCTAAGGACTATAAACACTACCCACGGGTTACAGTCTAAGGACTATAAACACTTAAGTCTAAGGACTATAAACACTACCCACGGCTTAAAGTCTAAGGACTATTAATGCTTTACTCCCACAGCTTACTGGGAATTGGAAACGGATACGTTTCTTTTGCTAGTACCCACGGCTTTGAAAAAGTAGTGAATTTGTTACTTTACTTGTACCCACGGCTTATCAACAGTCTTTAGGCAAAGACTGATTTGAAACGGATTCACTACTTTACTAGTACTACCCACGGCTTAAGGTAAAGAGACTGTGTATTGGTTTGACTTGTTGGATGGGATAAACGACCAACAACTTAAAGAAAGTCTTTAAGGCCAAAGACATTGTGAACTGGTTTGACTTGTTGGATGGATTAACGACCAACAACTTAAAGAAAGTCTTTAAGGCAAAGAGATTGTGAAGAACTGGTTTGACTTGTTGAATGAGATAAACGACCAACAACTTCAAAAAAAAAGATACTATGAATTGGTATGGCTTGTTGGATGGAATAAACGACCAAAAGCCTTTAATTGTACCCACAGCTTATCAACAGTCTTTAAGGCAAAGACTGCATTGAAAACGGATTCACTAGTACTACCCACGGCTTAGAAAAATTCTCTAGACAGAGATTACAAATTGGTTTTCGACTTGTTGGATGGGATTAACGACCAACAACTTGAAGAAAGTCTTTAAGTCAAAGGGATTCTGAACTGTTTTGACTTGTTGGATGGGATTAACGACCAACAACCTTGATAAAAAGTCTCTAAGGCAAAGAGATTGTGAACTGGTTTGACTTGTTGGAATGGATTTAAAGACCAACAAAAAGAAAGTCTTTAAGGCAAAGATATTGTGAACTGGTTTGACTTGTTGGATGGATTAACGACAAACAACCTTAAAAAAAAGTCCTTAAGGCAAAGAGACTGTGAATTGTTTGACTTGTTGGATGGGATAAACGACCACAAGACTTAAAGAAGTAGAGCGTGGAACCTCTGTTTAGACAAATATCATTTATCGGCTTAAGGTCTTTAGAGAAAGACTAATTATCAATGTTTGATTCGTTGGATGGGAAATACGATCACAGCTTCAAAGATCATGTATAAATACAGATTCATGATCTGCGCAATGAAACTAAAAAGCTAAGTATGAGGGATTTTAGTTGGAAGTAGAGACTAATTGTATTTCTTATTTCCGCAGGTATGTGCTTCAGAAGGTGTTCAAATTGTTAGAGACTCCAAGGAATGTAGCAGACTTCTTTTACAGGTATGTGTGTTTTTCAAACTTGTTATAAATTAGTTGATATAACTGTGAAATAAATACTAAATAAGATGCTTATGGAAACCTTTGCCTTGTTGTAGAACCAGAGCAAAGACCAACTGTGAAACTTGTTTGTAATTTAACTGAAACTACTGTGAGTCGTCTCACAATAAGGAGACACATACGTGACGTTAAGACTGATTTTGATTTGTTGTGGTGTGTGTAATTTAATTAATAATTATGAAACTCACAAGTAGGAGACACATTCATGAAGTAAAGACTAATTCTGGTTTTGTTCAGGTATATGCTCAAAAGGTGCTCATATTCTCATGGATTTGATTAGACTTTTCTGCTTCTCAGACATAGAGACCTCACAGGTATATGCTTTTCTAAATTTTTCGGTGCTAAATTGATATTATTGAATATAAAAATAAAAAATTAAGTCAGGTTATATATATCGTAAAATTAGACATAGAAATACTGATCTAAGCGCCATTTAAATCTTTCTTAGATATATAGTTGTCTTGATAACTCTACTATCCTTGAACTCATATCCATTGATTTAAAGAAAGTTTTATTTTGGTATTGGAACATTAGATTTTGTGTTCGCAGTGTGAGGATTAAGTAACCTCTGTCTTGGTTCTATATGCTTGATTTGGTACTTGTATGTAAGGTCTCTCATTTTACGAAATGGATATCTTGGTATCTTTCTTGTAGATATATATCTGCTACTATATCCATTGATAAAATGATAAAAAGAACTGGGTTTTGGAACGTTACATTGTGTGTTGACAAACTAAGAAATCTCTATATTTTGTTGTTTTTTCTCTAAAGAAAAAACACTTACTATCTCTCTTTGGTGCTTATATGTATGCATTACGGTTTAAATATTTGGTGATCATTCTTAACATGCGAAATGGCATCCTCACATTCTAACACTTGCATCATAATGGACAAGTAAATAACATTTCTTCTTGATTGTTTGTTTATAATGAACAATTTGAATTTCGATTAGTTTTGTTGTGTGTTAAATTATAAGATCCGTTTTGTGAACACAGTTCTTGCATTGCATTTTTGTTGGTGGCTGTGTGTCTGCTTATTGATCATTCTTTGTGGTTCTTACATTTTGGTTGGTGGTTGTATGTCTGCTTATTGTTCATTCTTTGTGGTACGGGTCTGATAATACCATTTTGACTTTTGCTTCTTGGTTCTTGGAATAGTGAGTGTGGTAAATTGATTAACCTTTCTTGGACATATCTATTCTTGTATGTTTATCCTAAATTATACTACTAAATTAAGGGTCCATCATCAATGCCTATGCTTGTTTTGCATTATGGATCTAATCATTCTAAACATGTAAAATGGCATTCTCGCAATTCTGAAGTTCTGCATATTCTGAAATTCTGCACCTTACGTTGATGGTGATAATTGTGTTAGATTATATATTATTTTCTCGATGACTTTAGTTTGTCTAGTAACAATGACTGAAGGTATCTCTATTGTGGTATTATTGTCTATCCCGTTGTCTCTTAGTTGATGGAGCTTGATCTTTCTTAATTTCCTTTTTATTTAGTATTATTTCTCTATGATTGATGTCAAAGATCAAGAAATTTGCAGTACATAAACCCCAAATTTGTCATCCTCATTGTAGGCATGTGGAATAAGTGCCTTGATCTTCTATATATGTTCTTTAGGTCGAGTAAATGTTTTTTATTTGTAAACCGTAGTTTGCTATAATAGTTGTTAGACATGGAGTTTTCTCTGACTTTCTACGTTTATGTACATAATCTAGTTTTCTGTTTGATAGTAGACAACGTAGAGCATCAAGTTACTGTACTAGTGAACATTATTAGAGTTTTCTGTATGAATTTCGTAGTTATTTTGTTTTAGATTATATAAAGATCTATTTGGTGAACACATTTTTTTGTAGTTTCACTGATTGTCCAGTCATCTATCGTTCACTCTTTGTTGCCAATTGTGATCTTGGGTTCTTTAGTACGAGTTAGGTGACTTTTGCTTCTTGATTCTTTGAATAGTTAGTGTGGTAAGTTGATTAAACTTCTTGGCAACATATTTTCTTCTGTACGTGCATCCAACTAAAGGTCTATATGTGTCTATGACTGATGACTATATGCTTTGTTCATGTGATTTTTGGGTATTTTATTAATTTCAAATATAAATATGAATAATTTTTATGAATAATACTTTTGGATATTATACGGTTCTTGAGTCAGTTTTGTTTTGTTTTTTATAGGATCTATCAGGATATTTATTTTGGTTCGGTTCACTTTGGAGCCTTTTAAGTTGGGTCGATATCGGTTAAAAGTCTTAAGCATAGCTTCTCGTTTATCATTTTTAATTATAAACTAATACAATATAATATAAATTATGGATAATTTGAATTTTGAATAATTTACAAAACTTTAAAAAGTTTTAAATAATTTTACAAGTTGTAAATAAAATTTTCAGTAAATAATTCTACTTCACCACTGTTTTTAAAATTGTGACCTTAGACTTCACTGTGGTTGGGTTGATAATAAAACCCAAGAAAATTTAAATTAGTTAGAAAAACGGGAAAAAACCGTTAAATAACCAAAACTGGTGATGGAGAATTGGAGATCAGTTAAATATAGTTTTAAAGCATTGCACTCACAAGTCAAATTAGAGTTCCCTTTGTTTAAATAAAAGTTTTGCTCGAAATGAGAAACATGTGTTCGAGAAAATGTAGGTTCACAAGAGGAAGTGTTCCTAAGCATGTTTGCTTTCTTCGGTGTGATGGTTCTGAATACTTTGGTGCCTTTGGTGACACGCCATTGCTACCTCCTCAAGAATATCAACCTCACACCAGGAGAAGTGGAAAAGATTTCTACTGAAACTATTGTCTCGACTGTTGTTTCTGCAGTTATATTTGTGGTGCTGCTACTAAACCCTCTTCATATGACTTTGCAATATCCATTATTATTTAATTATGGAGAAGATGAATATTACGACGGAAAACCATATGCACAATGTTCCTAAATTGGTAATTCATTTTTACAAATAAGACAATATAGTGAGAAAACTTCATCTTTGTAATTCATAAATAACCATCAAACATATCAAACAACCAAAGATAACATACAATTATATCTTACATTGTAGGAAAATTGCATCTCGAATCAACTATGATGATACGAATTTTACTTTGACGAAAATATGAACCGTTGATATAAATGACAAACACACGCGAGGGTTAAAAAATACATGAAAAGATGTAATGGAACACAAAACTCCTCGGCCAAGAAAAGGAAATGGGAAGGAAAATTTTATTATAATGAATTATTACATTTCAATAGGCTAATTACAGTAGCGTAATTTACTTTCAACTATGTCTAACGGCTACTTATGCTCAAGTTCACATGTCTAAACTATACTAAAATACTGAGTACAATCTTTTAAAATAAAATATAGATATAGTATAAACATTTCTCAGACATTTTGGTTTTTTGAAAAGTAAGAAAAACAGAACAGGAAATAAAATACAACAAATTAGAAATAAAATAAATTAGTATAGAAAAAACCACACGTAACGTGACAGTTCAAAATAAAATTAAAGAATTTTAATGACTCACTTACATCTACACAAAAAAATAGAAAAAAATGGAAACAAAATTCATAAATGCTTATAGAAAACAAAATCAAACATTCTCGGCAATTTCAATTTTTGAAAAAGAAATAAAATACCGAACGAGAAATAAAATATAGAAATAGTATAAACATTTCTTAGACATTTTGATTTTTTGAAAAGTAAGAAAAACATAACAAGAAATAAAATATAACAAATTAGAAATAAAATAAATTAGTATAGAAAAAAACTCCACGTAACGTGACAATTCAAAATAAAATTAAATAATTTACATGAAGAAGTCTTTCACCAACTCACAGTAAACAAATATGCATGAATGCTAAATTGTAACTTGTTACTCACCAAATCTTATCTCCACATCAAAGTTATATATCTAGTCACAATGCTCTCCTCCATAGCTCATACTCTTTAGCAATCATGTCTTTACCAGTGAGTTCAACCTCCAGTCCACAACCAAAATCCACATCCTCTTCTCTCCCGATCCAAGATGAACTCATTGTGAGCTGTTTTGCAAGGGTTCCAAGATGTGACTACCCTTCACTATCTCTCGTCTCCAAACCTTTCAATCGTCTCATTGCTTCCCCCAAGATAAATCTAGTACGTTCACTCTCTCAATCCACTGAAAACGTTGTTTACGTTGCCTTGGGAAATGATTTTGGAATGAACCATGTTTGGTATACTATGAATCATAGACCTCACAGAGAAGGATCCAACCTTCGTAACCATAAGTTGGTTCCACTTCCCTCTTTCCCTTCTCTTCCTTGTTGGGGAGCTTCTGTTATTGTTGTAGGCAACGAGATCTATGTTTTCGGTGGATACATCAACAATGAGCGCACCTCTAACGTGTTGGTTATCGACTCCCGATTTGGAACGTCTCGTTTTCTTCCTAGCATGCGTGTGGCACGTGGCTACGCTACGTTGGGTGTTGTAGATGGGAAGATTCACTACAGGAAAAAAAGGTATTCTTAGCATCCGAAAAACGCTATCTAACAATACAATAGCGCTTTAACAAGCGCTTTATCATCGCCCGTCATTGTAGGTCAAACACTTTAGATAGCGGTTTTTTGTATTGCTATTTTTTAATCATTTTCTTGAATTTTGTTATTAATGTTATTATTTATAATAATGTGGGTTTTAATTTTGAATTTTAGATTTTAAATTTCGAATTCTAAAAAATCATATTTTAATTTATAAGAACAATAAATAAATAAATAAATAAATAAATAATATTAAAATATTTTACAAGAATTTGTTTTTCTTCATATCTACAAGTTTCTAGTCTAAATTCTCGGAACAATCTCAGCATATCTCTACCGCCTCAAGCTGGGTGAGCCTACTTCAATCACCAAGGCTCCTCCGCCGTCTACCTCCCTTCAACCTGACGAAAAACCTTTAACTCATTAGATATGCTAGGAGAAGACACTATCTTAAAACTCATAGGCAGTCCAATGCAACAAAGAATGTGTATTATAGAGAGCTTACCCCACCATCTACACTGCCAAATTTGATTAGCAGATGATGTCGATCCAAAAACTGAACCTGGTCATCAAGAATCGCCACAAAGTTAGGCGCTTTTCTTCATCAGATGTAAACACTTGAAACAAATTCCAAGTAGCATGAACATATAATTACCTTCCAGAAAATCAAGTCGACATAATCTTGGAAATGGAAATGGAACTTCTTCTTCAGTCTCTGAACTCTCTGGCAAATCAAAACAGTCTCTTTCAATTAGTTCAACTTCGATTATACTGTTATATAACATATCAACTACAGTAATTGCCTACACTACATCAAAATCAAAGAGAGAAAGGAGTAGAACAGTGTGAGAGGAAGCAGTAACAGATTATCAGATACAAACTCTATGCATCGAAGACATAAGCTTATGAAATCAAGAAAAATTGCATCAAGCATAGATATAAAAAAAAACAGAAAAAAACATAGAGCAGCACAAGAAAGACAAACCAGTTTGTCATCCGATTCTTCATTCCAAATCTCTCTTGAATGAAGGAAAGTAGCCAGTTTGACCGTAATCGAAACGGAGTAAAATACCCAACATGTACAAACACTAACTCATTACAAATAAAGAATCCCCAAACGAAATTTCACCTTCACTATCAATTTCGGACATGCCAATTCGATTAGGAACGATGAATTTGACGATTAACAATGATAACAATGATCTACGGTGGTGGAATTGGGTGGACCAGTCTGCGTAGGCTTGGGATCGGTGGCGACGGCTAGAATCCGTCGTGAGCGATTCAGAAGAGAAATACCTGAGACAAAGGAGCGGCGGGAGGAGCCGGAGAAGCGAATTGACTCTGGTCCACAGTGACGAGTAATTGAATTGAGATTGTGAGAATCGATCGAGAGCACAAGGGAGCGAGAGAGGAAGAACATGAAGTTTTAGGTCTGAGTGATTGGGGATTTTTATTTTGGAACCTAATTTTTTTGTAAGTGTCGAGGAACAAAATTTTCTTTTAACGCTTAACACTACAATAACGTTTGCAAAAGGTATCTGCTATTAAAAATGATCTTTTAACTGAAAAATGATACGCATAATTTTTTTTTTAATTCAACACTTTATCATAGCGTTTACAAAAATAGAAACGCTATCTAAAACATAGGGGTACAATAGTTATAGCAGTTTTATCAAAAACGCTATAATATTATGCTATTAAAACTCAATATTCTTGTAGTGATTTATGTGATCGGAGGGTGTAGAAAGGCGGTTTCGTTGGATATCGAGGTTTTGGACGTGAAGACGCAAACATGGGAGTGTTTTCCGGGTTTGTGTAAGGAAGAGGTGTCTGAGAGAACAATCGAGAGTCTTGTGATGAATGAGAAGATCTACATAATGACTCATAGACAAACCTTTGTTTACGATCCTAAGACATGTAAGTGGGACGAGGACATCGTGCTGGATGCAGAATGGGGATTTGGTTCGTGCGTTATTGACAATATGTTGTACACTTTTTTGAAGATTGTTGGGGTAAGATAAGGATTTATGATCCGGAAGCTAAGTCTTGGACATTCATGAAGGGTGCTGAAGATCTACCTAAGATGGTGAATTATTATGCTGGATACAAAATGGCAATCATGGCGGAAAACTTGCGATTTTGTACTTTAATCGTAATGTCAATCGCAACACAGAGGTTTGGTACACGGAGATTGCATTGGAAAAGCGAGAAGGAAAAGAGATTTGGGGGAAAGTCTTGTGGACTAATCATGTGATTACTTTGAACTATTACCCAACCATTCATCAATTCTTAGATGTAATAGTTTGATTAAGCATGAAATAGACTTATAATATCATGTATCCTTTCTTTAATACATTTCAGAGTTTTTTGTTCTTTGCTAATTTTTTTTTTTTATAGTCAAGATTTTGTTTGTTAATTCAAGAACTTAAATTAAAGAAAAAACAAAATCCATTTCTGGTTACAAATTTTTTGGAGATTCTCAAATCTTGTTTACCAATTTATGATATAAACTAGTTATTAGATCATGAATACTAATCAAAAAAGTTTCAAGGAAATAAATAATCAAAAAGTTGTTTTCGGATAGGTTTTCTTTCTTTCTAATGCTCTGTTCTTCTTCTTCATATGGTGAAGTTCGTTAGTTTGACCATTTCTTGATCAATCATTTTGTAGTAGATGTAGATGTCTTGAGAAGATCAAGAACTCCACAACAGTTCTTCCACCACGGCGTCTCACCTCCACGCTCACAACTCAACAAAGGCTGCAAACAAACAAACACATATGCAATTTGTCAAAACATGATGAGAATTACAATCTTCTGGTAAGAGACAGTATTGAGTTTTTATTTCTTTTTCTTTTCAAGAACAAAGAGTTTTGCTTAAATCTGTGACCTGATTGTCTGTGGATAAGGGAAGGTCTCGGTTTGTGCTGCTTGATGCTCCACCAACAGCATTAGTAACAGCTCCAACGAGCTTGGAGGAAACTTCAGTCCTCTTCTCCTCAAAAACACTAAGCAAATTCTTGGCTCCTTCTATACCTCTTGACAAAGCACCGTCCACTGCATCTCTTGCCTAAGTATATTACAATATATTTTTAGTTTTTTGAGACAAGTAAAAGGGTGTGAGAGTGACCAAGAACAGACCTTTGTGGACACATCAGACGCTTTTTCCAGTATGGCTGAGGCCTCGGACTTTACCGTTTCAGTAGAGTCTGCAACGGTTTTCTGAGCATCAGTCAGATATGAAGCAAAAAACCAAAATTTACCACCATATACAAAATTATTAAAATTAAACAATTTTAATGACTCACTTACATCCACACACAAAAATTAGAAAAAAAATGAAAACAAAATCATACATTCTCAGCAATTTCAATTTTTGAAAAAGAAACAAAATATCGAATGGGAAATAAAATATAGAAATAGTATAAACATTTATCGGAAATTTTGATTTTAGAAAAAGTTAGTTAGAAAAAACAGAACGAGAAATAAAATCTAACAAATTAGAAATAAAATGACTCACTTACATCCACACACACAAATTAGAAAAACAAAATGAAAAAAAAATCACACATTCTCAGCAATTTCAATTTTTGAAAAAGAAACAAAATATCGAACGGGAAAAAAAATATAAAAATAGTATAAACATTTATCGGAAATTTTGATTTTAGAAAAACTTAGTTAGAAAAAACAAAACGAGAAATAAAATCTGACAAATTAGAAATAAAATAAAATAGTATAGAAAAAAACCCATAACGTGGACAATTCAAAATAAAATAAAAGAATTTACAGAGTCTTTCACCAACTCACAGGCTCAGTAAACAAATATGCATGAATGTTAAATTGTCACTTGACTCACCAAATTTTATCTCCACATCAAAGTTATATATATATATATATATATATCTAGTCACAATGCTCTCCTCCATAGCTCATACTCTTTAGCAATCATGTCTTTACCAGTGAGTTCAACCTCCAGTCCACAACCAAAATCCACATCTTCTTCTCTCCCGATCCAAGATGAACTCATTGTGAGCTGTTTTGCAAGGGTTCCAAGATGTGACTACCCTTCACTATCTCTCGTCTCCAAACCTTTCAATCGTCTGATTGCTTCCCCCGAGATAAATCTAGTACGTTCACTCTCTCAATCCACTGAAAACGTTCTTTATGTTGCCTTGAGAAACAATCACGAACAAAACCCTGTTTGGTACACTCTGAACCAGAAACCAAACAGGGAAGGATCTCACCCTCGTAACCATAAGTTGGTTCCATTTCCCTCTTTCCCTTCTCTCCCTCGTTGGGGAGCTTCTGTTACTGTTGTAGGCAACGAGATCTATGTTTTCGGGGGATGCATCGATGGTGAGATCACCTCTAATGTGTTTGTTTTCGACTCCCGATTTGGCACGTCTCGGTCTCTTCCTAGCATGCGTGTGGCACGTGTCAACGCTGCGTTGGGTGTTGTAGATGGGAAGATTTATGTGATCGGAGGGTGTAAAAAGGAGGTTTCGTTGGATATCGAGGTTTTGGACGTGAAGACGCAAACATGGGAGTGTTTTTCGGGTTTGTGTAAGGAAGAGTTGTTGGAGAGAACAGTCAAGAGTCTTGTGATGAAAGAGAAGATCTACATAATGGATTCTGCACAAACCTTTTTTTACGATCCTAAGACAGGTAAGTGGGAGGATGACATCGTGCTGAATGAAGAATGGAGATTTGGTTCGTGCGTTATTGACAATATGTTGTACACTTTTGATCGTTGTTCGAGTAAGATACGGATTTATGATCCAAAAGCTAATTCCTGGACATTCATGAAGAGTGCTGAAGATCTACCTGAGAAGGTGAATTATTTTGTTGGATCCAGAATGGCGAATCATGGCGGAAAACTTGCGATTGTGTACATGAATCCTAATTTCAAGTATGGCAACACAGAGGTATGGTACACAGAGATTGCATTGGAAAAGCGAGAAGGCAAAGAGATCTGGGGGAAAGTCTTGTGGACTAATCTTGTGAAGACTATGAACTATTGGCCAACCATTGATCATTGTTTAGATGTAATAGTTTGATTAAGAATGAAATATGCTTATAATCATATGTATCCTTTCTTTAATACATCTCAGAGTTTTTTGTTCTTTTCTAATTTTTTTTTTGTAGTCACGATTTTGTTTGTTGATTCAAGAACTTAAATTAAAGAAAAAACAAAATCGATTTCTGGTTACAATTCTTTTTGGAGATTCTCAAATCTTGTTTACCAATCTATGATATAGACTAGTTATTAGTAGATATGCGATTGTTCTTACTAATGACTCTTGTGGGGCCGACCACTACTAGATAAGTGGGATCGTCTCTTCTGTCTCTTCCTTTCACCTAATCTCTAAAATCTAAATCTCATCCTTCCTCATTGGTCAACATTTCTGTCAAGCTCCAAATCGGATAAAATGGAGGCAGTAACAGCGATAAAGCCACTGATCAGAGTCGCTGCTCTCTCCGGCTCCCTCCGTAAAGGCTCTTACAACACCGGTCTCCTCCGCGCCGGTATATTCCTTTTTTTTTTCTAATTCTCGTCAATTTCGGTGTTTCGTTTGCTAATCTTGGGGATTTTTTTTTTTTTTGTAGCAATCGACTTGACGAAAGAATCGGTTCCGGGGATGCAGATTGAGTATATCGACATATCTCCGTTACCGTTGATCAACACCGATCTGGAAACCAACGGTACTTATCCTCCCGTCGTCGAAGCTTTCCGGCAGAAGATCCTTGAAGCCGATAGCATTCTCTTCGCTTCCCCTGAGTACAATTTCTCTGTCTCAGGTACATCAAATCGCTTTTTTTGTTTATGCAAATCGTGATTTTAGAATCGTTAGTATTTGGTTAGTGTTGAGAAAATGTGATATGACTTTATTTAATCTGCTGACTTTTGTCGTTTTGTTGTTTTGTTATACCTTGCTCTGTTACTATACACAGCTCCACTTAAGAATGCGATTGATTGGGCTTCAAGATCACCTAATGTTTGGGCTGACAAACCGGCCGCTGTGATAAGCACCGGTGGAGGAGCTGGAGGAGGAAGATCTCAGTATCATCTCCGGCAGATCGGAGTGTTCCTTGATCTTCATTTCATCAACAAACCGGAGTTTACTCTGAATGCGTTTCAGCCGCCGAAGAAATTCGATGGGGAAGGAAACTTGGTGGATGAAGCGTCTAAGGAGAGGTTGAAACAAGTCCTTGTGTCGTTACAGGCATTTACTCTGCGACTCGCTAAGTAAGTGACACTGTGAGTCTGTGGCACCATTGTTGATCGTTTTTTTGAGATTGATCATGTTCGTGTGATGAAAATAATTCCAGTTGTTTTGATAAGAAACAGTTTCTATTTCTCATTGATGTAATAATATTGTATACGTACTTACATGATACATTGATACAAAGGTATGTGTTACAAAGGTATGTTTGTTAAAAGAGTGATGAACTGTTCATCAGCATTGGAATTTCGGAACGAAAACTAAAATGATTCTATATATTTTTTCCTTTTTAAAAGAAAAAAAAAAAAGAAGGGCCCAACCGGGTTCGAACCGGTGACCTATTGATCTGCAGTCAATTGCTCTACCACTGAGCTATGGACCCTTGTTTGTTCTTTCTTTAAGAATTTTATAAATATTTTCCTTTTTGTTTGCAATAGAGAAAATTTGGTAAGTTTCAGTCCACCTAATATAAGTTATCACCGCAAAGAGACAAAGAAGTTGACTTTTTGAGTCACGACACAAAGTGGATTCAATGGTTTCAGACTTTCAGTTAAAAACGCATGCATGGGTTCTGTCTCCATGGACTTTCGGACATATAATATAATTTCTGTAATGAATTACTCAATACACTTTAATTCTTTTGTTTTTCTATCACACATTAAAATTAGAAAACAAATTTTTGAAGAACAAAATTAGAGTTTATGAGTTTTATGGTAAATTGTAAAGAAAATACAAAAACTCTTTTTAATATACAAACTTCTTGTATCCAATATAAACTATTAAGAGATAGTGTATGATGTTCACCAGTGATGTCAGACCAAAATACCAAACAGTGTAAAAATAAAGGAAAGCCAAGAACAAGTGATCGGGACTCACGAGTCACGACTCACGAGTCTCGTCCAGCTCACCACAGAGCACACAAGCTTGGACGTGATTTGAGTTATATCTATGATCACTGCATTATAACTACGTAGCCGAGTTAGGAATGCGTCGTAGTTATATGGTTATGGAATGCTGTAAATCATCTACATTCTATAGATGCCCCCTAGTCTAAGCGAACTAAACTTTGCAGTTAGTAGCTGGCATTTACGAAACAGCCCATTATTATTCATTGGCCATTATTAGAAGAAAATAAAACGTAAAGAGAAAATAAAACTACACTTGTCATTTTTTTGTGATTTATGATGTCCATCCCTACATCAAAAGTTTAATTATTTGTCTTCATTTACATACGTCTTTGATGTTTCTATCCACTATTATCTTCCCCAACAAACACCAAGTGCAAACTTTAAAACACGCAACTTCCAA
This sequence comes from Microthlaspi erraticum, assembly GCA_902728155.2. NCBI lineage: Eukaryota > Viridiplantae > Streptophyta > Magnoliopsida > Brassicales > Brassicaceae > Microthlaspi > Microthlaspi erraticum. Next base: position 419,051 of record CACVBM020001351.1, on the reverse strand, counting down.
CTTTAAATCTATATCTGTACTTTTTAAATATCTGCAACTATATTTACAAAAATCCTACACCCAAGGTCCCAAGTTATCTCAGAAAAAAAAAACAAATAGTACAACAGCTTATGAAATGAAAATGATAACACAACACCTATCTCATAAACAAATATGTGTAAACACAGAATAAGTATAACTTAAGATGTAATTATTAAATTCCAATCTACATCTTTTTAATAAGCTATGGTCTATGGAGCTATAATACTTTATTCAGATACGAATGCAAAATCGCAGCTTCTTTTTTTTGTTGCTTGAATTGAAAATGATTAAAAAAAAAAAAAAAAAAACTATGAACTTCGCCGGATAAATCCAAGGAGACTAGAGAGAACTTTATCGATTGTTGTTTCCCGATCAGAACGGAGGAAAAGTTTTTCCGTAACGGTTAATGTTTGCGAAAAGTCCGACGAGATCTTGCTTATACGGCAGATACGATTTTCTCTTGTCTTCTTCCTTCATCGCTTTGTTCCTCAAGTAAAACTTCTCGTGAGCTGAAACTTTCTCCTTCTCCTTCTTCTTCACCGTCGTCTTCGGAGAAGAAGATTCGTCTCTGCTGTTGTTGTTAATTGAGCTCGAATTCAGGAATTTCAGTGATTGTTTCCCGTCGCTGTGACTTCTCTTGAGTAGATCTCTGATCCGCCATCGTTTCGTTGACCACGACGATGTCGAAGACGATCCCGTGGATTTGCTTTTCCTGCAACCCCCGCTCGGTGACATCTCCGCCGTGGATCTCGCCGGCGTCCATGGACAGTAGATCTCGCTCGGGATCGAGTCGAACTCGTCTTCCTCTTCATCATCCTCCTCGTCCGACGACGACGAATACGTCTGTTGCGGTGGCGGCGACGGCGGCTGATCGTTGCGTTCGCGGAGGAACAGATCTTTTAACGGAGTCACAACCGCTTCCGGTGAATTGACGTCAGGTTCAACGGCGGAGGATTCGGAGATTAGATTCTGATCAAAAACAGGGAATACGTCGCCGGAAGGAGACGCCGTCGCAAACTCGAATTCCTCGTCTCCATTCTCCTCGTCGGCGAATTTCCGACCAACACGTTCCGCGATCTCGGCGAGTCGATCGCCGGAGTAAGTACTGAAGCTAGGCGAAAACGACGCCGTGCAGACACTAGAATCACTATCATCTTTCTCCATTTCTGATTGGTGAATCGGCTCTCTCCTTCGTCTTCTTCTTCTCTCCGGGTTTTACAGTTGACAAACGAAAAAAGCGTGAGTTTTTTTTATTAATGGCGTTTTGTATTTTTTATTTTTTTGTCTTCTACTGTAAACAGCCGTATATATAGGAGAAGCGGTTGGGGCACATGGAAATGGCAAATTTTCAGTATTAAGTTAAGTGGAAGCTTAATTTGTCATTTGCATCAAAACTGATATCGAGCTTAACGTGGACTTTCTTCTAGAAGCGTATCCCGCTCTTTGATCCAGAAGTTTTCCAGAAGTTTTTTTGGGTGTATGATTTTTTTTTTATTCTTCTTATAGTATAATACATTTCAAATCAATTGACAATGATATTATTACTAAATATTTCAGCGAATAAATTGGCGGGCTCCGTATATTAATTGCCATTAAACTGTAGCATTCGGACAAAGTTGTGTACTCTAGTGGTAACAGAGTATTTTTCAACAATTTAAAATTGTACATTACTTTTCAATATATATGGCGAATATATAAAAAGCATAAATCACCGCTTTCGTCTAATAACGTGACAGCAATAAGCGATATTTTTTAAGTGATTGATGTTGTTATGTGATATTGTGATGTATATGTGTGTGTGTGTGCAAAGTTGAATTGTAGTCCAAGCAGCCCATTATAAGGAAAATGCGTACGTAATTGCTGACAAAAGGAAGAGGAATCATGAACCATGAATCATGGCTGCTCCGTTGCATCAATTTCTTTCTTTCTTTTTTAATCATAGCTTCTCGAAAACGAACGTTCCAAATTGTGAACGCAACAATTATATAATCGAGCGCAATAAATACGATCCTGCTATAAGAAATACGATTCACATGGGCACGTATATGTACATGCGTATATATACGTATAAATATAATACATCTAGACGTCGTTATCACTTTTCTTGAAGAAGTCTTATGAGCGAAGCTAAACTTGACTTGAATCGCTATCAGAATCAAATCAAAGATTTTTACATTTCTTTTCTTCCACCATTAGACCAAATCGTCACACTATATGCTGATTTAAGATTCTAGAAATTATGCGTTATGCATTAGTTTAATTCCTTTTTTTGCCAGCTCATAATAAGAATAAAATATTCCCAAATATGATAACTCTCTTGCAGTTGCAAAAGTATATCTACAACATATTTTAACATTTAAATCCAAGGTTAGCCAATAAAACTTCCTAAAAACAGCTAGCTAAATGAACTAAACACACATTCTCATCTTCTCGTATATTTACATAATAAAAATGTCAAAACGAAGCTAAGTTACGTAAAATCCCAATATAGGGAAAATTGGAATTAAAGGATGTTGCAAAGTAGAATCAATTCCAAGAATCTCTTCTCGACAAATTTACCCTAAGATGATGCAAAGTAGACTCAACTTGCACCGGAAGCTCGCCGGATACCGCACTACTCCGACTCTCCGGCCGTTCCGTTCTCCTCCGTTCAACAATAATATCGTGGTACATGGGTCTAAACTTGATCTGAAACGCCCTGTAAGAGAAAAACGGCAAGAGAGCAGAGAACACAACCAGAACAAGAGCGAGCCAACAGATCGGACTCGGTGCAGATGTCTCTACAAAAACCTGAAACGCAGTCGTGGCAAATGTCGGAGGAAGAGAACCGTAGATGACAAGAAACAGATACCAAAACCCTATACTTCCCCAAATGAAGCAATGTTGGATCCATGTGAAGTAGTTTATCGAAATCGCCATTTGGCAATTCACCGTCCAGACCACACAAGAGTACATTGTCACTCCAAGAACAGAATAATCGACTACTTGGCCATCGATCCTGAAAGCTTGTCCCGCCATTGTGTTGATTGTGAGGAAGAAAATGATCATTGAGCTTATGATTCCGTTCAACATCCAACCAAGAATTAGTCCCCAGCTGAATAATATGTTTTGTACACCTTCTTGGTACAGTAACGGATACTGCATGCGAAAAACAAGAATCAAGAAACGCAAATTGGTTTTGGTTTAAAATTTGAGAGTGAGGAAAAAAAAGTTAACCTTGAGACAAAGACGAGCAGAGACGTCTTGGTCAAAGACTCCAAGAGCAATAACCGGAAGAGAAGTGAAGAAGACGTTGTAGCAAGACATGTACCAATCGTTATAAGCCGGTTTGCCAGAGAAAGAAGCATACGCTTCGTACCAAAACAAAGTGAATCCAAATGTGAGATTCTTGTAGAAGAAGTAACATATCTGAAAGAAAGAACAAAGAAGATTCAAAATTTATGCTTACAGTAGAGTAAATACGTTTTGAGTTATTAGAGCTTGTTACCATCATTGCGATTCGTCTATAACACCAATGACCGTGAACAAGCAATAACCGTTCAAGAAACCGGAACTGAGCAATAGCAAAATCACTAGCCATCACTGCCTGCATTCCTTCGGCACCACTTATACCGACTCCGATATCGGCTTCTTGAAGCATTCCAACATCATTTGCGCCATCTCCAATGGCTAGTGTTGTTCTACCAGTCCCGCTTTTCACCAATCTTGTAACCTAAACATATATATATTTATTCTATGCCTCACAATCAGATTGAGAAAAAAAGTGAAAAGTGGTGAAGCGAATCTAATCTTACGAGAGCCTTTTGCTTTGGTGAAGAGCGGCAACATATAACAGAATTACATCGACTCGCAAGTTCCAAGAAGTCTTTCTCCAGGTTCTTGTCCAATGCATAAGTTAAGGAGTTTCCATCTATCACTAAACCAAACATTTCTTGATTTTCATTGGTTGAATTATCTGTTGCTGCAGCAGTTTGTGACATTCCCTCTCTTAACTGCTTTTTAATACTCTGAAAAGAAGCCTAGGGAAAAAAAAAACAACTTCTCACCATTTCCCAAAAACCTAGAAAGTTGTGTTCTGCAAAAACAAGAAAAAAGAAACTAACCTTTGCAACAGCACCTTTGTCTCCTTGTTTTTCTAAGGCTTCAATGTCAGGTGAGTCTAGAGTTATCAAAATCTTTTCCATGCCTTCTCTTAAGAGACTACAAGCATACCTGCCAACAACAACATCACACCTATCACATTTGAACTTTTACAGACCAAAAAGAGATAAACAAAGAGAAAACATGACAAGTCTAAAACATACCCAATATTTATTGCGGTTTCTGTCTTATCTCCGGTTAAAACCCATATCTTGACCCCAGCCTGAGATAACTTCTCAATACAATCTGGAACCTGTTGAAAAACAACTCATATGCTTAAGTAACAGAAACTGAAAAAGGTTTATATATTTATTTTTGTTATACTTACACCCTTTTGGAGTTTGTCTTCCACTGCAGTAGAGCCAAGAAGAATCAAATCCTTCTCAATCTTATCAGCAGCTGCATCAATCAAAGCATCTCTATCTTCAGTCACCAAAGTTTTGGCTTTCAAGAACTCCTCTTCCCAGATTCTGTACTCGTCTTCATCGACTTCTCTGTATGTAATCACCAAAGTCCTTAAACCTGCCTCTGCATACCTCTTGATGTGTTCCTTTGTCTCCCTCTCGTTTTTTCTTCCGTGCTTTGCAAGTCTTTCAAACATTACACTGAAACACATGACACAAGAAGATATATAAATGAGAGATTTTCAAGAATTTTGAGCTTTTTCAAAAAGAAAAAGTTATTAACCTGTCTGCGCCTTTTGAAAGCAACAATAACCGGCTTTCCGGATTTCTTACAATCACCGACATTCTTTTCCGTGAACTGCTAAACTCTAGGACATGAAGCAGCTCATACACTCTGAACATTTCACACACATAAAAACAAAAATGTGGTATCTTTAGAAACGTTGTATCCTCATGTTAGCTAAAAAGAAAGATTTCATCAGTTACCTGTCTACTTTTTTCCCGGTCGTGTGGTCAATCTCATGCAAGGAGATACAAGTCTGAGACCTTTCAAAGAACTCAAATCCAAGCTCTCTAGACGCTATGACAAAAGCGGCTTCATCTGGAGACTCGGCTTCATAACTGATCTCTCCAGTATCACTGTTCACATCAGGTATAGCTGTGTGACAAATAGCCAACACTCTTAAGAACTTCTGTATGAGCTCTGCATTTGGTTGATAAACCCATTGCCCATCAACTATCCTCTCATCCCAAAAGTTAAACCCTTTAACCGACTTTTTGCTCGCTTTTGAGGTATCATCAAGAACTTCTTCTTCTTGAGGTATCATCATTCCCTTTTGCTTTCTCAAGGCCATTTCTACTTCAGTCATACCACGTCCATAAGCAGTACCAGCAACCGAGCATTTCACAAACTCCATTGAGTTGCAAGTGAGAGTACCTGTTTTATCCGAGAGGATCGTATCCACTTGACCAAGCTCTTCGTTGAGATTAGACGTTCTTGCACGAGCAGGCCTGTCTGTTTCCTCATGGTACATTTCTTGATCTTGGTTGATGAAAATACTCTGCAAGACCTTGACAACCTCGATCGACACGTATAAAGATATCGGTATCAAGTAACCGTACAGCATCAGAGCCGTCAAGAAATGAAAGAAAGCAGCAAGAACCGCTCTATGTGGATCATAGAAGATAGTAGTCTGGTCCGGTCTAAGATACCATCTATATATCTTCCCATTATTGAGATCTCTACTCGTCATGATCCCGAAGAACACAGAACCAGTGAAAGCTATCACAATCAAGATAGTGAAGAGGATGTAGATGATCTTGTCCATTTTCCTCTCAATCTTGCTCCTCTTTGAAGGAGGATCAGTAGCGTTCTGCATCACTTTGGTGTCATGACCAGTGAAAACAACCACTCCATAGACGTAATCAGTGTTCTTCAGCTTGGAGTCTCTCAATAGTATCTGCTGAGGAGAGAGAGGGTATTGCTTTCCTTGGAAGTGAAGTGTTCCTACAAAGGAATAGAGATGCTCATTGGGATCTTCACATTTGATCATTCCTCTGAAGTTCTTGATTGACTCTTCATCTGATGTGATCTCCAACGCATGCTTTAGCTTCAGATTAGTCTCTCCGTCGAGATTCATGGTATCAACGTAACAAATCCCATCTTCAAAGCTAGATGAGAGAAGAAGAAGATCAGCTGGAAAGTATTCATCTTTATGAACCTTCACAAGATCACCAACTCTGAGATTTTTCCACTTTGTTTCACCAAATGTTCCGTTTTTACCACAAACTTCAACTTTCCTATTGTTAGCTTCAACATCCTAAAAATCAAAACCATCAGAAAAATCAAGATCCTAATCAAGATTCAAGAACATCAAATGCAAAATACAGAACAAAGCCATACTTGTTTCCTTCTCCTCCAATCTTCCACTCCTTCTTTAACCATTGTGGCACCGATCACAATCAAGAGCGGTGCAAGAACGCTCGGAGCAGTGTAAGGAGCCAAAGGGCTAAAGGAAACGAAAGCAACAACGAGGAAATATATATTTGCAACTCTTCTAAACTGTTCAAACAGAGACTTTGGGATGAAATTAGCAGCTGTGTACTTAGTGGTTGACACATAGTTCCCTTTGTAATTAAGCTGAAGAGCCTCGGGATTATCTGGATCATTACAGAACACAACTCTTGAGTAGCCTCTGGAACCAATCTGAGGATGATGATCTTCTCTAGAGAAAGGCTTCAAACACTTGAATGAATATAATTTACTGAAACGCATCCCTTTCCTCCTCTCTCCAGCCATATTAGATCTTCTCTACTTAAAAAGACAAATATTTCTCAAGAAATCCAATTCCTAAAACGAAATAGAGGAGATTTCTTTTCTCAACTTGAAAAAAGAAAACATTTTTCTTGGAAAATTCGACTAGTGCCTAAAAGACAAATTTCAAGAACAATCACAACTTCATTGCCAATTAAATCTAGTAGGTAGGAGAATCAGCTAGAATCTAACTAATAGAGAAAATATAATAAAATAAAAATCAGTGATAAGGAAAATCAAGAAAGCTGCAATAAACAGTAACTATCAGTTCAGTTGTCTTAAAGATCCCTTACTTGGTCTTAAATATTCTAAAGATCTAATTACTTACAGAGAGAGGAAAAGGAAAAAGAAAAGACCCAAAAAGAAAGCAAAGATGGTAAAGAGAAAGAGTGTGTGCTTTGCTCCGAGCAGTAACTCAACTTTGCCTCTTTCGTAAGTAAACGACATAAGAGAACGACGAGACGAGAGCATTTGCGGAAATTCTCTTTAATTATTTTCTTTTTTTTCAACATTTGGTCTGTCTTTATCTTATCTTAAATTTTAATTTCATGTTTCTTTTTAAATTTTTTTCACTCAGTTTGGTTTTTTTTTGTTCTTTCCCCGTACAACGATTCTGTGAAGACTTGCTGACATTTGTCGGTCTCTGACTGTCCCAACGTGACAATATGACACGTGACGATATCTTACGGTAATTTTGTTTAAGAAAAATGTAACGCTCTTGTTGTTGAATGTGTAGAGATTAGCATCGCACCGTTTTTCTTGCTATTTTTCCCACGTTAGGAAATTTATCTGATTTAAAATAATACAATCAGTACCTGTCACAAATTCGGTTTGGTCCATTATCTTTTACAAAAATAAAATCTGCAAAAAAAAACAAAAATTGTATAGGAAAAATGCAATAGCTCACGTTTTTTTGTTTTTGGAGCGACACGTAAGCTGCAAATCGAGTAATAAAGTAGAAAATAGTTTCCATTATGGAGTTTATGTTTAAAAACTGTGATCGACACCAAACCACTCTATTAGCTAGGGGTGTTTCAATTTGGTAAAACCGAACCGACCCGAACCGAACCGAACCGAAATAAGTCATATGGTTTGGATTTGGATACACTGTATAAACCGTATGGATGCAATTTTATATAAACCGTGGATATTGATATGGTTTGGATATTAACCGACCGAACCGCAAAAAACCGAATAACTTTATATATATTAAATTACTCATATAATAATATAAGTTTAGAGTAATAAATCATTAATTAACTAAAATTTAACAATTAAGAAACACTAAATAAAAAACCTAGATAAAGCGATCTTCCTCTTCTCATACAACAATATTATTATAGCAATTGTCTTCTTCTTCGTTAATCTTTTCTCTTACCCTAGACGTGAACTAAAGGTATCGTATGCCTTAAACAAGTTTTCTCCGTTTGTTCTACTTCTTTGTTTCATAAGTTAACTGATTTTCTTTTAATACTTATTCACTTGTAGATGAGCAAAAGGAATAAGACATGAGTTTGCATTTTTTATTTGAATTTGATCATTTTGATTATGAGAAAAATCGAAAACCCTAATTAATAAAATAATCATAAAACAAAAAATACAAATTAACCGAAAACCGAGATTATTCGACCCGAAAATATCCAAACCGCAAAAACCGAATCCAAACCGAACCAAACCGAAGTAAGTATGGATCTACTATGGTAGCTATTTTTTATTAACCGAAAAACCAAATACCGAAAAAACCGAACCGAAACCGAACCGATATCCGGATTGAACACCCCTATATTAGCCTCATCTGCTCTAATAATTTTGACATAACAAAAAAATAGAGCAGTATTATAATTTTGGTGGGCTGAATTCTGGACTCCAAGCCCATTAGGCCCACTTGCTCTTTCTCACGTGATTTTTCCTAGTTCGCGATCATATGCATGATCATGCTAAACGTCCGTGACAGTTTTCCTGAACAATCGAATACAAACTAGACACGTGGAAACTCCATGATGTGACTTGTGTCACAGGCATGTCAACTAATTTAAGAAAATTATGGGCACCTACCTCCTCGCCGCAGGTAGTGGTCATTCAAAAGGTGAGGCGCTACTTCACACTCAGGCTCGACTCGGCTTGCATCAACTGAAGTCAGTTGATCGTAGCCGAAGACTTGATCTCAATCTTTTCTCGTAATGTTTGTTACTGACCAGTTTACATTTACTTTTTTGAATCATTTCTGTGTTCGAAAAGACGAAAACATGGATCGTACAAAGTTTTTGACCGCTCGCATTATGTCTCTTCTTTTGTTTTTAATATATAATGCATGTTAAACGAGATATATATGTCGTTTTTGCAGTGGCAGAATGATCTAATTGACTAAGCAATTCAATTTCAGATAAAAACAGATACAAATTAAAACACACGTATCCCTGTTACAAATGTTTCCATTTATAAATGATGTGTTTGTGTTGATCTTGTCTCTGTACTTGGGACGTACAAGCAAAATAGGATCATTACATATATAAATTTAAACAAGGATATAAATCTACTTATGAAGGTAATTAGTCATCTGATAGAATTACCCTTAATTAGGCTAGGCTTCTTTATAAGGATAAAGGTGAATTATCTGCCTATTAAGCTGTATTGAAACTATTAGACCACTCATCTCCAAAACATTATTATATTTATTATGTACCATATTACCTTACCATGATGTACTACCCGGCCATACGTTTGGGAAACACATGGTTAAAGCCTTGAATGTGTCTGTGTAAGGTCAGATCTAAATACCGTATTCTTAAAGTCGGTCCGAAGAATTCTAAAATGCGCTACATAATTTGTCCAAACTAAGCTTACATGAAATGTGATGTGATTCACATATGCTAAGTTACATGTGACTTTAAGTAGTTCACCTATAGTAAGGTACACATTAAATTTGAAATTTGAAAATTTTCATGAGTCTCTAAACACTTTTGCATATGTCCAAAATCTACCAAAACTTAATAGTCTTTAAGAATTTAGTGGATGTCCATTAAAGTTGTCTTATCAAAATTATTTCAGATAACATATTCCAGTGATAATATATTCTTAGAAACATTCATTATTTAGAAACAAGAGTAGTAGTATAATAAGAACCCGTAAACTAATGAAAGAGTAAAAAAAAAAAATTACATTACAAGTCAAAGTTATCAAACTATTAATACAGTATTTGCCTTCAGATTAAATCAAAACGGATTTAACTGGTAATTTATACGGCCCTACTTGTAACCTGCTCTACATGGGCAAAACATAGTTTTTCTTTTTCTCTAAACATAATTATTTGACCGTAATTACCCGCGGATTAAAGCCGAGCCGAGCAGCCATTTGTAATAGACCGACTTAAACCCCTAAACTCACCGTCTTATATATTTGGATCATTTCCTTCAAACTTCTTCACTTCAACTTCAACCAAATAAACCAGAAAAGAAGAGAGGAGAAAAAAACCCAACAATTATGAGAATCATCCCTACGACAGAGAACTACGAAGCCGAGCTTGCAGAGCTAAGCTCTTTCGTTGCCGCATCCACCGCGTCCAAGAGGAGAAAAGAAGATGAAAAATGGTTCAAAGGGTCGGGAAAAAACCTTAATAGTTACGATCTTGACGAAGATAATGCTAAGGTTGTCTGTATAACGGACGGTCTTACATTTCTCGGCCGAGCCATTACAGAACGGCTCTTGCTCCATGGCTACACCGTTCGCGTCATCGTAAATGGACCAGGTAATACATAACCCGTAGACTATTGTTTCATGGTCTCATAATTAACAAAAGTTGAATGATAAGATTATAAACTTGGCCGACAAAAAAAAAAGATAATTAGGTGTTCGTAAAACACCAACCATGTAATATATATTCTACTTTTACATATGTTTTGTGTTTATCATTTATCTTTTATTTTTTGCCTAACCATAGATGACCTTGAGAGATTGAGAGTTATGAGGGATGGAACGGCTGCGTTTCACGGGAGAATTGAAGCAGTGACCGCAAAGCTAACAGAAACAGAGAGCTTAGTTGATGCATTTGACGGGTGTAACGGCGTTTTCCACACTTCCGGTTTCATTGATCCCTCCGGCGTCTCTGGCTACTCCGTGAGTTCTTTTAGTCTCTTTCTTTAATTACCTTCCACGTTTTCTTTTCTTTTTTGAGTTTTTCTCTAACATATTTATAAAAAACAGTGTTCTTCTTTAAATATATCATACTATTGTTCATTTCGTTTCTAGTTTGGTAGACACCAACAAATTGAATCTTTTTTCAAAATTTATCTATCATTACTGTTATAGAAAATATAACTTACCGGATAAAGAGAGAACATAAAGATTATCGACCTTGATTTGATTAATAAGCGACGTGTTCCTTCTAACGATATTTTAAGCCAATACACGGCTCTATTTGTACATGTTGGAACATAAATGTTACACAACTTTTTTCTTGCATTAAATTTAGGACAACTGACGAATTTATTAAACGTAGCCATCAATTTATGTTTTTTTTTCTTTTCAGAAATGTATGGCAGAGATAGAAGCAAAGGTTAGTGAGAGCGTGATGAACGCGTGTACGATGACGCAATCGGTTAGGAGATGTCTCATGACTTCTTCCTTATTAGCTTGCCTTTGGCAAAACGGCACGCACTTCGACTTCCCTTGTGTGATTGATCATTCTAGCTGGAGCGACGAGTCTCTCTGCAAGGACAAAAAGGTAGTGTCCATCCCTCTATCCCTTGATACCAATTTGTTTTTGGTAATGAATTGTTGGCTGATTTATGGAATATTTTTGTGAAGTTGTGGTATGCATTAGGGAAGCTCAAAGCGGAGAAAATTGCATGGAAAATAGCAGAAAACAAAGGATTCAAACTCTCAACAATATGTGCTCCTCTCATCACTTCCTCTAACTTGCTTCTCCACAATCCTACCCCTACTATTGCTTATCTCAAAGGTAATCAGTTCTTAAATTCATTCATATATCTAAGACTATACGTACATCAATCATATACAACTACACAAAATTTCATTTCTTTCTGTTCTTTTTTTTTCACCATAAACATTTTAGATATATATACCGTATATGTGAAGCTGCTGGTAAGCATTAAGGAAGCTTAAGACACAAATAGAAACGCACGACAGCACTAAAAATCAAAATGAAATGTCTTTAACTGTATTACTTAATTTGGAAAAACAATTCAACATGATCAGAAACTTTTTGAGATTATCAACAAGGACATGCGCCTACTATTCTGATTAATTTGTTCGCGACAAACTTTTTTGCATCTATATATGTGGATTAAGCCGACGACAAAATATTAAAAAGAATAACAACTTATTTCAAAAATCAAAACAATTACAGCATCATAAATAGCATAAGCATTTTTTTTTCTTTCTAAATGACTAAATGTTAAGAGTGCTTAAACTAAATATTCACTATTCCATATTTATATGTATTCTTGATTTTGTATAGGAGCCGAAGAGATGTATGAAAATGGTGTACTTGCTACAGTCGATGTTCACACGCTTGCGAAAGCGCACGTCCGAGTATACGAGGAAATGAACACGACCGTGTTTGGTAGGTACGTTTGTTTGGATAAGGTTATAACGCGGGAATACGAAGCAGAGGACTTGGCAAAAGAAACTGGCATTGATCTAGTCAAGATTCGTGGGGACAAATACTACTATTGCTACAGAGATAATTCGACACCGTTTAGCTTGTCCAACAGAAGACTATCTTCTCTAATGTCCAAATCTCCAATTAGCTGCAATGAATAAGGCTAAAGAATTGAAACAATCTTTATTCTTTGATTACATCTGCATTTGATATATATTATTGTTTTAAAAAGATTTCTGCATCTCAAGACAATGTAAAAACATCTGCATTTAATATTCCAAGACAATGCTATTTAATGGGTATTAATATATGTCTCAAAAATAAATTCTCTGTTTTCTTCTCCAACATGGACAAAGAATCAAATATTAAAGACAACTAGAGTTTGACCCGCGCCTTGCACGGGTGATATTTTCTCAATTTGATTTTATTAAAAGATGTCTATTTACATACAATTTTAGGAACATAGAGTGTTAGACAATTAAAAAAATGTCAATTTACATTAGACGAAATTTTGAGTGATGCATATTTTTTTAGCCTGGTTTGATTTTTGTCATCGTTTACAGTGTGGTAATCTAACATTTGCTTTAACAACAGTTTCTCCCTTTCCGAACCCACATATATATTAAATTTTAATACATTTAAAATAATTTTATATTTTGATAAATATAAAATGGCATATATATTTTATGTTTTTATCAATTTTAAATAACTAAAATAATTTAACTTATATGATAAGTTATTAGAATTTATTACGTTTAAAATTTTGATCAAACCAAAATATTAAAAATACGATTTAATTATTTAATTCAATTAAAGAATCAAATTAAATCGAATAAAAGAAATTTTAAAGATTTCCAAACATGGTAAATTTTTCTTTCCTATTTGTGATTATGGTTGATCATTATTTGGATCCTATTTTATAATAGGTTTTTGAACTATTATCCCAAAATATAATCATGTGGGACATTTAACATTTTTAGAGATTTGCTTCATTTTTAAAAATTCAAACCATAGCATATGTAGAAAAAAACTAATTTTTTTTTTTAAATATTTTGATGTGATGATATAATTTATTCTTGAAAGTAAAGCTAAACAAAAATGATAGATGAATAAATTAATTTTTAAACAATTAATATAATACAATTGAATAAAACTTTCCATATTTTACTGATTGATTGACTAATAAATAAATTTTCGTCATTACCAAATAAGGAAACTGAAAGAAAATAATTTTCATTAATAATTATTTTTCTGACTAAATTAATCATATATATTTCATTCTCTAACCAAATATGAATGGCATAACATGTAATTAGTCTAGTAATGTTTGTCTTAATTAAAACTAACCTTGAAAGTGAACCTGGTGTTGACACATCAGCATGACATTTCTGTTAATAACACATGAGACAAAGGTTTATTTTATAGTGTTTTCTCTTTTAATATATTAGGGATATAATTTATTACCTTTAAAATTTTGATCAAACCAAAATATTTAAAAATATGATTTAATTATTTAATTCAATTAAAGAACCAAATTAAATTGAATAAAATAAATTTTAAAGATTTTCAAACATGGTAAATTTTTCTTTCCTATTTGTGATTATGGTTGATCATTATTTGGATCCTATTTTATAATAGGTTTTTGAACTATTATCCCAAAATATAATACATTTAACATTTTTAGAGATTTGCTTCATTTTTAAAAATTTAAACCATAGCATATATAGAAGAAAACTAATTTTATTTTTTAAAATATTTTGATGTGATGATATAATTTATTCTTGAAAGTAAAGCTAAACAAAAATTATAGATGAATAAATTAATTTTTAAACAATTAATATAATACAATTGAATAAAACTTTCTATATTTTACTGATTGATTGACTAATAATTAAATTTTCGTCATTACCAAATAAGGAAACTGAAAGAAAATAATTTTCATTAATAATTATTTTTCTGACTAAATTAATCATACATTTCATTCTCTAACCAAATATGAATGGCATAACATGTAATTAGTCTAGTAATGTTTGTCTTAATTAAAACTAACCTTGAAAGTGAACCTGGTGTTGACACATCAGCATGGCATTTCTGTTAATAACACATGAGACAAAGTTTATTTTATAGTGTTTTCTCTTTTAATATATTAGGGATATAATTTATTACCTTTAAAATTTTGATCAAACCAAAATATTTAAAAATGATTTAATTATTTAATTCAATTAAAGAACCAAATTAAATCGAATAAAATAAATTTTAAAGATTTTCAAACATGGTAAATTTTTCTTTCCTATTTGTGATTATGGTTGATCATTATTTGGATCCTATTTTATAATAGGTTTTTGAACTATTATCCCAAAATATAATACATTTAACATTTTTAGAGATTTGCTTCATTTTTAAAAATTCAAACCATAGCATATATAGAAAAAACTAATTTTATTTTTTAAAATATTTTGATGTGATGATATAATTTATTCTTGAAAGTAAAGCTAAACAAAAATGATAGATGAATAAATTAATTTTTAAACAATTAATATAATACAATTGAATAAAACTTTCCATATTTTACTGATTGATTGACTAATAAATTAAATTTTCGTCATTACCAAATAAGGAAACTGAAAGAAAATAATTTTCATTAATAATTATTTTTCTGACTAAATTAATCATATATATTTCATTCTCTAACCAAATATGAATGGCATAACATGTAATTAGTCTAGTAATGTTTGTCTTAATTAAAACTAACCTTGAAAGTGAACCTGGTGTTGACACATCAGCATGGCATTTCTGTTAATAACACATGAGACAAAGGTTTATTTTATAGTGTTTTCTCTTTTAATATATTAGGGATGTTAGGAAAGTTGAAGCATTACCAAAAAAAAAATGTTAGGAAAGTTGAATTGGATTTAAAAACCAAAAAAATAAAAATAATTGGATTCATTGAACCGGTCTGGTTTACAAATTACAATTGAAACTAAGCGGGAAGGAGCGCCTCCAAAGAATTTCAAACTAAAAAAGTGAGAATTCTCATTTTCTTCTAAATAAATGAAATTAGATTCTTAATAAATTACAGATCTGCCACTGCCCTTTATTTGCCTTTCGCTGCTTTCCCTCTTCTCTTTCCCCCAAATTCATCATTTCCGTTTTCCGATCGAAGGTTTGGGTTTCTTCCCGAAATCTCACTTAGGGTTCCAAAGCGAACGATTTCTGATTCAATTTTCGTTTCTCTTTGTTGCTAGGGTTTTGGATTGCTGTGTGATTTAAGAGATGGGTCAGATCCAGTACTCGGACAAATACTTTGATGATACTTTTGAGTACAGGTAAGCTTTCAAATTCAATTCACTCTGGAGTTTTCGGATTTCTAATCATCGCGTTTGTTTCTCTCTCGCAGGCACGTCGTACTTCCTCCTGAAGTTGCCAAGCTCTTACCGAAGAATCGTATTCTATCGGAAGTAAGCTTCCTCCTCTACTTAATCGATTTTGGTAGAATTGTTGATTGTGATATAATCACTGTGGTATTCTCATGGAATTGTTGATTGCGATGTAATCCTTGAATTACAGTAAGGCTATGTGATTTGTCGATTTCTCGTTTACATGTTTAAGAAAGTTTTGAGAAATTCAACTTTGGAATTTCGAATAACTAGTTTTGGCTTAGAATTTGAAGTTGCTCATTCGTGGCTCTGTGGTTTTCTTTTGCCCAGATTCGATTGAAAAAGACTATTATACTCTTCGTGTTTATCATTTCTGTAAAAGAAGCATTTCTTGAAACTAGTCTTGGTAACAATGGCCATCGCTGTTACAACATCTAACAATTTTGACTGCATACATGTGAAATCAAAATTACACATAGCTCTTGCTTAAACTGTTTTGACTTTTCTGCCTTCTCTTCTGCTGCATTAGGTTCTGGATCATCTTCTTTTTCCGTAAAAGATTACTATGTAGCTTTTGAATATCTGGTTTGAAGTTTGATCGAGAGGTGAAGTAAACAGTTTTTGCAATTTTGGTATATGCAGAGTGAATGGCGTGCAATAGGAGTCCAGCAAAGCAGAGGATGGGTTCACTATGCAATTCATCGTCCTGAGCCACACATCATGCTCTTCAGGAGGCCTCTCAACTACCAGCAGGAGCATCAAGCTCAGCATGGGATTGCTAAGTAGAATCATCACCAATAACATATCTGTTTATGTCTCTCGTAAACAACTACATTCCCCTTGTTCCCTTTTCTTTGTTTTATGTTCATGAGTTCTCTCTCAGTTGAGAATTATGTGAGTTTGTAGAATCAAGCTTTTTATGTTATGTAAACTCCTTCTTAACCTTGAGTTTGTTTGGATCTCTTTAATTGTTAAGCTGTTATTTCATCGCTCTATTGTGGTTTTGTGCTCATCCATACATGTATTTTAGTTTTGAGATATCTCTGGAAACAAGACTTGTTCGGATGAAATCTATTTGAGCTTTACTCCTCCATACTGTTTTCAGGTTTTACAGCAACTGTCTTTCTCAACATAGATGTTCCATGGAAGACCATCACCGAGTAGTCTTGTCTATATTCATTCACCTAAACCTACACACAAAGACAAATGTGTGTATCTAGAGATGTGATTCAATAGGGAGTTGATATAAGTTTATTGACCAGTTTTATAGATACACATAGACATAGATGCCTCCTCTTCGAACATTTTGGTGAAACCAAATTTGTCAGTCCATATGGATTTTGCTTCATCTGCTGCTGGTCGTACGAGATGCTTCATCTTCATCTAGCGGGTTTACATTATATTATACTTTTTGGATTTTGTATGTGAAAACGAAATAACTTAACTTAAGTTAACAAAGAGATGAGAGATCTTTAATTTGCAAGAATAGCCTCCACTTAAATATTCACAACTCTCAAATCAGAAACGAACACAAATATAAATAAGATATAAAATCTGATTAATGTCTTAATGGCTTGTAAGTTGTATGGCTCTTTCCTTTTGAATTGGTTTGTCGGAGTAGTACTCTGCAGATTTGCTTAAATTAAGATAAAATACGTTGATAACATCACTTAGCATGGAGGTTGTCATTTATTTTAGAATGCTTTTGTTTGGCATAGGCAGGTCTGTGAAATCGGCTAGAGACTTGTCATCTTGGAGAAGAAGCTTCAGGTTTACTATCTCGTATTAACCTAGTAAACCATGCGATGAAATCGATGAGCACAAAACCACAATAGTGGGGCGATGAAATGAGAGCTTTAACCATTAAAGAGATCCAAACAAACTCAAGGTTATGAAGAAGCTGAGTCACATAACATAAAAAACTTGATTCTACAAACTCATATAATTCTCAACTGAGAGAGAACTCATGAGCATAAACAAACAAAAGGAAACAAGGGGGAATGTAGTTGTTTACGAGAGACATAAACCGATATGATAATGGTGATCATTCTACTTTTGAGCTTGATTCTCCTGCTGGTAGTTGAGAGGCCTCCTAAAGAGCATGATGTGTGGCTCAGGACGATGAATAGCATAATGAACCCATCCTCGGCTTTGCTGGACTCCTATTGCACGCCATTCACTCTGCATATACCAAATTGACACACAAAGACTAGTGTTTACTTCACCTCTTGATCAAAATTCAAACCAGGTATTCAAAAGCTACTGGGATTGTCTAGAACATCTTCATCATAATACCCCGTTTCAATTTTTAAATTTGTAAACAAGATAATGGTAGCACTATAGTAATCTTTCAAGGAAAAGAACATGATCAAGAACATGGAGAGTAATGATGCAGCAGAAGAGAAGGCAGATATGTCAAAGCAGTTTAAGCAAGAGCTATGTGTGAAGCCAAATCTCTGACTTTTGTTTTCAAATGTATGCAGTCAGAAGTGTAAGATGTTGTAACAGCGATGGCCATTGTTACCGAGAAGATGCTTCTACAGAAATAGTGTTTTTGTATTTGCAAAAGCTGTAATCGAATCAGGGCAGAAGAAAATCACAGAGGCACGAATGAGCGACTTCAAATTCTAAGCCATAACTACTTATTCAATTTTCCAAACTTGAATTTCTCAAAACATGTAAACGAGAAGTCGAAAAATCACATAGCCTTGAAGTGATTCTAGGACTAGATCACAATCAACAATTCCACGAAAAACGATTTAAGTAGAGGAGGAGGAAGCTTACTTCCGATAGAATACGATTCTTCGGTAAGAGCTTTGCAACTTCAGGAGGAAGTACGACGTGCCTGTGAGAGCAAAAACCAGAAACAGACGCGATGATTAGAAATCCAGAAGAATCCATTAAAACGGGATGAGAAGCGAACTGAAATTGAAAGCTTACCTGTACTCAAAAGTATCATCGAAATATTTGTCCGAGTACTGGATCTGACCCATCTCTTAAATCACAAAGCAATCCGAAACCCTAACAGCAAAGAGAAACGAAAATGGATTAGAAATCGTTCGCTTTGGAACCCTAACTGAGAGGAATCGGGAAGAAACCCAAACCTTCGATCGGAAAACGGAAATGATGAATTTGGGGGAAAGAGAAGAGGGAAAGCAGCGAAAGGCAAATAAAGGGCAGTGGCAGATCTGTAATTTATTAAGAATCTAATTTCATTTATTTAGAAGAAAATGAGAATTCTCACTTTTTTAGTTTGAAATTCTTTGGAGGCGCTCCTTCCCGCTAGCTTCAATTGTAATTTGTTAACCAAACCGGTTCAATGAATCCAACTATATATTCTTCAACTTTCCTTAAAAGAGGGCAATCTGGGCGGGCTTTAAATATTTAGGCCCATTATCTGGCGGGTAGAACCGTTTGGGCTAACGGGTTAACTGGCATCGGTCACACGGGTTTACGGCGAATGCATGTTCTCAGCTCAATCGCGCCAGTGCATCGATTAATACAGAAGGTTTGTGAGTTTCATCTTCTTTGATTTGATGATTAAAAACCAATTCAGAAGTGCCTCTTTTTTATAATTACTTTTGCTTTATTTTTACATTTTGTCTGTTTGCTCTGAATCCAGATTTGTGGAGAATTACAACTTCTGAATTATGCTTTGAATGCGATCGATTGTTGGGTGAAGGAAAATGGTTTACCTGGATTACACTTTGGAATTTTGTTTGAGTTCTAGCCATACTGATATAACCACACTATACCGAATTTTAAGATGAGTCACTTTTGACATCTCTTACAAAAAATGTTCACGGTTTCAGTGATACACATTTCTTTGATCACGGTTTTAGTGATACACATTTCTCATACAAAAAATGAACACAAATAAGATGTACAATCTTTTTAATATGTCATGGTTCAGTACTTTTCTTTTAGGTTGGTTTGTTTAGAGTATAGTCTACAGATTTGTTTAAGGGAAAATATGTTGATAACTAACTTAGGATGGAGGTTGTCATTTATATTTTACAATGCTTTTGATTTGGCATTGTTTATAGTTCTTGAATCAAAATGAGAAGTCGTTGTTCATTATGGACAAAAAGCTAGTATGTTGATCCACCTAACAGATTCTTTAAGCATCATCAACCGACCACAAAGACTAGAATTCACGATTTCAAACAAAAAACAAAGTGGTCTCAGACATCCAAGGAAGGATAAAAACATCATAAGCTCTCAAGCCCGGCGAAAGGCGAAAGCCTTAGGCGGCAACTGCGAATGTTTTGAGAAACAAGCCTTAATGTTTATCATCATCGACCAAAATATGGACTATCAAAGCTAAGAAATTTTTTCCCATCTTAAAATGATCAGCGAGAAACCAATTGAATATGGAATAAAAAAAAGAATTGGAGAAAAGGGGTAGTGCTCATATTCTATGGGTGTAATGTGAGTCTATCAAGCCGATGGCTTTCAGTACGAGGAATTACTTTTACAATCATCGCATTAAACCCAATTCCATCTCCAATAAAATCAAAAACAAAAAAAAAATTCAATATTAAAAAAAATTTAGTGGCTCAGAGTTTTGCATAATGTGCTCAAGGAAGAGTTTATCAGACTCTTCTCATACAAGAGGTGTCAGAAATATTTAGCATTAATCATCCTCGCCAGAAAACCAAACCAAAATTAAAACGAATCATAAAATTCCGACAAAAGCAATTAGATTCCAAAAAAAACTAAAGCAAAGTGAAAGAAATAGATTTTGACAAAAAAAAGGGTAGTGCTCATATTCTATGGGTGTAATGTGAGTCTATCAAGCCAACGGCTTTCAGTACGAGGAATTACTTTTACAATCATCGCAACCAACCCAATAATTTCGAGATCAGAAAACAAAAGTACAAACAATAAAAGAAATTCTCAAAAGAAAAAAGGAGGCTCAGAATTTTTGCATAATGTGCTCAAAGAAGAGTTTATCAGACTCTTCTCATACAAGAGGTGTCAGAAATATAAAGCATTAATCATCCTCGCCCCAAAAACCAATACTTTCAAAAACAACGATTACAAAAAAACAACGATTACAAAAAAACCACTTAACAGAGATCTAACTAGCAAACCAGAGAAACAGAAGCGGCGGAGAAGAGAGGATTTAGAATTAGGTTTTGCTTTGGTCAATGATGGAAAAGGACAAGAACCGCGAACCGTATTTATAGATACTAATTGGGCTTATTCCATTGATGAAAGCCCATTAAACGGTATCATCTCGTTTACGCTCTTAAGATTATTTGTGGAGTTTATTTTCAGTGTGTCAGTCACTGGCCCATTGGGCCTACAAAAATGAACCACATAACAAATGTCAACGCTTTTGGTTCTCCATAAATAAAAAAAAGTCTCAGGCTTTGAATTGAAAGTTGAAACTGTGCATCTCCTAAAAGCTAGAGTCTTCTCTTCAACTACAATAAACAAACATGATCCTATAATCAAAAGACTTTAAGACGAACGGACAATCATCTTGCTTACCTTGTCCAGCAAGTTTCTTGATCCATCTACAAGTTTCCTCTTCAATTCTTCTGTAATCTCTCCCTCTGATTGATCCAGCAATCCTCTCATCTCCTCTAGCTTCTCTTTCAAACACTCTATTTCCATTACACCCTCTCTACCTCCGGTTTCATCTTCTTCAGTCTTGATAAATACCTCAACACCTGAAATCCCCTTCTCATCTTCTCTCTTTCTCTTCTCCATTTCTTCATTTCTGGTTTGCTGCTTCTCTTCATCTGAAATGTTTCTCTTGTGAATGTTGCTATTGGCCCCATCATGATATGTAAAGCTTCGGTAAATGGACACAAACTCTCTTATCATTTCACTCGAGCTATTATCCTCTTCAAAATATTCTGTACCAAGAGCTGCTTCACGGATTAGCTTCAGCATTTCCTCTGGTGTAGCTCCAAATCTCACGAGATTGATCACCTTTTCATCTGTATTCTTCGTCATTCGCTCTGTTACTTTGATCTGACTTGACTCAGACTCGATCTTGATCCTTCTCCCTCTCAAACCAAAATCTGTCATGTACTCAGGAGACAGATACTTGCTTTTCTTCCTCTCCCTCTTACCTGTTTGCATCAAACTCTCGCCACTTCCACTGTTCATTTCAGCAACTGGAGAAACCTCAACCTTTACCCTTTTGCAGAGTGAAGCCAATGGAGTTAACAAATCAATAGCTATTTCCTCCTTCTTCTCACTCTCTTCCAAATGGTTTGAGTCGTTTGATTCTTCTCTTCTCTCAACCCCATCATCATCATCATCCACACACTTTCTGTTCTTCCTCTTCCTACTCTTGCCATTACTAACTTCTTCCACTTGCTTCATATCACCGTTTTCAATCTTAGAAACCTCACTCAGTCTTCTCCTCAAATTAGTAGAGCCAGTAGTTGCTACATCATCAACATCAACTTTACTAACTTCATCACCAAACTTCCTCTTCTTACTAGCAATCATCACAGAGCACTTTCTCAATGATCTCACCTGGCAAGAAGACTTGTCAAGAACTTCATCTTCTCTGTCTTCAAGTCCTATGATATATCCCTCTTCACCAAACTCAGCCAAACCAAACCTTCCTCTACGCCAATACAAAGCCGATATCTTCCTCCTCAAAACCTCAGTCTCTACCAAATCACTGAAACCAACCGTCACCGCAAGGCTTTTAACATCTTCAAGAACTATGCCAGGTTTTTCAAGAACCAAAGAACACACAATCTCTCTTCTAACACTAGGCACAAGAACTCCTCTTCTTATCCCGGAATTCACAGCTACAGGAGTAGTACTAACCAGAGCCGCCTTATCACAGACCAACAGATGCTCAACATGTTCACCAATCTCTCTCACAGCTTCTTCCACAGCTCTGAGAAAGCCTCTTGAACCACTCGTCTTGGAAAACTCTTTGAAATTGTCCAGAAACGGTTTCAGTTGCGATGGATTGCACCAGGCGAAATTCTTCTCATCCCCAGAATACGCCACAAGTAATCTACCTCTCTCGATTTGCTTCAAAGCCAAGTCTGAAGCATCTGATGAATCATAAACCTTCCCGGGCCACCATTTATGACAATTGACTTCTTCTACCCACACAAAGTCTCCCACTTGGAACCCATTCTCTTCTTCTTCTTCTTCATCTTCATCGTCATTCGCTTCTTCTTCTTCAACTTCATCGTCATTCTCTTCTTCTTCTTCTTCTTCATCTTCATCTTCATCTTCATCGTCAATCTCTTCTTCTTCATCTTCATCTACATCTTCAAACTCTTCTTCATCTTCATCTTCAAACTCTTCTTCTTCTTCAAAATTATCTCTTTCCTTCGAATTCACTAACGAAGAAGCTTCACTCATCACACAATCATCGATTGGTCCAGAGTCGTTAACAACATTCTCCATCTTAGCATCGTTTTCCTTCAAATTGTCATCAGAACCACCGTTCAGGTGACCTAAAACAGCTGGCTCTCCGTTTCCAGAAACCCTAGAACCGGTCGATCCGAAATTCCCCATCGTCTCCTTCTCTCAACAAAACCTAGACTACAAGAAAAGCAAACTCAACATTCAGAAAACAACAACTATCCAAAATCAGACATTAAACTTTATAGAAGAAAAAAGGAGGGTTTTTTTCATGAGAAAACACGCAAAGTTTACACCTTTAAGGAGAAATTAGAAAACCAATTTACCTGAAAAACAGGGGAAGCGGGAAATTTCGAGTTTCGAGCAGCGAATCTAGATACACCTTCTTCCTCGTTTCCTGCGGCGCAAAGTTTTCGTTTTTCGATTTTCCCAAAACAATTAGGAAAAAAGTTGAATTTGTGACTAATGCTTTTTGCTTTGTGTATCTATTTTATTCAGGGAGATATCTTCCCATATTGGTTTCGTTTTAGCTTTTTTTTGTCGTACGTTGTTTACATAATCTTAAAAGTTAAAACACTTGTTTTCTGACATGTACACGATAACACGAAGATTGAATCTAATAAAAATGTAGAAACAACGTCAAACTCGATTTTCAACCTCTCTTTTCGTTTCTTCTGCCAATCCGATTTTAGCGTTTGGTTTCAATCGCAGTAGACTAATACATAAACGCAACCATATTTTGTTCTTCTCAGCTAGGCATTTCAACAAACACGTTATGTGCAGCAAATGAATCACTTTGTCGAAAGCTAAATCCGTAATGGGAAACGAAATTGATTCAAATTACAATAATTTCTCAACAATTCCAAACGCAAACTATACTAACAACACAAAACAAGACCCACAAATTCCAAGAAAAAACACATTTTTTTCAACTTATAAAACTTAAGCAATTGAAACCTTAGCACCAGCTTCTTCGAGAACCTTCTTGGCTTCCTCAGCTTCATCCTTCGTCGCGCCTTCCTTGAACTTCTTCGGCAATCCTTCGATGAGCTCCTTCGCCTCCTTCAAGGCCAAGCTAGTCAAAGCTCTAACCGCTTTGATCACTGAGATACGAGAACTGCTGGGTACTTCGTTGATAATCACGTCGAATTCGGTCTGCTCTTCCACTACAGCCGCCGCAGCACCGTCACCCGGAGCAGCGACAGCCGCCGCGGCTGGGGCTAAAGAGAGTGGCGAGACGCCGAATTTGTCCTGGAGGTAGTCGACGAGGATGCGGGCTTCTTCGAGGGTGAGGGATGAGATCTCGGATCCAATCTTCTCGATTTTCTCAGGAGCTTCGACGGCGGCAATGGGACGGATGTTGATTGCGCGGTGGCTGAGGGTGGAGGAAGAAGAAGCGCCAAGGCGGAATGGGAATTCGATTGCGTTGGGTCGAGAAGGGAAGCCATGGGCGGAAGCGGAAGTGGTGAAAGCAGAGGAACGGATTGTGGTTGCGATGGCGAGAGTCGTCGATGCCATTTTTCACACTTTCTCTTGGGGATTTGATTTGTGTGTCTCTGCGAGTGTGTTTGTTTGTACGAGAGAGCTGAAGAAGATGAGAGGATAGAAAAACCAAGGATAAGGGGTAATTTCGACAATTTAAAGAAAACGTACGATTGCTATCATGCACCTATAGATGAAAGTTGGACGGGATTTTCTTTTTTTTGACGAAAATAACCTTGAGAAGTTAAAAAGGGAGGGGCGTTCCGAGAATCGAACTCGGGACCTCTCGCACCCAAAGCGAGAATCATACCACTAGACCAAACGCCCTCACTGATCGAAATGGTTAGTTTACGTTTATATTTGTCTACTAATACTATAATCACAAGATCATCAACAATATCTTATATCCTGTATCTAAACAAAGAAACATGATTACCTTGTATCAAATATTTCTTTTGGGTTGGAAATGTTCTTTTTGTGGCAACTTCAAGTTATCAACTTCACCTCAGGAGCCAGGACAACCCTTGCGAAAAGAGGTTTATATTCACCTGACTCGTGCTGCTATATAGTATCAAATCTGCTCCGGAATTAGGTCACATGCCTTTGTGTATTGTGAATGAGTGAAAGGTTTTGTGACCATATTCACTCCTTGTACATTTACACTCTATACCCTTATTTTATCACCAACTGATGATGTTTGGTTGTTGAGGTTTCTTAAGGTGGTGAAAATGATCAAGAAAGGTTTTTGATACGATCCAAGTTTGGGAGATGGGCTTATTTGGCCCATGGTATCTCATTCTCTAGAATTTAATTATTGTTGATCAGTCAATTGGATAGTAGCATCTCGGAGAACTTCATCTTCTTCCCCTCCCCCCTTACTTCTTCCTCTTCGATTCTTTAAGACAGTCCCAAATAAGCATATTACGTACCAAGCTACCTTCGATTGTGATTTGTGACTATGACTATACTTATTGAACGTCAAATACTGTATGTCTCACATACATCACTATCTAGCGAAATTAAACAGGTATTCGTTTAGATAGTTCTACGGATCAGACACTGCAAAGATAGTTGATTTCACTAATTTGTCACTAAAAAAAACTGATTCTGAAGCTGGATAGTGCAACCCAAATAGTATATATTATATATGCGATATAAATGAGCTTTATAAGAAACACAAATACGAAAACTGAGATAACAGCTTAACCATTAAAGAGATCCAAACATGCTCGGGGATAAGAAGAAGCTGAGTTACATAACATAAAAACCACAGCTCCCTCGTGTGTCAGTGAGTGTGAGTGACTCTCTCTAGCCAAGGCATTTCCAACAATTAACACAACATTATCTCCGGCTAACGAAACGAAGCAGGCCAATTGCTAAAATCAGTTCCGGGAAACGAAGTACGTTCAAATTACAATAATTTCTCAAAAGCTGAATCAACAATTCCAGACCCAAACTATGCTAACAAGTAACAACACAAAAAAAAACATACATTCCAATAATTTTTTAAAAAACGTTAAGCAATGGAAACCTTGGCGCCAGCTTCTTCGAGAACCTTCTTGGCTTCTTCAGCTTCATCCTTCGTCGCGCCTTCCTTGAACTTCTTCGGCAACCCTTCGATGAGCTCTTTCGCCTCCTTCAACGCCAAGCTAGTCAAAGCTCTAACCGCTTTGATGACTGAGATACGAGAACTGCTGGGCACTTCGTTGATAATCACATCGAATTCAGTCTGCTCTTCCACTACAGCCGCCGCACCACCACCGTCTCCCGGAGCAGCGACAGCCGCTGCGGCTGGGGCTAAAGAGAGTGGCGAGACACCGAACTTGTCCTGGAGGTAGTCGACGAGGATGCGGGCTTCTTCGAGGGTCAGAGACGAGATTTCCGATCCAATCTTCTCGATTTTCTCCGGAGCTTCAACGGCGGCAATGGGACGGAGGTGGGTTGCGCGGTGGGTCAATGTGGAAGACGAAGCGCCGAAGCGAGACGGAAATTCGATTGCAGAGGGTCGGGAAGGGAAGCCATGGGCGGAAGCGGGAGTGAGATAAGACGAGGAACGGATTGTGCTTGCAATGGAGAGAGTCGTCGCTGCCATTTTCACTCTTTGGGCTTCTTCGGATTTGTTTTGTGTCTCTCTGTTTTCGACTGGTTTAATTTTGTACGAGTGTTGACGAAGATGAGGAGATAGAAAAACCAAGGATAAGGGGTAACTCGGACAATTCAAAAAAATCGTACCCTTGCTATCATGCGCATAGATGAAGTTTTAAAATAATAGGGGCGTTCCGAGAATCGAACTCGGGACCTCTCGCACCCAAAGCGAGAATCATACCACTAGACCAAACGCCCTTATTGATTTAGCTGCTTGTATAACTTTCTTATAGCTCTAATGATACTAACCGCAAGATTATCAGCACCATTCCATCCTTAAACTTTGAATCAAATCTTGTACTTTGTAAAGTTTGTAGTGAAACAATTCTGTATTTCAAAAGAAAGATATAATAATCGTGTAACAATGTAATCACATCGAGTAGTTTCCCACATTTCTCCCTTCTATATTTTCCCCACCAATGCTACAAACAACAGCAAGTTCCCATTTCCAATGAATCCCAAAACCCCCACCATTTTTAAAAGCCTGCAAAAGAGGTTTTCAGTTTTCACCATCTACGGCGTCTCCTACCATACCAAAACGCAAACGCAGCCACAGATGCAGCCACAACAACGCCAGTCGCCGCGTGCCACAAATGCAAAGGCTTATCCATCATCACCGCTCCTGAAGACTGCCTCACCATCTCAGACCTCTGAACCTCCTTAACTTCCGCAGCTATCTGCTGACTCACCACGGTCTGAGCAAACTCGAGTCCTCTTCCCAATTCTTCCAAATCAATCACAGCTGGTTTTAGTTTTGTCGCCTTGGAGATAGTTTCGTATTCTTCTTTAGTCCCTCCTTCAAGAAACGACCCAACAAGGTGACCCTTTTTCACCCAATACGCTCCAAACGCTTTGCCCTCTTCAAACTCCCCAAAGTGTACAACTTCACCTGTAGGGTCTCCATAGAATTGCCATGAGAAGGCGAACACCCTTGAGTAGAAAAACGGCAAGTAGTCAAACTCTCCGGTCTTGTCTGGCTCCATGATGGCTGAAACTACGTGCCGTGCGGATTTCCTAGCCGAGTCCACGTGCTCAAGCCTCCTCATGTCGCCAAATAGTTTCACTGGAAATGTAGCTACATCGCCTATTGCGTAAACCGAGCTGTCACTTGACTGCATTTTGCCGTTTACTTTTATCCCTCCCTTCTCTATTGTTAACTGTCCTTCAAACAAGCTTGTGTTTGGACGTATTCCGATTCCAACCACAACCAAATCTGCTGGTAACTGGCTCCCATCTTTGAGATTAACCCCTGTAACCTGCAAATCGAAATCCCAAGAAGCTCATATCAATGAACAAACACACCAAACAATCCTCAAACACACCAAAGATTGATTATTTCCATCTTTTAGTTCTATGCATAGAAGCAAAGTACCAAACATCTTTCAAGTTGAATCTCAAGCTAAAGAAAATATTTAACCTTTTTATTGGAGTCAAACTCAAATGATGTCAAAACCGTTCCTTTGACGAATTTCACTCCTTTAGCCCTATAAAAATCTTCATACAAACTTGCAATCTTGGGCGTAAAGAGACGGGCCACTGTCAATTAGAAACTGAAAAAGGTCAAGCCAACCACACAGACACAAGCTTTCTATTTTACACGCAAGTCAGAGTAAAAAAATCGAGAGTACTTACTGCAGTGAGCCTCTGGAAAAACCATGGTCACATTAATTTTGTTGATCACTAAAGATGCAGCACACTCCATGCCAATATAGCCACCGCCGATGACAACAGCATTACCATTGGAGCTTGATTCCATGGCAGTGGCAAGCCTATTTGCATCGCTCAGATCTCTTAAATAACAAACATTTTCAGCATCTGATCCTTCCACCCCAAATTCTTCGAGCTTCAACGCCTGCTTGCACAAGCCACATGTGACAAGAATAAGGCTATGACTTTAACAGTTCTAAGTTCTAAGCTTTCAAATAGCACAAATCCGTTTAGCAATATTCAGAGGAGTGAGCTGATACTGCATCTAACAGTCATTCAATCAACTTAGGACTTCAATGATAATAAGTAATAACAGACTGTAAAATCTCAAGGACGATAATATCATATCTATTATTGTGCAAATCCATACCCTGGCACCTGTTGCAACGATCAAGAATTTGTAACTAATAGTCTCCCCGGTGCTCGATAAAAGAGTCTTCCTCCTCACATCAACGGACTTAACACGAGTTCCAAGGACCAACTCAATTCCTGACAAAAATATTTTACAAAAAACTGTCAGAAATCACTCTCATAGTCGTAGCCCAAGTAAAGTAGTACTTTCTCAAAAATCAAGAGTGCAGACGTAGTTACCATGCTCCTTGTACCATTTTGGTGTGAGCTTCTCGTCATTAGCTCCAACACAAGTGTGGAAAGAAGGAAGCCGTGCAGGAGCTGCAGATACAAAGCCTTATGAGTAACATAACTAAATTTCTTAGCTTCTCCAAACTCCAAATGCAGAAAACGTAAGTTACCAGGTTTCTCTTACCTTCTGGCAGCAGAAAACCTTTGCTTAACGCGGGCCTCTCGTATGGTGCAACCTAGAGAAAAGTCAACACAACAGCTAATTACTTACACAGCGAAACAAACATACGATTCTTGCAAGCTACTTATGAGACTCAATGTAACGACATCCATATAACTTCACTATAATAAAAAATTCCACCATATCTTGGATTCATTTCAGCGTCCTAATTTCACATATAACCTAAGCATGAATTGCAATTAAGACTCAGTGCACATGAACTTCAAAAATCTTGAAGGTATCCACACTAAGTACGTGTACTAGCAATTAAACCCTATTAGTATAAAGAATCAGAGAAGCTCTAGCAGTAAGGGACAGAAGAACAGAGAACAAGCTAATCAAATAATCATCAAACCACCAAATCCAAAACGAAATCCAAATAAACTTTGGATGATCAACGCTAAGAACTATCGAAACTAATGACAGAAAAACCAACCACGGAGTCAGTGAAAAATTCAGGTGAGAGAGCTAATAAGTAATAAATACTTCCTTGAAGGAAGCAATAAAGGACGGGCCACCAACAACATCAAGATAGGAAAAAGCAAAGCATAGATTCTCCTCTCACTATCAAATAACAAAAGTCAAATCTATTCATGAGAGAAAATGAGAGAGAGAGATTTGGAGTGCTTACGGGTTCTTCAGAAATGATGCAGAGTTCTCCTTCGGAGACACCTTTCCGGGTGAATTCGAGAGCTGCATAACCAGCAGCAACACCTCCTCCGAGAATTACATACACGAACGCTCTTCCCATGGCGCTTAGTTTCTCGCCAAAATCCTTAACATGTTATGTATTTTTAATTTTCCCGAGAAAATGATTTTTTGAGGCGAATAGAAATTTTGTTCTGTTATCGGATCTTTTCCACCAGTGAATTGATGATATTCGACGATTGTGTTGTTAAACTACGATTGTACCCCTCCTTGACCTCCTTATGAACGAAAGGTGAAGATTAAGTTGAGAAAAGGATTACGCTAGATCTGGACCGTCCATTTCTGGCACAAGTTATACAGTGGGGCCCAGCTTAGCTCTTTGCTTGCACGACTTGCTTGGCCCATCATCATTGGTAAAGAAAAATAATGATAAAACAAAATCAAATCGTCACAACGAAATTGCTAAACTATATGTAGATGCATCTAATTTGAAAACTTGAAATCTGATTTGTATATAGCGACACCGCACCTTAATTCATTGATCATCAAGTAGAATTTGATCGTACATTATCGTTGATTCTGGTGTTCAAAGAAACATTTTGTTTTGGCAGAAAAATATTATCTTACTCTTATGATAAGATTTCATAGATTCAACTGGTTCGATTCTCTTGTGAGGTATAACAAAATTACAACTTGTAGACTTCGAAGATGCTGAAAAACAAAGATATGGCAAATTAGATTAAGCCACGTGTCGGGACCATGAGGTGGTTGGTATTGGGAAGTGTGGTCGAGATGAGGATATGATGATGGGCGAAGAATTGAATATACCGCTAAGACAAAACTAAGCTTTTATCGTGTAAGACTGTTCTTGGAGTTTAGGCTCCATATCTCTGCCAAGTGGCTCATACTTATTAATCCTCTTTTTTCTTCCTATAATATATTACAGAAACATGAAATAATTGTTAATTTTTATGAAATGGTAGGAGTAGCCGAGTAGGACGGAGACCTATTTGAAAAAAACAAAAAAAAAACCACAATGTTTTTCTGATTCTCTCTTCCAAACTGAACCTGTAAGTACTAACACATGTATCGTTTTTATTTCAGAAACACGTAAATGCTCATATTGAGATGTAACTACAAGGAACACGTAACAACACTATTAGTATTTGTCTATTTGATAGTAAGGAACAAAGACGAAGAAACTAAAAAGAAGTAACTCATCTGATTCAACCATTCACAACAGAAAATACTGAGTCGGATTTACCACTTGGGCCTTCTACCAATATATATGGGCCTTCTCTCACAAGCAGGCCGTAAAGTTAAAAGACAGCACACTGTAAAGAACAACAAAAGTTCATAAAATGCGATATATTTTCAGAATTTAGTTCATAACATTATTTTTTTATAGATATACCAAAACAAACAAAATATAATTGCATTAGTCTTTCTTTTTTCGCAATCCATTTTGTTATCTACGCTACTTATACTACTAGACTACTAGTTACTCATACATCACTGTCACTGGTAGTATCGAGGATGGTCGAATATCTCTTAGAGACGACTAAGAGCATGTGTAACGCAGGGCGCTTAATGCAGCTCTAAGCAAAAATTTAATGCAAAAATAAAAGAAAAAGGAGAATCCGACGCTTATCCAGGTGTGAGAAGCGTCGAAGCTTACGTGCCACGTGGCAGCAGGTTATTGGCTCATCGTTAATGAAGAGAAACAAAACTCTTTTTTCTTCTTCACTTTCCTCTTTCGATTCTCTCTCCTCTCTCTCACTACTCCGCTGCTCTTCAAAGGCCATATGGTGATTCGATTTCGATTGGAAAGCTTCTCGATTTCCAGTGAGAAATTGGTCCATTTATCAATGGCGGATTGGAAATTTCGGTTCCTTGCTCTTTCAAAAAACTCCGATCCTTTCAAAGTCGGAATTTGGAATTGGTAATCAATCACCTCCTCCTTTTTAACTCTCAAAATTATGATTGATTCTGTTTCTGGATATGAAAGCATCTGTCTATAGAGAGGAATCGTTATCTCTCAGTGAGGCTTTTCCCAGAACTTTCTCAGAGTTTCCAAAGAGCAACCTCTGTTGCTAAATTTGTTCTTCGCGTCTCCAACGTTGGCCCCAATTGCAGATTCTACATCTCTCCCGGTATGTATAGTCTCTTGATTCGAGTTCGTTACATGTGGAATTTGAATTATAATGTGGAAACTGAATTAGGGGTTTTCAGAAAAAAAATATATGATTAAAGATGAGTAGTACCTTATATGATCCTTTGTATTGTGTGGTGCAGTGTATGATAAACTGATTCGTACAATAGACGATTGTGTGTGGCATGTGGATTCCAGCTTCCACGGCCGATTCACCATTGATTTTGAGTTTCTGGAACTCAAAATCTCCCCTTTGAATGTAAGTTGTTTAGCTGCAAAGTTTCATAACTCTAGCCTTCATTTTGATCACAAATCAAATCAAAATAAAATCACAGGGTGGTGAAGCGTCTCCTGTTTGGCCAAACGATACAACAATGCAATCAATCTCAACACAAACGACTCTCAAATGCTTATCCCGGATGCTAGAAGAAAGCATCCTATCGGACGTCACAATCCCAAATCCACACAGCCGACGGTACGCTCTCCGCTCACAACGCCATCCTCTCGGCTAGCTCAAACGTCTTCAAAATCATGTTCCACCACGACCTCAAGGAGAAAGTCAAAGGTAAGATCTCTGTTTACATAACTGTGTTACGCAGATAACTGCATATTCCATCTAAGCATGAACAATTGTTAACTTGTGCAGGTGCCACGCACTTGTGGTCTCTGGTGATGGTCGTTATTAATCAAAACACATCACTTGGGGTTGTGGAAACTCAGCCATTCTCAGGTAAAAAGATGAATCCTCCTTCCACTAATAGATTAATCAAAACACATCTCTTGTTTCTCTAAGCAAGGATTGTGTTGTTTTAACTTGGAAAATGCAGTGGTGGATGATAAGTTTGTCAAGGAACCAGTGAAAATGCAGATGCAGATTGAAAATACTAACAGATGCAGAAGTAATCGCACATGTTTTTCAGTAGACCGAACAAAGGAGATTTTGTAGAGATAACAAGCTTGTGCAGAGAGTTGTTTGTTTGATATAGAAGTAAAAGTACTATAGATTTACACATAATTTTTTTGTAGAGACAACAAACTTGTGCATATAATTTTTTGTAGGAGAAAACAAACTTGTGCAAATAGTTTTTTTTAAGCACCCCTATAAGCACTCTCCATTGGAGCAGAGAAAACATATAATTTTTAATAGTGTTGCTTAACCCAATTTTAATAATAAAAAATCTTGTAAGCACTTTAATAAGCACTCTGCGTTATACATGCTCTAACAATTGTATGAACCAAATTTATTTATCCTTTTTGTATAAATGATTTAATAATTAATTACAGGTTATCTACTAAGTATAAACAACAGCTCGAAAATAATCAATTCTTCTTGGATAGATGTGCCGACTTCAACATTATCTGAAAAACTATGTCAAACTCATCGAGACGGGAACAAATTGTTCCTGCTATATATAGAAAGTACAGCTAAGTCATAAGGCTAGAACAATGTTACAAAATACAAACAAAGCAAAAAAAAGAAGAAGATAAAAAAACTCAATTCTTCCACGTTTATTTATTTGTATCTTATATATAATTAGGGAGTTGCTCTCTCCATTTAGAGTGTCCACATCAGCACAAAAACATTAAATTGTATTTAAAATATTTTAAATATATGACTATTCATATTTCTTTACATTTATTCATATTTAATAAAAATATACAAATTAATTAATTAATAGAAAGTATGTGATAATTTGATGTTAAAAGTTATCAAAAAGTTGGAATATAAAATAGAGATGGAGTAAAGAAATATTTAACTTCAAATAGTATATATTTACTTTTTATTCAAAGGATTTATCCTATTTAAAAATGTTATAATGTGTTTACAAGTTAAAAAGTTGAATATAAATTAATTAAGATAATAGAAAGCTAATGAAACATTAGAGTTAGAGTTTGTTTTTCTAAACAAATAGAAATGGAGTTTTATATGTAAATTTAATTGTAGTGAAAAACAAGAATATGTTTACAAATTTTAACCTTCAGTCAAATGCATATACATATTTATAAATTTTAACCTTCAATCAAATACATGTATAGTCTAATAGAAGTAAAAAAAAAAGTAAACAAACATAATATTTATAACATGATAAAATTTTAGAAATAGAAAACTCGAGATAAACGGGGTGTTAATATCCTAATAAATTAAAAAAAAAAACAAATTATTCATATTTTTTAGTGTTAGTGGTTGAGTTAACTCAAAACATAACAAAAACATGAAAGTTAATACAAAACCATCATAATTCAAATCAACGAGTATAAATAAAATTAAAAGAAAAATTATCACAAACAACCCCGCGCTTGGACTTCAAACCTGTACAACTGTATCACATTATAAACTACTTGTATGTTTGTGAATTGTGACCGACCCTCCATGTGATTTTCCTTTTTAATTCACGTGGGAAGTCGACAATTCCCACATGATAAACACGTTGGCCTAGTAAAATTAATAAACATGTGGCCCAATTCCATATCCATTAAGCATAGCTAGAGTTTCCTTATCTTATAAGAAATACTAATGTAACATGTAAACTGGATAGTGTGTCAATTGTTTTTGAGATTGATGTATATATATGAGATACGTATAGGCAAGATGAATGAGCAGAAAAATCTTCATTTTAAGATATCATGTTAAAAATCTTGTATCAAAAAGTATACACTGACTATATTGAGGCTAAGAGTACTTCAGGTCAGGAAAAAAAAAAGAGTACTTCAGGTTATATGCATAAATTCGTATCTATTGTGTAATTTCATTTCAACACTTGAATCTTTTAATATTTCGAGAGCAAATAATCGCTTAAAGCCTTAAACATATGTCTCTCACTTTGAGTTTTTTTCTGATTACAAGTTTAACAGAAGTATAAAATAATTAGTGGCTTTGAATGATAACGTAAATAAACAGTACGGATAAGATAATGTACTAAGTTATCCCCGATAAAACGAAGACGCCGTAAATTAGTATTTGTATGCTCGCTCTTTTTAAAAACTTCACATATAATCAATATCAAATTTCAGATAGATAATGAATATCTAAAAACATCGAATAAAATAAAACGAAATATCAATTATTCCTATTATAGCCTATGCATAGAGAAGAGGAAGTGGAGCTTGGATTTTTCCATTACACATGCTTCATTCGGACAAAGTGTGTCGTTGGCTAAAGACTAAAGTTAAAAAGTTTGGTAAAGCTTTAATGCTTTTGCCGTCTTGCTATAGTGCTCGCACTTCCTAACCTAACTTCATGTCCCATGCAATTTCCAAGTTTTCTACAAATAATTAATCTACAGACATATACACATTACTTTACGAACAAATATGCAAATAATCGACTTCTCTTGTTTTTATTATCATATTAATCTTATACAATTGCGGCTCAATTAGTCTTTACGTTTCCTAGCTCATTGGATCTTATTTTTCACCCCGTTTTGTTCTTATTAGAAATGTAAATATTTTATGGTTTTGAAGTATGGATAGATATATCAAGAATGAAAGTGAATCATTATATAAATTGTTCTCTTATTTTTTTAAAGTCGACGTCGTCGTCTTAAAGGTTGTGGTTTTGGTTAAAGAAGTTAGGCTCGCGTCGGGTTCTACATGTTGAATGGCGATGCCCAAAAATGGATAAAAATGGTTGTATAAAGGCAAAGACAACTGTACCGAAAGTTATCTATTTTCAGCTGTCATGTGACAGGTGTCATATCGCAATTGGAAAGATTAGGTTCTGTATGTTTCATGATGAGTACGTCATGTGATATGTACATAGATCGATCCACATGTGTATGTATACACACGCCTAACTCATGTGTATGTGTGTGCATATATATATAACTATCAAGGTGCACTTGGATTTCACCATACGCCTAAAGCAATCGCTCTGTTTTAATTCTCTCTCTTTTTTTTTCCCCTGTGTCTAGCTTTATTTTAACATTATATTTTAAACAAATTGTAAATAAATTGTACTGATTATGTTAGCTTTAGATTCAAATGTGGTTATATCAATTGGTTAATGGATAATTGTATCGATTGAGTATTACGTTAAATGTGCGGATAGAAGCTTGTGTTTAGTAGTGCAACCACATTTATTATTTTTGGCAGTTAGAGCCAACAAATTCCTTTTAAGATGTTTTTAGAAAGACACATTTACGGCAATTAGCGTAACCGTTTGCACTGAATTTAGTGTCAGTATAACTTTAGATTACGAGTGCAATCATTAATTACTTTTATAACCAACGAAAATCAATTACGCTTTCTGTTTTATGAAAGTTGGTCATGTCAATTTTTTTTTTTGTTTCATGAAATGGATGTTTTGTTATCTTTCCCCACAGAAATTATAGATTTTCCAAACTCCTCCTACATAATTTTCATATTTTTCCGTAGTTAAAAAATATTTAAAAATAACATATGGGTTATAACTTATAAGTAAAAATTAGACAAATTCATTGGTTGAATAATAGTATGTGTCAAATACCTTCAAAATATCTGCCCCTACGGAACAGTGGGAATTTTAA
Source organism: Microthlaspi erraticum (assembly GCA_902728155.2). Lineage (NCBI taxonomy): Eukaryota > Viridiplantae > Streptophyta > Magnoliopsida > Brassicales > Brassicaceae > Microthlaspi > Microthlaspi erraticum. Next base: position 382,375 of record CACVBM020001351.1, on the reverse strand, counting down.
AAAGACATTATATCTATAGCAAATTGATCATATATAAAAATCTAATTAGTGCTCTCATATATACATGACACGAACATTCCTACAAGACACATTATTTTGCTACTACAAGTATATCCGAGAAATAAAATGACCCCTACTAGTTTTATTTATGCACAACATCAAACGGGGTGCAATAAAGTTCAAAACATTTATCAAGGATTTAGATAATTAATATCATATATAAGCTGTATCCCCAAACCTCTTAACAACGAGGCAAAAACCATATACATGTCCCGTACTAATCATAATACCTAAAAATCACAGTTCTCAAAGTAGTATTCCATATTTTTCCGTACGATAATTAGTCAGTTACCATTGAGTAAATGCATTGATGACCAAATATCATCCATGCCCCAATAGTTTTCACCGGTTTGATCATCAACGTTCATAGGTATCGGATAATCCGTGGTTGTTGTCGTCGCCGCCGCCGCCGCTGAATAGTTACCATAGTTGAATTCCATATTGGTTTGTTGATACGACGTTGTTGTAGTAGGGGAATAAGTCTCCATCGCTTGATCTTGTGTACAAAAGACATTATGGCTCGACGTGCTTGCAGCTTGATCGTTGACTTCTGAGCTCTGATGAGATCCAACGGATGATGTTGTTGTTGCTGTTACATCAGTTTGCTTTATATATTTTTGGATTCTTGTCCTCCAGAAGTTCTTGATTTCGTTGTCAGTTCTTCCCGGAAGATGCTTGGCGATTTTCGACCACCTGATCATATAATTAAGAGTTAATTGACTAATGACATCATTACTTGGTATTGATATATATTTTTAACAGCCTTTTTAGTCATTAACATAAGTTTACTTGATATAGCGAGTTAATGATTGTTGTGGGGTTAGAGGTCTAATCCGTGACTGCACCGGACCAAGTACGTCTAGATAAAGCCAAAACATTAAGGTTTGCGTCTATTTCAGTTATGCTTTTCCTTTTCGTCACGAGATTTTATGACTTTTGTCCTTTATAATAACATGTACTATGTTTGGATCTTTTTCATTTTCTTGATATACTTTTGTGTGATAATAAGCCTTGTCAAGTTAATTTATCAATTATCTTTTGTTAAAAGCGCAACATTTTGTTTGTTTGTTAAAAAGGGTTTATAAAAGTGTACTTTTATGATTTAGTGAACGCCTGCTACAAACGAAGTAAATTGTTAAAAGTGAAACTAATTTAACACCAACAAAAAGTAATAAAGCTATTTTTAAAATTCTAACTCAAGTTATGATGTTCTAAAACTGAATATAATTTGGTTGATATTATCTTCAACCCATACATAATAGGCAATACCCTTACCCGTAATTAGAGTACCCGAGGAGTTAATTACAGAAAATGATAACAAAATCGTACATACTTATATAAAAAGCTGCAATACTATTTTTCATTTATTGTTGAATTTAGAGAATCGTGTACCTTGTACTTTAACAAAAAACCATGTACTGTACCTTGTAATCTTGGGCCATATTTTCCAGCTCTTTACATATAAAACAAATGGAAATAGAAATCGGATAAAACAAACAGACAAGGAAATAAATGAAGCCGCGTATATTATGTATGAAACTTGAAAGAAGAAAAAAATCTAGAAAGATGTACCACGAGTTTCTGAAGAAATAGGCACGAGGTTTTCATGTTGTTTTGATAAAAAGCACAAGGTATAATGTTAGTGGCTATAATTTCCAACACGTGCAAAAAACTCGTAACTGACGGCTAAGAACAAACTTCGATCAAAGGTTATCACAAAGGAATCACACACTTTTTTGCTTTAGTCATAAAATGTGTTGTGTTTGTTTTCTTTTTAAAGATCTACGTGGCGTATAAGCCTCAAGAGTATATATAAACGATTCAAAGTTCCAAGATTTTGCCTTTCTTCATCGTTATACGTATATGTATATATGTGTTTCATTTAAGTACGTAAACTAACTAACCTGTTTCCCCACTTAGCATGAAGTTCCATGATGATAAGTTGCTCCTCCGGCGTAATATTTCCCCGTCGTACGTCGGGTCGGAGATAGTTCAGCCACCGTAGCCGGCAACTTTTCCCGGTGCGTTTTAGACCTATTCATTCATATAAATAATTATAACTAGTACCTTAAAATATTTATCTAAAATTTATTTTTATAAGACCATCACACAACAGGAAAACTTCTTCAGATTTAGATCGGTTCTTTGACAAGGATCGAATATAATATGGAATTCTTGAACAAAAAAGAGAAAGAAAGAATCAAAGAATATGATACGGATTTTCTACGTTCTTTCACCTTTCTACAAGAAAAAACTCTTACGTTTTTTATATATTAACTTAATAGAAGTTAAAGATAAAAATAAAAATAATATGACTTTCATGTGTAGTATCTATTATACAAGAAACGAACGCAAGAGAAAGCATTTGTTGCTAGTATAATAATATATAGTTTTGCATATTATGACGAAACCCTAGCTACTTCATTAATATACACAGTATAAACAATAATATATCTATATATTCTTATGATTAATTTGTTTTATAAAGAACCTGCAGATTTGGCGAGAGAGTTCCAAACGCCATCGCCGTGGTTGGCGATATAGTTGATCAAAATCAAATCCTCCTCCATCGTCCATGGTCCTTTTCTCACTTCTGCCTCTCCTCCACTACTTGCTCCTCTTTTCTCCATTTTTAAAGTGTTTATTTACTGATTTTATATACGATCGAGTTTTATATTTTTTTTTAGATAGAGAGAGAAATATAAAAGGAGTGACGAGAGACGAAGAGAGAAGGGTGGTGAGTTGATATTGAGGGTTGTGGAAGGTGAGCAACTGCTTTTATAGAGACTAAATTCACCGCGTGATTAACAATCCTTAATTAATCCAGGTGTTAATTAATTGTGTATTACCAAAAACTTAGAGTGTTGATTAATCATCAAATTATGTTTTTTTTTTAATCGTAGAGACTATATACTAATAACACATGGAACTATATATAATACCTTCATGACCTAACCATTCATGATAACATAGTTTTATGCATGATGCATCCATGCATATAAGTAATTATATAAGACTATTCAATGCATTCATGGATGGATGATGCACATACAACATATATATATATATACATGCATGCATTGCCACATACGTTCACATAAATACGTGCTTTGTTGATGTATTATCCCCGGCCCGTACCGAATCATAGTGCTTTCCATTTAACCATAGATGAATTATCTATTTATATATATGAATATTGAACCCTAAGCTAACATTCCATTTAAAAATGAAAACAAGACATCCAAGTAATTAGAATTAGAAATGAAGTCAATCTACCAAGTGATGACGATTCATACTAAACGGTCTTTTTTGCGTTAAGAAAAAAATCAATTATAAAGTGCACTAATAGAAATTGAAGCAAGATTTACATTTCTATTCATTAAGACTGGCGTTCCATTTTATAGAACTTCATGAATAGACTCTGCCTGCGTACCATTTTATACTTTTATATCTCAACTATTCATTCCCGTCGTCACCACGCACAAGTCCTGACGTTCTAATTTTTCACTATAAGACTCCTTGTCGTTTGTCTAGTCAACATCAAAATCGTCCATATACATTCGAATCATCGTTGACCAAAAGAAAAGATTTGATGGTGATTCAATTGGCAGAATAATCTCGCTGTGTACTTCAATATGATTGGCATCAATCACCCATAAAGAAATCAACAAAAGTAAATTAGTAGATTAACTTCTAATTAACTGAACCTAGTAAACAAATCAAGAACAGGACAAATAAAGTACATGAGATGGAGACACACGAAGATCTTGACTCTCTAAAAAGTTAACTCACACTAAATCCTAACCAAATTAAAATCCACTTATTTTAAAAGTGAGAAGTGACTAATTCCTAACTTAATAGTAATACCAACATCAAAACTAATCAAGAGAAAGACCCTTTACACTTCAATTAGGAAATACTTGCTTTTGTTACAACATCGATCCATTTTCTTCTTTATGCACGATATAATGTATATATCAGTTTATCTATATTAAAAGGGGTGTTGATTAGATGGACATTGACGTAACCAATACATAGACATGTCCGATCCAGTCTGGTCCAAAGCCCGGAGCTATATATATATATATATATATATTTGTTTTTTTGTGTGTGTGTGACAAATGTCCATATTTGTATTATTCAGTTATTTCAAATTGAGTTTTTAGAAACATAACAAAATTTACGTTTTCAAAATGTAAAACGCAAGCTAAACGAGGTTAGATAGATCTCGCCATCTCGGGCGAGAATTGAGAATCCATAAATCGTTCCGTACAAAGATAGAAATATCAAAACCAAATCTTTAGTGAGTTTTTGTTTACCAAAAATCCAACTGATATTATACTATGTCATCAATAGGATGGCAAACATGAGCGAATTGATTCCAAAGAAGTAGCAATCCGAATACATTTCTTTGAATTTTTTTTGTAGAAAGAATTTTAGATAATCAATTAACCTCCAAAGTTGTTTTGCCAGAACCGTGTTAAAATCTTCAGTAGCCCAAAAACCTAAACCTCCAACACTTTATATCCACAAAATCTTTTTCCATTTTAATTAAAGTATACTTGGAGATTTACCATTATTACTCCACCAAAAATTGGAGACCATTGATAAGTTTAGTAGTTACGCTTTTAGGAAGACGAAAACAAAACATTACATGAGTAGATACTGTGGAAACCACTGAGTGATGATTGATGAACCTCCTTCCCTCCTCTTGATAGGCCTTTACGGGTTAGCATTTAGAGATTTGATGAAAACAAGTTTGGTTCCACTGTGCGTGAACTATTAGGTTACTTAGGTTTCGGTTTAAGTGCTTTATCCATTGCCCATTGGTGGACTTTCGGAAACACTCCTTTCCTAAGGACATGCTCACGCTGAGCTTAATGCTTTGGCAAAATATCGGATATCCAACAAATTTTTGTTTTAAAATAATAATCGAATGAACAATTTGGGTACGAATCCGATATGAGTACCCAAAGCAGTGGAAGATCCTCCATACTGAAATTAAATTTATAATGATCTCGGTCCAATAGTTTTTTTTTTTTTTTTTTTTTTTTTTTTTTTTTTTTATCAGCGATCTCGGTCGAATAATTATTTGTTTTTTATATTATCTAAGCCGACCTAATAAACTTCATATTCTAAAATCTACGATATTCAACCGTATAACTAACTCAAAATTGAATGTAAAAAGATTATTGACTTAATTACACAATTTTCATTTTTTTTAAAGATGTTGTAGATCTACAATAAGGACTATGACTATGAGTGATCGAAAGTCTCTTCGTTAAAGCATTTGAAAGAATTTCTATATTTTAAAGGGCACTTGATTTGGCGTATCATCCAAAAGTTTAAGTATTCTTAAGCCATTTTTAAGAAAACCCATTATTTGTGTGGTCGCGACTTAATTAAGTGAAAATGACCCTTTTGTCAACTCTTTACACAAATCAGTCAAGTTTCTTATAAAAATAATTATATTAATTATCAAAAATATATTTTATATTATATTATAATATATTTAACGTAATTTGTGTGGATTAGCATAACTGATAATTGTTTTAGAAGAGGGCTATTTCTACGATTCGATTTCAGTTGTAAAATCAATCTAACCAAATTATAGTGTTATAGTTGAATGACTCATTTTGAAATTGAGAGACCAATGTTCGAGTTCTTTTTACCGTATTTCAACTATGTTCTCCACTGTAAATATCTCAAATGGCAATAATACTTAGCATTCCACAAACTATGAGAATTAATCTGGACTATAACCTAAGATCTATTAGCGATATATAATCATTCAGTGTGGGGAAATCTGGTATAAAACTATAAATAATTCAGGGAGATGTTCACTTTTTACCGAGAAATTATGGTCTTCTTGTTTCATTTTTAATTTTTGGATCAAATATGAAATGAAATTAAATTAGTTTTTTTTTTAATAGAATGTAAAATTTATTCAAAAACTGAAAACTGTGTTTTTGTACAAGTGTGATATGATTCGAGAGTTTGAACTACAAATTTGAATTAGTTTTTCTCTATTAAGAAAAGCTGTAGATAGTGTGGATACGCGTACGGTGGCGCGTGAAGAGGAGGAATCTTTAAAGAAGCATAATCTGGAAACGTGGCTCCTCTCACATTCACAATTAGCAAATGTCCAGAAAGGGCAAAAGCGTCTTGCTTTATGTTATGTCATGGAAGCCTGTAAGTAGGAAAAAACAAAGCTTATGGAGTTTAATGACAGTGTCAAGTAGCTTAAGTTTCATTTATATGAGTGGCTATAAGAGTGACAAGCCAAGGATCACCAATTAGATGTGTGTGGGGACCTTAAGAGATGAAAAAACATTCGCATGTGAATATGTGATCCCAACAACTAATTTTTATTAACAAAAGAAAAATAACTAATTAAGTTTTTTTTTTCTAGGGCTGCTTCCGTGTTTCGTCTAGTTTCTGAGGAGTTCGCTTGGGTTTTGGTTCTTCTCCGGTTTGATCTTTCACCTTATCTGTCTCTGGAGTTTGGTGTTATCCGGTTTGGTTCCGTTTGCTCCCTGCTGCTATCTTACATCTAATCGAGAGCCCATCCTACCATTGGCGCTTTTGCCAGTTAAAACTATTTGGCGTGTTGGAAGGCTGATTGTTTGAGTTGTTAGGTACTTTGTGTATCTTCGGGGAAGGGAAGCTTCAAACCTCTATGACTGTAGTCTGGCCGAGTGCATTTACAGTGAGGATAAAGTTTCTATAGAAGTTTGAAGCAGGTCTTGACCAGTGCATTAGTGTGAGTTGGTGTGGTTCTTCATTTCAGTTTAACCACTTAGGTTCTTTTCTTCCTCATTTTTAGTTTCTTATTTTAGTTCATTTGTTGTTAGTTTCCTCTGAGTGGACTTAGTTTATGGTGTTTGTCGTTTTTCACAAGCTTTTCTTCCGGAGAATGTTTATCTCGTTTGGCTTAGTATCCTATTGTGGTTGTCATGGTCTTGTGTGTCTAACACCTTGTAATTTCTCACAAATCAATATAGTTATACAGTATAAACTCTATAAATTAATACTCGATAAATTAATAAACACGATAAAATTAATAAATTTCTCCGGTCCCAAGTTGGGCCGGTGTAAAATATGACACAATTTGATAAGACAATAAGATAATAACTTTTTTCAAACTCATATGTAAAATATGGTCCCAATAATATCATAAATTAATAATTATCATATAAAAGCTTATATATATATATACTAGATTAGACCCCGCGTATACGCGGGTTTATTATACAATTTTTGAAAAATAAATCATAGAAAATTATTAAATAAATTTGACACCGTAAGTAGATTAATATTAAACCCCGATAAATTATAATTGATATATTCTCTGAATTCATGATACGAAAAATGAATTAATTTGTTATCTTTTTACTTTTATCTAAAATTGAAAGACTTACACATGTGTAAGTTTGATTGATTGATTAATTCGTGAAATTTTTATTATTCAATTGAAGAGATTTTGGTTGATGAAATCTTTTTTTTTTAATATTTTTTTACCTAACAAAAAAATTAAACTATTAAAATTAAAATATCAGTTCATTATAATTTTTTTCTTTTAATATTAGTTAGTTCATCCATAATTATTTTATTAGTTTTTTATTTATATTGTTTTTTTCAGTTTTGTTTTTGACTCAGACCATTATCAAATTTCCTTTCCATTAGTTAGTTGTTTTCTAATTATTTTGTTATTTTTTATATTTTTTTATACATTTTCCAATTTTATTGTGTTAACATTTGTTTTCAAAATATTAGACACAAGTAGCAACAATAATTTTGATTTGGATCCAACTAATCTATAGTTAAATATTCTTCATTGATATCATGAACTTTTAAATACATTATATTTACTTCTTAATGAGAGTTTTTTTTCCTCCTTTTCTTAATAAGATATATATCATTATAATATGTTACTAACATTTTTATCAAGTAATAGAAGTTTTTTATCAGCAGACTGCAGATTAAAATTAAAATTACAAATTTCGATGATGTTTCCTTCGGCCATCTGATCTCTGAAATTTTGAAGTAATGAATGATGCAGAAAAACTTGAATTGTGTTTTCCTGTTTCAAACTAAAGTAAAACTTTAATGTTAATCAGTGTTATGATAAGATTATCAATATCAATATAATAAGATGTTACTAACATTTTTATCAAGTAATTTTTTTTTTTGACGTCTTTTATCAAGTAATAGAAGCTCAATTCCCATAAGAATATTATTTTCTTTAAGATTTCTAGCTTCCCACTCTCTAATAACACATACTATAGTACAACGATAATTTTGATTTCGATCCAATTGACCTAGAGTCAAATAATCTCCACTGTTCTCTTGAACCTTCAAAGACATGATTTTAAAATTAGAGAAAGAAAATCAAAGAAATTTGCTGAATTTGCATTGATGAGTTTGTGAATGAGAAAAAGAGAATGCAATAGCTCTCTTTTTATAGGGGATCATGTAACCAATTTTATACAGTTTTATGATATTTAGTTTACATACCTATTTCATATACTAATAGGATTTTTTTTAAATAGGGGTTTATGTAACATATTCCATACAGTTTTAGGATATTTAGTTTACATACCTATTTTGTGTACTAAGAGGTATTTTTTATTAAATTATTTTCAATTTATTATATAAATTTTTATTTTTATTATAAAAGATTAAAATTTAGTTTACATACCTATTCTATGTACTAATATGATTATTTTTAAAAATAGGGGTTAATGTAACCTATTCAATACAGTTTTAGGATATCTAGTTTACATATCTATTTCATGTACTTATAGGTATTTTTATTACATTATTTTCAATCTTATGATATAAATTTTCGTTTTTATTATAAAAGATTAAAATTTTCCCTTTAATTTTTTTTCCCTTTTTCCCAAGACATGTGTCACGATCTTAACGGAGGTAACATTAAAAGTGACACATGTCGCAATCCTATATTTTATAAAAAATCATATGTGTCGCAACCACGTTGCGCGCATCCAACTTTATATAATAAGATATATCTAAGATATCTAGCTACAAAAATATAGATCTCTCACACATCAAACAAATATGAAAACTAAAAGAAAGAAAAAAAAGAAATTTAAAAGAATATGGCAAATATGAAAAAATGTAAACAATAAAATAAATATATAAACATCAAAAAAGTTAAGAAAGTATACGTTTAATGGAAAGTTCTTATTTAATTTGAAGAAAATTCTAAAAATTATTATTATTGAATTTTCTTATTTAAGAAAAAAATAATTAGTCAAAATCTATATATTAATAACTTTATAATAAATTAATAAAATATCAATTAATTTATAGAGTTTCTACAGTAGATGGAAAAAACAGATTTTTTTTCTTTCTGAATCTTACAAGTTTATGTTTTTTGGCAGCCAGAAAGTTATGTTTTAAGTTGTGTTTATAAGTGATAATGATAACCGAAGTGTGACCATCAACTTATGATCTTGATTCTTAACATGAAAACCAAAAAAAAAAAAAAAAAAACTTATGATCTTGAGCTAAACCGAGCCCCGAGAAGCCGGTTTGAGTGGTTGGACCAATTGAAGGCTGGTTTTAACTTTTAAATAAGTAGTCTTGGTTTTGGTTCTCGGTATACAAGAGAACTTCAGCTTTAAAGTTTGTTACAAGGCGTGTGTACGAGTCTCGAATAATCGTCGTCTTTATCGAGAGCTCTCGTGGATTGTAGTGTGTAAATCTGAGACCTAGTGGATTGCTAGCTTTGCATGGCCGAGAAGTAGGGTTCTCAATCGATGTTCGATTCATTATGGATTTGTGGCACATATTGTTATGTGAGTTAAGAAAGTGTGTTTGATGGATAAGGTAGGCCAAGAATCCAATAACATGTTGCATGTAAATCAAGTACAACCACATGTTCCAACTTGTGGCCGTTTGGTTTTTCGCATTGGACCCATCTTAAATCTTTAATTAATCTAATTCCAGAAAAGAATTTCTTAATTGTATTTACTTACATTTTAGTTGACAAAAAAAAAGTTACATATAGGGCCGGCTCAAGGTTTTCCAGGGCCCCTGTGCCAACAAATATTTGGGGCTTTAAGATATTTTACAAAATTAACATAATATTTAGTATTTTTTTTTTGTATATAAACATAGATATATTAAACAAATTTTGTTTAAAAACATAAATCCCTCTCTTTTTCTTCTTCTTTATATTCATTGTTTTGTTTTAAAACTTAAAAAAAACAATAAGCCATGGACCCTGGTGCGTCGCACCGCTCACCCACCCTCCGAAGCCGGCACTGGTTACATATTAAAAAGGTTTGACGAAAAATTCTGATTAAGCAATGTGAAACTTAAAAGTTTTAAATTAATAATATATCAGTCTACTAAGTTTCTAAAACATAATTATACAAATAAAAAAAAGTTACTTTATCTTTAATGAATCATTAGTTTTTTTTTTGTGTTTGTCAATCAGCAAACAATTTCCAATGAATTCAAAGATTTTTTTCTGTTCATTTTTGTTTTTTTTTCCGACAAAGCTCATGTAATATTAAGTTTATCCAAGTATGGGAGTTGTTTGAGCTAACGACCCTGGAATCGAAGGTTCTACAAGAAAAAATATATTAAATCTCGTGTCTGTGCTTCTTTTCGAGAGACAATCGACACGAACATTTAATCCTCGTGAAATAAAGGAGATGGGACTTCCAAGATTCAAAAGTCATATAACCGCATTGATTATTTTATATATATATATATATATATTTCTTTATACCGTTCCAATTATATGGGACGTTCCCGACTTATTGATTACAATATTATTTTATTTATTTTGATAAACTTAATGATTATTCGCAAGATGAATTCCGGCTTACGGATAAACTATTTATACTCCGACTTTCTTTTTTTATTTGCAGTAACATAATTTATTATTTTACATATTACATAAATGTTTTAAAAATAATTATAATATGATGTTGGAGCCAAATCGAAAACTCGGCACACTGTGACAGAAGTTATAGAGATAATAAGAAGATGAAAAAACCAAAAAACTACAAGAACAGACTATAATTACAACAGCCAAAACAAAGAGGGAACAAATGTAAACTAAACACACATCACAGCAAACCGAGTTTTTTTGGTCAGTTTACCTTCTTTAAAGAATTAATCAGACAATTTAATTTGACTGTGGTTCACACATATTTAGTCCTAAACCTCCTGTCCAGCCTTGAAATTAATAAATTCTGAAAATTCTACCCTTCCAAATGAATATATTACGGAGGAGATGAAGATTTGAAAGTGCCCTAACTTTTTAATACCTTCCTAATGATATAGATGGTTCAAAAAACTTGTGGATTTTGTGATGTTTTCTTTGGGTAAGAGATGGAAAAGTAACAATTATGCAGTTTTTCGGCCATGTTTTATGCTGGATCTATGGCCTCTTTATCACAAGTGGAAATCATGCAAAGGCCCACAAACTTCTAATCTCAAGCCATGCCACACGCCACAATTATTTTCCGGTTTGATTCCTTGTTGAGATCAATATGTTTTTATGCCTTTTTTTATGAATAAGATATGTTTTTATGTCACTTTTATGTTTCTTTATTTTGGAAATTTATAATTGATAATGTTGTAAAAAAGGTAAAAACTAAAGTGAAAAAATAATAAAGACAATTTGACGGTACTAAGAATTGTTTATTAAAAAATTGTAAAGCAGTGCATATTGACAACTTTGATTATAAATGTCATTGATTCAAATCCTATCATCATTATTATTATGGTATTTAGCATTAACTATTCAGTTACAAAATTGGATTTTTCTATTCTAAATAGTTGTCATTTAGTTTCTAATGTGTCTTTTCATGTTGAACGTTTAGAGTAATTTTAGATTTATCTGTATATAAAAGCTTTCTATTTAATAAATATTTTCAAATTTATGTTAAAACATATTTTTAGAGATATCTTATTTGTTATTATATTCCTTAAAAATTAGTGAATTGTATTTTTTTTCTTAACCATCTTTGACTTATTGGTCAATGTTATAGAACTGAACTTTGTGGGACCTAGTCAGTTTAAGGAGAGAAAATTGTGGACCTCATGCATTGTTCTCACCGTTAGATTGACATTACAAACACTAAAAAAATGATCAAACGGCTGATAGAAATGATGATGTTTACATGTTCAACAGGTGTCCAAACATGCTAAAGAATTTTCTGCAACATTACAAAGTTTACAACAAACTACCTTATAACGACTTCATGATTATTACATGACAACTTTTAGTGACAATTTCACCTTTGGACTACCATTTTTTAATATTTTTATTTTTAATTAAAAGCAAATAATCAAAGGTTAGATTTTTGCCAACTCACCTCTCTTCACACTCGGTCCTATATATAAACTCTTATTATTTTACCAGTACCAACACTTCTCCCAGCTTTTCCCCTTTTTTTCAATCTTTGCTTCTCCCTGATTTGCAGTGTTGTTAATTTCTCTCTTTCAAATATTTATGTTCTTTACTCAATTGTTCTTCCCATTCTAGTTAAGTGTATCTTCCATCTTTCGTTTCTATTATTTACTTCTTCATAATTATCGTATGGATTTTGAGTCAATGATTAAAATGCATTTTCCGCATCTCGCAGCCGTCATGTATGATGAAAATCTCTCTCCAAAAAATTTCCACCCATCGCTTTCTGAGAACGTTTCTTGTGTGCAAAATGTGCATCATCAATCTTTTCAGATTAATCTTGATAGATCACATTTCTCATCGAGAATAAATTCTACTACAGATTTTTGCCACAAGAATCTAATATCAAAATTCTCAAACACAACTTCCAATCACATTCAAAATCTAAATATAGCTCCTTATCAGTTTGATATGCAGCCTCACACATATAATATATCTTCACAAAATACTTTCTCGAGCATCACTCCCTCTCCATGCACTGAAGCTTTCGAGGTATTTCTTCAACGCATATCCAACAACCACGATCTTTTCGATATGACCAGTATCACCTCACCAACTGTTGATCCTAAGAATGTGCCCAACATTTCACATGTCCCGCATGATAATACGATGTGGGAAAATGATCAAAACCGAGGACTTATCTTTGGGATTGAGTCAACCTTCAATCTATCCATGGTTGAATCTAATCTATATGTTGCATCTAGACCAATGGGTATCTTAGATGCCAAGGAAGATATCATCATGAATGGACGTCAAAATAATCAAATTGTGATAAAAACTGATCAGTTCAAGAAGAACAAGAGACTGCACATGAGGAGAGGATGTAAAGCCATGAAAAAAGCTAGCATCATCAAAGGGCAATGGACTTCTGAGGAAGACAGGTAAAATCAAGATTTTTTTTGTTTTTTTGGAATTATCATAAATATTTTGTTTACATGGTATGATTAAGCTTCTTATGGTTAATATATGACTTTTTGAATTTTTTAATCTAAATATAGGCTATTGGTGCAATTAGTGGATCGTCATGGGACTAAGAAATGGTCTCAGATTGCTAAGATGCTTCAAGGACGAGTCGGAAAACAGTGCAGAGAAAGGTGGCATAACCATCTTCGTCCAGATATTAAGGTTTTTTTCTTGATTTCTTCTATCTTTGTATGAATCATATAGTACATGCATATGTGTGCGAGATTATATTTAGAGAAACATACATAGAATTTTACATAAATACACACCTATATCGTTTTGTGTCCTTAATAAATCAGTATGATATGTTGAATGACATATAAAATAATGGAATGGTGTATTTTCTTATGATTTTGATAGTATAATTTTATATATATATATATATATATATATACACATTACAGTGTAGGGATAATACATATAGATCTACACATATAAATAAAAAATTCATTAATTGTTAAAAATTAAATATCTAATTGAGTATGTTTATCTTGATTATTTTTATGGTGAGTTTTTCTAAAAAAAATTTAGATATTATTATAAATATTGACAAATGATTCCATTTTTTTGTTTTTGTTTTTTGAAGAGAAAATATCAAATTCAACTTTACACAAAATTCATAAATGATGATACATTGTGATGAAACTTCTACGAGAATAAAACAAACTTTTTTCACACTTGTCAGCATGTGTACGGTTTTAAAAGCATTTGTTTTATGGAAGATTACTTTGTTTTTTTGTTTGCATATACAAATATGACTATAAAATTTATCAAATGCTTGTTTGTAAACTAAAGTCATCTTTTACTTGGATTCTCTCATGACATTAAAAAGCACAAAAAACAAAATTCATTTATTTATATTCATTTGTAAGCATAAATCTATGCGTGTTTATTGTTTACATATAAACATAAATTATGTTGCATATTGCAGAAAGATAGTTGGAGTGAAGAAGAAGATAGAATCTTAATCGAAGCCCACAAGGAGATCGGGAACAAATGGGCAGAGATAGCTCGAAAACTCCCTGGACGCACAGAGAACACAATAAAAAACCATTGGAACGCGACTAAACGTCGACAACACTCGAGGCGGACCAAGGGAAAAGACGAAATCTCTCTTTCACTTGGTAGCAACACTCTTCAGAATTACATTCGATCTGTTACCTGCAATGATGATGCCCTCATGACCGCAACTTCTGACGCAAATGTTAGTCCAACAACAAGTACGAGAGGTAAAGATAAAGATGTAATTAACTGTTTTGGTGTCTGAGTACAACAAGAACAATGATGAGAATGATTTTACGTATATCGTTGATCGTGTGATGAACTTGGATTTAGGCGATGGAACGGAGAAGCTGTCGTTAGCAGTTGTGTCTTCTACGACAAGTGCGTCAGGATCAACGTCGACTTCTGGTTCAGCGTCCGGGTCCGGAAGTGGTGTGACTGTAGAGTATGATGAAACGATGACAGATAGCTGGATGGTGATGCATGGATGCGATGAAGTTATGATGAGCGAGATTGCTTTGCTTGAGATGATCGCTCATGGCCGTCTCTAGCTAGACCGCAATATAATAAACTTGATTATTATATATCTATGCTGTTTATGAAATTAATCTTGTGCTTTTAATCAAAAAATGGTTATGTAATATAAAGTGGTTTAGTAAATGTTTTTTTCTGCTTTTAAAAAATAAACTTTGCCGTAAGGATAACATGACCAGAACAAATGCACTAATAAAAAACTTGGGTTCCATCTTAAACAAATACAATACGGAGTTACGGACCCATAAATAAATTAATACATGTCGAGGTCCAATTTTTAAATTTCTTTTAGGCATAACTAAAAATAGTTAAATATATTTATGGGCCTTGTAGAAAAGTTCCATTTAGAAAGCTATTTTACTTTAGGCCTATATATGGTAACACGCGAAACGAAACGACGTCGTGTATCAATCAAGTGTTGTGCTAACTGATGAGGTCCCCACCTGTCACTCTCTCCTCCACCCTGTTCTCTCTTCTCCGACTTCTCGGATTTTGTGGCTCACCGCTCACCGCCATCGGATCCTTCTAGGATTTATACGATCGTATTAGCTTCAAAGTTTCAATTTGACTTCTCTCCATCATCAAAATTCACGATACTGTAGTAGAAGAAGAAGACGAGACTTCTACATTTCTTCTTCATACATTACGTAAGTATTAAGCATCTCATCATGAATTCTGGTTTCTTCTGAATAATATACATAAGCATAATTCCCCAAAATTCTCCAAGTATCGGATTTTAACTTAATTCTCTATAGGTGAATCGATCACTCGGATTTTAAAGCTACTTGAGTACCGCCGATTTTGATCTGGTTTCCTCAAATCGGCGTTGATCCATTTGAGTTTTTCGGGTCCGAAGATCCGGATATTCAGACGGATCAACTGGTTTTACTGGATCATTTGAAGGAGAAGAATGAAATTCCAGAGTGTAGATGGTTTCACCAGCTTGGATTATTGGTTGAATTGGAGAGTGTTTCTCTGTGCGGTTTGGGTATTGAGTCCCATGATTGTTTCTTTGTTCGTTCTATGGAAGTTCGAAGATAGCTCAGTGAAAACTCAGCGACGAAATGGTAATGACGTTGGTGATAGTGAACGCAATGATAATAATCTGTGCATTGATGATGCTTGGAGACCTTCTCTTAGGCAAATCCATCCTGCTTGGTTACTTGGTTTTCGGATTCTCGCCTTCTGCTTTCTTCTAGCGAGCAACATTGTGCGGCTCGCTTACCGAGGATGGCGGATTTACTACTATTACACTCAGTAAGCTCTCCTTTGCTCTCAAACCTGGAAATTGAAGTTCTTGATAGGATTAAGAATTGGTGAAAATGCTCTTTGTTTTGGGGTTTGATTCAGTATCTGTTGTGTTGGTTGCTTGACAGGTGGACATTCTCGTTGATAGCAATCTACTTTGGGGTATAGTTTTTGATCTGCATGTTGTGAATATGTTTATGTTTTGCAGAATCAAATAGTGTTGATGAATGTGTTCGTTTGAATATTTTTGATCACATGTAGATGGGATCACTGCTTTCAGTGTATGGATGTTTTCAATACAAGAAGGAAATGAGCAAGAGAGTAACTTTTGATCAAGTAGGAAATGATGCAGAGAACGGATTTCGTTCACCTCTTATAAATGGGGAGAACGAGAAGAGGAAAACTTCTGATTCGAAGATGCTAAGGTCGTGTGTCCATTTCTTCCAGATTATATTTCAGGTCAATGTGTATAACTTGTAACTTCTAAGATTCTTGAATTATAGCAGCTTTTGTAGATTATCTGTGATGATCACTAACGTTGTTGTGCGTTTTGGTTTGTTGAAAAACAGATGAGTGCTGGAGCAGCTGTGCTTACAGACAGTATATATTGGATCGTGATTTTCCCGTTTCTGTCTTTGCAGGACTATGAGATGAGTTTCGTAAGTTTCGCAACATTTCATCAAGAATTTTCGTTACCATATAATAGTATACGTTGGTGCACAAGACTTTCTGTGTTGCATAGTTTAAAACCTGAACCTCTTGAAAACCCTGTCTCAACTTTTCTACTGCAATTTTTTTTTACAGATGACTGTGAATTTGCATACGAGCAACCTAGTTTTGCTGCTCTGTGATACAACTCTTAACCGGCTGGTAAAAAAACACTTTTTTTTTTCTCTTCTGCATTTAAGATGTTACAAAGCGTTTTCTTTACATTAATGTATCATCCTGGGGTTTTGGTGTTGCTGTGCAGAGATTTCCCTTGTTCAGGTTCTCTTACTTCATCTTGTGGACAGGATTTTTCGTCATTTTCCAGTGGATTCTCCATGTTTTTGTCTCCGTAGGGTAAAATCTCTTCTTTGACATCGTTTTCTTATCTTACACTTGGTTCTTGATCTGTCTAACGTTCCTTTCCCTGGATTGTTTTAGGTGGCCATATCCATTTCTCGACCTGTCAATGCGAATGGCTCCATTGTGGTAAGCCTTCATAACATTTACATTCATAGTTTCATTCCCTAGGCTGATTTGGCCAATCGTTAATAGTTTAATACTTTAATTAATGCATCTGCAGGTATTTGTTGGTAGCTCTCCTGCATCTTCCTTCTTATGGCTTCTATGCAATATTCGTCAAAATCAAACAAAAACTCACTACCTGAAGTGATTTCAAATTCAAAGAGTCTGATTCTCATTTCATTTCAAGGGTTTCAACAATGAAAGAAACAAAATGTAAAACAATTTTTTTTTTACTCATGTCTCAAAACTTTTGAACAGATCAAATATATAGCCACCACAGTTTTTAAAACATATCCAATCGTTTTGTGGATGTCTACATCTTTATTGCTGATCGAATTCGGTGTCATGGAGAAACCTTTCCTTTTGCTGAGGCAACGCAATGGCCGTGATCTTCTGTTTCAACCAGAGGTTTATTGTCTTCAGAGATCATCAAAAATGGTCAAATCCTGTGCTGACCAAATGCTTCATCAGCTTGCAAGCGAACGGCTTGCACTAGTGTTCCTCTGTTGAACCAGTTTGGCCATAGCCTTATCGATCTGACCAAACACTTCCTCTTTCGAACAATCTCCTTTAATCCTAACCGTTATCTCTTCGTACCTCGATAACACATCTCTCACATTTCGGTTATGAGTCTTTAACCGGAGTTTCACCTTCTCTTCCGTATCATCAAACCGTGGAGTGAGTCTTGCAGCGATCTCTTCAGTCTCCGGAAGAGAGTACTTCAAGTGATATATCTTCCCAGTGACAGGATCTAATCTACGCCCAATCACTCTATC
Organism: Microthlaspi erraticum; assembly: GCA_902728155.2. NCBI lineage: Eukaryota > Viridiplantae > Streptophyta > Magnoliopsida > Brassicales > Brassicaceae > Microthlaspi > Microthlaspi erraticum. The sequence goes on along the minus strand of CACVBM020001351.1, from coordinate 364,105 downwards.
AACAAGAATATCTTCAGGTACTTCAAGGAGAATGAATAAATCAGGCTGGAATCCAAATCTCTCAAGAGACGTTGCTTGTGATGCACTTCTTGGATATCCATCTAAAAGCCATCCGTTTTGCTTCGACAAAGCTTCTTTCACCATCGTTACGAGTATTTCATCAGGAGCTAATTCTCCTTTCTCCATGAATTCTTTTGCGAGTCGTCCGTTTTGGCTTCCGGAATCGATCTCGGCTCGAAGCAAGTCTCCAGCTGAGATGTGGACTAAACCGTATTTCTGAGTAATGAGCTCGCATTGTGTACCTTTACCTGAAGCTGGAGCTCCTGATATTATGATTCTCAAAGGCTCAGCTTCTTTTTCTGCCGCCGCCACCGCCATAGCTTGAAATTTAGTACGGCGGAGAGAGACCACGGCGTTTCTGGTGGATGAGAAAGATGACCGTGAAGCGGATTTGTTTAAGCTAAAGCAGCAGCAGAGTGGCTTTGAAGGAGAGAGGCGTGGCGGACATAGAGTCATCGCCGGAGAATTCACATAACTGGCCATGTCTCTTTCCTTTTCCCTGAAGCTAGAAGCACAAGAAAGTTAACAATGGTTATGGCATTGACTTTTTAACCAAAGATTGAAGCTTTTTATTTTCCCCTGATTAGATTTTGGTTCCAAAATTTGCGTTTCCATAACTTAATTTTCAAACTTTTATGAAAAAATAAACGAGTTCGAATCACATACCAAATTAAAAAAGTCGAACAAACTACAGAATTCGAACAACTGAAGTAAAACGCAGTATGAGCAAGAAACTTTGAGCTAACAGAAGATCTAACGGCTGAAAATGGATTGAGTCACAAATCAAGAGAGCACAATACAAGTACACTCAAAACAAAGCATCGGATAGGAATAAATTGAAGATGGTAACAGAAAGAAGATTTACCACTTGCAGTAGTCTCAAAATCTGAGACGAAGAAGAAGAGACGATTACCGGCGGAGAGGGAGAGCGATAATTTACCGGCTTCTCTATTTTATTCACAGCGACATGTAAATATTTTATGAAATTACGCCATTAAAATAGCATATCTAAATATAATAGCAAACCCCACTTTTTGTGTTCGCTGATGTCAGCATTTTTTTGTAGGAAAAAAAAAGTTGCATCCAATGGTTGATATTGCTTTGCGTCTCTAATCTAATGGTTGAGATGTTGTTTTAATCTAAAGGCTGACGTCGTCATCCTTCCTTAAGAAATAGTGTAGTGTCTTTTTCGAAACATCACATCTCTACAACTACAAAGTACAAACCCTTTGACTAGCACCTTTTTACAAATATTAAAAATTACATAAACATATATCTTTTCACGGTGGAGGAACGTATCTTTTGATTCTTTTCAATTAGAGATGCATGAGTGCATCAACTCACAATTATATAACAATGCTAACTTTTTTCTCCTAAAGCATCGTTTATTTGTTTACCTGTTTCATCTGTGAAAAATTCCGGCAACGATTTCAATTAATTGTTCTCTCTGTGAATCAATTCCGCCTACGATTTCAATTCAGCCTTTCTTCTTGTCCTTCTTTTAGAGGTAAGTGTCTCTTATTGTTCCCCAAGCTACTGTTTATGGATAGATTTTTTAAATATAATTTATTTGTTATCCGTAAAGATTATTGCTAATTGTTCTTCGTATATGATCTAATCCCTACGTTCTCTTTACACTAGCAACATGTTTTCAGGTAGTATAATTGATTTACTAGGGAAAGAGAAAAAAACAAGACGGGACCAAAACTAGGTTTTGCTTAGAATATTGATCGTAGATCGGAGACTTTGTTCAACGATGAACACTTCCACAACCACAAGAACGTCAATCACGTACTCTCTTTTCCTTCCCATGTTGCGTCGTATCAACTAATTGCTTTAAGTCTGTTTACCGAAAAGGTATAATTTGTAAATAGGTGCAATCAGAAAACGTCATGTCTTTTGCCATGCCATTCAACGAACGCTTCTCTTCAATTGCAAACAATAGTGGCATCTTTTCACAATTTATATATAGAACGCATTGCATTAGTTTAAGATTTAAAAATCACTCTCACAAGTGTTGTTGTTAGTTTATAGATTTTCGATTCTCAATCACTTAATCAGTTGGTCTTGTTCCTAATCCGTCGCGTCTGTCACCACATCTCTCCTCTCTTATTATTTCTTCATCGTTTGTCATCGTTATACGTTATTATTCTCGCTATTTTTCTGATCTACAAAATCTTGAATCATAATCACAATCTGCTTGACATTGTCGTAATCGTTGGTTTGCTGTTCCCTTTCTCTCATCGTCTTTGTGGTCTCATGTTGAATATAGGATTGAAGATTCAAGGCAAAGACGCACATGTAAACGTGGAGATGACGTATTCAAGTTTAAGGAACATATTGTAGGACCACATTGCAGGAGCCGTCTGTCGCTCCTCTGATAAAACAAAACAAATCTGTTTTGTCGCACAAGAGCAAGTTTCATTTAAACGAATGAAACCGTGCAAGACGGCGTCAGCGTCGTGGTGCAGCGTGGTTGGCAATTAGTTTCCTGTGTTTCTATATAAATAGCTGAATACATCTATAAAGATTAGAGAGAGATACGAAATTGAGAAGTGAGAGTGATAGTTTAAAATGGAAATATGTTTATGGTTCTTGGGCAAACAGGGGAAAGAGATCAATAAAGTGTGAATCTTGTAAATGGTCTTGTCATCTTCATCTCTTTGTTAGCCTATGAATCTGATATAGTGGATTCTGGGATGAATCGTGGCGATATGTTGTGATATTAACGGCATGCACTCGTTGAATCTCGGCTGGCTCCTTTAATTTTTTTCTCTGCACTGTTAAGTCTTTTGCTTCTCTTGGTGTGTGTCGAAGGCCTATCAACACCTAAATGAGTTGTCCAAAGGTTGTAGCTTTCTCTACATCTTCCATCGATGCTTAAATTCTACTACAGTTTACTAATTCGTACATTGTTTGTATGCATTAGCATTACATATGTGATGTTCGCATTGCGCTGGACCGAAAGTGGCCACGACTTTAGGTTTCTCTCCTTGTCCTTTTCTTCGGAAAGCTTTCTAATTGTCACGCAACTTTACATAATTAGAAACAGAGAGATCTCATAAAAAACGAACAACGTCTTGACATTTACAAAGCCGCAGGAATAAAGTACAATATGCGTTTATTTTAAAAGGCACTTAAATATTACACATCCATGTAACTACACTGTAAATATACAAAGAATGTGGATTTTCCTAAGTTGTTCTATAAGTGGTCCTGAAAATGTGTATATAAACTCCTCATCTTGACCAAATATATACATTTTTTCCAGTTATATATGAGAAGTAATTCCTCTTCTTGTGCATATATCTTAATCGGAAGAATAAACCACATTGGGTTGTTAATCGAAGAATATTTATAAATCCAGTTTGGTTTCTCTTGTTTTATTGTTTTATATACTGCATAAACAAATATTAAGGTGTTACAAAAAGGAACAAAGAAAATAAATCTCATTGCTTAAAGTTTGTCATAGACAAGTTGACGAAACAGAGAAGAACAGATCTTTACATTTACATATTATTATGTCATGCTCATGCAACGCGCGTATGAATATGAGAAGAACTAGCTAACTACATTTTTCTTTGAATAAAAGTTGAAAATGTATGCTATTTTTTTATTATTAAAGACGCTTAATTAGTCCAAAAACTGTTATAAGTGGATTATTTCTTTTTTTGAATGACTGAAATATTAATTCAACAAAAAAAACAGTTTTAGAATTACTGTAGCTTTGTTTGAAAATATGTAAAGATTGAGATTCATAAAAACAAAAACAAAAAAACTGTATATGTAATTACAGAACTCTCATGTTGTAGTTTGTAAAATTATTCTTATTATTATCATAAATTTATTATATTATTATTAAATAATAGTTTAAATTTGTTCAATTTACCGCGTGTTGACGCGCGGGTTCATTTCTTAGTTTAAAATTAAACCCAACCTATATGAATAAAAATAAATATACCAGACGACCCCAATTATAATTTTCAAATTTCGAATAGGCCCAAGCTTTATCCCCACATCATCAATTGGATAATCTGAGAACTGCGCGGCGTTGTAGCTTGCCTCTTTCACTATATAACGGTCAAAAGGAACTTGACGCCAATGAATTCGAAATTCACTCTCTCGATCTCTCTCTGAACGTCGCTCTTCAATTTTAGTCTCGGCGCAGGGTTTTGGAAGCTGATTTAAGGTGAGACTGATTATCTCTGCATTTCTCTGTTCGAAATTGCTCGGCGCGTGATCGGTTTCTACTGGAGTATTTGCGAGTTTCGATTAGTCAGTGTTTCGTAACTTCTTCGCACGTCTTCTCTGAAATTTCGCTAGTGTAATCCGTTTCTTAAGTTTGATTTTGAAATTTCCATCGGTTTCTACTTTCTACATCAGGATCCGATCAGATTTCGGTTTGAATTTGTGGATCGTGAATGACAAATTAGTGTTCGTACTCCGATGTACTGATAGATGTATGAAGTTATCGCTATAGAGATGCGGTGATACTTTTCGATTCTAATGTCACGGTATTGAAATCTGCAGATCGTCAAATTACAATCAGTCATGGATACACACACGCTGAAATCTGTCTCAGATTTACCTGGAAATTTCCGCTCAGCGTTTACTTTCAGGTATCCATATTTTATTCATCGTTTTGTTAATCTAATGATGGATTTAGATGTATTTGCTTAGTCAAGGAGTGGTTGAATGATTGTTATCTTCTCGAACATGATGATGGTTTTCTTTTCTTTGGTTCATTATCAAACACTTTTTCTGAATCTAAATTTGTATTATGTGCTGCTTTTGGCTCGTTTGTGTTCAGATACTTCAACTCGCTGCAGAGCGAGTGCTTTCCACTGTGCTTTCACTCCGATATCAACATGGTTATTTCAGCGCCAACGGGGAGTGGTAAAACTGTACTTTTTGAACTATGCATTTTGAGGCTCCTCTCCAAGTCTATCTCTAAGGATGGAAGGTTTCTCCATGCTAAAGGAGCTCTTAAAACAGTAAGATTTTGTGTGCCTTCGTTTTTACAATAGATACGCCAACATTGGACTGCTGCTAATTTATAAGTGTATTGATGGTTTCGTCTATCTTTGGTGTCAAGGTTTACATATCTCCGTCCAAGGCTTTAGTACAGGAGAAGCTCCGTGATTGGAATCAAAAGTTTAATTCATGGGGAATCAGTTGTTTGGAGCTGACAGGTGATAATGAAACATACAGCACAAAGAATATACAAGACGCAGATATTATATTGACCACACCTGAGGTCAGATTTTAATTTTTTCCGTCTGTTTACTGTTTGGAACTTGATTACTGCTTCTGATTTTCTCCCCATGCTTTTAGCCGGAAAACAAGCAATGTATGACATTTACAAAATTACGTGTCTCCTCTAGTGCCGATGTAGTTTTCATTTTCTTACTGCAGAAATTTGATGCAGTGAGTCGTTATCGCGTTACTAGTGGAGGCTTAGGTTTTTTCAGTGATATATCACTTGTGCTCATTGATGAAGTTCACCTGCTGAATGATCCGCGTGGAGCTGCTCTCGAGGCAATAGTCAGTAGAATAAAGATTCTTTCTAGCAATCATGAACTAAGGTTAAGTCCTTTAGCCTCCGTACGTCTTCTGGCTGTCTCAGCTACTATCCCAAACATTGAGGATCTAGGTAAGAAGTAGCTCACAATTCTAGTCATATTCTGCAGATTATATGACCATTTTTTTTTGCGTTGTTCAATTGCTTTGAAAGTAGAAAATAAAATGGCTTTCTTCGAAATAACTAAAGTGGTAATACTTATTCTGCAGGGGAATGGCTCAAGGTTCCTAATGCAGGAATTAAGAGGTAACCTATGGATTGCTTTTCAGAGAAGTATGGCCTTATTTGGGGAAATGATTTCAGTTTCTTCATTGTTTCCCTTCCTGTGTTCTATAGGTTTGGCGAAGAAATGAGACCTGTTAAGTTGACAACGAAAGTTTTTGGTACCTTCTGCATCTCAAAAGTCAAGATTTTGGCATTTTGTTTGTTTCTTTTGTTTAAATGTTAAGATGCTCTTGTTGATGAATTTGGTTAGCGATTAATGACTTTCCTGTTTTCATGAGTTTAAGAAACTTTTATCTGCCTCTTTTGCACAGGTTATGCTGCTGCCAAAAATGACTTCCTCTTTGAAAAGGTAAACAGTTCTGCATCTTGGTTTCGATAGCCTTAGCCCTCTTGTCACTTGTGTAAGTACAGAAACTAAATCAAGTCTTGTTTTCCTTTCTTCTATTTTCTCATATCCAGCGCCTCCAGAACTATATTTATGGTAAGCGGCTATTGTCATGACATTCTTCCGTTATTTCTGTCTTGCTTAGGTAACTTACACCACTCTTTTGCGAAAACCTATGAATTTTTGCAGACATTTTAATGCAATACTCGAAAGATAAATCTGCCTTAGTTTTCTGCTCAACACGAAAAGGCGCTCAAGAAGCTGCACAAAAGCTTGCTCAGACTGCAATGACCTTTGGCTACTCAAATCCATTTGTTAAAAGCAGAGAGCAGCTGGAACGATTAAGGGAAGCTTCCCCAATGTGCAGTGACAAACAAATGCAGTCTTATATTCTCCAAGGCGGTATGGTCTGTTTCTCTTGTTGATCTACATTTGGTTCCGCATTGTTCTAAAAGCTGAATAGCACCGCAATGTCCCAATTAGTTGGTTATCACAACGGTGGTCTTTGCCAAAAGGACCGCAGCCTCGTAGAAGGACTCTTCCTTAGTGGAGATATCAAAGTTCTTTGCGCAACCAACACTCTTGCTCATGGAATCAACCTGCCTGCACATACAGTCGTCATAAAATCAACTCAGCATTTGTACGTCTTAGCGTTGCTAATTCCATTGAGTATTTATTTGGAACTGACGTTAGTATCCGCTGACATATTTTTCCTTTTAGCAACAAGGAAAAAGGTCAATACATGGAATATGATCGTTCCACACTACTACAGGTATGTTATTCGAGCATTTGTAGTTGTCTAGATGTAATAATGTAGTCTGATTATATGCATAGGTCGCTGAAATTAGCTCTCAGTTATATTGCTAGCAGGATAAGTAATTTCTCTTTTTCTAGATGTGTGGCAGGGCTGGTCGGCCTCCATTTGATGACACGGGAATGATTATTATCATGACTAGAAGAGAGACGGTTATTTACTGAAACTTTTCTCTGTTCCTGAATCTTTGACTTTACTTTTTACTTTTCTCTTATGTTCTCTGTTTCTGGTTTATTAAATGATCGCAGGTGCATCTATATGAGAATCTCTTGAATGGATGCGAGGTTGTTGAATCACAGTATGTATTGGCCAATAGACTTCTGTTTTTTGGAACCCGTTACCTTTTTATTCTTCAAAAGCTATTAGTTGAGTTCAAAAAATATTTTTCTTCTTTTATTTTTGTTTCAGATTGCTGCCATGCTTGATAGAGCACCTAACTGCAGAAATAGTTCAACTTACTGTCTCTGACGTTACACGGGCAATCGAGTGGATGAAGTGCTCATACTTGTATGTCAGAATGAAAAAGGCACGTTCATATGCTCTCTCAATGATTTGTCCCACGACTGGTTTATCATCATATATGGTATTACTAACTTTGAAGTTCTTATGGACAGAATCCAGAGAATTATGCAATTAAAAACGGAATTCCTAAAGATCGAGTAGAGAAGCATTTGCAAGGTGCCCAAGTGACTTAGTTAGTTTACTCATTTTTTTCCTTTTTGAAGTACTCAATTTTCTTAGGTCCTACCAGAGCTTTGCCTTCAGAAGATCAATGAGCTGTCACAATATCAGATGATCTGGACTGACACGGACGGTTTTGTTTTGAAACCAGAAGGTATTGAGATTTATGATTGCACTGCATATCTTTGTTTTCAAAATAGAACTGACTCTTGTTATCTTGTTCAGAGCCCGGAAGGCTAATGACAAAGTATTATCTAAAGTTTGACACCATGAAGTACATTATTAATGCGCCAACGGGCTATACCTTGGACGAGGCTCTTCACATTGTATGCCGTGCTGAAGAGATATCTTGTATGTCAAATCTTCTTTTGGTACATTACTCTTCTTACTTGATGAATAAACTAAGTTTTTTTATCTTGATAAATTGAAGGGATACAGCTGAGACGCAATGAGAAGAAGACCTTAAATGATGTAAACGCAGATAAGGAAGGGCGTCTCAGATTCCACATCGACGATAACAAAGGAAAGCGGAAAAAACGTATTCAAACCAGAGAAGAGAAACTATTTGTGCTTGCAAATGATTGGTTGACTGGGGATCCTTCAGTCCATGACTTATCCATGACTCAGGTCCACCAATCTTATATTCATGGCTCCTTATAATCACTTGATCACCCTTACTTCTTAGCTCTTCATCTGAACATTGGATCTTTTGTCTCAGGACGCTAACTCGATATGCTCGAATGGATCAAGAATAGCCAGATGCATGAAAGAGTACTATATATACAAAAAGAATTATAAAGGAACGATTAGCTCAACTCTTCTAGCAAAATCACTCTATCAAAAGCTCTGGGACGATAGTCCCTATCTGCTGAAACAATTGCCTGGCATTGGAATGGTTACAGCAAAGGTTTAATCTCTGTCTGCTCTTTATAAGCTCGCTCACTGCACCTTATCTTTCTTGTTTCTTGGTACCTTTTGTCTGAATGCATTATTTTGCTAGGCGCTTCATTCGATGGGAGTCAAGTCATTTGAAGCTCTTGCTGAAGCTGATCCGAGAAGGATTGAGATTGTTACGGGTCGAAAATATCCTTTCGGAAATCATATCAAGGAGTCTCTATCTTCCCTACCTCCAAAAGTAGAAATAAAGGTCGAGGAAGTTGAATGTCAGAAGCAAGGGGTATCTAAACTTGCAGTCACATTGACACGGCTTTCACAACCTCTCCAATCCACAAAACGCCATTATGCAGACATGGTTGGTTTTCTCTTTTAGCTCTACTGAAGATACTGTACCTGCATCTTCCTTTTTCTTCATAGTATCGTGATTTGCTCATGACCAAAAGGTAACTACTATACGAGCTACTAATCTCTATCCTTTTCTTGCAGATTGTTGGTTCAGAGGAAGAAAATCTTATCCACTTTCATGAGAAAATAAGGTGATGAGCAGAACACTTAACCAACTATAAACCATAATGATTCTTCTGATAACAAATTTGCTTTTAGGATGACTTTTCACCAATGTTCTCGTGTTTCACATAATTCTATCAAGCCTCTTTTACACATTCATGTAATTGGGTAACTAATTAGTGATATTTTTTATGGTAGCAGAATGGAAGACTTCTCCAGGTATGTTCTATCATCATTAACTCAATGCAACTCTTCGTCTAGTTTGGTTTAAGATTGGCAATAGTTTAATCTTTTCCTGATTTGTTGCGTTCTGTTTCTAGTCCCTATAGCGTCACCATACTCGTGGAAAGGCCTCAACAAGCAAAAGTGACTGTGAAGGCTGATCTCATCTTCGAAGAATACAGTTAAGTCTTCTAGCAAAAGTTGATTACCATGTAGTGAGAGTGAGACACTGAAACACAAAGTAACTAAGCAAGTCTGTTAACTTCAAATGTCTTGTTTTATAGTTGGTATTGATCTCCATGAAACACTTCTACTGAAGAAGGCAAACAACAGCAAAACAAATTACAAAAGCGAAAACAGGATGCCTCACTGTTATCTTCCTGTGGGGGATGTCTGCATAGTAGATGATGACAAACCAGTGAAACCTGGACCTTCAAACCGAAAGGACAACAAAGATGACATGTGAGAACATTTTCTCTTGCTTAGAAAATTTCTTACTAACGATTCTTTCCAGTATACGTAAATACACAAAAAAAAAATCATGATAAGACTCTGTCCTCTCCATGTTAATTTTGCAGGCCGAGTTTCAAGCTCTTAGATGAAGATTCAGAAGAAGGTAAGATGTTCAATACAAATCTTTAATCTGTCACAATATTCTTTTGTGTGCGTTGTATTCCATTTAGTTAACCATTGTTCCAACCCAAAAATCCTTTGCAGAGAAAGAGCCCTATGTGACGATGGAAGAAGACGACTGCGTCATTATCAACGAACATACAGTCTTTGACCACATACGTGAGAAAGCAAAGTGTTTCCCTTCATTGAGCACTCTGAATCCAACCTCTCCAGCATCAGAAAGATCAACTCTGAAAAGGAAGAGCTTAGTAGAGAATTCTCCTGAACTCGATCCTCTATTTTACTATGATTCTGTGCTTGGCTCAACTACAAACACTAGAGACATCAAACAAAGCCCACAGAAAATTACTACCCCAGGTTATGCAAGCCTCGCAGACCAAAATGGTGAGGGAAAACAGACATCTTCAAGTTTACTTTGGCGTAATTTACACACACTCTTTGCTTAAACTCTAACTATTACCTTTCATTACTCTGAAAACCAGGGAAAACAGAAACACCATTCTCAGGTGAAACAATATTCAACTACATAAGGAAAAGGTCCAAGAACTCCCCGGTACTGGCCACATCAAAAGTCGAGGATCCTATAACCATCTCTTTTCAAGAAGGAAGAAACGCAGAGATAAGTCCGTATAGAGCATACGGATCAATGGTTAGTCCTTCTGCTAAAAAGCCAAGCATCACATCTGGTGCTACTTCAGAAATGCTGTCTTTTGATATCTCCATGGCAAAGAGAACCAGCACCAACTTTGAGCAGAAGAAAGCATTCGGCTCGATACTTCCAGGTAACAAGTCCAGTGACTCTGATTCTTTTCTTGGATTTAAAAGCATCTTCTCTTTTCTGTGACTTTCTCATTTACATGCCAACAACACTAAACTCATCCTAGAGAGAAAATGGTACAAGTATTAGTGGGTTGAAGTAAATATTTCACTTCCCTGTAACAGAGGAATAAGTGAAATTTCTATCTCATTCATAGTCATATATACTGCATCTGAAAGAAAGTTTAGAGCAGTAATCACGCTAATTTGGAGTAACATAATACATAACATAGGTATCTAACTCATCATCATATACAATTGCAATCTATTTCTTTTTTTTCTTTCTTCATGGATTTCTACTTCATGAAAGTGATGGATACCATAAGTCTATGAAGAAGAAGAGATAACTCAACCTTAATTTGATAAAAAAAAAACAGAAGAAAGAACAAAATAAATTTGTTTTCTGCATTGTTTACGAATCAAAACATATTAAAACGAGAAAAATAAAACTAAAAACAAATTAATTTGGTTTATGCTACGAAGACTTCTAGTTGTTGAGTAATGATCCTCTGAACTCGCTGTCTTCTCCTGAACATTACTCAACAACTAGAAGTCTTCTCCTCCGCTTAAGCCGGAATCCGAAAACACAATTGCTTTCTCAATACCCTCTGATCTGTAAGGTGCAATCTTGTGTTGGAACCCAAAACTACTTGGACCCAACAAGTCTTTGTCAATGCACTCATACATTCTCTTGCATTTGGCATCAACCGCATTACCCAAATCATTGATTTCTTTCTTCATCTTCGAAACCTGAGCGTCATCAAACTCATCAAAAGGCTTTCCTAAAGCCTCGGAAAGTTTCTCAATGTCACTTTTAAATTGCTCCTGCTGATCTTCAAACAGGACCTTCTTTAGCTCTCTATCCTTCTCGCTCATCTCATCTTTGAACAGCTCTTCCCCAAACATGTAGAACACAAAAGGATACGAATACGAAAGTATCCTTCTTGATCTGAACAACAGGTCCATTCCTTTGATAACCCAATTGTAATCGTTAAACACAGCATGATTCTTCTTCGTCTTTGAATTCGACACTGCCTTCTTAAGGATACTCTTCCTAAGCTCATCATCTTTCTTTACTGAATCAGTATGTGCTTTGTATTGGTGGTAATAATGAGTGTACCTGTTTAAATCTCTCTTCGCTCTCTCCAACAACTGCCTCGCTTGCTCATCGTTGTACCTACCACAACTATGACCCCTGATACTCGTCCAAGTATGGTCCACTCCTGTTGCTCCACCACACAACCAGCAAAAATGCTGCCCACAGATACATGTCATGAGATTGCATCCAGATATCCTGTGAACAGGTTTGATGCATTTGGGACACAGCTTTGTGTTGACGGTTATCCAGTTAACCGTCTCCGACTCATCTGCACACTTCTTGCTCCATAGCTTCCACATGAGACAAGAGCAAGGAGAGTGAGCCTCGCCGAGACACCCGAAACAGAACTGGAGACCACACGAACACTCCACCTCTCCCTCGCCGTCCTCTTTTCTTATGGCGTTACCGCAATGCGGCACGCTCGGACACCACTTGATCCTATCGCTGTCTTCAACGTACGACTCAAAGAGGAAACGGTCGAACTTCTCAGCCAACTCCGGACTCACTAGCTTCCTAACAACGCCCTCGTCGCAAATCGCGTTGCATTTATGAGCCATACACTTGATCCTTTTGCTCTCACCGTCATTGATCCTCACAGTAAAATGCTCCTTCCAACAATCGTTGCAGAAAGAATGACCACACTCCATCCTCGTCATCGCATGACTTGGTATGCCGTCTTCTATGCATATGTCACAACTCATCCTCGTCGTCTTCTTCGAAGCGTGTCCAGAATTCATCAAGGAAGGGTCAAAAACGGTAATACCAGCCAAGTTAAGCATACTCTCTTTGCCGCTGTCGACAAAAACATCGAACAACTTATCAAAGTTCCACCGGTAATAAATAAGAAGAGTCCTCGCTTGGCTCTCCTTGACCAGTAACAACTCCATAGCCCTATCCAAGTTTTCCTTCTGTGCCGCTACAAGCGATTCCTTCGTGATGACATGGCTCGTTGGTTTTCTGGACGACGATTGTTTCAAATCGGACTCTTCCACTTCAGGGTCCTGAAGATCGTCGGAGGAGTAACCATAATCTTCCTCGTCACCGAAGCTCATATGATCGTCGTCATCCATTATCAGAATCGAATTGTCGATAAACCCTCCGACGGGAAGTGATCAAAGAGCGAAGAGATCAATCCAAGGAGTGAGTGAAGACAAAGGAAGTAGATACGAAAGGTCTTATTATGCTTTGCAAGATCATATAGAATATTACTGGAACTCAATTGACGCAAATCTTGTAGGGTTATAACAAAGTGATACACTTTTATTGTTACCTTATTCAAGTTTAAGTAAATCTTTTCTTAATAATATAGAATGAGATATTGCACTCAATAATCATTAATCATAATTAAGTGGATAGCCATATCAACTTCATGGTTAGAATACAATCAATATTTTCTACAATATTACCAAAATTAGCCTTTAAATAAATCAAGGAAAAAATATGTTGTGGTCTAAATTATTTTCTTTTCAATTTTGGGGTAAGGATTGAGGGTATAAATTTTAGGATTATAATTCTTTTTTCTAAATTAGGGTTTAGTTTTTTGGGTTTATAGTTTAAATTTTAGGATTAGGTTTATATATTTGGGTTTAGTTTTTTAGGTTTAGGGTTTATATCTTGGGATTAGGGTTTAGTTTTTGGGTTTAGGGTTTAGATTTTTGGATTTAGGGTTTAAATTTTGGATTTTGTGTTTTGGGTTTATATTTTAGGTTTAAGTCTTGGGTTTAGATGTTTAGTTTTAGGGTTTAGATTTTTAGTTTAGGGTGTTTTCTCCTTTTATTTTGTATTTTGTTTAGTAAATAGTATAGTATAACATTTTGAATGATATAGTATAGTATCCAACATTTGTTCATTAGCATTAATTAAGCATTAAGTTACAAAATTTTAGATCGTTTAAGAAAAACAAAACATGTTACATGCAGAAAAAAATTATGGTTTTGTTCTATAAGACTGAATTTAATCTGGTTTTATTTATATGACTTTCAATTTTAATCAATAGCTAATATGAGATTAGTGCAAGACAAAATATAAAATGAAATAAATTAAAGAGAGAATGATGTGTTATGGCATTATGGTGATTTTGCATTTGTGTGGTAAAGTGTCAAATGGAGGTGGGCCATAGTTAGTATCTAAATTATAAAATTGATATGGCTATATTCTTAATTTGTGTTCTCAATATGATTATTTAGCAAATTAACCCATATATAATTTAGTATTTCCTTTTCTTAGTTTTCTATTTAAAAAAATAAAAGGAAATACTTTAGGTGTCAAAATGGAAGTTAGTTAAGATACTGTATCTTATATATTATATAATAGGAGCTAGCTAAGATTTTTAAATCAAAATCTTAAATATATTTAGTATTATTAAGAGAGAAGTTAGAAACTTAGGATATCAAACTTTAATATATAGTTTTATTAAAATTTAAGTAAATATCTTGACTATCTTTATATTATTAATTGAGAAGTACATTCTAATGTTTGGATACAAGAATTAGAGAAACATCTATTTGGATAGAAGAATAAATGGAAACAAAAGTTGTTTGGATATAAGAATAAGAGAAAAATCTATTTGGATAGAAGAATAAATGGAAAAAATTGTTTGGATACAAGAATAATAACTTAAAATAAACCGATGGTTTAGAAAACTTCCGTTTTCCATCTCTTAAAAATCTGCAAAAAAGAAAACTTAACATAATCTAACGATAATTCCAAATCAATAGAATATGCTTTTTGGATTTTCGGGTTTTTATAGACAAGTTCGGGTTTGGGTGAAAATCTGAGACATAATTTTATAGAGATATAGAAATTGTTCGGGTTTCTTTGAAAATTTCTGTTCGGGTTAGGTTCAATTTTTTTTTTCAGTTTAGGGTTTTCCGGATTTTTTAGATTTCTGGTTTTCGGGTTTAGATATATTAAAAAAATTGAGTATTTTAAAATTTTGATTAGGTATTGGGGTCGGGTTCCGGGTGAAAAAGTTTCCAGATTTTTTTTGTTCAGTCAGGGTTTTCGGGATTTTTTTGATTTCGGATTTTCATGTTTAGACCTATTAAAAAAGTTTGGGTTTTTAAATTTTTTGATTAGGGTTTTTTGTCGGGTTCGGATTTAGGGTTTAAATTTTCTACACAAAACAACAACGTCACACCGCACAAACGTGCGGGTACTCTACTAGTGTTTATTTATTAAATGTGAAGTAGGAAAGAAAATAAGGAAAAAAATCAATCCAGTCAAACTATATTACATGTAATGTCTATCATTTTGTTTGTTGGTCGTCTATAACTATACACATACATTTCTAAAACTGATTTCAGGTTATAATGATACGACTGAAGACACTTTCTCTTTTGTTTTGAGCAACCGAATACACTTTCTCATTAGCTATCTTTTGTTTTCCCATAAATTTTTTTTTTTTGCTACTAAAAACATTGAAATGGTTATCCAAGGTTGAAGTCGCAGTAAAAGGACTCGAACTCTAACCTAGACCTACAAGACCATTTAACAACCTCTGAACACCATGAGATGATTTTTTTTTTTTTTTACCACCATGAGATGATTAATTCAAAAGGTTCAAAAACTTACTTCAGTCTTTAGAGCCTATTCGAGGAGAGCTGCAAGTTTTATGGTGAAGCTTTTAAGTTTGTCTATTAAGAAGCAATGGTGATTGATAGTATTTGTTGTTTGCTGGAATTGTGTTTTCGTGTTCTTGTAAGTTTTTTTTTGTTGTAGCTGAATTGTACTTCTAGACCTCCAACTCCAAGTCCATAATTGTTTAAAGCTAAAATTCGTAGTAAAGTAAACTAGTCTTCTCTTCGAACACAAGATGTATTAGACATTGAGTTGCGATAAAAATTTCGGGAGGACTTTCTAGTGTCCACTATTAATTTTCATGTTGGTTTTTCGGGAATACATAAATTCGTCTTTTTTTCCTTCTCAAATAAGATTGTTAAGCTTATGAAAAGAATTGTTTTTTCATGTTGTTAATCAATTATGTTGTCGTTATTGGAAATTTGTTTTAAAAAAGTAAGATGTGAATTATCCTGTTGATCCAAATTAGAAACTTGATTTCTATAAGATGCATTCTTCTAGCCAATAGTGACGGTGTCATAGTATCAAGATTAGTTTCTGATTCAGCTGAAGTTCTTGATTACCATCCAAGAAGATAACATACCGAAAGAATAAGCCACTTGAAGAAGTATTTTATGATCGTTACATTATTCAATTTCACACTCTTTGTCTTTGTCCTGATTCACATGAAATTCTGTGTTCAAATAATCATTGGATGTCGTGGAAACATGTGTCAAAAGTCACTTCGAGTTTTCTACAATTCTTTTTCTCTTCAATCAAAAATCTGGTCTTAGAATTTCCAAAATTGTTAAAAAATTAAGAGATCTTCTAAAAATAAAATAAAACATACAGTCGAGGACTTCAAATTTTGATTTCATATTAAGTATTAAGTTAGATAGACTAACAAAAATAAAATAAAATTATTGGGTCATTCCTTAAACTTGAAGAACTCTTGGGGGGTAGCAAATCAAATTTCCAGTCTAGTTTCTGTCTTCCTTCGCCTTGATTTGTTTACTTGCAATTTCTTTTGGTAACAAAAAAGCCCCTCTCCTCTCTCTCTCTCTCTCTCTCTCTACATTCTCTCTGCTATTCGGCAGCTCCTTCAAACCCTAACGACGAGACCAGTCGCTATCGGCGACGTGATTCTCCGGTTTCTCCTAGTAATTTTGTAAGGTCGACGGCGAATAATCTCCGCCGCGGATTTTAATCTTCATTGACGATCGCTCCGCAACACTATTTTTTTCTCCAATTTCTTCCCAATATGTCCATCCATTGCTTTTGATTTGGGTTATCAGGCCTGAATCCGGTTTTTGGCTGTGAAGAAGAGCGTCAGAGTCATTGGTTTTCCAGGAAGAACATGTAAGATATTTTTTCCCCGTTTTTTTTTAGATTTCTAATCTTAATTTCTGAAGCTCTCTAGGTTCGTTTAAACCCTAAGTTTCTGCTGCTTGGTATCACTATTATGGAGCTATCTTATTTAGGTTAGGGGTTTCAAGTTTCTGTGGGAATTAGGAGCTCAATCAATAGTGATGAAGTCGTGCTTTTTAATCCACTCTGTTGGATCTCGAGAGAGATAATTGTTGAAATATATGTTTAGGTGGTCATTGTTGAGCACTGATTGCACATTAGATTTCGTTTTTCAAATATTACTCTTTGTTGTGCAATAAGCTGATGGACACCAAATTGTATCAGAGTTTTGTATAAAGAGACGAGAAGCTCTGCATTTAACCAAGTTGATCCATGGAGCTATCTGTTTCCTCTCCAAAGCAAAGCGTGTTATCTCCACCCGACTGTATGAGTGACCCTGAGGAGCATGAGATCAGCGAGGAGGAGGACGACGACCGCAACCATAAGCACCGGAGGAAAGAAGAGACGAGGTCTCAGTCGTTGGAACGAGATTCTTCAGATCAGGCTTTCTCACGGCCGTACAGGAAAAACTATAGACATTTTGAAAATGGCAATACGTTTAACGAACATGAAAAGCGGTCGTCAGGGCAGCAACGTGTACAGTATGATAATCAAAGAGGAAGGTCGAACCAAATGTTTTCAAGGGACTCTGGTCCTGGTAGAGGTAGAGGAAATTATGGTTCTTGGGGGCAGCGTGATTCCAGGTTTAATCCTGTTGATCTCTCATCTCATATGCTTCAAGTCGGATCTATGGCTCCGGGGATGTTTGGAGGAAGGGGACTACCTGGTGTTTCAGCTGCTCAGAGTGCACCATGGCCTGGCTTTGGAATGCTTCCTGGTGTTCCAAATGGTGGCTTGGATGGTTTCCATCACTTACAAGGGTCCCTTAGACCGCCCTTGAATGCTCCACTCAACATGGGCATTCCTCGGCAGCGATGCAGAGACTTTGAGGAACGTGGTTTCTGCCTCAGAGGGGACATGTGTCCCATGGAGCATGGAATTAACCGCATTGTTGTTGACGATGTTCAGGTATGTTCTCTAAAATGTTTCTTGAATATGTTACTAGTAGTATGAGTACTTTATGCACGGCTCTCAGAAAAGCCATACGCTATTCTGATAAGTAGCAAATACTCTGCATTGCATGATGTATTCTTTTGACTACCATTTTATTTCACTGTTCTTCTCTTGTGTATGCTTAAATGAGTAATTTTTCCTTCATTTTTTATTTGTGCAGAGTCTATCACAGTTCAACCTTCCCGTTACAGTCCCTGGTGCACCTCATATGGCACCTTCTTCTAAACCGATACCTGCACAGTTTGGTAATTTCATGAATACTAAAGGAGCTCATGGGAAGACTAACGAGGCTGGAATGGGTGTAGATGGTTCGGGTTATGGTGATGCATATCCTGTTGCTGGCGGAACTGATTTTTACGACCCTGATCAACCTTTGTGGAATAACAGTGCTGGTGAAACTTCAGGTGCTTTATCTGCACTAAATTCTCATGGGATTGATGAGAACGTAGCTCCACTGGATGACAGTAACCAAGATGAAAATGCCTGTGGTGTTCGAGACTCAAGAAGCACAAGTCAGTCAGTTTGGGGTAGGATGCGTGGTTCTAGTCAAGCAAATTTCAGAGAGAAAGCTGATGCAGTAGTAAATTCATCAGCTGGTCTTGAAGATCAATTGAAGGAGGTCTCAGTTAACTCATCCCGCCACGGTAAACAAAACCATGTTGGTGAAAGTGTCCCAAAAGTTGTTGATTCATCAAATATTCCAAATGATGCGATGAATAATACAAGAAAACCAACGCAAAAGGCAATGCGAACTCTTTTTGTGAATTATGTTCCCCACGAGAGCAACAGAAAGGACCTCATTCTTGCCCATTTTCAGAAATTCGGGAAAGTTATTGACATTCACATTCCATTGAATAGTGAGCGAGCATTTGTGCAGTTCTCCAAACGTGAAGAGGCTGAATCTGCTCTCAGGGCACCTGATGCTGTAATGGGTAACCGCTTTATCAAACTTTGGTGGGCAAATAGAGATAGCATACCTGATAATGGCTTGTCCACTGGCAATGGTGCTCCTATGAAGGGTCGTGTTATGACTGCTTCTGGAGGGCAGAACCAACTTCCTATTGCTGCAGCATCGAAAAGCAACCATGTATCTTCCATTGCAAAGGGTCCTGCCTTCCACACTGGTGGAGCTCCATCCTCCTCTGAACTCCCTAAGCCTGTGGTGGCCAGTAGTGGTCCCAAGGTTACGCCGCTTCAGCAGAAAAAGACGGACACTCTTGAGCGGTTGAAGGAGACACTTCGGAAAAAGCAGGAAATGCTGGAGCAGAAACGTAACGAGTTCCGCAAGAAATTGGCGACACTTCAAAAACAAGTAAGAACAATTAACCGAATCTCTTTTCAGTCACTTTGATACCTGTTTGAAGGAAATTACAATTAAGCAGTCACTAGAAAGTTAAGCAGAAGTAGAAGTATGAGTTCTGAGGATTTGAATCTCAGAAGTATCTTTTGGGAAGTTGAAGACCAGTAAAATGCTAGATAAGTGCAGATCTGATATCTGATTATAATATAAAAATTGAGTAGACATACGTGTGCCGTGATATTTTTATTTTTGCTTTAGGATGTTTTAGCTAATGATTTATATAAACTAGAAACAAAATTATTGACCATGTCTTGCTTAATAGTACATGGATGGAGTTGAAACTAATTTGCTCTAAATTTTCTCAGGGTACGGTTGTCAAGGGCGAGGAAGCAGATGAGCCAGATGCTAAGCGTGTCAAAGTAGAGACAGCCTCTACTTCCGATGGTGCAGTCTCATCACCAAAAACAGATTCATCGACAGATAAAAAAGTGCCTATCCAGAAACCACTTTCCGCCGCTAAACTAAGCACAGAAACGCCATCGCCCAATACAAAAAACTTGACGCAAAGACCTTATTCGTATACAGCAAGTTTGAACACTCCTATGCCAAATAGGTATAAGTTGGACAACCGCACCACTACCATCAAAGTTGTTCCTCCTTTGCCTACCGGCTTAGCTGATGTATGTCCTCTTCCCTTTGTCCTACCTTATGAATGTGCAAAAATTTCGAACTTTCCAAATTTGATACTTACCGATGCTTTGAACTATTTCCTGACTTCCAGGTTGCTGCCTTAAAGGAACATTTTTCTTCTTATGGCGAAGTCTCAAAAGTGGAATTAGAAGAAAATGCGTCGAGTGACAGTGGCAAGGATCATGAAACGTGTAACGAAAACCGTGCAGCTTGTGTCACATTTGTGAAACGGAGCGCAGCCGAGAAAGCGTTTGCTAATGCAAAGTGTTGGCAAGAACACATGTTGCAGCTCGTGTGGGTAACACGTCAAAGAAACAGAGAGAATAATGGTAATAACAACAATAACAATCCCTCTGTTTCTAGTGACCACACTAGCAGCAAAAGCAAGTGCACTCCTTCAGTCTCTAATGACCCGAAACCAGCAGATGAAGTCAAAGCCTCGTCTACGGAAGAACCAGACAACAAAAATGTTCCTGGACGCGACAGTATTTTGGAACAAGAGACCAAAGAAAGCGACAAGACTTTGGATGAGCAAGAGATCGAAGAAAGCGACAATGGCAACAGTAAAAGTAACAGTGAGTCCATGGAAGGAGCTGCTGATGCGGTTGCACCGTCAGGAAATGATGAAGAACAGTCTGAACAGATGAATGATTAAGTTGGGAAGAGAAGAATCGTCAGTGAGGTAATATTTTGTCTGAGAAACATCGTTTTTTTTGTTAAATCTGATATTAGTGATGTTTTCTCCGTTTTAGGCTTTTAGCCAATTCGTGAGACGTTAATATTTGTTGGTAGCAAAAGTTATATATATGTCTAAGGGATTTTTTCTTCTTTCGATATTAGAATGTGAAAAAAGAAAAGAGAGAAAAGAGAAGACAGAAAAAGTGTATTGTTACATTTGGCCTTCCAAGAACAGTGGTTGGGTCTTTGTATCAGCAGTTCTTTGGTTTTGCAGTTACATTATTAGCTTCTATAACAATTTCGACTTCTGTTGTATATAGTACACTTGCTTTAGTCAAGACGAAAAAAAATGGTATGGAATCCAGAAACGGTTGGAAATTTATGCAAATGTTTTGTTGGCTTATATAGTACATTATTTGTTACAGTTTTAACATTTATTGGAGAAATTTGAGAAATTGAAGTTCGATGTCTTCCAAATTGAGTGTTTTAACTTCATATTCAATGTGAATTCTTTTACAACAACTAGGTGTTTTACCCGCGCACGCGCGGGTTCCGTTTTAATATTTGTAAATAAATCTTATGTCCTCTTTATTTTAATTTTATTCAATAATATTAAGAAAATGTATGATTCAATTAAGAATATTTGTATATCAAGTTCGAGTCATCAATTTTTTTTGTTTCTTTGATAAGAGATGAAAATAATAGTTTCATTTATTAAAAAAAGGTTTTTAAAATGCTTCACTATTTTTCAATTTTTGTTTATAATTTTTTTTAATAAACTTTTTTTTGTAATATACTTTTAATTTTTTTTACCTAACCAATTTAATTATTTTTATAAGTAGTCATAATAAGTAAGATACCTTTTAAAAATCTTTTTTGTCATAAAAACATACAACAGCCCAATCCTCAAATTTCTTAAACTAATCCCTTAATTTTACTATTCATTAGACAATTTTTTTTATATCCAATAAAGGTTATCTGGCAAACTTATCCAATATTAGTCTAATACATATTTTAGTTCTTAATTTATTTTTTAATTTTATTTATTTGTTTAGCTTTTCCAGCTATGAATTTATGATTTATACTTAATTTTTTTTGTAATTTTAATTATGTTGCATTTAATTCCATTCAATAAATTCATCTCTTTATTTTTAAATCACTGTTTTTGTATTTAAAAGTCTTATATCTAGAAAATAAAATAAAATATAAATGTATTTTACAGATCATTAAGGACGGGAAGAAAGGAATCAGAAAGATCAGGAGTAAAAAATAATTTTTTTTTAATTGTTTCATATGATATAATCGTGTTAAATGTATTCCCACTTTTTCCATATCATATGGCTTCTTCTTCTTCCCGTGGTCATCATCTTTTAATTGTTTTTCCAATTCCCGGTTAAATTCTTTTGGTTTGTTACGGTTCGATTTTCCTATCTCATAGAAATTAGAAATGCTTCGTTTCTTTTTCTTTCATTTGCCGACCACAATCGAACAATATTTCTTCTTCCTTATTCCCACCGGAACCATCTCATCATCTAGATCCCTCTTCTTTGTTGCTAATCTTGTTATTACCAGGGGAGAGCTCACGCTTCTTCTTCTTTTCGATCTCCTTCGACTCTCGCTCTGAATTTCTCAATTAACTTAGGTACCAATCTCGAATTTCCCCTTTATCGCCGATTGATGGTTTGATTTTTTGGTCAAATGATTTTCGATAACGTCACCGAGTTAAATTTTGGGTTTTCTCGGTGTTTGCTAGTTTTGTTGATGTTTAATCAGTCTATGTTTGTTTCGGTTCGGTTTAGCTATCAATTTGATATTTGAAATATCTCGTTGGTTTTGTTTTCAGTTCATATGGAGCACAACTTTTCTTCAATGGCTTTAGTCAACGACTTCGTTTTAAAGTCATCGAAATCACTGTTCTTGGCATCTCATCATCCCCTTCCCTGAGTTTCGATGCTTCTTTCTTCTCCTGATTCTCAGCTAATGGCTTCGATGAAGGTTATGATTTTCCGTATTTTCAATCTTTTTTTGCTGATGTCCAAATGGTGTATTTTGTTTGTAATCTAATTGTCCGGATGCGAATTGGTGATAAATGTATAACTCTAGGTGGTGGCAATTGCTTTGGCAAGTTCCTGAGACTTATAGCTGTCGAGTTTTAGAGCGTTTTCTCCTTTCACTGGTCGTTTTTAATAATATTTGAAATCTCTTCTCATTGACTTTACCCCTTTTTTGTTTGGTTTTCTTGTTTTTACAGAGATCAAACGTCCTTAGCCTTCAGGTTCAATTTTTTTCTTTAAAATCCTTTGATTAAGTACCTTCTGATCCATGAGAAGGAGTTCTACACCCATGAGTAATCCGCCTTTTCTAACGTTTCGTGCCTCCCAAAAGTGGATGACTCTGACAAGCAAATCATTATTGTTGAAACCTTTTTTTAGATCATCGAAAACCAAAGTATGGCTTAACTGATTAGAAACAGAAGAGCATGAATTTGCCATGGCTTATAAAAATCGATTGAGAGATGTGAATGTATATTCTGAACTTGGTTTCATGTGGCAATAAGACCACGTATATATAGGATTTAAGATCATCTTATTCCTAATGGAAAAAGGAATCAATGTATATCAATGTCATTGTACAATAAGGAAATTAGAGAAGTGATAATTACAAAAATAGGAACTATCCAAATCCTAATCTTTATCAAACAATATCCAATTTGTTTTTCAAGAATCTTCTAGACTAAAACGAAATAATGAAACCAAGAAATAAATTTGGAAGAAGAAATAAGAAAAAAATGCCAAGAAGCAATCTTAAATTCGCCAGAAATTAAAGCAGCCGAATTGTACAGTCAAATCACAAGACTTATCTTAGTAATAGATTCCGAATTTCTCCATTTTTGGTCTAATACTCCCTCAACTGAAGTTGTACTGAAGCTTCAAACTTGCAACAATGCGAAATAGGGAGTTTAGGGCAAAATAAATCCAATTCGATTTACGAAATCTGGGAAATGAAGAATGAATTTTTGTTGTTTGACGGTGGAGAGAGAGAGAGAGTTTTGTGAGATGCAGTTTTAGGGTTTGTAGAAAAAAGGGGAAGAAGATGTAGCAGATCCCGTTTTGGAGATGCCGATGTCTGATTTTTTTTTTTTTTGTGGTAACCTAATGGCAATGTCCATATAATTATTTTTGAAACGGTTTAAAAAAAAACAGGGGACTGCAAAGGATCGAACTCGATACCTGTTGAGTTTAGGACAATTGTGATAACCGCTACACCATAGCATCTTTTTGGCTGAATAGGAAATTTATTTCTATAATTACTTAAAACATGTGTAAATTTTCCACTAAAAAAGAAACTAATACTAATAATATATGTAAATTTAGATAATCTATGAATAGGAAACTTATAATTCAGTTTTAAAATGAAAAACTTAATTAATAAATAATATGTAAAATAGAAAATTTACATAAATTAATTTAAAAGCAAAAAAAAAAAATAATGACATGGACCAATCAAATTCAACCTTTTAAATCCTAGGTGGACAGCCTCTAATGCATATAGGCTCAACTTTTATTAGTAATAGATAAAGTCATTTGTTGACGTTTACGTTAATACTGTGATGGTGGATACTTTTTTCTGGTTCGTCAAATTTCTAGATCAAATAACAGACAAGTGCCTCTCATAGACATAGCTAACGATAATTATTTTAACCAAAGGTCCAAACTCCAAAGCAAGAACATCGAACCAACATATATATTTAATATTTGGCATTGATTGTTAAAATATTAAACAAGGATACATGAAAACACATACGATCAAATAGATCTATTTCCCGGGGACGAAGTTGGTGGCGTAAGACCATGCATTGTTAGCCACAGGATCCGCAAGATGATCGGACAGATTCTCGATTGGACCTTTACCAGTAACAATGGCTTGAACGAAGAATCCGAACATGGAGAACATTGCAAGACGACCGTTCTTGAGCTCCTTCACCTTCAGTTCCGAGAACGCCTCTGGGTCTTCAGCTAAGTTCAACGGGTCAAAGGCTCCACCCGGGTAAAGCGGGTCAAGTCCTTCACCGAGAGGTCCACCTCCGATTCTGTACCCTTCGATTAAACCCATCAGCACAACTTGAGAAGCCCATATAGCTAATATGCTTTGCGCGTGGATCAAGTTAGGGTTTCCGAGGTAGTCAAGCCCTCCTTCTGAGAAGATCTGAGATCCTGCCTTGAACCACACGGCTTCTCCGAATTTGACTCCGTTTTTGGACAGAATCTCTGGGAACGTGCAGCCTAAAGCTCCCAACATTGCCCATCTGCTGTGGATTACCTCGAGCTCACGGTTCTTTGCGAATGTTTCTGGATCGGCGGAGAGACCAGCGGTGTCCCAGCCGTAGTCTCCGGGGTACTCTCCGGTTAGGTACGACGGTGTGTTCTCCGAGAATGGTCCTAAGTACTTGGGACGGTCTGGTCCGTACCTGTCACATTTTTGTTTTTGCCTTTAGGTACAAATTTAAATATTGTTGAGCAAAAAATTATATCAAAATTGAGGAAACAAAACCAAACCGAAATAACCGATGTAGTGAAATTCCGAACGGAAATGGATTTACTTTAAAGATAACCGAAAAGAAAACTAGAAGCCGGATTAAATCGACGAAAAAGTTTCGCTTTGAATTAGTAAACAAGAGGAGAGAGTTTGGAGTAGGAACCAGATGCTCTGAGGAGTAGACTTGACGGTACGGCGCATTACGACGCGGCCACCGCCGTTAGCAGCTCCGACTTTGCGGAGGAGATCGTTGGAGGGCTTGAGGGCCGTTTGGCCGGCGAAAGAGGAGTGTTGGATTGCTGAAGTAGCCATTCTTTTTTATCTTAACTTTCAAAGGAAAACACTAAGGAAAAATAAATAAGTGAGTGAGATGAGATGTTGTTGACTTGTTGGTGTTATGCATATGAATTGGGTCATCGTTTTTATAATAGAGAGATTTCAAGGTGTTCATTTTGATAGAGATCAGCAGATGGACAAGTCAGCGAGTTCTGATTGGTTGTTTCTAGATTTCCATAATGTCGATTTAGGTGCAGGAGATAAGTAGAGGTTGTCGTTGTGACACGTGGCTGTGGAAAATCTTGTGGGGTGAACGAAACGCTTGCAGTCTTGCACAAGAGGATAGTGTTCCGACACACTCATGCTGTCTCTCTTATTGGCTCTTCCCTATGCTTGCGATTGCGATGATAAGAATAAACTTTTATTATATCGGAAAAACGTAAAAATAAAGCCCATGTCATATTATAACGTTTTTTCCGAAGTTTTTCTTCTTCTTATAGTAAAATGTGAGAACAAAAAAATAGAAAAGACAAAAGAGAGGACAGAAAAAGTCTGTTGGCAGGGGAAACGGGATTTTATTATTGTAGCATGGACTATTGCCAGTTGCCACACATGCATGTTAACGGTCTTGGGAGAAATATCTACAAGCTAATGGACGGAAGAAACATGGCTATCACGGAGCTGTCTAGACTGTATGTGGTCTATGATGACGTCGTGGTAAGCAAGTCCAATATTCTCACAGTAGAGATAATGATTTCAGCTAAAAGAGGAGATCCATTGAACTTCTGATTCATCAGCATTAGGAACGGATCTATATTCTACGCGTTACAATTACCGAGCAACACCATTTGGTTTTTGGAAGACCATGAACATCACATATGAAACACTACACGAGCTTTGGTGGATGTATATATAAATATATTATATAGAATTATAATCGTCATCATTTTTATCAGCCTAGTTCGTACATAAATTTATAGTGTCATCATCAGTCATCACTAGCAAGAAAGACACATGCATTCACGGTGCCAGCAAGAAACCAAATAATCTTCTTCACGGCAAGCCAATGTTCAACGGTTGAGGTAAGATCGAGAATTGGCAAGTTTGTATCTAGTTGTGGGTTTAGGTATATGGTAAACAACCCTCTTTTTATTTAATTTTGTGTAACCAATCAACCCTCTTTTTATTATAAACTTTTCCAAGGCTTATAGGGGATGATAATACGCGTCTCACCTGTGAGTAATGGTTTTCTTCGTTAACAAATTTCTTGATCAAACAAATAACAAAAGGCTAAAAGCCTCAACTCACGAGAATTTATTTGACCAAAGCAAGAACATCGAATTCATATTACACATTAGATGTTAAAAACAAGATACATAAAAACATACGATCAGATTGATCTATTTTCCGGGGACGAAGTTGGTGGCGTAAGACCATGCATTGTTAGCCACAGGATCCGCAAGATGATCGAACAGATTCTCGATTGGACCTTTACCAGTAACAATGGCTTGAACGAAGAATCCGAACATGGAGAACATTGCAAGACGACCGTTCTTGAGCTCCTTCACCTTCAATTCCGAGAACGCCTCCGGGTCTTCCGCTAAGTTCAACGGGTCAAAGGCTCCACCCGGGTAAAGCGGGTCAAGTCCTTCACCGAGAGGTCCACCTCCGATTCTGTACCCTTCGATCAAACCCATGAGCACAACTTGAGAAGCCCAGATAGCTAATATGCTTTGCGCGTGGATCAAGTTAGGGTTTCCGAGGTAGTCAAGCCCTCCTTCTGAGAAGATCTGAGATCCTGCCTTGAACCACACGGCTTCTCCGAATTTGACTCCGTTTTTGGACAGAATCTCTGGGAAGGTGCAGCCTAAGGCGCCGAGCATAGCCCATCTGCTGTGGATTACTTCGAGCTCACGGTTCTTTGAGAATGTTTCTGGGTCGGCGGAGAGACCAGCAGTGTCCCAGCCATAGTCTCCGGGGTACTCTCCGGTTAGGTACGACGGTGTGTTCTCCGAGAATGGTCCTAAGTACTTGGGACGGTCTGGTCCGTACCTGTCACACAATTAAATGTTTTGGTGAATAAAATCATATCAAAATTGAGCTAGCAAAAACGGGTTGGTTGTTTAATCCGGCTAAACCGGTCAAAACCAAAGCGAAAGAACCGATCTAACTAAATTCCAAACCGAGATTCAATATGGTCACAATAGGTTCACTTTTAAGATAATCTAAAGAGAAAACTAAAAGCAGCCCCTTAAGTCTCGCTTTGAATTAGAGTAAACAAGAGGAGAGAGATCGGATTACTCACCAGATGCTCTGAGGAGTAGACTTGACAGTACGTCGCATGACGACGCGGCCACCGCCATTTGCAGCTCCGACTTTGCGGATGAGATCGTTGGAAGGCTTGAGGGCCGTTTGGCCGGCGAAGGAAGAGTGTTGGATTGCTGAAGTAGCCATTCTTTTTTTATCTTAACTTTCAAAGGAAGAAGAAATATACTGAGATGAGATTGTTGTTGGTGTCTACAATGTTGAATTTAGATTTTATAATAGAGATCCGAAGATGTTCATTTTGATAGAGATTAGCATATGGACAAGTCATCGAGTTGTGATTGGTTGATTTTAGATTTTCTCTGACTTGTCACGTGGTGTTGTAGATAGATAGAGGCTATGGTTGTGCCACGTGGAAGGGGAAGATCTCGTGCCAAAGAGGATAGTGTTGGTGTAGAGGCTATGGTTGTGCCAGGTGGTAGGGGAAGATCTTGTGCCAAAGAGGATAGTGCCGACACAGTCATGCGGTTTCTCTTATTGGCTATTGGCTATTGGCTATGCTTGCGATTGCGATGATAAGATTACGAACAAATTACTTCTTTTTTCCATGATTGATAGGAAAAAAAACATCAGAACATAAAATTCTTTAAATTTACAACAGGAGTATCCTAAGCAAAATGTATATTAGTAGACACTAGACATATACACAAGGCAAATTAGTTATTATCACAAAGATACACCAAACTTGTAGTCTCCTAAACAAACAAGAAGAAAAAACTTAAAAGGAATCAAGGGATGGTCATAGCAGCAAGTCTAAGCTGTTTCTCAAGAGGCAGATGGTCTCTGAAGGCTACACAAATGTGATGCATCACCTTCACAAGCATTGGCGCACAAACTCTTTCGCTTTGCTCTATTGGCTGTGAGCTTGGCCTTGCATTAGCATCTGTGTCAGTTGCAAATCTGTAAACACGTTCCAATGATATCCATAGAAACGAGATGAAAGGCTCTGCGACCACTTCCCAGTTGGGATCAGAGAGGAGAGAAGTTACGGTAACTGACATATCGCTCAAAACCGTGGATCGGTCTAAAGTGAGAAACGGCATGTATTCACAGCAGATGCTAGAGAGGAGGCCAACAAAGATAATAGCCTGCAGAAGGAGAAAAACCAAATTAAACATTTAAGAAAAAGATAATCTCTTTCGATGGAGGAGATCTTAACAATGCTATGTCTTACATTTGAGGGATAGCTAGAAACACAGCTGATTTCAACAGCATCAATGAGCCACTGTCTTTTGATTCCTCCTTCTGCGTGATACAGAGCCGCTACTATCTCGATGTGCACATCCCACATATCTAACAAAGACGAAAACTTTGATTATTTCATGACCTTTGATTGTATCTAGCTCGCATATAGCAGCGATTGAGGATAGTAACTGACCTGACTGTTCACAATTTAATACAATAGCCTTCAATTTTCCTAACTCGGAAAATGGAATTGAGCCAAGTCTTGCTAGCTTAGCTTTTGCCTGGATCTTCTTTAGATCACCTTGGAAGTCGGTCTTTCCTTTTCCAGGTTCAAGACTTGAAACCTGTATGCGAGAAAAATCTCGGTTATATGGCGAGATGTACACAAAGATGATACATACATTACAATTTACAAGCTTGTCCATGAAGCAGATACTATTACACACACACACCTGTAGAAATTTGTATAACCAATCCCGACGCGACTTCTGCAAACATCTAAGTGCTTCTGACCATTCTTTAGCCGGACCCGTCTCAGCTGCTTTTGGAGATTGTGATGCTACTGGTAAGATCGCAAAAAGCAACTCTATGCATTTTTCAATCTTTGTGATGTAGTTTGAAGATTCAACCGAAGTTTCTTCGAGACACTGACTCAGACCCTTCCAACAAGAGACCCTCAATGAGCTTTTCTGATCACAGCCATATACTTGGTCTGAAGATAGCGAGATTACGAAGCAAGAGATATCATCAAACAATTTATCCATTCTTGAACCTGAGAATATTCTTATTAAATCCCCTAAATGACAGAGCAGGCATGACTGAAGACTCTGCTCTAGTGCTTTAAATCTGGATAGTTCAGACAACTCGTCCAGAAAAGCTAGCAGTTCATCAAATTCGCTTGCGTGGACTAATGAAAACTTGAAGCACTCTTCCCTAAGAGTTTTTTCCTTGGGAAGATCTCCTGATTGCGATACACCAGTCTGAGTCTCTTGTTTCATTAATCGCCTTATTGTTGCTCCCCAGTCTAGGTTTGGCAATCTTGGTGCATGAGACAAACACCGCAAAGCACTTGCCATTGTACCAATGTTCAGAGCGCCACCCACCTGAATGTCAACAAAGATTAATTAGTATGAGAACAGATGGAGATCTCTATCATCTTTTAGTTGACTATTGCATCAATCTAACGGAACCTAAGATTGAACAATTTCAAGTTTTTCTTTATATCCCAACCATCAAGGATTAGAGAGGGCTAGAACAATAAGAAAGCTTTTAAGCAGACATACCAAAGGCAAACTTGGATTTGTCAGGCCTTGAGCCAGTTTCATAACCATGGCATGCTCAGGAACATTGTGAGAGGTGGGATTACGGTGAGAGTCATCAGACTGGATTTCATTGCTCAGACTTGACGCTTCCCCGTAGCGCATGTAGTTTCTAAGAATTGATATTGCCCATGCAGCATAATGTTGCAGCTGGCGATCCTTGGTATTCTGTGCGATAAGGAATATTTCTTGCACAACTGGCGTCAACTGCTGAGTAAAGTATGAGTTTGAAAGCAAAGGACCTGATACCCAAGAGATCTCCTGCAGCAATATAAATTGATGTTAGGAACCCATTCACATTTATCTAGATGGCGAATAAAACAGAAAGGATCTCAGAGAAAGACCAGAGAACTTACGTTTTCCTCAGAACTGGAAGAAGGAGCACGAGGTAGAGGATGGGAACACACCAAATTTCCAGCACTTGCTCCTAAAACATTAACAACTCCGAGCATTCCACCAAAGTGAACAACTGGTGGGTAAAGTCCAGAGTAACATGTCTTGAACATTTCTAGTAAGCCTTTTACAGACTCAACCTCCACAGGGTGGATACCTTCATTCAAAACAGAACCAAGGAGGTCTCCAGCCCCAATACAGGAAGCTATCAACAAACTATTATGAAAAGCACCAGACTTTTTAGCACTTAGCAACTCAGAAATAAGGTCCTTGAAACAGTTGATCAGATTATCGACCTCATGTGAATCAAACAGTTCCACCTTTTGGCAGAAAGTGATCACAATCGGGAGTGCAAGGCAGGAACCGACTGAGAAAACTCTCACTGATACCTTACTATTAGAACCTGGAGATTGCTTAAGGGAATCTGCATATGGGATCCATGATACGATCAGGTTTTTAATCATCACAACAGCACCTTTCTTCCCAGCTCTGTATAGTGCACCAACTGACATCCCCAAACCTATGATGAGTCCAGCAATACCCCATGTATCATCATCAAAATCATCCGAATTCTCATCTAACAGCTGAGGTAAACCTGTAACGTTGTCTTCCTTTCCAGGTGGGAACAGTGCAGACAAACTATCTAGGATATCACACGGAGTGTGCAGGAAGCGATGTAATATTGAAGATAGCAACCTCACTATCCTTCCTAAGAGCCGTTCTTCTTGGGTCTTGTAGGACTCACTGTCTATATCAGAGCTCGCAGAGGCTTCATTCCGAGTGAGCAGATCTTGGCATGAAAAACCCAATCCAACCCCGCAGGCTCCTTTTACAAGAGTGCTTTTACTGCTACACAAAACCTGAAAGCAATTTTTAGACCAATAAAATACATGATAAAAATAATATTTTTAACTGCATGCTTACTTCAAAGAGAACAAAAAATCAGTGAGAAGGACCAAGACTGATTTTACATGCGTACTCTTCAAATTTACTACTAGTATGCGTTTTCATAAAAGATTATATTGACCAGTATGGTATGTGGCGCAGTTAACTCATAGGTATAAACAGTACCTCAAGAAGCCCGGATATATTCTGAAATTTCTGCTTGTGATCAGTCACGTGAAGAGACGACGAAATCAATCCAAGAGATATACCAGCAGTCCACTGACGGTGTTCATGCTCATGCTCCAACAACCAACCCAACAGATATTTTGATGCAGTTGCTTTAATATTATGAGCAGCAGCTGGCAAAGCCTGAAACAATGAACAGATTCAAACATATATTGAGAAACTTCGCTACTGCAGATTTGGCAGGACAATTGTAAAAAATCTTACCGCACATAATGCACCCAGCGCCAGTGCTATGTTTTCTGCAGACCTGGGGAGGCTTTCTTCAGCCATGTATACCAAACTCTACATGATTAACACAGCAGCATCTCAATGAAGATTTGAAAACTTTAAACTAAAATTTTTGAACTAAGCTGCCACATGAAGACACTATCACAAACCTTCATGATATTGTTTGCAGCTTTAGAAGATTTATCAGATGATAATTCTGTAGCCGTTGCATCAATGGACAATATATTAGCTTTCATCCATCGCCGCATAAAAGCTTTCAGTGATTGCAATGAAATAAGTGCAAGGGAGATATTTCTTGAGAGCTGGAGAGATTTGACGACTACTCTAAATGCCTCCTCGTACTGACCATGTATATCACGAAAGCTCTGCGATTCAAATAAACCAACTCAGTACGCCTTAGTGTCGAAAATCTCCTAGTAGAAAGTTAAATATTCTTACTCTTGATGACCCAAACTTCACATCTCTGGGACTAAAAGACAGACATAGTAATGCTGCACCAGGTAGTTCTCCAGTCTTCATTCCTTTCCCTGTGAGTCAAATAGTGCTACGCTTAAATCATCCGGAGTACCAAGAAACATACATAACTGATTATTAAAAGAAATATTTGCGAAAAGGTATATCCATTACGACAACGCCAAAAGAATTGAGCATTCGATATTAATAAGACTGCATATGATGGTTCACTACAAACATGCATTTGTTTAACTAAAGATGCAACTGTAAGCTTCAACCCTGTCTAATGAGAGTCTCAAGTGGGAACGCACAACAAGAACTGACAATTATTAACAAGTGAAGTTATATGCATAAAAATGCACAAGTAATCAAGAAAGAGATTCCTAGGTGGTAGGTACCGCTCCCATCTAAAGGTTTTATTTATTTATTGATTTATTCCAACAGACTCACTTGCATTTCTCACTAATTGTGCTAACATTAAAAGGACTATTTTAGATGAAATATCAACTACACCTTCAGGGAAGATGACATGAGGTATCACATCCAGCAGCTTCTCAATCTTACTACCAGGAGCTTTCTTTTCTCTTACATATCTACGCCGGATGCTGAAAGGTCAGAAAAAGAAGTAGTTTCAATATGCTGCTAATCAGGATCTAAATCAGAAAAATTCGCTACACTACAAGCTATATACCTGTGCTCGTAAATCATGATCTTGATTGAAAGGTCTTCTAAAGCATTCAGAATTTTCGCATTTGTCTCCGAGAAGAGCAAATGTGTACAATTCTTGTTGAAGTCAGAAATTTTTTTTTCCATAAATGATACCTGAAAGGAATGGATCAAAATTAGAGAAAAATGTTGATATTAGTAGTTTAGAACAAAAGGAAACCAAAGATGGCCTTGAACACACCTAAAAGAAGACGTACAAGACACAGAAATTCAATATGTACCTCATATTGACCGAGGGCCATTAAAGCAGAGACTCTTGCCTTTGTCCATTGGGAATCATGAGGCATCTGCATAGAGCTCCCAATTTCCCACAAAATGTTCAGAACCTTTTCTGCATCTTCAGGATATGCTTCCGCATCCATTGCACCCCATTTCAGAAGAAGACATACACTACAACATATTCATCAAAAAAATGGTAGTCACAAGGCCTAAAAGATACATGCACCACTTCAAACACCTCACGTGCCTGTAAATATGATTTAGGATATGAGCTCTGCTAACCTATAAGCAAGGAGAGAATCATGTTGGATGTTTTGAGCATACTTCTTCATGACACGCCACGCAGTATAGAAATCTAGATGGACAAAGCAGAAGTTACTAGATCAAATGTGAGGGAAATACAAAGAAATTAACTAATACAAGCAAGTATGAAGAGGGTACCAATGACATCGGCTTCACACAGATGGGAAAGACTCTGAAAGCCAAGTGCTCGAACTGAGCAGTCTTGGCTTTCTATACAGGCCTATCAAAGTACGAATCCAGTGGAAAATTTGAAGTCACTCCAAAAGTTTTAAAATACAGCCGAACAGCAATAGCAAACATCACTTGAGAAACTATACCTGAACGGACAAGATTAGGTCTACTCCCCTATCAGGGTGTCTCTTGCATACATCGTGAATGGAAGCAGCCATACTAATGCAGATATGTCTCTCTGAAATAAAGTCTATAAATCCTTTCGGACGTAACACCTCCTGAGTATTTAAAATAATAGTACCTTAGTACAAGTATGAGCAACCTGACTTCATCAATGTTAAACAAAATTTCACGGTGGTATATAATAGCTTACTTGCAGGCTTGGAAAGGCACGGTCATTGACTACCCAGGTCTCGCAAAGTAATCTAATGGCTGTAACATACAACAGACTAAAATAAACCATCATCAGAATTACTCATGTCAACTCCATAAAGGTTTGCAAATCACCACGTAAAGGTTCAAAACACGATTAAAAAAATGCATGATACAGAAGAAATTATCAGAAAATGGTGTACTGACCCTTTCGTATCCCTGTGTAGCATTGGTGTAATAGTCTGAACTACAAGTGGGATCATCACCTGTTGTGCAGCTAGTGATGGGAGCAACCCCAGAAGTTTTGACTGCAAGTCAAAGAAATAAAATGGGAACTAGACTCAAGGAAAAAGAAAGAGAGGAAACAAACACTGGGATTTGAAGATATAGACATGAACAGAAAATGAATGAGAGTAGTCTCACCAATAGACTTTGACAAGGAACGTCAGTTCGAGATAACAAGTTGCTGTAATATAGAACAGCTAGCAACAGCGGGACACTCATCTTAGGATCAATGCGACCAATAACACTCAAGGAATCAATAGCATCAGGTCCTAGGGACGGATGCATCACCAAGACACCAGCAACAGCACCAAGTAAAATAGGTATCTCTTGCGAAAGATGAAACGAAGCAGATAACTTTTTTCTATCCCAGAACCGTTCGGCATGTTCTCTAAGTAGTGAATTCCACGTCAGGGGTCCAGGATAAGTTTCCTGATTTTCTATTCCATTGATGTAAGCCACTCTGAGGAAGGAGGACGTGAAAGGTGCATAGTCATTCTGAAAAAAGAAATTCAAAGACTCAGTGAGCAATTTGACTTCACATTTCTTTTGTGAAATACTTTGATATGTATAAAAATCATAACAAACATGCTTATCTCTCATCAATCCTCAAAGGAGTAACCATTTGAAATAACTTAACTCATGAGTATATCTATGTAACTCATGAGTGTATCTATGTAACTCATACGAGAAAGATTTCCAAAAGAAAATAGCAGGTTTCTCTACAGGAACTAAACCTGAGGCCAGAGTTGCTGCATGAGCCTAAATACGACAGAGCCCACCCTGCTGAGTGGTGAATCTCCCTTACTTGTGTGGACCTCAATCTTTGGTGCATTTGACATTGTTACCAAGACATTTTCTACGATGGAAAGAACCTTACTTGCTGCTCCTTTGACTGATTTAGAAGGAGAAGACATCAGTGCGATGATAGGGAATAATAATAGAGGCTCCACGCTTGAACAGGCTGCATCTCTAACCGACAAGTTTTCTACAAAAAAAATTGAAAGTTTGAAAGGAATCAATCTCAGTCAACAGAAAATACAAAAAAACAAAAAAAAGGAAGCATAGAGTCATAGCAAGACAAGCCAAACTGACTGGAGTAAAGTAGCCACTACACTATAGACGATGAAACGAGCAAAAGTGTACGGACAAAAGTATGGAGACTCGGATTACCATTTTCACATTTCCATTTGAGCAGAAAAAGCAGGAACTTTAATATAGAGAGTTGTTCATGCTCGACACTGGACTTGGCAAGCATGAATACTAGCGAGAGAACCACCAAGGATAAGTCACGTGAATATGGTAAACCAAGGTCTTTCTGAACAGCTAACAAATGCTTCAAAGATTCGATCACAGGCTCTTGTTCGGTGTTTTGAACATTAGGAGAAGCACAAAGCAAAAGTACGGCATCTACTAGTTGCACACCGAGAAGATGAATTTCTGTTACTTCCTGCTAGTATAGATAATGAATGAATATCGAACAATGAGCACAAGTATTAAGATGAAGGCATGAGGCAATTAGCACATACCAATCTAGTTCCAACCAAGTCCCTCACAACCACAGTGTAGGCATCCACTAGAGTCTTGACAATGCAGCTGAAATTTCTGCTGTCCTGAATAATTCCAGAAATTCAGAACTGGGACCTAAAATCTCATCTAATTACGCGCATTCATCAAACTGAATGGCCTCGAAAGCTATCGATATCATCAAGCAAACCTGTATACTTACTTCCGAATTTCTTCCAGGGATAAACTTCAGGCAGCGCATAAGCAATCTGAATACTGGCAGTGCTTCGTGGCGGCATGAGCAACAAAGAGAAGCCATTGATGAAACTAGTTCCCTCGCAAACAAAGATGGCGATGAATCTGCAAATGGGATACGAAGTATTGTGAAATTCAGGAACGGCTCCAGAAATTCACACACTCCCACCATTCCCAATCGCCGATTATGCATCACAAAGAGTGATATTTGATGAAGAAGCTCCGTTTGCGTCTCCTCTCGGCTAGAAAGAATCTGCAACCAACAAGAAAGAGATTCATGAAAGACTTGTGAACTTTGACTCATTCCCACGCATCCAATGTGATCAACATACCCTGACAAACGGATGATTCTCCGTCGAATTGTGCTTCCAATTCCCATCTTTCTGTTCGTATCCGATGCGAATCAAAAACCCTAAACCCTTCACGAAGATCGAAACCAATTTCGGGTCGCAGCCTTCGAGAGCTGACTGAAGCTCCAGCAAGCCGCGGGAGAGGTCCAGAACGGAGTCTGATACTAATCGACATAGCTCACGAACGGATTGATCAACGACAGTGACGGATGCGGAAGTAAGGCAGAAGGAGATAGCTTCTCTTCCGGCGTCGGATTCCGAACCCAATCGCTCCGGAGCAGATCGTAACTTGGAGAAGACGGAAATCACAGCGAATCTCTGTATGGAAGGTTGAGGGACGCGAGTTTTCTCAAGTAACGTAGCGTACGAGGCCATCCCTTTGACCAGAGATAGATAGAGAGAGAGAGAAAAGGTAACGGCTACTTCGGTGGCGTGAACGGAGTGGACTGGAATTTTCAGGCGTTAACGGAGAGGGCTGAGGAATTTTTCAGCGCCGGGAAGGTGAAGTCCGACCAGCCGGCACTAGACAATGGGCCGTCTCAATTAGGCCCAATAAGCCTATATCAAGACTATATAACTGAAAGATTCGTCTAATGAGATGACTAATTGCAAGAGGTTAATAACTAACCGTGAAGATTCGTCCAGAGAGATGATTTCACTTCGAGTCGGTCAAGATTTTAGTGTGAAGATAGTTTCGAGAATGCAATTGACAAATATGTTGTGGATACGAAAAGGAATGTTGACAAATATGTTGTGGATACGAAAAGGAATGTTTAAATTTGAGAGAATGATAAGAAAAAGATCAAATTTTAGAGAGAAATTTGATAAGGCAAATCTATGAGTAGTGTTTCTTTATTAATTGTGCGAATAACGTTTACAAATCTGTAGATCCGTATTTATAATGCGTCAGTAACGTGATACACATAGAAAAAAAGCAAATGTGTTGTATCATTCTTTGGTCCACGGCATTTCTCTTAAGAAAAGTTTATTTGCAGTACATTACAGATTTGAAGTCACAGGAAGTCACCTAAACTAACAACAAGGGACTGTATAAGAAATCTGAATCTATTAACGTAGACAATTTTTGTGCTGAAACTGATGTCCTTGAGTTGAAATATATGCCTCCATAAACATACAAGTAAAATATATGATTGTGAGAATTTTTTGTTGGAAAGTTCACTTGGAATGGAATGGTAAATTTAAGATATTGACAAGTTCAACATCTAGTGATGAATACGAAGAGCAATTTGGAAGGATGTATACCGCCGATGCAGATAACTTAAGGAGTCAAATCTAGATTTTACAAAATGATATTGGGAGTGGTCCATGATATATACAAAAGAGGATTTGGACATTGCTGTGAATGAACCAACAGGTCTAGAACTGAAACTAAAACTAAAATTTTCATAAACTCGAGATTAATCTGAAATTTTGGTATGGTGTTTCTGATTAAGGAAAAAAGAAAGAAAAAAAAAAAAAAAACAGGTTTATTTCGCTTTTTATTTCACTGACATGGGTGTTTTTATTTGGACACGACAAAACGAAGAACGAAAGTACGTACACACATCGACAAAATTATTCTAGAAATAACAAAAAAAAAGTGGGACATAAAAGTAAAATTACATAATTGCCTTCCAACAGACGCCCACAGTTTATAGTACGGTCCTCCTCGTCGTCTTACCTCCTGGCTCGTTGGTCTCGAGGGTCACATTAGTGTCATGGGCTTCATGAGCCTTGTCCTGCACATACTGGCCCATCTCTTTTCCCTTCTGACCAGCATAGCCTACGGCGTCAGCCACACGACGCTTAGCGTAGTCCAATTGCTCCGGCACTGTTTCACTGGTCCCACGGAGGTAGTTTAGCACCCACGAGACTGAGCTTAGACCCGTCAGCCCAAACAACCCAGAAGCCAAGATTCCGGTCACAGCAAGCCCGATGGTGATGGCTGCTGGGACAATCACCGGACTGAAGAGAAGGAAGAGCGGAATGGAGACCAGCAAACCGATCACCGAACCGGCGAGAGTGAGTCCAGCTAGGGCTAACAGTGTGCCACCAATGGGAACTCCTGCTATAAGTGCCAAGACCTGCATGTATAGATTATGTTGATCTAGTTTAATTTAGTGTTGTTTATCTAATTTAGAACTTTAAAAAAAAATTGATGATTAATGTTAACAACTCAAAATGCTATAATTCCAACCATGCATGCATCTATAACCATATTTGTTTAGAAATCCTAAGAGTTAGAAAATAATTAATATGGACTATAACTTATTTTAAATTTGAAAGTCATGCTTGACATATAATATCCAATGTTTTAATTTATTATTACTTTAAAATTTTATATGTAGTTTGGGTGAGTGATCATAGTTAAAAAGAAAACACAAAATACTTGGTTACTGGAGGGGCCGCGACTCTGGTATTCAGCACCAGCACCATAACCATAGCCATAACCAGAACCATAACCGACATCATCATTGAACTGCGGCTGGAGATGAATACGTTTGTCACCACGGTCGACATGCACACCACGCCTATCCACAGTCGCCATGTCGATGATGTGAACTAAAGGTACTCACTAAGAGCAAAGGATTAACAGAAAAAGCTAGAGAACACAAAAGGGTGTATTGTATAAGTTGTTGTAAGAGATCGTGTATATATAAATGGGACTGGAATATATTTTTTGTAGTAAAATGGAGGTTTGGAGTGAAGAGAAGAGGACACGTAAGAATGTGGTGAAGGGAGGTGTGGCTTTGCATGATATCCAAGTTTCATTCTTTACCTGATCATCATCTTTTCATTCTTCTCTCCACCGAAATGAAATAAAAACAAACTAGACATTTGCTCTCACCTCGATGCATCCAGATGCACTTGTGTGCCAAAAACATATTTCCCTTTTAATTCTTTAATTTTCTTAATAGTATTTTTCAGTTTTAGTTATAATTTTTTTTTTAAAAATACTACAAGAACCCACTAAGGTTTTTTCTTTCAATTTGATCGGATCCACCAGTTTTATCAACAAGTTGTACCGCACAACTTATAATACTAAAATTTGGAGACACTTAATTGTGTTTTACTTAGCGTAGCCGCATGCAGTATGCGTTAACTATCAAGGATTCTATTAATATAGTTTGCTTTGCTAGTTTAACATGGATGATGCAGTAGCATAAGTAACGATAACAACCAGTGGCGAACTTAAATACCTTTTTAACCGAGTCCAACATTTCATTTCTTTTAACCCCAGTTAAGATCTCAAATATAGTGGTGTCAACTGTCAAAAGAAAATCATAATTATAACACTTTTTTGTTCAATGGCTAAAACAAAATTTATAATTTTTCCATCCCCTTATAATATAGGTCAACCAACGAATGATAGCAACTCAACCGAAGAACTCGAATGTGAATCGTGTGAAAATGTGTTTAAAGGTAAAAAGAATGTCAAGTAGATTGTTACGAATGATAATTTTTTTTTTACTGTCTTATCCTGATTTCTCTAATGTGAATTTTTTGAAGTTTGGTGATCAAATCGGACCTTTAAGCTACTTAACAATCCAGTTTCTTGCTTTCAGCTTAGATTATACGCCTCAAAAAAGCAAATAACCAGCACGACGAAAACTAATACGAGAAAACAAAAACTTGGTATATCTTGTGTCGATGCAGATGCTAATTATTTATGATGATGATGATGACTTAATTTGTAGTATATTCGAAGACCAGAAATTGGTTGATCGCTTTTATAACACGAGCACACTCATGGCCCAGTGGCTTTAGTTAGTACACCTTTTTTCTTACAGAGGTCTAATCGCATCAATCAATTTCGACAAAGAAAACGACGTCGTCCACGGAACAAGGCTTTTTCACTTGTTTCTGTTATTGGACCTTTCTAAGCTATTGGTGGGCGGTTTAGTGGGTCCACTGCTACTTGATAACGAGATGACAAAACTTCTCTCGCTTTCTGTTGGTCCACAAATTGGGCCCATATATGGCCCGTTTACGCTTTTTGTGTTTGCTCTTCGCCTTTTTAGTTTTTACTTTTTAGTGATGAATGAGATTGATTCAAGACTTGGATTTAACCTGTGAAAATATGGACCTATGGCTCAAATCGCAAGTACTAAAACAGTAGGATTTCTTTGGACGGGGACATTAGTACAACAGTTTCGCTGGAGTTTTAAATGATCACCAAGTCTAGTTTTAAAATGTAGAAAAGTCTAATTGTAAGAAAAGGTGTGAACTCGTGACAATAAAGCAATTCAAGATTGTTTTTTTGGAAAAAGAAAATCGATAAGAGAATAATAAGTATGAGAGAATTGAGGGAGAATGAGAGGAGAGGGAGGGAATAATTGAGGAAAAGTCTCAAGATGTGTGTACAATATGAGATGATATATCACATGGCAAAACAATCATATTTTCAGCAGTAGACAGTGATAGTGTAATAAATGAGAAATGTTATAATAAAAAAGGTTAAAATGAAATGATGGCTGCGAATGTACATTCTTGTAGGTACTGTTTATGAAACTGACCCATGTCTGAATATAATCTCGAAGCCGCGTGTCATGAAGTCGACATGTAAATGGAAGTCAAAATATGCATACGTCGATGTAGTACTTGTATATCAGTGACAGTGTATATAATGTCCGTTTATTACATTCATATATATTTATGTAGACATCTGACTGAATAATTTATTCACCCGACTAGATTCGACTTAAATAGGTCAACTAATTCCTTTAACTTGTCGTGATTTGTTCAAACCACAAGTGATGCAACATGCAGGAGTATTGAAGCACAAACATGATGCCTCTCATCTCATTGGTGCCTTGTGCAACGGGAAGAGCTGTAGTTTTCAGTATAGACAAAACTATATAGTAGAAGTAATATAAAAACTTTTCGTTTACCGGACTATTTACATATACGTACTTGAATGTTAGCAAATGATAAAAAGAAAATCATTATAAATCTTAATTCATCGAAATGAAAAGCTAGGAGTAAGTTTTTGATTTGATTTGTGTGAATATATATATATATATTTGGTTGTTAGGTTGCCGCCAAATGACAAGAAATAAAGATGGACCGACTTTTAAAAGAGATTCCCTACGAAGACATGTGCCTAAAAGAAGCTACTAAATGATGTTATTAGCAAATTGTGATTATCTATTTGAACCTTTTCTCAAGTCGACAGATTATAAAATCACTCGACTAACTTAGAATATTAGCAAAATGATGTTTCTGACCAGTGACTAGTGTGTGTAATCAAACAAC
This sequence comes from Microthlaspi erraticum, assembly GCA_902728155.2. Lineage (NCBI taxonomy): Eukaryota > Viridiplantae > Streptophyta > Magnoliopsida > Brassicales > Brassicaceae > Microthlaspi > Microthlaspi erraticum. The sequence goes on along the minus strand of CACVBM020001351.1, from coordinate 322,192 downwards.
CAATTATTAGCCTACTTTCCTATATATCATCCTACGAGATCTATTCAAAAGGATCGACATAAAATTTTATTATTTTAAATATCATAATACAGTATTAATATCACATCATTGACATAATATCACAATCGCCGAACGAACCTATAAAATGGTATTGCTAACAATGAGGTTCTTTAAGTTGGTTGAAATGCTACTAGTCGAACCGGCTTTGTATTTGCTAATTACCTTAGCACATTTAGCAATTAGCAAGTATTTTGAGGTGTTTGACAAAGAAAAAAAAAAGCAAGTATTTTGAGGTTAGGCCATGAATTCATAGCTATATCTATTTCTTATTCAACATTAACGAAATTATCATCTGACCTTACATGAAAATAGAAATACAAGTTAAAGTACACATAGGCATAAACTCATAAGTATATACATATATATGTACATACATGCATGTCCTCGTCGACATATATACATACGAGGATATATCTTCATCACTTCCATCACATCAACCAACCTCCCTCTCTCTCTCTCTTTATAATTCTCCGCCGCAAATTCTCTCAATAAGTGATGATGACTATTCAACTCCGTTGACCAGTCAACCCCTCCGTCCACCATAAGCCGACGTCGTTTCGCCACCAAGACAACTAGCGTACCTCATGAGATCAGCATTGGTCTCCTCTAGTTCCCTTTGCAGCCTCAACACCTGTCTTTGGAGCACAGAGATGGCCCCAACGCAGCCATACACTGGATCTTTTAGTCGTGCCTCCGCCTCGTAAGCCAGCGAGTTCACCGCGTCTTCCCTTTGATGCGGGGCCACTTCGTGGAGGATCTTGCTCACGTTGCTTGCCCCGAATATCCGGTGGACGTTCGCAAATTTTGTAGGTTCCTCTGGCGGAAAATACGGTGCGAATACGCAGTCTGACGTGCATTTCCGCCGGAGGAATTTGCATGCCGCGCAGGGTGAGTTTGTGTAGTTCGAATATGATGACGACATTTTTGCTTATATATCCACTGATTTTTCAGTTGCTAAAATGAAAAAAAAAAAAAAAAAAAAGAGAGGATGTTATCACAGATACATATTTTATTAGGAGTTCTTCGAAAGTTCAAGATTGATATGAATCTTGATTCTTGATCCACATCGATGTGTGTATGTGTCAAGATGTCTAGATGAAAATGTGTCTACGTAAACATATGATTTTTGTTTTCCATTTTGTGTTGGTAGGTGGTAATTAACTAGCAATAATTGTCTCTTCACCTATATATATGGGTACAAGACGTATGATTTTCTTAGACTTTTTATCCTCAAAATTCATTATCCTTAGAATGGTAACTAGAAATAGTTACGAGACGTATGATGTTCTTAGTCTTTTTTAATAAAATTCATTTTTCGTAGTGTTCTTACTGCATCAAAAACCGGTTACCATGAAATCCTTATTTGAATCTCAAACAAGTTTATATACATATATATCCTAGACAGTCCTTTAATTTCTACTCAGGTATAGTTTTACATAATATAAGTTCTTCGGACATTAACCCTTAAACTAATCTATAATATAAAACATACTACATATATATGCACAAAATGTGAAATCTAAGTGTATTGGTGCATCTAACACACGGTAAGATTATGAGAAGTAATATAACTAGGAAGTAGCTGTGATTAAACATAAACAAATACAGCTAACTCTGGTTTATATGAATATGAAGAAAATGGGTGTTGCTAATGCTAATATTAAATTCGGATTGAAGCTAACTCACAATGGTATTACTTTTAAGAGTAGTTGTTGTTTAGATCAGACAGGATCACGTACTTCTCAAAGATTATGACATTCAATTCACATGTGACATTTTGTATAGTATTTCTAGAGAAGGTGGTATACGTACATTTTCATATATATATGCGCCATCAAATTTGGTGAAAAAAACAATGCAAAATCGAAAACGTTTTCTTGGAAAACTTTTTATAAATAATTTTCTTTTAAATCGAACAAATCAAACATTCTTGACCACACATTTTTGTTCTTGGCGTTTAGTTTAGCAGTTTTTCCTTATTTTATCCTCGATCATAGCACTCTCTGGTTATCTGACTCTGAGTTCTCCACATCTATACAACATAGATAAATTGGTTTCATTTCTTAAATCTATGACCTAATTATTATTTACTTTAAGGAAGTGTTTTCAGTATTGTTCCTTCACTATATAAAAGAAGTTACGAAATCCAGATCTCACCTCAAACTGTGTAATTCTTGGTAAATAAGGCCGTCAACTACAAATTGGTAGCTCAAGAACAGTGATCAAATCTCCATGATCTAAACTCTCTAATAATATATAACAAGTTAACATTAACAGTACCGTTTATATATATATTATGCAAGTATGTGTGTATTGGTATACGACTCTTACCTCTAGATGGAGCTAGCAACGAGATAAACCTTCCCCTTGATATCTTCTCTGAATGGTTTAATCTTCTTTGTTTCTCTCTTGTATCTTAACTATAAGGAGACATGGTATAACCCCAAGATGATTTTCAATTATTCAGATTCTTTTGTTATTTTTAGTGAGGAAACCCTAGTCGGAGACAAGGAGGAGTCTCTAATTAAGGGGAAAGATAGAGAGAGAAAGAGAGAGAAAGGGGCAAAAGGCATTTTTGGTGGTATGAGAAAAGAGAAAGAAGATGTATATAATGAGATTGCAAAATGACAAATTGGCCTCAATTTATTGAGGACCTAAAATAGTGAACTAAAAAGGAACAACTCTGACCGTGGCAAGTTTTACTCCATTTACTGTAAATATCTTTTCAGTAAATTTGTAACAATTTTCAATTGAATTTGAAGATAATATTTTCTTTTGTGTAAGTCAGTAGCTAGTTTTGGTAAACAAAAAAATCACTAGCTAGTTTATATGAATTTTTCTTACAAGGATCGAGTGATAGTAAACCAACATATCCACGTTTTCAAAATGTGGTATGTTTTTCAAGGTCTGTCGGAATCCAAATTGGAATAGCCCTCGTACCATATCAGATCCTTTAATTTCAATTATCGATTGTTTGATACTTGAGAAGAATTTAATAGCTAGCAAATGAGGAAACATACTTTTGGTGGTTTCGTAATATGATATCATGATACTTTCTTCATAACAATGACCAGGAATCAAAACATGAATAGCTCTTCGACCAATTTGGATTCTTTAACTTCAGTTCCGAGGCTTAATCGATCTTTTTTTTACTTACTTTGACCTTTCACAAGGTTTGTTATCCCGTAAAAAATAAAAATATGTCTGTTTGTGAAGTCTTCTTTGGTCCACACTTCTAAATAATATATTGTTTTAATTTAGTTACAGAAGGTTTTTCTTGTCAAAAGGTATAGTTTCAGAAGGTTTCGGGATACAAACTTACAACGATATTTTTTATATAGATATATAAAGTACAAACTTACAAAGATACCAGAACTGTTGAGGATCTGAGCAAATCCGACATGTGCCCTGTCATTTTGTTTTATTGAATTTAACTGTTAACATATAACCCCTCCTCATTCTACTGTTTATCTTTTTTTTTTTTGTTAAAGGACTTATTCTACTGTTTATCTTTCTGAAAACAATTACTAACTTTTATATTCCAAGTGCTTTTAAATAACAAAAACGATTAGTGATTTACTAATGCATTATTGTTTACCAAATTGTATAAGTGCAATATTTGGTAGCATGCGCGTAGATTATACCAATGATTAAATGAAATAATGAATAGAAAATTGGCTACTTTTTTTTTTTTTTTGCTAAATCAAATTTTGGCAAGCAACACTTTACGTATGTATCTATATAACGGTACTTTAAGTATTTCCAGTTTCCTGACTAGATTAGAGTGTATACATATACATCATATCACATATATGTATAGATCTATGATCTATCATATATCAAATGTAGGAAGAAAGTAAATGAATAATATGAAACTGGAAGAAAGAAAGCGGAAAAAGCACATTTCAGATCTAAAAAAGTATATTACTAACCTCTTATCGTATACATATAAATAAGCCAATGTGGGTCGACAAAAAGAGAAGCCAATGTGACGTCCAGAAAATGAAGAAGCCAAGTGCGTGCGCCATCCATCAAAAAGAATTCATGTATGTGCATGCACCTAGAACTACAAGTCGGTGTCGTTTCCTTATCAGTTGGTCAACATTTGGAGCTCGATTCCGACCTTATCTTTTCTTTTCTTTTTTCTTTTAAACATGAAAAAATATCAGTTGATGCTACTTATATGAAACATTCGGATACATATTTTGAAAGGAATTTTAAAAATATCTCAGAAAACAGATTTCATAGTTAACAAGAGTTTAAGATATGATCAATCCAATTTACTGGGACTACTTTTGAGATTAATTTATATCTAGCATGATTTCAAATTTGTATGAACCCTTAAACAAAAGGTACTTATGATTTAGTAATCATAGGTTGGGAGTTTGTGGATTGGTTGTTGAAGAATTGTTACATACGGAAAAAATGTCGACGGAATTATTGCATGTCAAGTGTTAGTATGACCACAACAATCATTAGATATGCACAATTATTTGATAAAAAAAAATATAATTTATTAATGCACCTTTTTTTTTCTTATTGCTTTATATCTATACATCGAATATATAATTATTTTAGTGATGTCCAATCTTATTTTCATTTCAGTTCTTGTTTCATTCGTCTTCTTTTGTTGGTTTATCTAAAGAAATCAACAGAAGAATATAACTGTAACTGAATATGGTTTCATAACTTCGTCAAAGAAAAAAACTTAAAGAGGTTTTTGTATTGGGTCTTTTTTGTTTGCTTAATTAAAATGACATTTTCAAGATCTTAATTTCAACTTTCATATAGGGAAATCCGTACCATTAAAACGTGAAACCTATTACCTATCTAACTATCTTGCTATCCATCGAGTCATCATAACATGTTCTGCTTGCTTCTCTATGTTGAACTTGAACTGGCATCCGTACAGTGCATTTTGTTTGGCATGATGTAACATTGTGTTTGATTGGGCCTGATAAAGAGTCAAAACTAATCTTCTTCTTTCGGCCCATGATATTTTCTGTTTGTGCTCTGTTTTGACTGTTTCTTCAGTGCATGTTTCATTCATATGGCTTACATCCCCCTCAATATGGTTTGACCATTTGCAGAACGTTAGAGACATACGCAAATGCGAAAAATTAGGATATATGGTCGTGTAAGACAAACATTTAATTTCATACATGAAATGGGACAACATCTAGTTATTAATAAATGTTATAATATTCGTCTGAATTAATAGCTCTTGCCCTAATCCACTTTATGCAAAATTTCCAGATACAACCTGAATCTAATAAATCTTACAAGTTTCTGTACAATAATGTTCGGAGAAAAAAAGAGATTACGGTTTAGGGAGAGACAAGAAAGTAATCTCTAATGGTTCGCCTTTTGACAGAGGAAGGAGGGTTTAAGACAGAGGATGGACTGTTGACGGCGGTTTCTGGTGTTCTCTCGCATACTTTATCTTCTTCTAATGATGATAATGATGATAACGATGATGATGATAATGATGTTTTCTTCTTCTGACTCTCTGGAGTTCCGATGATAGGCATTGATTGGTCATCTGATGAATGCTTTTGGGGACTCTCAGGTTCGTTGTTCATCTCAAGTCTTTCTTTGACTTCAGTATTTGATAATGCTGTTACTCTGCGTTTGACTCTAGACGCAGATGCTGTAGCGTTTGCGTTTGAGGAGCGGCTGTTCTCTATATTCCATAGTCGAACCTATGTATGAACAGGCATGAAAGTCAGTCAAAGGCCAAAAGGCAAAAACAATACACTAAAAATCTAATGAAATGTTTTGTTACCGTGAAATCATCTGAAGCTGTTGCTACCATCCCATTCTCTGATGGACACCTGCACAAGAGATATCGCAAACGGTTTTAGTTATTATCATCGAATCAACTTGTCAAATAGTTGGATGCAGTGAAGAAACGAAATAGTTAAGGCTCGGTGAAGTGGAGTTACCAATCTACTGCGCTAACTTCAAAGTCATGGCCTTTCAAGATTGTAGGATCTACTTGAGGCTTGTTGACCTGAAATTGCAGTGGTTCTTATAAGCATGGATAACTCTAGAAACATTGGTTTAATAGAGAAATTCAAGCTAAGTGACAGAGAAAATCAGACCTGCCATATGTAAGCGTTACCATCGCTTGAACCGCTCAAAATGTTTTCACCATCAGGACTAATCATTGTCTGCAGTGCAAGATTTCGATGTTGAGTGAGCAGGTGAATTTTTTTTATAAAAGCAATCGGTTTGTGTGATTGAAGGGCAAATTGTGAACAAGGCATTATTACCCTGACGAAAAAAGAACCTATTCGGCAACCGGAGAAAGATTGTACAGGTCCTTTGTCAAGCTGCACTATGTTGTATAGATAGATTCTGCAGCAGATTGTTGAAAAGGAGAATACCTATTTGGTTAGATTGACAAAGACTTTCTCATAGACTTTCTCTAAGAAAAGTTTATGAGTGAATATTTAAAAATCAAACCTATTGTCCTTGCATGAAGCTGTGAGTAAAGTTCCACTTGAGTCCTGGGACAAGGATACTATACCATGTGCTCTCTTTTCCTGCAACCACCACAGAAAGAAAAAATAGGTTGCAGATTTAATCTAGTTTCCATTTGAACCGTTTAGCGCCTAACTCAAATCAAAACCATTAAGAAATAACATGGGATATTATCTGAGTCTAAGAATAGGAAGCTTAGCTTACGTTAGTGTTTGTTGGGTCTGACTGTGGAGATGCTTCAGCAATAGGAGCTTTCAGCTTTCTTGCGTCCCAAAATTTTAAGGCGCTAAGAAAATGGAAGAAAAATAAGCAAAGGATGTAAACAACATTGCTATAAGCTCTATGGAATAGCACTTTTACATGAACCCAATTAATATGTGTAAGTACTAAGTACCTATCTGGTGCTCCAGCAGTGGCAATTGTGATCTCGTCTTTGAGATAAAGCACAGAGGTGATGCTTGATGCAGCAGCCTGAATACATGAGAAGCCATAAGCGGAGAAGATAAGATGAATAGGTTAGGAGGGAGAAGTCACAAATTAACAGGAGTAAAACCTTGCGACGTCTGATTCGTTTTGAAAGAGGAGATAGATGAGCTCCTTTTACCATACCAGTAGAGCTGTTTGAAGGCCAGAAACAAAATAAATCAATATAGTTTTTAAGGAAAAAGCCGAACTTCACAAGCTATGATTAGACATAGGACTTACTTGATACTATATCCCCCTTTGTGAGAGATACTTTTACATCTTAAATCCCACAGCGCAAAACATCCATCTCTTGAACCAGAGACAAGAAGATCTGCAAACAGCAAAGAGTTAGAGCTATCTTGATGGGAAATTCAAAAATACCAATTAGCAGATCAAGAAGAGAAATTTGCAAGAAACAAACCAGAATTTGTTGGATGTGAACACATTGATTTCACTGTTCCTGTGTGTCCTATAAGAACTCCAGTACACTTATTCTCCTCAACATCCCATATTTTAATCTGCATCCACGTTAATAGAGAAGTGTGAGCCGTAATGTTGTTCCTCGCAAACTAGTCAATCAAAAAATTTGGGTCACCACTTACAGTTTGATCACCAGAAGCAGTCAGAAGACAACTATCATCCTGCAAATAATTTTGTGATAAGTTCACACAAATGAGCTCCTCAAAATTCCATAAAATATTCATGAACCAAACATATACAGTTTATGGTATAATCCCAAGCAAATGGCGCACCTTGATCCAAGACAGGTCAAAGACCGCATTGTGATGAGCATCCCAGCCACGAGATCTGGCTCTCTCTACACATAATTCCATTTGAAAACAAACATAACTCAGTATCCTATTCATCCCAGGATAATTAGGGTTATCAAACGGGAACGAGACAATACCTGTATTCTCGTCGTGAGATGCAGAGGAGGCAAACTTCTTACTCGAATTGAACAATCCCACATAGCCATCTTCATCTGACACAGCGAACCAATGGGAGTTCCTGCTAGCCTGTACGTTTAAAATAATCGTCAATTCGAATTCACAGAAGATAACAATTGGGATATAATTTTATGAGAATTCACTAAATGCACAGCAGTAATCAGAAATTCCAATCGAGTGTTGAGATTAGATCTAGAATTGAAGTTACATTAGCAACCAGAAGGAAATTATTCGGTAGGTTTGACTATACCTTACAAAAGGAAACGGCCAACGGCGGAGTACGAATCCCCTCGTGGTCCACAGAAAAGCCGGCGATTTCTCTGCAAATCAGCTCGGAATCTGCGAAGTACGGTCGCTTCCTTACTGGAACAAACAAATAAAACGAGCTTAGGAAGCTGAAACTCGTCCAACTCGTCAATTATAGAGCTAAAGGATCGAAAGACGCAACGCATTTGAGAGTAAACTATAGATATACCTCGAAATCCGTTGAGCTCTCTACGTCCGATGTCGAGGAAGACGGATCTAGATCTGGAGTTTTCCATCGGAGATTCTCAGCAATCGAGGGAGAGAGAGAGAGGAGAGAGCAGCGGCGGAGAAATGAGAAAATGAAGATTTCGACGGGGGGGAAATGTTAAAGATCTGGAAACCGGCGGGATTAATCCTAGTTTCATCGTTTTTTAGGCGGTGTGGGTTTCTCTTTGACGCGGGAACATAAATTTTTTCCCAAAAACTCAAAAATGTATTCTTTGACCAGCTTGTGGAGCGAATAAAGAAAGTTCCGTAAATAGCGTCTTCTTAGAAGCCCATGAATTGCTGTAAAAGCCCATTTAGTTTGGGAGAAGGCTCAAATATGTTGGCCCAATTGATTCAGAGATCAGACGAAGAAAGTAGCGGGAAAAAGAGCCGTTGTGACTAAATTCTAAAAACCGTGGCGCCAAAAAAAGTTGGAAAGAGTCCTGCACGTAAGTTTTCCCGGGCAAAAATAATTATTGATTTCCGATTTTACCCTCTCCTCTGCTTCACTAAATAAGCTTCCTCTGAAAGCTTGGCGCTTCACTTAATTCCCGAGGAAGCAAGCCATTAATTTCCAAAGGCAGACTTTTCTTTAAAAGGAAGAATTTTTCGCAGACTTTTCACTCATTCCTTCTTCTTCCTCTTCGTGTTCTCATTCATCCACTTGAAAAGGTCTCTTCTTCTTCTAAATTTCAAAAACACCATACGAGTCTCTCTGTTCCTCGAATTCTCCGCAATCCTTAGTTGATCGGAATTCTGTAAGAAGATGGGGTTTTCGAAGAAGTCTCAATTCGGGATTTCTGTCCGGGCTTCACTGAAGCCGGTGAAGACGAAACTTATAAAGTTGGAGAGAGAAACAGAAGTCGAAGAAGAACAATTCAGTGGTGGCGAAGGATATTGCTGCATCACGCCAAAGGCGTCGGAGAAACTGAAATGTCCGCCGGCGCCAAGGAAGCGCCGACCGGCGTTGAAGTGCCGGAGCAATGTCGTTGTAGAGTATTTGGTGCCTCCTTCAGATTTGGAGACGGTGTTTGTACGACGCTGTTAATGAAAAAAGTTATTGATAGAGTTTTAAGTTGGCTTTTCTTGTTCTCAAGTCATCATTATTGCAGGAAAAGAAGCTTCGATTATAAACTATAAAAGATTCTTTAGTTACAAAATATTAGGGTGTTTTTGTTAATTTGTCTTGAGAGGGTTTGATCTTCATCCATTTGGTTGTTGTACTTTACTCACCAAATTTTATTGTTAAGGATGATGAAAAGATTTGTGGTATGTGTTCAATTAAAAAAAAAAAGTTGTGTTATGTGTGTTTATTCATGATTTTTAAAAACTATCAACCAATATCATGAGTTTAGAAAACCTGTTAACATATTGAATTGCAAGAAAATTATTTTTTTTTTTTTTTAAATGATCGGACTTCTACCAAACTTCCACAAGAGTATATTCTTGTTTGATCTTAGACACATATGGCATATTGAAGTCTATTAAAGCATTTGGGCCCATTTGTTGCATCAAGTTTTTGAATGGTCTCATCATATATAATTATATTCAGTCCAATGATTGTGGCTTTGATAAAAGACCATGTTGGTTTTAATTACGGAACTACGCCGAGGAGTTTCCGAGTTTGCAAGTGCAGAGTCAGTAACATGCGCCGGGAGAAGGCTGCCTGAGACGAGGAATTAAGAAGCGCAAGATAATAAAATGCGCCGGAGGATGACACCAGCCGTCGTCCACGTGATGTTGCCGGGGAGTTCACGTGCGTCCATGTGCGGCTCTCGGTCGTAACTTCCGCTTAATTACTCGTTGGTTTATCTACCAAACACTCAAAAAATTGTTCGTTTCCCTTTTTGCGTTTTCAATATTTATTGATCTATTAATAATAACTTAAGGATTCATCCACAGAATGAGAATTAGTGGAAATTAGACAGTTAAAGTAAGTAAATAGTGCTATCATAAAATCATTTTCAGTGGTTCAATGCACCAGCCAACTCGAATTCTTAGGAGGACATGTCTCGTGATAGAAAATAATTCTATTTAAATCTACCAACAAAATTGCATTGGTGCCATTAATATATAATGATTATGGTCCGTGTATAATTGCATTAAAAAATGGAAAGGCTTTGTCTGTCGCACATATTTTATACTACTTCAGTACAAAAATTATTAGTTTTTGTCTTTCCTTTTGTTTTTACGCACATAGAAAAATATTCACAGTTATTAAAGTGACCCAATCGCTTAATTCATATTTTAAAATTTTGTATTACAGATTCGTCGAATATGTATATGACCATAATTAATGTGGCCCTTAAATTTGTTTTTATGGCCCTACTATTAAATATAGTACATTAGTACTACATGCCTAAACTTTATAGCCTATAAATAACAATACATTACACGAAAATTCATACACTACGAGTGTATACTCTAAGATATATACAAGCGGCTCACTACTTGATTACAGTCATTACATAAAAAACAATCACCAAAAACAAAACAAAAATATTTTTTAAAAATGCAAAGAAATACGAAACATTGCTTTTGAGGGAACATCGCGAGATCGAGAGTGTAAAAAGTTGCTTAAACCTTTCCCATTAAACGACGAACAGATTTTCGACTTTCTTATTAATTCTCCTTTTCCTTCCTCATTCACCTGAAGAAAAAAGAACCTTAAAGCACGAGAGAAATAACAAAAGCGGCAATATCTTTTTCTGTAATCGATTAAATCTCTTCTTCTTCTCCTCTCTCTCTCGGACATTGATCGGATCAGATCTTGAATAACTCGTCAAAGAAAAAGAAAGATTTTCGATTCGACGTCAAAAAAGCTGCTGGTTACTACTCTACTCATCCTCCAGTGCAGAAGAAGTAATTCCTTCAAACCAACGACTGATTAGTCTATGATCAGGTGTTTATCTCTTCACCCTTCTTCTCCGTCTACGCAAAATTTCTCGGAACTGCTTATTTTTGTATGGGAAATTTTCGCGGGAAAATAAAGTCGAATCCTTTGTCTTTCTCTCTGCATTTTCTCGGCGGTTGATTGAGTTTACGCAACCCAAATCACTGATGAAATTGAGTATCTGATTTGATTTAGACGAATCCTGTTATCGTCACCGTAATCTTTGCTGGGTTTCCTTTTTCTGAATACACATCGTATCGCCGCCATTAACAGCGACTATCTTCTTTCAGGAATTGTGTCGAACACCTTCAATGGATTCACCAGTCGATCGCGTTGGTTCATCATCGTCATCCAAAACCAGAATCCCTCCAGCTAAATCCAAATGTTCCGTCACATCTTTCTCGATCGACTCAAGAGACGGAGGAGGAAGAAGCTCCAAGAAATCGGAACCGCGATCGAAGAAGAAGACGTCAACACCAAAAGAAACAGAAACTTCCCCTGAAGTTCTAAGCCGTTACGAATCCTCTTTATTCACCGCATCTCAAACGCCGATCTCGATCATACGGACGAAGAAACAACCGGAGCCGAGGTTTTACCCCAGCCCAACCAACACCTTCTACACAGCACCGCTCTACTCAGAAGCCAAGCAGAGCTTCACGAGCACGGACCTCAGCGACTGCGCGAGCACAATCGGCGTCGGAGGCATCGATCTGGAGAAAACAGGCGTATCGACGTACAGAGGAAGCACGGGGAGCGACGCGAGCGACGAGAGCAGCTCGAGCGGTTTCAGCAACGCCGGCCACAAGCCGCACAGGGCTAACAACGACAAGCGATGGATCGCGATCCAGGAGGTTCGATCTCGGGTCGGGTCGTCTCTTGAGGCGAAAAATTTCAAGCTGATAAGACAGCTCGGAGGCGGCGACATCGGAACCGTCTACTTGGCGGAGCTGATCGGAACGGGAGCGACTTTCGCCGTGAAAGTCATGGAGAAGGCGTCGATCGCGGCGAGGAAGAAGCTCGTTAGAGCTCAAACGGAGAGAGAGATACTCCAGTGTTTAGACCACCCGTTCCTGCCTACGCTCTACTCGCATTTCGAAACGGAGAATCATTCTTGCCTCGTCATGGAGTTTTGCCCCGGCGGTGATTTGCATTCTCTCCGGCAGAAACAGCCCGGAAAATACTTCCCGGAACACGCCGCTAGGTGATAATAAAAAACTCACCTTTCATGGATTTTTGCGGTTTCTTAGTTTAATGTTTTTCGTTATTGCTGAAAAAAGTTGAGATCTTTGCAGGTTTTATGTTGCTGAAGTTCTTTTAGCTATGGAGTATCTACACATGCTTGGGATCATATACAGAGACCTCAAGCCGGAGAATGTGTTAGTCCGTGAAGATGGGCACATAATGCTATCAGATTTCGACCTCTCCTTAAGATGTGCGGTCTCTCCGACGCTAGTCCGATTCGCAGCAACGACGCTTGAGTCCAAGAGCTCGAGCTACTGCATCCAGCCGGCGTGTGTAGACCAACCGGGCTGCGTTATCCAGCCAGATTGCAGCCAGCCGGTTTGTTTCACTCCTCGGTTCATGTCAAGAAGCAAGAACAAGAAGAAATATCATAACGAGACAGGACGTCAGGTTAGGCCGCTCCCGGAGCTGATGGCTGAGCCGACTAGCGCGCGGTCCATGTCTTTCGTTGGGACGCACGAGTACTTAGCGCCGGAGATTATCAAAGGAGAAGGTCACGGAAGCGCTGTTGATTGGTGGACATTTGGGGTGTTTCTCTACGAGCTTCTGTTTGGGAAGACTCCGTTTAGAGGAGACGTGACGAGGACGACGCTGTTTAATGTGGTTGGGCAGCCGTTGAGGTTTCCGGAGCACCCGAGTGTGAGCTTTGCGGCGAGAGACTTGATCAGAGGGTTGCTGGTGAAAGAGCCTCAGCATCGGTTGGCTTATAGGAGAGGAGCCACTGAGATTAAGCAGCATCCGTTTTTCCAGAGTGTTAATTGGGCTTTGATCAGATGCACCAGTCCACCTCAGGTTCCTCAGCCGGTTGTAGTCACGGACAGTGGTCGGAGTCTTCGTCGTGGTCAGGGTCATAGTCAAGGGCATGGTCATGAGAAGCCGCCTACTCCTATTGTGGATGTGAAGCCTGCTGGTAATTATTTGGAGATTGATTTCTTCTGATTTGTTTCTTTTTCTTTCTCGTTTTTTGGTTCTCGTGATGTTCCGGCGTATCAGCCAAACTATATGATGTTTTTTGCTTTTGGGGTTTGTCTAGATTTTGAGCTCTTTCTTAAATGATTTGACTGTTGTTGTTCTTCACATTATGGTGAGGTTGTACCTAATATTCAAAACAAGTTTCATTTTCATGCAAATATTGAAATGTAAATTTAATCACCAATGGATGTTTTTCTTTTCCAATCGCAAATAGATTAATGAAACTCTTTAATGTTAGCTAGGAATGTGACGAATGTTCCTCTCTAGTATTTCACCATTTTGTTGAAAAGGAGTCTAAAAACAAAAGTTTTTACTGAAATGGTAAATAAGAGCTTTAAAAAATGATTTTCATAATCTAACAGTCGGGGAAGTTTACAGGTGTCTGTGAATACGTGTGGTAGTATCCTTGATAAATTTAATTTAGAAAAAAAAATCAAAGAGTTTCTTCGTTTCATTAAAGTAAACGTCTGTGACCGAAGCAATTTGACGGACGAGTATATTGGTAGGTGTAACGGAGCAAGCGAATGACGTTTCCCTTCATGGAGCTGTGGTTGGTAAAAGGCTTATGTCACCAACCAGTCACTTTAATTTCAGGCCCAATTTGCGTGGGTACGGGAGGGACGGTTGTTCAGATGCACATAATTTAGGAAAACGATATAAACGAAGTTTTCCTTGCTCGAAAAATAAATGACAACGAAATTAACACCTCTTTCATTTCGATCGCTTCGCATCTTCAACTCTCATTCTCTCTCTTCTATCTGCTATTGCGAAACCCTTGATTTTGGAGGAAGGAAGAAGACGCGGTACTCTTCAATGGGGGAAGTAGAGAACGTTAACGCTGCTGCTCCGGTTTCGGAAGACGAGCTGTATGGTTTTAAACGGCCGGAGATGTACACTGATGCTCTCGCCGGCTCCGTTGGTCCGTACGGCCGCCATGTTTTCCTATGCTACAAGAGCCACGAGACCTGGATTCCTCGTGTCGAAGCTGAAGGTCTTCCGCAGCGTTTCGCGAAGGCGTTTAAGGATCGCAGAGCTGATTTACCTGAGGTACATAAACGTTTAGATTTGGCTTTTCTGGTGTGAACAGTCTTAATTAGTTACTGAATGTTGAGCGTTTATGTTGTTGTAGACGAAGCTGACGATGTGCGGTGGAGGTGAATCGGACGGAGATGTGTTGATTTTCCCGGAAATGGTCAGATACAAGTGAGTTTTCCGATTTTCCAGCTAGTTTCGAATTCGTGCTTGGTAGTTCGATTTCTGGGAACAGTCACAACTGATTGATTTAGAAATTGTAGATTCTCAGATTCTAAGGATTTTAGTTGTAGAGATTATGGTGTTATTGAACTCCAGATTTGGATCTGAGAAGCCGTTTTGCAATCGTTTTGTTGATATGCGTTTGTGCTACTCTCTTAATGGTGTTTCCATAGCTGCGTTGTTTTTGTTCTTGTATTTCTCTGTAGATCTTGGTTTTGCAATCCTTGTTAAACTTTCTCTTCTCGTTGTTGTTACCTTAAGGGCGATTAAGGATACAGATGTGGATGCTTTTGTGGAAGATGTGCTTATCAATGGAAAACCATGGACCTCTGGAATTCAGGAAGAGTTATCAGGTTCCTTTGTGTTTGTTTGTGCTCATGGTAGCCGTGACAAGAGATGTGGCGTTTGTGGACCAGCTCTAATGGAGAAGTTTGAGAAGGAGATAGGCTCAAGGGGGCTTTCAGAAAAAATCTTCGTTTTGCCATGCTCTCATATCGGTGGGCACAAGTATGCTGGCAATTTGATTGTCTTCAGCCCTGACTCAGCTGGAATTGTATCTGGCCATTGGTAAGAAAATGTCAAATCCAAACTTGCTTGAATAAATCTGAAAAGAAATTGAAGTGTAGTATCTTATGCATTAGCAAACAATCTTACTACTATGCAGGTATGGTTATGTGACTCCAGATGATGTGCCTGCAATGCTTGATCAGCATATTGCAAAAGGAGAAATCATACAGAACCTTTCCAGGTCTGTTTTTCAATTTCCTGTTTCTAGCTTGTTGCAGATACGTCTCTGTTAAAACAGCATTACATGTACAAAAGAATTTCAACACTGACATGGCATCCATGCTTTTAAATTTTACACTCGATATATACCTTAGTGTTGGAACCGAGACCGTCTAGTAACATAGGACTAGGAGAGAGCTTTTTATATGCTAAAGAATGTTGCAATTCCGTATTATTTCTTACTAGTATGATACTGAAACGTAATTGCTAGAATCACAGTCATTAAGTTTATGTGTAGAGACATCGAATGGTAATGTATAATGTGTACTTTGGCCGTGGTTTTTGTTTTCCAAACTATGTAGCTCATGACTCTTCACTCACTCAGTTTATCTTGAAATGTTGTTTTCTTATTTATATGAAGGGATCTTTCAAGCTTCTGATTTCTTGAATGCTTAGGCTCATTTCAATGCTGTATATTTGTTTTCATATAGCGACATCGTTTAATCAAACAGTTTCTGTTTCAGGGGTGGGATGAGACTAGGACCCCAGAGTGAGGAAGCTGAGAAAGTGGAGAAGCACAAAATCCCAAACGGAAACGGCGTGGTGGAAAGCCAACCTGTGGAGAAGAAGGAGTTCACAGGAGGTTGTTGCCAAGGTGCAAACGGAGTTTCATGTTGCCAGGAGCAAACTCCAGAACCAGTCAAGAAAGAAGGATCCGTGAAGCGTAACTGGTTCAGGTCGATAGAGAAAGAAGAGATCTTCTTGGGAGCTGCTGTTGTTGGAGCTATCGCGACCATAGCCGTGGCTTACAGCACTTACAGGAGGTCAGGTTAAAGAAACCACCCTCTTCTTTTACCTTTCAAGGAGAGAACTTACACAACAAAGTATAAAAGCTATTATTTGGTAGCCATATTATAGCTGCAGTAAAGGAAACACAAAACATGGAGGTAATAATCTTTTGGAACCACCTAACCATCATTTGGTCTGGCTGGGTAATCGGTTTGGCAATACAAGAATTGGGATTTGAATAAACTACATATTATAGCCTTTTCCCCTGAATTATGTGTGTTTGTTTATTTTGTTCAAATCGGTTTAGTTTGTTTTAATATGTTAACACTTGCAATGGATATCATCAATCTTTTTTAGTTCGATTTATATATGAAATAAACGGTTACTGAGTGGCTTATTTTAATTGTACCGGCCATTGCAGTCAGGCAAGGCAATCACAGTTTCTCAATTAGTTGTTCACGCAATCCAGTGTATAGTTCTATACAAAATGAAACCAAATAAAACCATATACAATCTGGTTCCAGTTTGGTTCTGTGTTTACTTGTGTGGATTCAAATCATAATCGACAAAATAATTACTATATATAAATAAAAGGATAAAAGATGAAGTTGACTAAAAAGATGAAAATCTGCAAAGTACAGAAAGGACGGTCGTAATAAAACGGGTCCTACCTATCTCACTCTTGTTTTGGTTCGTTACCTCACCGACGAGATTTTCAATCGGACGCTTTTCAGTTTTTGGTCATATTTTAGTTTTTTTACAGTATCATAAGTTTAAGATAAGATAACAAGAGCTCTAGAATTCATATGAGTCCAACTAAAGCTAGCTCCAACCAACCACCCCACAATCTTCGATCCAGTAATCAATATATTGCTCCGTGCACAAAACAACAGCGTTTGACCTTAAGAAAAACACGTATTTATAATTCACGTACATTTACGTATTTTACTGTGTTCAAGTCAACAATGGGAGAAACGATTATAAAAAAAAAAGAATCAATACGGTAGAATTGTGGTAAGTTTTTAATTTATAGAAGCAATGGCTTTAACAGGAAAATACAAAATCTATCAATACGGTAATAACTATCAATGTCATGTCCTATCCATCTAAAAAAAGATTACAGATAATCAGTCACCTTTTACACTTACGTCTCTATCTAACTACACATTTTAATTTTAACAGAACATTAAGGAGTAAGGACTCTCAATCATATCCTATGCCTATGTGTATTTTGAAATGTGTTCCGATCATACTTTTTTTGCCCAGTTAAAACGATCTCTATTATCTGATCCGATTCTTTTTTTTTTCTAGATGAATTCAGTTCCCTTCTCGAAGGAGCCACCTATCCCTAATATATTAAAAGAGAAAACACTATAAAATAAACCTTTGTCTCATGTGTTATTAACAGAAATGCCATGCTGATGTGTCAACACCAGGTTCACTTTCAAGGTTAGTTTTAATTAAGACAAACATTACTAGACTAATTACATGTTATGCCATTCATATTTGGTTAGAGAATGAAATATATATGATTAATTTAGTCAGAAAAATAATTATTAATGAAAATTATTTTCTTTCAGTTTCCTTATTTGGTAATGACGAAAATTTATTTATTAGTCAATCAATCAGTAAAATATGGAAAGTTTTATTCAATTGTATTATATTAATTGTTTAAAAATTAATTTATTCATCTATCATTTTTGTTTAGCTTTACTTTCAAGAATAAATTATATCATCACATCAAAATATTTAAAAAAGAAAATTAGTTTTTTTTACATATGCTATGGTTTGAATTTTTAAAAATGAAGCAAATCTCTAAAAATGTTAAATGTCCCACATGATTATATTTTGGGATAATAGTTCAAAAACCTATTATAAAATAGGATCCAAATAATGATCAACCATAATCACAAATAGGAAAGAAAAATTTACCATGTTTGGAAATCTTTAAAATTTCTTTTATTCGATTTAATTTGATTTTAATTGAATTAAATAATTAAATCGTATTTTTAATATTTTGGTTTGATCAAAATTTTAAACGTAATAAATTCTAATAACTTATCATATAAGTTAAATTATTTTAGTTATTTAAAATTGATAAAAACATAAAATATATATGCCATTTTATATTTATCAAAATATAAAATTATTTTAAATGTATTAAAATTTAATATATATGTGGGTTCGGAAAGGGAGAAACTGTTGTTAAAGCAAATGTTAGATTACCACACTGTAAACGATGACAAAAATCAAACCAGGCAAATGGAAACCAAGAGCTCAAAAAAATATGCATCACTCAAAATTTCGTCTAATATAAATTGATTTTTTTAATTGTCTAACACTCTATGTTCCTAAAATTGTATGTAAATAGACATCTTTTAATAAAATCAAATTGAGAAAATATCATCCCGTGCAAGGCGCGGGTCAAACTCTAGTTGTTTCTTATAAGCTCACTGAAAAGCGTGAAAAAGACTTGTGGGTGTGCATCCGCGTCTGTAAGTGTTTTCTTGGGGAAAGAAAGAGAGAAGCTGAGGACATTTCTTGTCAAACTCACTGACGCCTACGCGGAAAAAGCAAACTACTTTCGATTTCTTTAATCCTCAATTTTTCTTTTCCTCTGAAAAGCCAAAAACTTTTAAATTAAAATTGATAACATCTTTAACCAAACGAACACGAATCATCAAATTTTGACCATTTCTCCTTCAGTTCCAGTGTCAACTTCAGTTCTCTTCTCCATTCTTCTCTCTCTCATATATCTCTATCGCTCTCTCAAATTCCCACCCTTTTCCGTCCATATTTTTTTTTCTTTCTTTCTATTAAGAAACCAAACGATTGTTTTCTTTTGTCTAGTTGAAATTTGGATTGTCGTCTTCTTCTTCTGGGTTTGCTTTATTCTGTATTCTCTATATCGTGGGAATCTTTGATTTCGCCATATCTTTTCCTAAAGGCATCTTCTTTCTAGTCTGATTGTATAGTTTCCAATTCCGAAATTTTACTCAAGCCGTAATGATTGATTAATAATCAATCAAACAAAAGGGCCCGACTTTGACAATTCTCTCTGTAGCTAGGGTTTTGTGCCTGAGAGAAGAAAACAATCGAGATTTTGATTTTCATCTGTGGGAAATGGGATCTGCAAGTGGGTTTTACTCAAACGAAGAGTTCGAATTGGATCCTAAATGGCTCGTTGATCCTCGTCATCTCTTTGTTGGTCCCAAGCTCGGTGAAGGTGCTCATGCCAAAGTCTATGAGGGAAAGTAAGCTTTGACTTCAATATCTAACTCTGATTTTATGATCCTAAGAGAACGAAAAAGAAGTAAAATTGTCTCGTTTAATCCATTATCATTGCAGAGAGATTTCAAAACTTAGTTTTTGAGCTTAAGACAGAACCATTTGGCTTTTCAATCTTTTTTATTCACAAGAACTGTTGCTGATGAATTTATGTCTTACTAAAAAACTTAGCCTTGAAAAAAGTTATCTCTTTCTGTATGTGAAGCATAAGAAGATGATTGAGTTATATTCTCTGCATATATCTGTTTCAGTTTGATGATTGAGTTAAAGGATCAAAGAATTGTTTCTGCTTGCATTTAGTCCTAGTCAAACACTTACTGGTCTAATCTTTGTACTATTACGTGTTAATCATGAACCATTATCCCAAAATAGTATGCTTTCTTGTAGGTTCTCTGTTTCTGCAGAGATTTTTTGGAAGTTTTGAGAAGTGTTTGAGTGATTGATAAATGTATTATTCTTTGTGTTCAGGTATAGAAACCAAACGGTTGCTATTAAGATTATTAAAACCGGAGGATCACCTGAAGAGATCGCCAAAATAGATAGCCGGTTTGCGAGAGAGATTGCAATGTTGTCTAAAGTCCAGCACAAGAATTTGGTCAAGGTATCTCCTTCTTTCTCTACCTCTTAACCATGTTCATTTTCGCTAACCGAGAGTTATCGATTTATAACGTTTGAAAAATCGGTTTTTGTATAGTTCATTGGAGCGTGCAAAGAACCAATCATGGTTATAGTAACCGAGCTTCTACAAGGCGGTACATTGCGTAAATATCTAGTGAACTTGCGGCCAAATCGTTTAGACATGCGTTTGGCTGTAGGGTTTGCTCTTGACATTGCTCGCGCTATGGAATGTTTACATTCCCACGGAATCATCCACCGTGATCTCAAACCAGGTAAGGAACAACAAAAAGTTCCCTAACTTGTAAGCATATATGGAAAACTCATGAGCTTAGTATTGCATTTTTTGCAGAGAATCTGATCTTATCAGCAGATCATAAGACGGTTAAACTCGCTGATTTCGGTTTAGCTAGGGAGGAATCATTAACCGAGATGATGACCGCAGAGACCGGTACATACCGATGGATGGCCCCTGAGGTTACTATTGATTTGATTTTTACTACTACTAAACCTTTTTGTTCTTGTAAATTCTGTGTTTGTTGTCTTATCGAATGTGGTGAATGAAAAACAGCTATACAGTACGGTAACGTTAAGGCAAGGAGAGAAGAAACACTATAACCACAAAGTAGATGCTTACAGCTTCGCCATTGTCTTGTGGGAGCTCATTCTCAACAAGTTACCTTTTGAAGGCATGTCCAATCTTCAAGCTGCCTATGCTGCTGCTTTCAAGGTACATATATACATAACTCAGCTCTCAAATCTCAATCCATGTAAACCGATTCTGAAGCATAACCGAAATAGCTGATCTGAGAACCGAAGAGCATCCTTGTATGGTTATAGTTCATTCATTTTTTTCTTCCTATAACTGAACCAAAACAGAGTCTGAAACGAACAGAAAAAGAGAAATTCGAGCTATTTATAGTAACTAAACCATTTGTAATTTGGCTCAAGTCCGGTTCGGTTAGATGCAATTTCGGTTTGGCACTCTTCTTCTCTGCATTGTGACTCATTTGTTTCTTGTTTGTTATGATAGAATTTGAGGCCAAGTGCAGAAGATTTGCCAGGGGATTTAGGGATGATTGTAACTTCTTGCTGGAAAGAAGATCCTAACGAACGGCCAAACTTCACGGAGATTATTCAGATGCTACTCCGTTACCTTTCTACTGTTTCGCCGCCGCAGATTGTTCCTCCTCCGGTTAGACGAGTTTTCTCTTCGGAGAATGTAGTTTTGTCGCCGGAATCTCCGGGAACTTGCTCTCTGATGACTGTGAGAGACAAAGATGGTTCTGGTCAGAGTGTTAACATTGCTGATTCGTCAGAGAAAGCAACGAAAGGAGGCTTCTTCTTCTGCTGCTCATAGATAATGATCGGTTTATATGGTTGTTAATCTGTAAATGAAAACGAGAGGGAACTGTATGAAAAATGTTTATGTATTTATTTCTGTTGTATGAATGATAATAGCTTAGAATTTTAGATCACAACAGTAACGTGTTCAACGAGAAAATGTATTGGTTTTGTATATCCCAATCAAAAATTATTCAACTCCTGTATGATTTTTGGTTTCTTTCAGGGAAATGAAAGGTTGTGGAAATAAAAAATAACGCCGTTGCCGGGGATCGAACCCGGGTCACCCGCGTGACAGGCGGGAATACTTACCACTATACTACAACGACTTTGTTGTTTAGTGTGGAGAAAGACATGATATATATATATATTATATGATTAAGGATCGTCTTCTAAAACCCTGAAACCCTTACGGGACCTTATACAGATTCTTTCTCTCCAGCTCAAATTTTTGTTGCCATTTCTCTTTGTGCTACTAGCTTCACTTGCAGAAGCCAAATGTTAGCGTCAAGGAGTCTCTCGAGACATTGCTCCAGAACTTATAAATGGTCTTTATCGTCCCTCCTTCAATCCGATTCCTGCAGGTAGTTTCAGATTCTAACTCTACTCATCCCTGATCCGATTCTCTCTATGATAACTATAATTCATCGAAAATCCGTCTCCCAGATTTGTTGAAATCCCCAAAATTTTATAGCTTTTGTGTGCAATTGATTGGTTTTGCTATAATTCGAGTTTTGAGAGCAATCGTGAAAATTTATGCTCTTGCTTACGTTCTTTTATCGATTCCGATTGTGAAGGAACCTGGTTTTGTCATCGAATCCGGTTACAAGCAAAGTGATGACTCAGCCTGGTAGCTCAAATGAAGGCAATTCAAATTCATTTCCGCCATTGATGCATCAAGTGTTCAAGGGATGGTCTCGAGCTATGTCAACATCGAGAGGACAGAGCATGAGAAGCAAAGTGGAGAGTAGGATGCGTAAAGAGTCTGGTAAGACTTTGAGAGAGATCAGGAGAGCTAAAAAGCTGAAGAAGAAACTCATGACTGATGAAGAAAGACTTATCTACAACCTCAAAAGGGTATGTGTATATATATGCTTCATCAAAATCAATCACTACTTGTTTTGTTGAAAGTTCGAGACTTTATGTGTGATTGTTGAATGTTCTTGTTGCAGGCAAAGAAGAAAGTTGCGCTTCTGTTGCAAAAGCTAAAGAAGTACGACCTTCCTGAGCTGCCATCTCCGGTGCACGATCCCGAGCTTTTCACACCAGAGCAGGTCCAAGCGGTCAAGAAAATCGGTTTCAAGAATAAGAACTACGTTCCTGTTGGTGTTCGTGGAGTCTTTGGAGGAGTGGTCCAAAATATGCATATGCACTGGAAGTTTCATGAGACGGTCCAAGTTTGCTGCGACAACTTCCCAAAGGAAAAGATTAAAGAGATGGCGACCATGATAGCGAGACTCAGTGGTGGAATAGTCATAAACATACATAACGTAAAAACTATTATCATGTTCCGTGGTAGAAACTACAGGCAGCCCAAGAACCTAATCCCTGTCAATACCCTCACAAAACGGAAGGTAAAGCATTATAAATCTTTTATATAAATGTTTCAGATTCTTGATTCTTCCTTAAATTTGAGGCGTTTCTGGTTATAGACTGATACTTTAGTTGATTTCAGTATTAAGAATGATACTTTAGTTTCAGATTTTAGTGCTATGGTATGAACAAGTATATATGTTTTGCAGGCTTTATTCAAAGATATAGATTTCAGATTCTTGATTCTTACTTAAAAATTGAGGCTTTTGTGGTTAAAGAATGATGCTTTAGTTGATATCAGTATTATGAATTAGACTTTAGCTGAGCTACACTATCTTTAGGGTCTATAAATCATTTGTGTTGTAGTGGTATGGTATGAACAAGTATTTTGTGTTTTGCAGGCTTTGTTTAAAGCGAGATTCGAGCAAGCGCTTGAATCACAGAAGCTGAACATAAAGAAAACAGAACAGCAGCTGCGGCGAATGGGTGTTAACCCGGAAGATCCTGTTGCCATGGCTAGTATCCAGAGAGTGGCGTCAACGTTCTTCAATGCAATCGACAAGAAAGAAGGAAGCCCTTATGTCTTCCATGGAGATAAGCAACAGTCAGGACGAGGGCCTAGCGTTGGAAATATAGAAGAATCAGAAGAATCAGAACCGGTTGATGAAGATAGTGACCAGGAGGAGCTAGACAGATTCATAGCCGAGATAGAGGAGGCAGCAGACAAAGAGTGGGAGGAAGAGGAAGCTGCGGAGCAAGAAGAATCCGGTAGGATAAGGTATTGGAACCGAGAAGAGTTTGCAGGGAGAAGCAGAGGACCTGAAATGCGTAGCTATGGAGACTCAGGAGGTCATGGATTTAGAAGGAATGAAAGGGATACACGTGGCCAGAGGAGATCCAACGATAGTGATGATGACAGTGATCAGTTGGATTCTGAGGATGATGAAATCCCGAAGAGATTTGATAGAGCAAGACCAGATACGAGAAGACAAGGAAGGGATTTTCAGAGGAGAAGCCCTGATCCTATACCTAGAGCGAGGAGTGAGGAAGATGAGTTGAGTGATCTTGATAACACAATGTGGGATTCGGGAGATGAGGATGATGCACCAGCTAATTATATCTCGAGCAGTAGCGATGGGGACGAAGATGGAGACAGGACAGTATCAGGCTCGAGATTCAGGAACAATAATAGTTCAAGAGATCATTCAAAGACGAAGAGTGGGAAACAGAGGGATGAGGATTGGGATAGTGATTAGAAATGAACATGAGGTCACAGAG
This sequence comes from Microthlaspi erraticum, assembly GCA_902728155.2. Classification (NCBI taxonomy): domain Eukaryota; kingdom Viridiplantae; phylum Streptophyta; class Magnoliopsida; order Brassicales; family Brassicaceae; genus Microthlaspi; species Microthlaspi erraticum. The sequence goes on along the minus strand of CACVBM020001351.1, from coordinate 297,787 downwards.
TTTCTTTTTATTTGTCATCATCATTGGTTTCTGAGTATTAAATGAGAACTGAAAGATGTTAAAACTCTGGTCTGAATATTGAAAGCTGAAGTTTCTGTTGTTAGCTTCGATTTGTGATGATTCAGTAGAAGACGAAGAAACATGATAATGCTCAAGCTCTCTTCACTGCATTTACAGTGGCAAATTCAGATGATGTGTATGGAAATAAAAAGATGGTTATTTTCAGCCAAAAGTTGTCAATTTTTGTTGTTGTTCAGTTTCACCTATTTGCGTTACAAATTCGTACAAGTTTTTGAGATTAGCTTTTATCACAATATACGTCTTCCACAAGGTAACAATCTCCTCTATGAGGTCAAAAGAGAATCTGTTAAAAGCATATTAGTAGCACAAGCTACTGAAGATAACATATTATAGTTTTGAACTTGAAAGCAAAGGCTTCCTTTTGCTTCTTGATTCATTGCTAAGTTGGCATTCAATAGGTAATTCATCAGCATCTTCTCAGCATTGCTTGACCCCAAAAATACCCTTAAAGAAAGAAAAGCTCAGAACAGGTTGTTCTGAACAACCCAGAATCTGACAACACCAAAACTTAAACTTGAAAAGAACTAAACTTTTTTGCAGACAAGACATGGAAGCAAGAAGCTAACATTTATGTCATTCTGAGACAAAACTGATGAGCAGCCGATATTAGATCAGAACAGATAAAATGAAAAATGGATAAGAATGAAGTCATTACTGATATAACCAGAACAACAATGGATAAGAAAATGTCATATATAAACAAATGGATCCTGAAACATCTATGCTATTAAATCAGCCTTAGGCACCAACATTCTCTTCCCATTGTCAAAAAAAAACCTGGGAAGTGTTGTGCAGCTCAAAAGTAAAGCTCCTTTTTTCCTCACAAACCCTCTTGTATCAAAAGAAACTCATGTAAAAAAATCCTCAAGAGCCCAACCAACTGAATCCAGCTTACACATTCATGACGTTTGTTTTTTCAATTCCTCCTTTTCCGGCCAAAAGATTGCACCTTTCATCTCAAGAATGATGGCCATGGCTTCGTTAAGACTATACAAGAACACTTTCAATGTGTTGTTCATCATATAAACTCTGTCTGGCTTTCTCTTACGCAATTACCCGGTAACAAGTACTTGTAATACTCAGCCTTATCAAGCAGGTACGAAGGCAAATGAACAGCTGAATAAGACCTAGGCACAGGTCCCATTTTCCCAATCATCTCCCTAAACGTATGCTCCTCAGGCAACATATCAAACAAATTCGTTCCTCTGCATATAACATCTTGAATCCTCTTCGGATTCAAGTAATGAGAGAACCTCACACGGTCCGAGTGACTATACGCTTTCATCTTGAAAACAAACTCGCTTATGTAACGGAAACAGAAGCTGCAGTGCCATCCAGAATCAGACAACATCACATCGCTCTGTCGGAAATGCGCGTACCGAGTCTTCCCCGGACTGTACCGGTGCACCGACGCTCTCCAGCTCTTGCTGTCGACGTAGTACTCGAAAGAGTACAAGTAGTTCTTGAGCTGGAGGTGAAGCACCGGAGGAATGTCGTCGCACCATCGCAAGAGATCGATCGTGTGAGCACTCGGGATCTCGTCGACGTCCGACATGATCAGAAGATCGTCCTCTTCAATACCGGCGATTCTAAGAAGCTTATCTAACGCAACTCTCTGGTAAGCTTCTTCCACGAACGGGTTCTCTCCTTTCTTAAACCGTCCTCCGATGGTTCCGTACGTTAGCCGCGGCTCCACGAAGCTAAACCGGTCCTTGTTGGACTTGAAGACGAACGGTTTGGGTAATCCGGTGAAGGTTGAGTTTGATTCGAGGAGGACGAACTGTGTGACGTAAGGGTAAAGCTCTTTCCAACGGACGGTTAAGAGATCTTTCTCGTTGCTGAAGAGGACGGCGTCGAAGACACGTCTTGGTGTTTCTCTGATTTTCCAGCCGTGGAGAGTGCAGAGGGATTGCATTGTTACGTTGTCGTTGTAGTAGTGAGGGATGGTTTGGAACGGCTTTGGAGGTGATTCCCAGAGCGGTCTGAAGAAGTAAGTGAACTTTTGGCCGTGCAAGTAGATTGCGAAGATTGCAAATGGCATCAAGAGAAAGAGTAGCAAGTATGTTCTTAGGTCGAAACCTCTGAGAACGCATTTTAGCCTTGACATTGTTGCTGCTGCTTTTGATCCCTGCAGGAAAAAAAAAACAATTCGTAAGATGAAACAAAACACCATTTTCCGGAATAATCAACCTATAAAGACAAATCATTATAAATTTTTGAAAATCAAATATCAAACTTTATATAAGTGTACGAAAAATTCAAAGATCTTTTCAAGGAACAGAAACAATCTGGCCAATTAAAAAATTAGTTTATATCATAACAAAAAAAGAGCTTTCATAATTTTATTATCAACAGTATTATTCGATTTTCGATCAGGCGATTAAAATTCTTCGAGAGAATTACATAATCATAACAAAGATGTCGTATTTTTTTTTTTTTTTTTTTTTATAGAGTGCGAGTTTCTCGGAAACGAATTTTATATAATTCGATTTCTAAAGACGAATAATATAATTTCAAGTGTGTACGAAGAACAAACCTGTCCACAAACATCGTCGCAGATATCATCCGTCTTCTTCGAACTGTAGTATCCATCGGACATGATTTGACTTGGAGAGCAACAGAGGATTCGTCTTCTGTTTTCGCCAAGATATCGTATAAATCCCCAAATTAAATACCCAGAAAACAAAATATCTACAAGAAAAAACCAGGAAACGGAAATTTAGGAAATTTAAAACTCCTCACGAATTATCGGCTTCCCGGAAAACCTAAAATGCCTTCTTTTTTCTCCCAATCTTTATCTATGAGAAAAAAAAATTGAATTGAATTACAGAGTCTTTTAAGGAATAGAATCTCGTAATCCAAAAAGACAAAAAGGCAATAAATATTCACTAGATTTTCTTTCTCATTTCTCCACAGGAAAGAACAAAAAATTATTACAAATGAATTTTTTTTTTTTTTTTTGACGTCAAAACTCATGTAATATGTGGACATATTACAAATGAAAATTAAGTGCGTTTTTAAAGGTTTTCGTCTTTTCGAGTCTTTCGACATTTCGAAGAAACAGTCCGTTTCATTCAGCGTACAGGTTTTTTTTTTGAAAACGCGTTAAAACCGTTGGATTGAAACCTGTATGGGTAAGAAATGAAGAATCCTACGGTTGAGGTTAGTCGACGCGTGTGGGTTACAAACGTGACTCGACGATTTATGAATTTAACGGCAAGTGCCAGCGCATCATTACTGACGACAATGAGATCGTTCTCTCTTTACGGTTTTTTTACTTAGAAAACGACACAGTTTTCTGTTGTCCAGACAAACCGCAATTTTTGGATTAGATGTTAGAGCAAGAGTCATGAGGAAAAAACATCTGTGATGATAAATCAAAAAGAATAGAGAGAAACAGATCAAATTCGATCTTCACTTCACGGTTTCAAATTTCGCATAGAAAAAAAATAACCATCTCAGTCCATGTATATGTTTGTATAAATCGATAATACAAAACCGATCTTGTCATTTTGTAGACAAGGATTTGACTAAGAGAATCCACCAAACTAAACATCACAAATAATTGTGTGGTACAAATTTTTAAATTAAAGTTGAATATGCACAAAAGACATGTGCTATCTTGTCGTCGCTTACGACCTAACCGATGAAAAGAAAAATCATATAATCAATCTAAATCATCCAGTTACATGTAAACACATGTGGATGATGTTAGTTTATATTTAAATTATGGTGACATTGTGTTTTAATAATAATAATAAGGAGAGTAAACAGTCTCGAAGACGTGCGACGAACATGCCTCATCCCCAGCGATGTAGTAGTACCACTCATATTGGATTTATTTGGAGACTTCGTTTTCAAAGCATATTCGTTTATTCCTGATACAGTATTAGTTGTGATCGTTTTCGTATCAATGTTTGGCGTGAAAAAAGGCCCAAACTTTTGAACTTTCCTAGAATGTGTGAAAACTGAATTGGTCTTGCATTCTTATAAACAAGCTAAGATATTCTTTTATAAAAGGTTACACTACAATCTCTTAACGTTTTTGTTTTAAAGTTGCGATTAGTTTTCTTTTGAACGTGTTTACGTGTACGTATACGTGTGTGTAAGGGATACAATACATTTTTATGACCAAGCTAAGTAAGTTTTTTTTTCCATTTTTTTTTAGAACCAACAACAAGTAAGTTTCTCAAGTTCTATAAATAGTTATATTGTGCGTCAGTGTGTCCTCTGTCCACCACTCAATACGTTTATCTTCCACTACGGCACTACGACACCGCAATGATGCTAATAAAACCATTACGGATAATCGTTTTTTTAAATTACGTGGAACATTTTTTTATGGTCGGCCATCTTATTATTATCACTGACCCCTCCAATTGACGGATAGCAAATAAAATGTCGCATCCGGATACAAATACGTAATCATAGAGCTTACGTGCCAAAGGTAAACGCAAGTTTTAAATCGTGTTTTCTTTACTTCTTTCTTTCCAAGTCTTTGTTACTAACGACGTCTTAATCGACCATTATCATAAACATATAAATAAGCGACTGTATTCAACTCCGTCTCTTCTTGATTGGTTCAATTCAAATCTTATTTTCCGACCACTGAATTTCTTTGACCATGCTAGTTGAGTGACGTTATATTTTTAATATTTTGTTGTCAACTCTACAAGTAGTGTTTATTTTTGAATAGTTAGGTGTGGTGGGAATTATTTGGAGACAAATTAACGACCTCTTTAGGTTAAATCTGGATTCATTGAAAGATAAAAGACGGTAGGTCCTCTAGGTTAAGGATTTAGCTACTTGGAGAATGGTCTTGAGCAAGCTTGTTTGTTAGGTTTTAATACAATTGAATTAAGTAGATAATTATTTTTTCTTAATCCAAAAACAGTGGCTAATATTAAGAGTCACCGGAAACACTTCCGTTGAAAATCTCAATAGTATCGCCGTGATCAACACGGTGCGACCGAAAAGACCGATCATCATCCATTACATTCTGTTTGTATATAAAGAAGTAACCTTCTTGAGGCAGACTTAACTGGAACCTCTGTGGAATCTTAGCCAGCTCTTTCCTCAGCTCTCCAACGTTATCGCCAGCGTTCACATCCACTGGAATCTTCCTCGTCCCGCATTTCGGCAACACCATTACTCTCAGCTTCTTCGCGTTGTTGTTGTTGTTGTTGTTGGTCACCAGCATCGTCGCAGTTGAGTCTTGATGGCCGTTAGCCCGTTAGTGACCTGTTCTGTTGAGTTTGGCGGTGGAGATTGATCGGTATTGAAGACTTGATTGTTGCGGTTTTGGTCGTTAGAGGGAGAAGAGACGAGAGGCTGGAGACGAGAGTTGTCAAGATAAGCTTGCCTTGAATTGTTTCCCTCTTGAAGTTGTTCATAATCTTCCAACAACTCATCAAATAGGCTCTCAATTTTTTCATCCAAAATTCTATCAAAATATTCATCAAAATAATTATCAAACTCATCATCTGATGAAGAGCTATGTGAATAATTATGAAGAGGAGTCGACATTTAGTATATGAGATTTGTGCGTAAGTGTAAGATTTTTAGGATGAAAGTGAACGTTTAGAATATCAGATTCATGTCATTTATACTCGATTCCTTCCTTTACTTTTAACTTTAAAGTAACGTGAAGAGATTACTTGAGAGCATATATTCGATTTTCTGGTTTTTAACAGAGATTCCTTATTTCGATTTGATCGTTGCTTGTGCAGAGTTTTTTTTTTCTTGTGCAGAGAGTCCTTTAGCTACCAGAGATATTCCTTAATTCGATTTCTTCTGCAAGAATTTCTTCACGTTATTGATGTTTTGTTTTTTCTTCTGCATTCGATTTGATCGTTGCTTGTGCAGAGTTTTGTTGTTTCTTTTACTTTCAAGTTTCAAATAGTAGAAGACTCCTCTTCACTTAATTTCAGGCTTAATCCCATTATTCCACTACCACCACTACCAAATTAAATTATTTTATCTTATTTATTAGTTAACCTGATAGTTGAACAATATAAACATAAGCCCATTGGAGTTAAATGGCCCATATTTGACAATCTTTTAATCTCTCTAATGTCCATTGGGCTCAATGGGACTCAGGAGCTAGTTTTGGTGCGGGCGTGAGCAGAGTACGTCATCGACCTTCTTCTTCCCCAATTTATAGAGAAAACAATTTTCATCGCGACGATCGGACGGTTTATCAGCTTTCTGACTTTGCTTGAACAGATCGCTCACGTGAAAAGAGAGAAAGAGTCTGTGACGGAGAGATCGCCGCGATCTGTAGCTGTTCATTGATTGGAGGATTCGTCTTCTCTGTCTGATCTTATCCGTACTGCATACTCTGTAAGCTGTTCGATTACAGCCATTGCCAGTTATTTTTCCCCTATGTGTGATAAAATTCGCAGTGATAGGGTTTTGTAGTTTGCTTCTCCGTCTCTGTTTTGGTTTGCATTGTTTCTACTCCATTTTTTTGTTTAAATTTTCTCGATTTATGTTGTTTCAGGTGATTTTTTCTAGCTTAACGAGATAATGGATTTGGCATCCCGTTACAAGGTGAAAATTTTCTCTGGTTGTGTTGTATCTTATCGAGCTTAATTCAGCTGTTAGATTTCCGGGCGATTAAAATATTCGTGCTTTTCGTTTTTTGGGGATCGAATGCATTTTCGCCTTGAGTTTATCCTTTTCTGGGTTTTGCATTGGCTCTGTGTCACTTTTGATATGATATTTAGAGAGTTGACTACTAGTGTACTAAACATGAAAGTGGCAGAGAAATTGACATGTTGTTATGCTATTTATTTTAATAAGAGGATTACAAAAATTTCCGGTGTTAATGCTTGTTCTTATCTTATTTTGGGAACTTGTACAGGGGGTTGTTGGGCTGGTATTTGGCGACAATCAATCTTCAAATGAAGACAGGTTCACTTTCTTCTCTTTTACGTACCATATCTACTACTGACTGTAAGTATTCGAGAAATTAATCAATGAGGATTGGGTTTTTATTTGGTGTATTTCCGTAGTTACATTCAACGGCTGCTGGATCGTATAAGTAATGGTACCTTGCCTGAGGATAGGAGAACAGCTATAGTAGAACTTCAGTCTGTTGTAGCAGAAAGTAATGCTGCTCAACTGGCTTTTGGAGCATCCGGTAAGTCTCTTTTCGCTTCTATGTTATGCGTCGATTGATTGTGAGCTCAAATCAAATATTGTAACTTACATTGTGTCATTTTCAGGATTTCCTGTAATAATGGGCATCCTAAAGGAGCAACGGGATGATGTTGAAATGGTGCTCTATCTTCCTCTTTTGTATGTGTCTTTTAGGTTGTGCATATTGCTACGTCTCCTACCTAACGCACTCTCTTTACGGAAATGTGGCAACGCTCGTTTGAAGCAAAGCATTGAAAAATATGGATTGTATTTTTTGTTTTTCTAATTAGTATCTGGGAGAGTAGCATTTTTAACTGTATTTTCTTAGTCTTCGTAAATTTTGATAATTTAGAATCAGAATAGGTCCACCAGTCCAGGGGGGCAAATCAATAGAAATTGGGAGGCGAAAATTTATCTGAGTGTGGATTTTGGTCTAGCATGAGATTATTAACTAAAAATTTTGCACTTGTGAACGTCTTGTTGTTTTACCTTTGGAATATCTAGAGTTTTTCATTGAATTTCTTGTGGATGTTACTGTGTTGTGCTATTCTTCAACTGATAGTTTTGTTATCTGTCCAGGTTCGAGGTGCCTTAGAAACTCTTCTTGGCGCTCTAACGCCAATCGATCATGCAAGGGCACAGAAAACTGAAGTCCAAGCAGCTCTTATGAACTCTGACTTGCTCTCCCGTGAAGCTGAAAATATCACTCTTCTTTTGAGTTTGCTGGTTAGTGTCTACTCTGTTTTCGAAAAAAAATATTTCTGTTTTGTTCGGTTTTTATGCATGCATCATATGGTTTGCTGTCCTGGTGGTATGGCAGGAGGAAGAAGATTCTTATGTTCGATATTACACTCTTCAGACTTTGACAGCTCTTCTTATGAACTCTCAAAACAGGTATATATCTTCGGAAGTATCTCTCTGTCATCTTTCTATCTATAAGCTGTAGATATTTTTGCTGACTGTCTCTTCAGGTTGCAGGAAGCTATTTTGAACTCGCCTCGTGGTATAACTCGACTCATGGATATGCTAATGGAAAGGGAGGTATACAATTAATTTTAAATTGAATCTGCATGATCTTGCTGTTGGTATGCTTAAGAGTCAACCTCGAATAGGAGGTTATGAGATAGTGAATCCTTAACTTTATTTTGTTTGGTATTTTCCTTACAGTTCATCCGGAACGAGGCTTTGTTGCTTCTTACGCACTTGACACGTGAAGCAGAGGTGAGGCCTTCTGGTTAAATTTGTAACTGTTCTTTTTCTGTCTCCTGGACCTTAAGCAGCCATTGGATCTGGTCGATCTCACTAGATGATTAACTACTTGTAGGAGATCCAAAAAATTGTTGTCTTCGAAGGTGCGTTTGAAAAGATTTTTAGCATCATCAAGGAGGAAGGAGGGTCAGATGGCGCTGTGGTTGTGCAGGTGACTTGGAGCTCGTTTTTTATATATAGTAAAGCACTTGTATTCTGTTAATAGTTTGGCATTTGAAATATTGAGTAAATATTATTAGCACTTACACATCCATATGTCGTCTTCCTGCAATGTTTTGCAATAACTTCAAACATGCATTGGGGTTGCTTGCTGATGTTTAAGTTCAACATCCTTTTACATGGATTTGCACTAATTATGTTCTATCTTTACAGGACTGTCTGGAGTTGTTGAACAATCTTCTTCGCAGCAGTTCATCAAATCAGGTTCAGAAGCTTTGTTTCTCGTCTTGATTTTTTTTTTTAATTTCATTTACTTGATCGGCACATAGGTTGATATTTGAACTTGTACAGATACTACTAAGGGAGACCATGGGGTTTGAGCCGATCATTTCGATTCTAAAACTTCGAGGGATTACATATAAGTTCAAACAGCAAAAGGTTAGATCATAGAGTGCTTCCCACGGTTTGGATTTATTCTACCAGCTGGTGCAATTTTGCTAATCGTTGTCCTCCTGAATGAACAAAATCCCAGTAGACTGTTAATCTACTTAGTGCACTGGAGACAATCAATATGCTGATCATGGGAGGTGCAGACACAGATCCTGGAAAAGATTCAAACAAGCTGGCAAATAGAACGGTTTTAGTTCAGGTTTGTTATGATATATAAATGCTGTGATTCTTCATTGTCAACTAGTTCATGGAATATGTTTCTTATTCTGTCATTTTTAATTCATTTACAGAAGAAACTGCTAGACCACCTACTGATGTTGGGTGTTGAAAGCCAATGGGCGCCTGTTGCTGTTCGCTGCATGGTATTAAAATCTTCTCTAGTCTGGTTCTATTTCCTGTAGCCCCCTTCCCTTTCTTTTTATCATTTATATTTCATTGTTATATCAACATTCCCATTCTGATTTGTGCAATAGACAATAAACCGGAATTATTTCATTTAGGTTCTAGAATTCTACTGTTGAACCTTGTTTCTAAGTTGAACATGGAACTGCATACAGTGCTCCATTAGTAGTTTTTTTTCCTAGAGATTGCAACTGTAGTATCAAGGCATCTGCTGAGAAGTTGTCTGAAGTCCAAGTTTCTTATTGCTGTTGCTTTTCTAGTTACAGTAAACTTAACTTTCTAACTGGGTCTTTTACTTTGTGATTCCTTGCTGTTAGACATTTAAATGCATTGGAGGTTTGATTGATGGACATCCCAAGAACCGTGATATCCTTGCTAGCAAAGTTCTTGGCGAAGACCGGCAAGTAGAACCTGCACTCAATTCTATCCTCCGGATTAGTTTACAGACGTCTGATATTGAAGAGTTTGTTGCAGCTGATTACATTTTCAAGACGTTCTGTGAGGTTTGAAAATTTTCTCTTATATTTCTATTTCAAAGTCTTAGTCTAATGTGAGATTGCAAATTCTAATATCACATTCCCTAAACGTTTTCAGAAAAATCTCGAGGGTCAAACAATGCTAGCTTCGACTTTAATACCTCAACTACATCCCATGGCCCGAGATCCTCTAGAAGATGATGTTAACATGTCATTTGGAAGGTGTCATCTTCTTTTCCTTTCTTGTACAGCTTTCACAGTTTTGTTTTGAAGGGTTCTCATGCTTCATTCTCATCCCGATGTTGCATGGTCCTTTAATTTTGAGCTACTTCTCATGTATCAAAAATTGACTTTTATCTTATGTGTCAGTTTGTTGTTACGAGGCCTTTGTTCTGGTGAGGCTGATGGTGATCTTGAGGTAAACGTGTTTGCATCTTTTGGTTGGATGTTAATATAAACGTGCTGTGGAACTTAATCTATTTATTTTAAACAGACATGTTGCAGAGCTGCGAGCATCCTTTCCCATGTTGTGAAGGACAACCTTCGGTGCAAGGAAAAGGTAATGAAGTCATCATCACTTCAACCTTATGTTTTTTTCTTTGTGCTCCTGCATTGGCTGACTTTATGTAAATTTCAATAGGCTTTGAAAATCGTACTTGAATCACCTATGCCTTCCATGGGAACTCCAGAGCCTCTCTTTCAGAGGATTGTCAGATACTTGGCCGTTGCTTCATCCATGAAAAACAAAGATAAATCAAGCACATTGCGGGAATCATATATTCAACAGATCATTTTAAAACTGCTTGTCACATGGACTGTTGATTGCCCGGCTGCAGTTCAGTGCTTTTTAGATTCACGCCACCACCTAACGTATATGCTCGATTTGGTAGCAGATCCAGCTGCAACAGTTTGCATAAGAGGCTTGGCGTCTATCCTACTGGGAGAGTGCGTCATCTACAATAATTCAAAAGAGAGTGGTAAAGATGCTTTTGCTGTAGTTGATGCTGTGAGCCGGAAGATGGGGCTTACATCATTCTTCTCGAAGTTTGAAGAGATGCAGAGCAGCTTCATCTTCTCTCCTTCCCAGGGACCTCCACAGGGTCATAAACCGATAACAAGAACAGCCACGCCTAGTGAAGCCGAAATTGACGAGGCAGATGCGATGCAACAGGGGAATGAGGATCACCCAATGCTCCTGTCGCTGTTTGATCCTAGTTTCATAGGCTTCGTGAAGAGCCTTGAAGGTAGCATTAGAGAGAGAATCGTGGACGTGTATAGTCGGCCAAAAAGTGAGGTGGCTGTAGTACCAGCGGATTTGGAACTGAGGAGCGGAGAAAATGAGAAAGACTACATCAACCGCTTGAAAGCCTTTATAGAGAAACAGTGCTCGGAGATTCAGGTACGTGCCTTTTTCTCGAACTAGTTTATGATACTGAGTAGAGTATAACAAAGAAAAAGTGTATCTGATTGATTGCAATCAAATGACGTAAAATATTGGACTCTTCACAAGTAACATGAACCTTAAAAGTAGATGGGGTGCTAACGGAGTTCTGGTAAAACATTGGGATTAGGAAGCACCAAGTTTCTGCTAAGATAGGATTGGGAGGAGGTATTAGGTTTTGCTAAGGTGGGATCATGAAGAACTAGGACTTAAAACGATAATCATACAATAGCTCTCCAAATTTATGTGATATATATGTCAAAGGTTAACCGAGAAAAAAGAAATTCTTATTGTTGCATTCTGTGTGTTTCAGAACCTTCTTGCTCGGAACGCTGCTTTGGCAGAAGACGTAGCCAGCTCTGGAAGGAATGAGCAATCTCAAGGATCAGACCAGAGAGCAAGCACAGTAATGGACAAGGTCCAGATGGATAGCATCAGGCGTGAACTCCAAGAAACGGCTCAGCGTTTAGAGTCTGCCAAGGCCGAGAAAGCCAAGATCGAGACCGAGGCATCGAATTACAAGAACATGGCAGGGAAACTCGAGTCAGACCTAAAAGGGCTTTCGGACGCATACAACAGTCTAGAACAGGCGAATTACCATCTTGAGAAGGAGTTGAAATCGTTGAAAGGAGGAGAAGATCCGATGGAGTTTCCTGATATAGAAGCGATTAAGGAAGAGGTGAGAAACGAAGCTCAGAAAGAGAGCGAAGACGAATTAAACGACTTGTTAGTATGTTTGGGGCAAGAGGAGAGCAAAGTGGAGAAGCTAACAGCGAGGCTGATAGAATTAGGAGTTGATGTTGATAAGCTTTTGGAGGATATTGGGGACGAGTCTGAAGCTCAAGCCGAATCTGAAGACGACGACCATTAAACAACAAGTTGTTTGTTAGAGATCAAATCCTCTCAGAAGGTAATCAATCTTCAAAGCATCATATAAGTGTCGACTTCTTTGTGGGCATCTATGTCTCTTCGTGGAACTTTGTACAGTGGTGGTTTATTCGATCGATGTTTAATAACTCTCCTTTTAGTTTTGAAACCTTTAATTTATTATCTGAAACATGTTTGTTACAATGTTGCAGATTCATATACGTTTGACAATGACTCAACTGTGATTTTAAGTTATTGTGTTTCACATTTTACTGTGACAATCAAACACGCAATATGCAAAGATAGTTCAGTTATGTGTTTACTTAAAATATGCAAAGATAATTCATGAGATAAATCTGGATTTTGGTATGAGAATCAAAAGAAAATTCAATGGAGATTCGGAGATTTCACACATTCTAGTGATTAAATTAGATACATTGTTGAGTTGAGACTAAGTGCCTAACACAGGGAAACCACTCTACAATTCCGACATTATACTACAGAGGAGAAGAATTTACGGTTAATCGGCGCAGAGCGACGCCATTAGATCCGTCGGTGAGCTCCATACGGCAAGATCAAATAACGACTGCTTCTTCTCCTCTTCTTCCAGTCTACAGATGTTTTCTGCAACTTCGCACAGGTTTGAGATATCGTGAATTGCCGCTTCTTGTGCTTCTACCTGCAAATTTCAAAAATCCCATGAAAATCATATTCTCATCGAATTCAAAAATCAACATTTCACTTAAAAAGTAAAAAACCCTAATTACCGCAAAGAGAATTTCGTCGAGCAAAGACGGCGGCGGTGAAGCATCTTCTCCACCGTGCTCTCGAGCTCCTTCTCTACCACTACACTCTGGAAACGAAGTCGTTTCGTCCGCATTTAACCTCTCTTCTCGCTGCGGCGTTTGAGATCGATCTGCCCTAGCTTCCATAGCATTCAAGCTATTCGACAGAATCTCCCACTGCTCGATCTCCTTCTGGTACTTTCTTTTCAGCTTCAACAGTATTCTCTTCTTCCGTATCCTTCGATTCCGCTCCTCGACGGCAGGATCTAGCTCCGGATCCGGCGGTTTGGAATTTTCTCCAGCGCCGGCGTCCTCCTCTGAGTCGGAGATACGGCGTCGCTTCTTTCGTTGGTAAACGAAGCCATCGTCGTTGCAAAGCTCCCAATCTTCGTCTCCGTCTGTGGTCGGAATTAGTGGGTCCATCGGCCGCTGAATTACACCGGAGCGGGAAAATTTTCAGCAGCGATTTTGATTTGCGAGAGTGTTGGAGGGACTTGGATTTGTTTTAGAAAATCTGCAAATAGAAAGATTAACAGCTCAGTCTCGTGTGGCCAAACTCGGGATATCATCGTATGAGTTTGGGCCGTAAGCTAATTGTTTAAGGCCCGATATAATATTTTATAGGCCCACAATGATAACTCATATATTTTTTTTTTTTGACAACGCAATGATAACTCATATATAATTAGCAGAAGATGAAGATACAAAAGTCTATTGCTAATCCTAATTTTGTGTGTGTTTTGCACACAAACAAAAAAGAAGTCTTGTGTAATTAACTTATTCTTTTGTAAAGTTGATTGGTACATTGATGTCAACTTTTTCTATTAATAGTTTTTTTTAGTTTCGTTTTCTGTAGGGTAAAATGACTTTCTACTTATTTAATTTAAACGAATTAATAAATGAGGAAAATTTGGCTGTTGGAGTGTTGGAAGAGCAAAGATTAGAAAGTATAGAAAGTCAAGAAAAATCGCATGGAGACAAAATATGAGCAGAACAATCGATATTACTGATGTGTAAATTAGACAAAGACTAATTAACTACTCAATCTACACGATCTAGCATTATGTATAACACGTTATTCTCACCCAACCGCCATGAAAATGTAATTAAATAATTTTACAATCAATTTTGTCTTCCCTTCTTGATCATATACTTTGAATAATCTCTACTTTATTTAGTGATATTATTTTTGAAGTATTATTTGTGATCAAACCCAATTATAGAACACAACTTAGACCAAATTTATTTGAGATTCTTGGTTTGTGACGTTTGTCCACTTCCTCGGTGTCGTTGAGCACTAAGTATCGAGAGGCTGAAGCATTACGGGTAGGCCGTACTGCGGATAAAGATTGAAGTGATCAACCGGCGCGTGCTTATACTCGCTGGAGAGGCTAAACCTAAACCGTTGAAGGATCATAGTGAGCACTGTCTTGGCTTCCATCATGGCAAAGTTTTGGGCAATGCAAGCTCTCGGTCCGATTGAGAACGCCAGGAGAGCGTTTGGGTGATTCGCGGCTTGAGAAACGCCGTTTTCGAATCGCAGAGGGTTGAATTGTTTGGCGTCTTCTCCCCATATGGCCTTGTCGGTGTGCATCTTCAGAAACGGCACGTATACGCTCGTGCCCTTGGGGATCTCCAAGTGTCCTACCTTCATGTCTTGTGTTGCTTCTCGAAACATTTTAATCACGGGACCGTATAGACGAAGCGACTCCAACAACACCATGTTCATCTGCAAGATGAAATCGTTTTAAAACATTCCTTTTCTTCAACCGCAAGAAACCCTTTGAAAAAATGTTTAAAACAGTATTACATACCAGTTTGAGTTTGGAGAAGGTGTCCGAATCTGGGACCTTGTCTTTACCACATTCTTTGAAAACCTCTTCTCTGAGCTTCTCTTGCCAATCTTGATGCAAGCTCAGTAACATCGTAGTCCATGTCAATAGGATCGAAGTAGTTCCTTGCCCTGAGAAGTAGAAAGTCTTGCATTCTTCTATGATCTCATTCATGCTCATCTTTTTCTCAGAATCGGCAGATGTTGCAGCTTTCAGCATGATCCCGAGAAGATCGTCTCCATAGTTCTTGGATTTCGAATTAAGCCTTGCATCTATGATTATTTTGATGGATTTTTTCACTTTGTTGTCGAGCTTCCATAGCTGAAGATTGGTAGGCGTAGGAAGATACCTTGGAACACAAGAAAAAACAAGAATCTTCAAAATTTCAAGAACATCTTCGTGATCTGAATAACGAATTTAGCTGACGATGTTGTAAACTTACTTGCTTCCGGGAATGTAGACTTTAGTGAGAGAAGTAACATAAAAGTGCTCAAGCTCTGCCTGTGATCTAAACAATTCGACTCCTTCGGCGTAACTGCTTCCAAACGCAGTGGTCGCTATAACATCGCCGGTCAATCTATAGAACTCTTTTCTGATCTCCATCTCCATCACATCTTCACCAGTACTCTGTTTTCTCCACTCCTCCAACATCCTCAAAGTGCATTTGACCATCAGTTTCGTCATGAGCTGACAATTTTAGCAAGTTATTAATTAGACTCTTCTAGTTCGAATCAAGATGAGAAGTAATAATTTTTTTTTTTTTTAATATATAAAAAAAAACCTTGAGCCGGTCCATGGAGAAAACAGGTTTCAAGATTCGTCTATGGCGAACCCAATCATCACCTTCGATAAAAGAAAGTCCTCTACCGAAGAGAATGAAGACCTCCGGTCTTGTCTTTGGTATAGCAGAGAAACCGACCTTGCTCGACAAGATCTGTTTCGCTAGCTCAGGATCTGAGATGCATATTGTCGGTTTTGTTCCGTTCCAGTAGAGAAATGTTTCTCCTAATATATCATAAGATCACTTGTTTCTTAAGCAAATTCTCATCTAAAAGAGAGAAAATAATTTGGAGATGATGGAGAGAAACGGCACCGTATTGAGATATCCATTGGTGATAATGAGGAACCACACGAGGGAAGATATCGTTGGAGTTGGGATCGAGAACCGAAAGCACAGATTCTTTCTTCATCTTCTTCATCTCGGGGAGGTTTCCGTACAAGAATCTGTACTTTGGGCCTGAGATTCCTTGTTTCTTGAACCTTCTTGATAGCATCCATGGCCGCAGCACGAGGATCCAGAGAGCTTTCCATATCTTGGGAACAAGAAAGGGAAGAAGAAGGATTGCTAAGAGATTGATCGTGCTCAAGAGTTCCATTAAAGGAATACAATCAGTTTAGTAATCTTTTTCTTTTCCGATATGAATCAGCAGCACATCTACTTTCTTTTTTGTTCTTTTCCTCCAAAAGACGATATTTATTAAGAATACTAAGTAAGAACCATACAATCATACATAGGTTTCTCCGCGTCTACCACTGGCCTAAGCCAAGAGGGGTACTACAATCTGGATAAGCATGGTAAACAGATCACATAGAGACTACTCTCTTGGCGATTACATCAGCACAATTACTTGATTAATTGTGAGAAAAGGCTTAAATGTGCACAATAAAGAAGAAGAGAAAAAAGCTTAAATACTCTAGTTGTCTATTGAAATTTGGAAGAACACACTAAAAGGCAATCATATAAAATTGGTTTGCAACAAAAACAAATTGATCTTTCTTTGAAAAAAATAAGTTTGCGTTTTAGTTGCAAAATAAAACAGACACTCATTTTATATTTCTTCCTAAAATTGATTGCCAAACTCTTAACAAAAAATTGGAAATCCTATAATATTGACAATTGACAATACATATATATAGTTAAGATTTAGAGAGGACAATATAAAAATCACGTGAAATACAATAGTCTAGAAGGTATCATCATCGTATCGACTCAATGTGAGCTGTCATGACTTGGGCTAATATCATGAGTAATGATTCTTTCGGGAGTAATGATTTTCTGATATTTATTTTTTTATCAAGAGAGAAAGAAAAAAAACTTGCATGTTGAGACTTGAGGATAGGAAGAGAGAAAGACAAGAAAGTAAAAGCCAAAGAAAACTCACATGAAAGACAAAAAACTATGCGGGACAATCGATAGCACACGTGGTGTTTAAATTAAGCAAATGCCAACTACTATGCATTAATAATAATATAATATAGAGTAACTCGACATAAACTATTACAACAAGTAGTGGAATCGATAGCACACTAATACAAAAATCACATGACATTTTGAGTCTTACTGCATACTAAAGCAGAGCAACATCAACAATATTTGATCCATTATTACACGAAACAAAAGTACCATTCCCTAAAAATCAATTTGCATAAATTCTCATCCACTTATTTTAACCGCAAGCGCCATTGATTCAAATGGTGGATCTAAAAGGACAGTAGGACACGTACGATCATCCTTTAACACACCTTGTATGGGACAGTGGTTTGGAATGCGATGCTTGCGACCAATCGTGCCTCAATGGCTACCATTGCCATACCTGCGAGTTTACTCTTCACACGAAATGTGCTTTTATTATCAATATACTCGAGACATCCGAGCTTCCCTCTCATGAAGGTCATCGTCTTAAGCTTCTCACGACGGGAGCTCCTGATCACACCGACCCTAAATGCCATCTCTGCGGTAAAAACACTAAGCGCCTTCTTTATCATTGTTCGGTTAGTATTTAGTAATCTCAATTTGGACATCGAGTGTGTGGTTGATTCCATGTTTCTCAAGCTCATTTGAATACGTCTTGGCACAATCATCCTCTACTCATGCTTGATGTTGGTGATCATATGCTATGCGTAGTTTGTGGCCCTCCAGGAGAATATGGCTACTGTTGCCCTCGCTGTTGGTTGACGGTTCATGAAAAATGCGTCTCTGTATTTGGTTCACCGGAGTTGGATCATCCTTGTCATGCAAGACACTCTTACTGACGGATCTCCTGGTTATACAAATCAAGAATGTAATATATGTGGATATGACACTGAAAACTTACTCTATCATTGTGAGATTTGTAAGTTCAACTTGGATATGGTTTGTGCGATTCAAACTCCTCCACCGGGTTTCTCTTTCGAATATGAAGGTTCATGAGCATACACTCACACTCATCGCAAGATTGATCTCCTTCGTTTGTGATGCTTGTGGGATGGAAGGGGACCGTTCTCCTTATGCTTGTCTTCAGTGCGATCTCATGTTCTTCCATCAAGACTGTGCTTGTTTCCCGCGTGTCATTCACGTCAACCGCCATGATAACCGTGTTTCTTACACGTATCCTCTTGGTGCTGGAGAATGGAAATGTGGGGTTTGTTGGAAAGAGATTGATTGGTCATATGGGGCTAATTATTCTTGTTCAGATTGTTCTGATTACGCTATTCATTCACTATGCGCAACAAGGGATGACGTATGGGATGGGGAAGAGCTTGATGGAGTACCTGAAGAAGTTGAAGATATTATATAATAAGCCATTCAAAGTGAATGATGACAACACAATAACTCATTTCGCTCGAGAACAGATTCACCCCTCAGTCTCAGTGGCGAATGCAGGATTTAACTAAACTGGGGTCAATTAATCAATTAAAATATGAAAATATGTTATATGGGGTCATGGTGGGATTCGAACTCAGGTTTTATGGGTTCATAGGGCATATTTTACCAACATAGCTACTGGTTTTTATGGGAATCCCTAATATACTAAAGCACAAATCACTCCACCAATGGCAAAGTGACATGTGTACTGTTTAAAGCAAAATAAATTAATCCTTCACTTAATAATAACACGTCACAATTTCCACCTGAAAACAATTAATAATTAAATGACAAAATAAACACATCGTAAAATAAACTGTCTTAGGCCTATAACTAAAAGTTCGATTGAAATATTTTGGGTCAAGCAATTTTGTTAATCGATTAAGCTTACATCTATACAATTAAAAAAAAACGAGATAATGATTAAAATAAATATTTATATATCAACGGTTTCAAAACATTCCCACGAAGCCACCCACTATCCTCTTTCTTCGTCCACGATCTCATCTTTCTTATACTCCTGTAAATCTCTGAGACCTCTCATATTCGACAAAAAAAACAACAGCAGAGAAACCTCCAATTGATTCAAAACAATAATGAAATCAGGGAAATAGCATTAGTTAATTGAAGTTATTTTGACAAATGATGTTAAGTTTTCTAAATAGAAGGATTTTAACATTATTTTGCAAAGTGACATTAAGTTAACTAACCCATCTTATAAGCTCTCTCTTCAAAATACTTATTTTCAGTTAGATTTAGTGTGTTTTATTTAAGTGATGTTAACAAACTTAGCATCATTGAGTGTTGTGTTACTTTTGCGAGTGACTTTAAATTGTTAGAATCATTTTTAAAATGATGTGAACCATGTTTTAAAGTAACGTTAAATCCCTTGTTTTTTGTAGTGTGTCGGGAGCCAGTGAGTAGAGACTTCATAGTAATATCCGGCGAAAGAAGAAAAAGAGGGAGAAAGAGAGAGTGCATATACAACAGAGACGCATACGTGGTAGAATGCATGAATTGCTATTGATAAAAGGTACAAAATTTCCATAAAGAAACGAGTTAATGAACGAGAAGTGTGTTAATGTTTTATTCATCTCATTCTCATAAGTCCAAGTTAGTTCTTTTTTTTTTTTTTTTTTCTGAAATCAAAGTCCAAGTTAGTTTATACACGATTCATAGTTATTGCTTTTATTTGTAGACAAACCCGGGCATTACCAATTTGTATGAATATCCCTCGCCCATGGCCTCTCTCTCACTGGTATGCTATCTTTTTCTTAGATTGTTCATTTCTGCTTAGATGGTATTTCTAAAATTTAATTTTATGCAAATATGTCTTACAATCTCCTTCTGTTTTGTAGACTAAACCACTGAAAAACAAGCAAAATTTATGGATAGAAAAAGAAAGCGCAAAGAAAGTAGAAGACGTGATCAAAGCCAAAGGCAACACACACAAAGTGCTTAGAGGCTGAAAAGATACTGAAACAATGTGGAATCCAGCAGAAGATGAAGTTCATTTTTGTTATAGAGCATAGAGTTTGTACTTCTAAAGAAGATGAGAAGTAATTCTACAAGTGTTTCTCTTATATCATCATGTTTTTTATAGCTTTTTTATAAAGCACAGTCTTTGATTTAATTCATCTTCATTGTTTGCGTAAATCTTTTTAGTACTATTTATCTTTAATTGATCTCATCTTCATGGTTTTTTGACGTATAAAAATTATATATATTTTAAATAGAATTATTAACAAAATAAATACAAACTAAATGGATGAAATATAGTATTTTTTAATGTATTGATATTATGATAGATATTTGATATATGTATAACTGCTTCCAACCAAAAAAAAAATTCAGATAAATCGATTACCATTATCAACCACTTTGTTTTAAGTTTTAACACATTTACTTCCAAATTTTATGTCCATGTAATCGTCGATTACGGCTATATTATCCAATTTCAAAAATCTATAGACAAAATATATTTTTAATGAACTTTTGATGAAAATGTAACATTATAAATTAATGAAAGTAACATTTAAATGAAAGAGAATTTGATCCGTGCGTATGCACGGGCAATAATACTAGTTCATGTACATTTTAACAGTTTTTAAAAGTTAAACGGTGTCATTTGACACCGTGTCCTTGAACGTGGATTTGCCACTGGTCTCAATGTCTCACCACATCAGCGCCATGTCACTATTAATTTTTTTTTTGTTTTTTTTAATCAATTCAGAACCTTATAAAAACTGTGCAAGAGCAAGTGCAATGGAGAGTTTATGGATATCTACAGCCCAAAGTTAAAGAAAAAAGGAAAAGAAATAATTATATGGCAAGGGGCAAGCCAAAGCTCAGATCCGATCCGTCTTTCCCAAAGAGACCGTGGAGACGTGTCTAAAGGTGAGTTCTACACATATCATCACACGATTGATCAATTTTTTTAATATATTTTTTTCCTCCAAAAATCATCTATTTTAATTATTCCCTCCGTTTTTTTTTTATAAATTTTCTAGAATTTTCACACATATTAAGGAAAAGCAGATTTTCAATCATTAATGTATTGATTTCTGCAATAAAACAACTTTTTATAATTTTCAACCAATAAAAGTTTAACAAATACAATCATTGTTTCTTGAAAACTGAAAAAGTGTATCAAAAAAGTAGAAAAATTATCTTTGTGAAACAACAACTAATATCTAGAAAATCCATCTTAAAAAAACGGAGGAAATACTAAAAAGCCATATGCAGTCTTTTCGTTGTACATGCTCTAAGATGCTCTAAGGACTAAGAACATTTGCATTAGAGAACTGTGGATGGAGCTCCAAACATATTTGTTTAACGAATTTTTTATATTAAAAAAACAATTTTCATAAAAACAAAAAGTTGGCGAATCAGATACTGATAGTTTTTTCTCAGTTCTATAAACTACTCGCGGAGAAGTGAGAACTGATTCTGTCAATAAAGCTTGCCATGTTATTAATTTTGTTTTTCTTTTTTTGTGTGTGTAGAGTTTCTCTAATGTACGTGCTCTAATAAGTGTTCTACTTTTATTTATACTTAATTTAATTATATTTATAAAATATATTAATGAAAATATATCATATACTCCCGATAGAATTTTACCATTGTAGATGCTCCCATCATACGTTGACCATAAAAATATAAAAAAGATGCTCATCATACTATCATTGTGAGATCTGAGAACACACGTCGGCAACAGATATCAAAGATTGATTTTTTTGGGAACTAGAAACTTATACTCGAAGAAGATTGAAAGATTACAAGGTGATTTGGTCTCGTCGATGAGTGAAAACAAGAGAAAGCTGAAAGTCAATTCTATTGCTTAGGTTTTTTGCAGCTAATTTCAGATCCTTTTCCCGAAATGAGGGTCTTTATTTATATAGTGAACAGAGGTCGGCTTCTCGATGAATATCTTACTTTCTGTCGAATTGGAAAACGTTTTCTTGTTCTTGATTTCTTTCCATTCTCTGAATCGGCATGAGCCTTTCTTTACATTTTCTCAAAGATTTTGCTTTTTTTTTCCAAAACTTGCCATTTTGCTGAGAAGGTTAGGGTTAAAATCGGGCTGAATCTTTACGATATTACTAATTGTAATGGATTTAAGAAAATGTGCTAATTTCACCTCTAACAATCATCATCGACTCAGTGAGATGTCATGACTTTAAAAAGGAAGAAAACTTGCATGTTGAGTATTAATAGAGAAAAATACCAGAGAATAAATTAGTCGAAGAAAACTCGCATAAAAGAAAAAATTGAAGATTAATTTAAGGTGAGCAAGCAGTCAGTATATTGTTTAAATTAGTAAGATGCTACGTGCTAACTACTTTTTTTTTTGGGTTCAAAATGTTAACGTGGTAACTACTTGCTCGCCAGTTGTATTACAATAGATTTGTTGACGTAAATATTATATAATATAACAAGTACGTAGCAGCAATGATTAAAGTTTACGTTATAGAGGAAGAGCGATATCGTCATATCGATCCATAATACACGAATCAATTACCCAAATATCTATTTGCATTCTCTCCACCTCTAATAACCGCAAGCGCGATTGATATGGTGACCCTAGAAGGACACGAACATTCGGTAGGATGCTATGGCAGTTATCGTGGCTTGGAATGCGATGCTTGTGATCGATCGTTTGATCGCCATGGCTACCATTGCCTTGAATGCGATTTTGTTGTTCACACAAAATGTGCTATTGTGTTCAATACACAAGAGACAATATTATCGGAGCATCCTTCTCATGTTGGACATAGTCTTAAGCTTCTCACGACGGGGGCTCCTGGTCACACCGATCCAAACTGCCATATCTGCGGTAAAAACACTAAGCGCCTTCTTTATCATTGTTCCACTTGTAAACTCAATTTGGACATCAATTGCATGGTTGATGCCATGTGTTCCCAAGCCAAGCTGAATATGCCGTGGCACTATCATCCTCTACTCATGCTTGATGTTGGTGATCATCTGCTATGCGTAATTTGTGGTCTGCCAGGCGGATACGGCTACTGTTGCCCTCGTTGCAGAATGATGGTTCATGAGAAATGCGTCTCCGTATTTGACTCACCGGAGATCACTCATCATTTTCATGCCGGACACTCTCTTAAGCTTCTTACCCAAGGAGCTCCTGAATACACGGATGCAACATGTCATGTGTGTGGAAAACATGTTGGGAACTTTCTTTACCATTGTGATATTTGTAAGTTCAACTTGGATATGGTTTGTGTGGTTCAATACCACAAACACCATAAACTCATACCAGTTGAACTTTCAAATATGAAGGTCCATGAGCATACACTCACACTCATCCCAAAATTGATCTCCTTCGTTTGTGATGCTTGTGGGACGAAAGGCGACCGTTCTCCGTATGTTTGTCTTGAGTGCAATCTCATGTTCTTCCATCAAAAATGTGCCCATCTACCACGTGTCATTAACGTCAATCGCCATGATCACCGCGTTTCTTACAAGTATCCTCTGGGCCGTGGAGAATGGAGATGTGGAGTTTGTTTGGAAGATATCGATTGGTCATATGGGGCTTACTCTTGTTCTGATTGCCCAAATTACGCTATTCATTCAAGATGCGCAACAGGGGATGACGTATGGGATGGGGAAGAGCTTGATGGTGTACCTGAAGAAGTCGAAGACATCGAGCCATTCAAACTGAATGATGACAACACAATAACTCATTTCGCTCATGAACATAACATGAGCCTCATCAACAACGACGGCGTTGCTTTGGAGGAATTGTGTAGAGCATGTGTTCGTCCCATAAGTTCTTACAACACATTTTACAACTGTTCGGATTGCGGTTTCATTCTCCATGAAACTTGTGCTAATCTTCCTAAGAAGAAACGACATTTCCCAAGCCCAAGACCTCTCACTCTTTACCACAATAGATATGCTACCGACACAACATGCGGTGCTTGTCTTCAAATGTGCTGCGATGGATTCATGTATACTGATGGAGAAGAGACATTTGACTTACTATGCAGTTCGATTACTGTGCCTTTTATCCATGGAAGTCATCCTCATCCTTTACTCTATTACAATAAACGTGCTTATGGTGAGTCTAAGAGATGCCAGAGTTGCGGCATTGGAAGCAGTCTCGTTCTAGGCTGTATGAAATGCAATTATTATTTGGATTTTCGTTGCGCCACTCTGCCAGTAACGGTAAGGCTTGACAGGTATAATGATCATCCACTCACTCTTTGTTACGGTGAGAAGGCAAGCGGCAAGTATTGGTGTGATATTTGCGAAGGGGAGACAAATCCAGAGAATTGGTTCTACACCTCTGATTACGGAGCCACTTTGCATGTTTTCTGTGTACATGGGAATGTTAGGTACGCCAAACCAGGAGGAAAGATCAAGGACGTTGAATTGTGGTTTAACAATACATCTTCACGACCACTTTGCAAGAACTGTCATTTCCGTTGCGCAGCTCCTTTTTTTCTTACTAAGGGGAACGAATTATTTTGTTCTTATTATTGTTTGCTACGTATCCGAATGAGGGCGTCCTCGATTAGTTCGATTGTTATACGTCCTCCATGGGTATATATGAACCCTTGAAGACGTAACATTCGAGTTTGAAACTCGTGTATTTGATTGCTATTTTGAGCCTTTTATTATTTGAGGTTGAATTCATTGTTGTTGTTCACCAAAATAATGAACCGATTGACAATCACCTGCTTGCATTTTACATTACACGAAGACATGGCCGGCTTCTTTATATCAACTTATTTTGCAGACGTTTTTCCTCAAAAGACTATTTGGTTCCATTTTTATTGGTTTAAGAAGGGTTCAAGCCTATGTTTTTTCTTTCTTTATCTTGTTACTTCTCACAATTTTTTGTCAACATCCTACTTGCACTTTGATAATTTACAATTAAATTATTAAACATATTTTCATTTCCCATATCCTGTATTGTTACTCGTTAATTTTGTTTGTTTATAACCATTCACTCATCAACTTCCTTTGACCCTTTTTAACAGTCTTATAACTATATAAGATACAAGTGTGGTAAAAAACTTAGTGAGCATATGATTATTTATTTGGAGATAGATGTATATGTTAATATTTTGGTTTATATTGCCAAACTATATGTAACACATTTTAAGACATTTTGAATATATGATATAGCTAAGAAAAGAGAAAGCATAAAAAACCACGTAAAGTAATTATTTTTGTATGATTAACTAATCTCGAAGGCACCATTATCGACTCAATGAGCTAGCTCTAGCTGTCATGACATTCGTAATTCCTATTGTGTATGGACTTTGTTGTTGCAAATCTGGTTGTTTCTGAAACTCTAGGGTTTGGGATATTAAGTTCTGAGACGATTTTCAATGATTGTTCTGATTTGATTCATCTTTGAATCTAGATCCAATTATATAAGAGGGATATATACGAATTACGAATATGTTTCCGTGACATGTTTTTAAATCTCCAAGTTTTTATGCAAGCGATGAAAGACGATAAGAGCGCCGACGATAAGACACACACATTTGACATTTGGTACTGTTTGGTTTATTCTCTTTCACGTCCTATTGGATCCTTTAGAGACTACTAAAAGCGCTGAAGATGAGGCGCACACACATTTGATCCTTCATATTTTTCATCTTATTGTATGTTTTAATTTTCTATTCATAATCTTTTAGTTATTGTTTCATTATCATAGCTCTATTGGTGTGCGTGGAATTGTTTTGCTTACATTTTGGCTTTTATAAACGGTATTGTGCTTTGCACAAAAAAAAAGCGGTATTGTGTATTGATTTCTTGGAAATTACAAAGTCTTGTAACATTAAGGCACTCTTCTTTAAAAAGGGATTTATGTAAGAAATGAGAAAAAAAACCACGTAAATTATCTAATTTTGTATGATTAATTAATCTCGAAGGCACCATCATCGACTCAGCATGAGCTAGCTGTCATGACTTTTGCTTCTATCTTTGATGATCTTGATTGAGACAATGAAATTAATTAACATGGCAGACAAAACCTGAGCGGATCAATTTATATTAGTGCATGTTTAAATTAACAAAGACTTACGACGTGCCTTCTAGTTGTATTAATAATTAAAGATTTGTCTACGTTAATAGTTAATACGTACTAATTGAGTCTAGTATAACAACTAGCATTGATTGAAGTATACAGAAGAACAACTATCAATACTTATCCAAAATGACACCAAACAAAAATGATAAGAAAATGCAATTACCCAAACATCTTTTCATTACCAAAAATAAAAACATCCTTTCATTCTCACAGGCCAGTCATAACCTCTAAGAACCGCAACCGCCATGGATACGGTGATTATACAAAGACAAGACACTATCCGACGCTAAAACAGTCGTAATGGTTTGAAATGCGATGCTTGCGGATGAATCGTATCGCTCATACCTGAAATGTGTTTTTGTTGTATATATATGTGTATAAATTTAAGTTCCGATCTTCTATATGGACTTTAGCTGCGCCACTCTACCATTAACGGTAAGACTTGACAGGTGTTGATGATCATCCACTCGCTCTTTGTTCCAGTGAAAAGGCAAACGACAAGTATGGGTGTGATATTTGTGAAAGAGATACAAACCCACAGGCTTGGTTCTATATTTGTAAAGATTGTACGTGGTGTCAGTTTGTATGTTTTTTGTGTGACTGGGGATATCAAAGTATATTTTGTTCTTTTTTGAGCTGGAACGGTTGTTGTGAACCGATTAACAATCATTTTTCTACATTTCACATTACTTCAAAATTATGAGATGATTGTACGACTATTTGTGTACCTCAAGCAGATAGCCTCCAATTTCATTACTTATTTTATTTTCTATCAAATTCACAATTTACGTAAAGGCGTAAAGCAATACATCTTTTTCGTTAGATACGTGAAGCAAGTAGTACGACAAAAAAAGGCGTAAAGCAATAAAGCCAGAGCTCATTACCTGCTTCACGGATGGAGCTTGGTGTAAGGACACCGCCATTAGTGGATCGGGATGGAGATTTGTGGACTCCACCGGGAGGCCATTCAGCCGAGAGATTCGTCTCATCCCCATTGGTAGCGGAAGCCCTCTCGATCCGATCTGTCTTGAACCAAGCCTTAGAAGAAGGCTTCTCCACCATCCTCGTAAGACTTTGTGAGAGCCATCAACAACTCGCAGGAGAATTTCAAAGAGATCTACGGTCTCCTTTTTGATATTCATACTCTTGCATCGCTGTTTGATTCGATTTCCTTCCATTTCATCTCTAGATCTGAAAATGTCGTGGTCGATTCCATCGCAAAAAGATCGCCAAAAGTCGTTTGGTTGATTTAGTTTCAATTCGGGACCCACTAGTATAGTTGTTGGTTTTCTTTAGTGAAAAATTAAATGTTGTCCAAAAAAAAAATGATCCTAAACACTAATCAATTCTCCCTCTGTCCCATAATATAAGCTGTTTTGACGTAATGTATCTGCAATTTTTTGGATGTATCTGGATGTGTTGAGTACTTGCTTGTTGAGTATTAAAAGAGAAACCATAGAAAAATAAAGAAGTCGAAGAAAACTAACATAAAAGACAAAATTTAAAGAGGGACAGTCCATAGTGTTTAATTAAACAAATGCTACGTGCTAACGACTTGTTCACCAGTTGTATTAATGCATATAATAATATAACAAGTACGTAGCGTTGATTAAAAGTCCTGTAAGGCAATACTGATCCATTATTACACGAAACAAAATTTCAATTACCCAAACATCAATTTCCATTCTCTCCACCTCTGATAACCGCAAGCACCATTGATATGGTGAATCTAAAAGGACACGATCATTCTCTAGGAAACATTGTAAATTTTCATGGTTTGAAATGCGATGCTTGCGATCGATCGTTTGATCGCGATGGCTACCGATGCCTTACATGCGATTTTCTTGTTCACAAGAAATGTGTTTTTTTGTTCAATACACAAGATACAATATTATCCGAGCACCCTTCCCACGTTGGACATGGTCTTCAGCTTCTCACAACAGGGGCTCCTGCTCACACCGACCCGAAATGCCACATATGCGGTAAAAACACTAAGCGACTTCTTTACCATTGTTCCCCTTGTAATCTCAATTTGGACATCGATTGCATGGTTGATGCCATGAGTTCCCGAGCCAAGCTGAATATGCCGTGGCACTATCATCCTCTACTCATGCTTGATGTTGGTGATCATCTGCTATGTGTGCTTTGTGGTCTGCCCGGCGGATATGGCTACTGTTGCCCTCGTTGCAGATTGATGGTTCACGAGAAATGCGCCTCCGTATTTGACTCACCAGAGATCACTCATCATTTTCATGCCAGACACTCTCTTAAGCTTCTCACCCAAGGAGCTCCCGATCACACAAATCCATTTTGTCATGTGTGTGGAAAACATCCTGGAAATTTTCTTTATCATTGTGATACTTGCAAGTTCAACTTGGATATGGTTTGTGCGATCGAAGACCACCATTTGCATAAACTCACACCAGTTGCTCTTTCAAATCTGAAGGTCCATGAGCATACACTCACACTCATCCCCAAATTGATCTCCTTCGTTTGTGATGCTTGTGGGACGGAAGGCGACCGTTCTCCTTATGTTTGTCTTCAATGCGGTCTAATGTTCTTCCATCAAAAATGTGCTCGTTTGCCACGTGTCATTCACGTCAATCGCCATGATCACCGCGTTTCTTACACGCATCCTCTGGGTCGTGGAGAATGGAGTTGTGGGGTTTGTTTGGATGAGATTGATTGGTCATACGGAGCTTATTCCTGCTCTGATTGTCCTGATTACGCTATTCATTCACTATGCGCAACAAAAAATACCGTATGGGATGGGATAGAGCTTGATGGAGTACCTGAAGAAGTCGAAGATACTGAGCCATTCAAGATAAATGATGACAAGACAATCACTCATATCGCTCATGAACATAACATGAGCCTCGTCAGCAAAGATGGTGTTGCTTTGGAAGAAAGCATCTTAATGTGTGGAGCATGTGTTGGTCCCATCGGTTCTTATAAGACATTCTACAACTGTTCTTCGGATTGCGGTTTCATCCTCCATGAAACGTGTGCTAATCTACCTAAGAAGAAACGACATTTTCTAAGCCCAAGACCTCTCACTCTTTGCTACAATAGAAATGCTACCCACGCAACATGCAGTGCTTGTCTTCAAATGTGCTGCAATGGATTCATGTATACTGATGGAGGTCGGAAATTTGACATACTATGCAGTTCGATTACTGTGCCTTTTATCCATGCAAGTCATCCTCATCCGTTACTCTACTACGGTAAAAGTTCTCATCGTGAATTTAAGACATGCCAGGGTTGCCGCATTGGTGGAAACATTCTCCTTGGCTGTATCAAATGCAATTATTTTTTGGATTTTAGCTGTGCCACTCTACCATCAACGGTCATTCCTGAGAGGTATGGTGATCATCCACTTACTCTTTGCTACGGCGAGAAGGCAAGCGGCAAGTATTGGTGTGATATTTGCGAAACAGAAACAAATCCAAAGACTTGGTTCTACACCTCTGACTACGGAGCTACTTTGCATGTCTATTGTGTACTTGGGAATGTCAGGTATCCGAAACCTGGAGGAAAGATAAAAGACGGCGTTGTGATGGCGATTAACAATACATCTTCACGACCACTTTGCAACAACTGCCATTGCCGTTGCGCAGCTCCCTTCTTTCTTATCAAGGGGAACGAATTATTTTGTTCTTATTATTGTTTTCAACGTATCCAAATGAGGGCGTCCTGGATCAGTAGGAATGTTATACGTCCTCCATGGGTATATGAATCTTGAATATGTAACATTCGAGTTTGAATTTGATCGGGTTGTAACTCTGTACCATGTTATTATATAATCGAAAACTTAAAATTGTAGAGAAGCTTGAAATTTCATTATAGTACATATGATTGAACAATGAAGAATGATTTATCTATATTCTCCTCCGGTTTTCTCGTAACAATAATCTTTATATTATTAATTGAAAAGTACGTTTATAATCAATAATCTTTATATTATTAATTGAGAAGTACATTCTAATGTTTGGATACAAGAATTAGAGAAACATCTATTTGGATAGAAGAATAAATGGAAACAAAAGTTGTTTGGATATAAGAATAAGAGAAAAATCTATTTGGATAGAAGAATAAATGGAAAAAATTGTTTGGATACAAGAATAATAACTTAAAATAAACCGATGGTTTAGAAAACTTCCGTTTTCCATCTCTTAAAAATCTGCAAAAAAAAAACTTAACATAATCTAACGATAATTCCAAATCAATAGAATATGCTTTTTGGATTTTCGGGTTTTTATAGACAAGTTCGGGTTTGGGTGAAAATCTGAGACATAATTTTATAGAGATATATATAGAGATATAGAAATTGTTCGGGTTTCTTTGAAAATTTCTGTTCGGGTTAGGTTCAATTTTTTTTTTCAGTTTAGGGTTTTCCGGATTTTTTAGATTTCTGGTTTTCGGGTTTAGATATATTAAAAAAATTGAGTATTTTAAAATTTTGATTAGGTATTGGGGTCGGGTTCCGGGTGAAAAAGTTTCCAGATTTTTTTTGTTCAGTCAGGGTTTTCGGGATTTTTTTGATTTCGGATTTTCATGTTTAGACCTATTAAAAAAGTTTGGGTTTTTAAATTTTTTGATTAGGGTTTTTTGTCGGGTTCGGATTTAGGGTTTAAATTTTCTACACAAAACAACAACGTCACACCGCACAAACGTGCGGGTACTCTACTAGTAACATATTTAAGGAGGATCAATTTAATACATTGTAATGTTTGGATACAAGAATAAGAGAAAAAGCTATTTGGATAGAAGAATAAATGGAAAAAATGTTTGGATACAAGAATAATAACTTAAAACAAACCGATGGTTTAGAAAACTTCCGTTTTCCAGCTCTTACAAATCTGCAAAAAAGAAAACTTAACATGATCTAACGATAATACCAAATCAATAGAATATGTCTTTGGATTTTCGGGTTTAAATTTGTTTTTTTTTAAATTTTAATTCGGGTTCAATTCAGGTTTCTTTTAAAGTTTTTTTTTTTGGTTTTTGGGTTTAGTGATATAAAAGTCGTTCAAGTTTTTTAAATTTCTGAATTGGGTTTTTCTAAACAAATTCGGGTATGGGTGAAAATCTCAGACCTAATTTTATAGATATATAGAGATATAGAAATTGTTCGGGTTTTTTTGAAAATTTATGTTCGGTTTGAGTTCGAGTTTTTTTGGGTTCAGTTCAGGGTTTTCCGGATTTTTTGGATTTCCGGTTTTCGGATTTATACATATTGAATTTTTTTGGGTATTTTAAAATTTTGATTAGGGTTTTTAGGTCGGATTAGGGTTTCGAGTCAAAAAATTTAGAGTTTTTTTTATTCGGTTCAGGCTTTTTCGGGATTTTTTGGATTTCAAATTTTTGGGTTTAGACATATTAAAAGTGTTTGGGTTTTTAAAAATTTTGATTAGGGTTTTTGGGTCGGGTTCAGGTTTAGGATTTATATTTTCTTTCACAAAATCGCAACGTCACACCGCGCTGATCCTCTATTATATTATTAATTGAGAGGTACATTGCAATGTTTGGATACAATAATAAGATAGAAAAACTGTTTGAATATAAGAATAGAAGAGAAAAAAGAGAGAAAAATTGTTTGGATATAAGAATAGAAGAGAAAACCTATTTGGTTACAAGAATAATAACTTAAAACAAATCGATTGTTTAAAAAGAAATAAACCGAACCCGAATTGATTGAATAATAAATGCGGGTCCTCTACAATAATTTAAAACAAACCGGAGAATGATGGATAGATACCAATCGAGTCCGGGTCTATCGGGTGGTGACTTTATACCCATATAATACTGAATGAATTTCGGTATTTGGTCGGGTTCATTTAGGTTCGGGTATGTTTGAGTCCAAATCGAAAACTGAATATTACAGTCACATATTCCGGTTAATAATCACCCGAAAACCCAAAATTATACTCAAAAACCCAAATAATTTCCAAAATCCCGAAATATATCAGTAATTCAGTTTTTTTTTTATATGTTAAAATTTTTTAAAAACAGAAAATATATCTAAAACCCAGAAAAAAAAAATAAAAAAACCCAAAAAAAAAATATATATATATATATATAATATTAAAATTAATCTACAGTACCCATTCTGTTAAATGATCGGGTTAATATCAAAAGAAAACTAAATTTAAAAGATGAAAAAAAAAACATAATTCTGCGCTGCTACTGCATGGGTAGACTACTAGTATGATATACAAACAAGACACAAAAAATTGACTAAAAGAGAGAAGCAGAAGAAGAGGTTAATTAATGAATGTGCTTATTCTCTCGTTACTAGACAGGAGGAGAAAACATATTGTGTTCTCTTCCAGAAACACAAAATGAAAGCAAAGAGAGTGTAAGTTAGAAGCATTCCTTTAATTTTTTTACCGGTGAAGCCGTGAAGAAGCATTTTTGTGAGCAGATGCTTCAAAATAAGCCTTTTCTGCATCATCCAATCTATCTTGGAACATCGTCCATTCTCTCCTACACCTTTCCCTCACCTGCAATAACAGATCAAATTTGACATATCTTCAAGAGTACAAAACTACAAATGCGAGAGGATACTATAATCTATTATGGATGAAAAAAGGACTACGGATTAGTAGATTAATTCATTCATTCTTGTATTGATATTTACCCCTTTCTGGTTGTTTCCCTCGCTCTTGTTGTCCCTGTCAAAATTTAGATGCACCAAAAAAAAAATGGAATAGTAACAAGTCTGTTCAATGTAATGCATTTACATCACACCGCTAACGTAATAAAGATATAATTATTACTCCCTCTGTTTCACAATATAAGGGGTTTTGGAGTTTTTATTTTGTTTCACATTATAAGGGGTTTTAGATTTTCTAGACAAAATTTAATGTGTTTTTATTATTTTTGATTATTTATATTCTTCAGATTATCTTGTCATTTGTTGAAATGTTTTGGAATTGATAAAAGTACAAAAATTAAATTGCTTCTTAAATTGTGTGCAAAAACTTTAAACCCCTTATATAATAAAACAGAGGGAGTAGTTAGTTGTACTTAATGACTGAGAATGCATTTACATCACACAATACAACTACTCACTTTCTCATTTTTAATTTGAATGAATAAAAGAGGAAGAAAACTTGCATGTAGACTATTAAAAGAGAAAATATAAGAAAATAAAGAAGTCAGAAGAAAATTAAACTCCATAAAAGACAAAATTTGAAGGGGATAGTTCATAGACCATAGTGTTTAATTAAATGAAACAAATGCTACGTGCTAACTACTTGTTTTACGTGCTAACTACTTGTTTACCAGTTGTATTACTATATATTTGTTGACGTACAGATATTAATGCATATAATATAACAAGTACGTAGCGTTGATTAGAGTATACAGAGGAAGGGCAATACTGATCCATTATTACGCGATAAAAAAAGTAAAATTACCCAAACATCAATTTGCATTCTCTTCACCTCTGATAACTGTGAAGAAGATAACTTGATGATCAAGCTCACGTGATTCTGCCAGCGTGGAAAGTAAAGACTAACTATGGTGGAAATAAACCAAACCATGGTTAAGTTGCTTTTGGACCACAATCAGGGGTAACGGCTTTCTGCAATATAAAACAAGCTTAAGTCTGTTTCTGCCTTTAGGACGACCTCAGTCTGTTTGTGCTCAAAAAGGAAAGTCCACGCTTCTGCTAAGCTAACGGCGTTTCGGAGACGTTAACACGGCGGCTTGTGTAGCACAAGAAACCCTAGTGTGTCATCAATATAAAAGGACACAAGGGGCAAGAGAGAGAGTTACGAGAGACTTGAGATAGATTTAGAGAGAGTGTTGAGAGAGAAACTTTGAATAGCATAAACAAGTGTTCATTGTGTTCTCTTAGACAAGAAGATAACAGAGTAGTGTCTAAGTACTAGTGAAGGGTATTAGAGTGACTACTTGTATCTTCTTGTGCTGTAAACTCTCTAAATCTAGTGGATTCCGAGGTGAGTCTCGGCCCAGACGTAACGACCCTAGTTAACGGGCGTGAACTGGGTAAACTTGGTTGTGTGCTCTGTTTTTCTTTCTTTCCTCTGTTCTTACACAAAGCTCTTTCTTCTTCTCTGTTTTCACAACAAACGTGTTCTGTTCTTGGTGTGTTTGGTTCTTATCTTGAGGAAAGTCGACGCCTCAAGGCTCTTAGATCCTAACATATTGGTATCAGAGCCAGGTTCATCCCTGGTAGTGGCTTGGTGAAGCTCGTGCTTGCCAAGAGCCATGTCTTCGGCAAGGATAGAGGTGGAGAAGTTTGATGGTCGTGGAGACTACACACTGTGGAAAGAGAAGCTAGAAGCTCATCTAGACATTCTGGGTCTGAGTGCTGCTCTGAAGGAGACAGTCACGCTGAAAGAAAGAACTTTTGATCCAGACCCGTCGTCAGATGAAGATACAGAAGATATCAAGTTGGAGGAAGCCTTAGAAGAAAAAAGGAAGAAAGCTAGAAGCACCATTGTTTTGAGTGTTTCAGATCAGGTCCTGAGGAAGATAAAAAAGGAGAAGACTGCAGCTGATATGCTCAACGCTCTAGACAAACTCTATATATCTAAAGCCCTCCCAAATAGGATCTATCTGAAACAGAAGCTATACAGCTTCAAGATGTCTGAAAATCTGTCTATTGAAGGAAACATCGATGAGTTTCTTCATCTTATAACAGATTTGGAGAGCACAAGTGTTGTTGTGTCAGATGAAGATCAAGCCATTCTCTTGCTGATGTCGCTTCCAAGACAGTTTGATCAACTGAGGGATACTCTGAAGTATGGTACAGGACGCAACATCCTAACTCTTGATGAGGTTATTGCAGCCATATATGCAAAGGAGCTGGAGTTTGGGTCAAACAAAAAGAGTTTCAAAGGTCAAGCTGAGGGTCTGTTCGTGAAAGACAAGAACGAGACCAGAGGGAGAAGTGAGCAGAGAGAAAGGGGCTCAAAGGCAAATCGATCAAGGTCCAAATCTAAGAGTAAACGAGGATGTTGGATCTGTGGTGAAGAAGGCCACTTCAAAAACACCTGCCCCAACAAGAATAAAGCTCATTTCAGATCAAAAGATCAAAGCCACAGTAGAGGAGAGTCCTCTAACGGGAAGAGCAATGTAACTGAAGCAAACAATGTAACTGAAGCAACCGGTTTGTATGTGTCAGAAGCTCTATCTTCTACAGACATACATCTTGAAGATGAGTGGATCATGGACACAGGCTGTAGCTATCATATGACGTACAAGAGAGAATGGTTTGAAGATCTGGATGAAGAAGCAGCGGGTTCAGTCAGGATGGGGAACAAGACCGTGTCCAAGGTCAAAGGCGTTGGAACAATCAGACTCAAAAACGAAGCTGGTCTAAGCGTTCTGCTCACAAATGTCAGGTACATCCCTGAAATGGATAGAAATTTGTTGTCTTTGGGAACCTTTGAGAAAGCTGGTTACAAGTTTGAGTCAGAAGATGGTGTTTTAAGTATCAAGGCAGGAAGTCAAACTCTGTTGACTGGAAAGAGATTTGATACTCTGTATTTGCTGAAGTGGAAACCTGTTACAGAGGAATCTCTTGCTGTAGAGAGGAGACAAGATGATACAGTGCTATGGCATAGAAGATTGGGGCACATGAGCCAGAAGAACATGAACATAATGCTGAGAAAGGGTTTACTAGACAAGAGGAAGGTGTCTGTGTTTGAGACGTGTGAAGACTGCATATATGGGAGAGCTAAACGAGTTGGTTTCAACATAGCTCAACACGACTCAAAGGAGAAGCTAGAGTATGTTCATTCTGATCTGTGGGGAGCTCCATCTGTACCATTGTCTCTTGGTAATTGTCAATATTTCATATCATTTATTGATGATTACTCAAGAAAGGTCTGGGTTTATTTTCTCAAGACAAAAGATGAGGCGTTTGAGAAGTTTGTAGAGTGGGTCAGTCTGGTGGAGAATCAATGCGAGAAGAAAGTGAAGACGTTGAGGACAGACAATGGACTCGAGTTCTGCAACAAGATGTTTGATGGTTTCTGTGAGTCAAGGGGAATTCAGAGACATCACACTTGTGCTTACACTCCTCAGCAAAATGGAGTTGCAGAGCGCATGAACAGAACACTCATGGAGAAAGTAAGAACAATGTTGAGTGACTCAGGTCTTCCTAAGAAGTTCTGGGCTGAAGCGACTCTTACTGCATCTGTTCTTATCAATAAGACTCCGTGTTCTGCAATCAACTTCGACATACCAGACAAGAAGTGGTTTGGAAAACCACCAGGATACAGCTACTTGAGGAGATTTGGCTGTGTTGTGTTCATTCATATTGATGATGGAAAGTTGAATCCAAGGGCTAAGAAAGGGGTCTTTATTGGGTATCCTCCTGGAGTTAAAGGATACAAAGTATGGCTGATGGAGGAGAGAAAGTGTGCTGTGAGCAGAAATGTTATCTTTCAAGAGAATGAGGTTTACAAAGATCTGTTGCAGAGAAAAGATGACATTACTGTGGAGGAAGATGATCATTCTGGATCTTATTTGGATCTAGATATTGAAGCAGATGGAGATACTACTTCAGGTGGAGACTTTGGGGTCGTCAGCAACACTCCAACATCACCAAGCCCAAGTCTGACATCACCACAAGCACCTGAGAGCAATGACAGTGCAGAGATTGAGATAAATCAATCACCTCCAAGCTATCATCTGGTCAGAGACAGAGACAGGAGAGTAATCAAAGCACCAAGGCGTTTTGATGATGAAGACTATTTTGCAGAGGCTCTGTATACTACTGAAGATGGGTTTTCTGTTGAGCCAGATTGTTACACTGAAGCAAAACTGGACTCAAACTGGGAAATGTGGAAGCTTGCTATGAATGACGAAATGGAATCACTGGTCAAGAACAACACATGGACTGTGGTACCAAGACCAGTGAATCAGAGGGTTATTGGCTGCAAATGGATCTACAAGTATAAACTTGGAATTCCTGAAGTAGAAGACCCACGTTTCAAAGCAAGATTAGTAGCCAAAGGGTATGCTCAAAGAGAAGGAATTGATTATCACGAGATCTTTGCTCCAGTGGTGAAACATGTATCTATAAGGATACTACTTTCGATTGTTGCACAAGAAGATCTTGAGCTGGAGCAACTTGATGTCAAAACCGCTTTTCTGCATGGAGACTTGAAAGAGAAGATCTACATGACACCTCCTGAAGGGTATGGTCAGATGTTCAAAGAAAATGAGGTATGTCTTCTCAACAAGGCTCTGTATGGTTTAAAACAGGCCCCAAGGCAGTGGAATGAGAAGTTTGACAACTACATGTCTGAGATTGGTTTTGTAAGAAGCAATTACGACAGTTGTGCATATGTGAAGAGTTTGAGTGATGGTTCTTTGATGTATCTACTCATCTATGTTGATGATATGCTTGTGGCTGCAAAGAACAAAGAAGCTATTCTGCAGTTAAAGAAGGATCTCAGCTCAAAATTCGAAATGAAGGATCTTGGAGCAGCAAGGAAGATTCTTGGGATGGAGATCACTAGAGACAGAGCTGCTGGTGCTTTGTGGTTGTCTCAAGAGGGTTATTTGAACAAGATCCTTGAAACTTACAAGATGGAAGAAGCAAAATCTGTAACAACACCACTTGGAGCTCACATGAGGATGTGTGCAGCTACTGAAGCTAAGCTGGCTGAAGATGAAGAATACATGAAGTCTATTCCATACTCAAATGCAGTGGGAAGCATCATGTATGCCATGATAGGCACAAGGCCTGATTTGGCGTATCCTGTGGGGGTCATAAGCAGATTTATGAGCAGTCCTGTCAAAGATCATTGGTTAGGAGTGAAATGGGTGCTGAGGTACATCAAGGGAAGCCTAAAGACGAGGCTATGCTACAAGAGAAGATCTGAGTTCAAGATAGTGAGTTATTGTGACTCTGATTATGCTGCAGACCCTGATCGAAGAAGATCCATTACTGGCTTAGTGTTTACTCTCGGTGGTAACACAATCACCTGGAAATCTGGTCTGCAACGAGTTGTTGCCCTTTCAACAACAGAATCTGAATACATGTCATTGACTGAAGCGGTTAAAGAAGCAGTGTGGTTGAAGGGTCTTATGAAGGAGTTTGGTTATGATCAGAAAAGTGTGGAGATCTTCTGCGATTCACAGAGTGCCATTGCGCTCTCTAAAAACAATGTGCATCATGAAAGGACGAAGCACATTGACGTGAAGTATCACTTCATCCGAGATGTCATTGCAGATGGTGATGTTGAGGTGTTAAAGATATCAACCGAGAAGAATCCGGCTGATATATTCACCAAGGTGTTGGCTGTGAGCAAGTTTCAGGCGGCGTTGAACTTGCTACAGGTCAAGCCTGAGTAATAAACTCAGGGAATCCGAGACTGGAATCCATGTAACTCTCAAGGTACTCTCTCTCTCTGTTATGTGCAGGAAATGGCTTGTTCTTCATGTTATCTGGTGGAGATTTGTGAAGAAGATAACTTGATGATCAAGCTCACGTGATTCTGCCAGCGTGGAAAGTAAAGACTAACTATGGTGGAAATAAACCAAACCATGGTTAAGTTGCTTTTGGACCACAATCAGGGGTAACGGCTTTCTGCAATATAAAACAAGCTTAAGTCTGTTTCTGCCTTTAGGACGACCTCAGTCTGTTTGTGCTCAAAAAGGAAAGTCCACGCTTCTGCTAAGCTAACGGCGTTTCGGAGACGTTAACGCGGCGGCTTGTGTAGCACAAGAAACCCTAGTGTGTCATCAATATAAAAGGACACAAGGGGCAAGAGAGAGAGTTACGAGAGACTTGAGATAGATTTAGAGAGAGTGTTGAGAGAGAAACTTTGAATAGCATAAACAAGTGTTCATTGTGTTCTCTTAGACAAGAAGATAACAGAGTAGTGTCTAAGTACTAGTGAAGGGTATTAGAGTGACTACTTGTATCTTCTTGTGCTGTAAACTCTCTAAATCTAGTGGATTCCGAGGTGAGTCTCGGCCCAGACGTAACGACCCTAGTTAACGGGCGTGAACTGGGTAAACTTGGTTGTGTGCTCTGTTTTTCTTTCTTTCCTCTGTTCTTACACAAAGCTCTTTCTTCTTCTCTGTTTTCACAACAAACGTGTTCTGTTCTTGGTGTGTTTGGTTCTTATCTTGAGGAAAGTCGACGCCTCAAGGCTCTTAGATCCTAACAATAACCGCAAGCGCCATTGATATGGTGATCTAGAAGGACACGTTCATTCTGTAGGAGTAACTGTAGTTATCTGGTTTGGAATGCGATGCTTGTGATCGATCGTTTGATCGCCATGGCTACCATTGCCTTGAATGCGATTTTGTTGTTCACACAAAATGTGCTATTGTGTTCAATACACAAGAGACAATATTATCGGAGCATCCTTCTCATGTTGGACATAGTCTTAAGCTTCTCACGACGGGGGCTCCTGGTCACACCGATCCAAACTGCCATATCTGCGGTAAAAACACTAAGCGCCTTCTTTATCATTGTTCCACTTGTAAACTCAATTTGGACATCAATTGCATGGTTGATGCCATGTGTTCCCAAGCCAAGCTGAATATGCCGTGGCACTATCATCCTCTACTCATGCTTGATGTTGGTGATCATCTGCTATGCGTAATTTGTGGTCTGCCAGGCGGATACGGCTACTGTTGCCCTCGTTGCAGAATGATGGTTCATGAGAAATGCGTCTCCGTATTTGACTCACCGGAGATCACTCATCATTTTCATGCCGGACACTCTCTTAAGCTTCTTACCCAAGGAGCTCCTGAATACACGGATGCAACATGTCATGTGTGTGGAAAACATGTTGGGAACTTTCTTTACCATTGTGATATTTGTAAGTTCAACTTGGATATGGTTTGTGTGGTTCAATACCACAAACACCATAAACTCATACCAGTTGAACTTTCAAATATGAAGGTCCATGAGCATACACTCACACTCATCCCAAAATTGATCTCCTTCGTTTGTGATGCTTGTGGGACGAAAGGCGACCGTTCTCCGTATGTTTGTCTTGAGTGCAATCTCATGTTCTTCCATCAAAAATGTGCCCATCTACCACGTGTCATTAACGTCAATCGCCATGATCACCGCGTTTCTTACAAGTATCCTCTGGGCCGTGGAGAATGGAGATGTGGAGTTTGTTTGGAAGATATCGATTGGTCATATGGGGCTTACTCTTGTTCTGATTGCCCAAATTACGCTATTCATTCAAGATGCGCAACAGGGGATGACGTATGGGATGGGAAGAGCTTGATGGAGTACCTGAAGAAGTCGAAGACATCGAGCCATTCAAGATGAATGATGACAACACAATAACTCATTTCGCTCATGAACATAACATGAGCCTCATCAACAAAGACGGCGTTGCTTTGGAGGAAAGCATTGTGTAGAGCATGTG
This sequence comes from Microthlaspi erraticum, assembly GCA_902728155.2. Taxonomy (NCBI): domain Eukaryota; kingdom Viridiplantae; phylum Streptophyta; class Magnoliopsida; order Brassicales; family Brassicaceae; genus Microthlaspi; species Microthlaspi erraticum. The sequence continues at coordinate 257,303 of CACVBM020001351.1, read as the reverse complement.
TTCGTCCCATAAGTTCTTACAACACATTCTACAACTGTTCGGATTGCGGTTTCATTCTCCATGAAACTTGTGCTAATCTTCCTAAGAAGAAACGACATTTCCCAAGCCCAAGACCTCTCACTCTTTACCACAATAGAAATGCTACCGACACAACATGTGCTTGTCTTCAAATGTGCTGCAATGGATTCATGTATACTGATGGAGAAGAGACATTTGACTTACTATGCAGTTCGATTACTGTGCCTTTTATCCATGGAAGTCATCCTCATCCTTTACTCTATTACAATAAACGTGCTTATGGTGAGTCTAAGAGATGCCAGAGTTGCGGCATTGGAAGCAGTCTCGTTCTAGGCTGTATGAAATGCAATTATTATTTGGATTTTCGTTGCGCCACTCTGCCAGTAACGGTAAGGCTTGACAGGTATAATGATCATCCACTCACTCTTTGTTACGGTGAGAAGGCAAGCGGCAAGTATTGGTGTGATATTTGCGAAGGGGAGACAAATCCAGAGAATTGGTTCTACACCTCTGATTACGGAGCCACTTTGCATGTTTTCTGTGTACATGGGAATGTTAGGTACGCCAAACCAGGAGGAAAGATCAAGGACGTTGAATTGTGGTTTAACAATACATCTTCACGACCACTTTGCAAGAACTGTCATTTCCGTTGCGCAGCTCCTTTTTTTCTTACTAAGGGGAACGAATTATTTTGTTCTTATTATTGTTTGCTACGTATCCGAATGAGGGCGTCCTCGATTAGTTCGATTGTTATACGTCCTCCATGGGTATATATGAACCCTTGAAGACGTAACATTCGAGTTTGAAACTCGTGTATTTGATTGCTATTTTGAGCCTTTTATTATTTGAGGTTGAATTCATTGTTGTTGTTCACCAAAATAATGAACCGATTGACAATCACCTGCTTGCATTTTACATTACACGAAGACATGGCCGGCTTCTTTATATCAACTTATTTTGCAGACGTTTTTCCTCAAAAGACTATTTGGTTCCATTTTTATTGGTTTAATTTTTATTGGTTTAAGAAGGGTTCAAGTTCATTCTCTTATCAACCCTTTTGGTTAGTCCCGGGAGGAACGCACCGAGGTGCTACAAAGTGGACTCATTCTAAGAACTACACACCGCCTATTCCGAGTTTGGAGTGCCTTCCGACTAATGCCAGAGGGTAATCAGGCCGCATGCATTTCTAATTACCAGGTAAACCAATTGGACCTAGGCCCAACTGACAGACTTCCCACACAAATGTGATTTTGTTTCCAGGGAGGATCGAACCCGGGTCTGAGAGTTTCACCCTTCACCAAGGCTTCCCCTTACCACTGGACCACAAGAGTGTGGGCGCTCTTATCAACCCTAGTTTAAAAAAAAATCTTGTTCCCACCATTGTCTGTCAAACATCCTAGTTCCACTTTGATAATTTTTTTTCCATGTCCTTTTCATTCGTCTACAATTAAACATATTTCATTGCCCATGGGATATAGCTAATATTATGAAAAAGTGATATAGCTAAGAAAAGAGAAATAAAAAACCAAGTGAAATATCTATTTCTGTATATGATTAATTAATCTCGAAGGCACCATCATCGACTCAACGTGAGCTAGCTGTCATGACTTTTGCTTCTGTCTTCGGTCATCTGGATAACTGGATTGAGGCAATGAAATCAACTCTTTTAGAAGTAAACTTTGCTTGGTAAGAGAAAATAAAGAAGTCGAATAAAACTATCAGGCAGACAAAACCTGAGCAGATAAGCCGCGGTATTGGTACATGTTTAAATTAACAAAGACTTACAACGTGCCTTCTAATAAATAAAATTTATTAAAATTAAAAGGGGAAATAGTGCAAAGATTAGGAGGAGGTAAAGAAGTTTGAAGAAATGTGACATTGCAGACAAATTAAGCAATCGAGATTAATGTCTTTAAATTAAACAAAAAGTAAATACGGGGCCCACTAGTTCCATTCTTGTAGCTTGATTTGTCAGCGACAATATTAATGTATATGATAATATAATATAACAAGTAACATTTTTATTTTTTGAAATGAAAGTAAAATTTCCAAAATTTATTCCAACTAAAAAAACTGCTTTTACATCAAATGCAACATTTGTGGAGAACTATTAAAGATAAATATAGTTATCAAGACAAGATTATGATATGCCGGGGTTGCGGCCAGGATTGCAGCATGGATGGATCCTATAAGAAAAAAAAGAGTACTAGGTTGTATCAAATGCATCTTCTTTTTGGAAATTTTCTAGCTTGTATCAAATGCAACTGTTTGTGTACCTCATGCAGCTTTGGTTGTAGCATGATACATCATACATTTGTTTTTTATGCATCTTATTACTTAACTCTCATGTCCTCAACTGGTGTTTTCTGCTGATTGCAGCTAATCTCCAGTTTGTTTTTTCTTTTTTTTTTTCAGTCTCCAACTTCATTTTTTTTTTTTTTTTGTGTGGGTGATATGATATGAGAGACTAAAGTCTCCCACCTTTATTCTGTTAAACAATACAAACGTTTCAAGGGCATTAATATCCTAAAACATTATCTTCTAGGATTGAGTCCATACTAGAAGGAACTAAAGGCAAACTATGAAAACCCAAAGAAACACTGAAAGCATAGTTAGCTAGACTATCCAGTCACTTACAATTAAGCATAACCGTACCAGGAAGGACAACAGATATTAGAGCACGCTTAACACGGACGCTTAAAGCAGCGCTTAGCACAAATTCAGCATTTAATTAAATCAAAATTACGAAAAAAGCAAAGCTCCGACGCTTCAATAAGCATTAGAGCATGTGCAATGGAGAGCTCCATACGGAGCTCTTTAAACTTATTTTGTAATAAAAATATTAACTTTTTAAGTGTAGAGTTTTGGTAAGAATTTAGCCTCCACAATGGAGAACTCACTGGGGGTTCTTTAAAACATGAAACCTTTTTTACTTCATCTTTAAGTTTCTGTCTTCCGAGTAGACTTCGTCGTCTTAACTTGAGACTTTGTTCACTTTAACTTTCTTCCCTCTACTGCTAAACATGTCGTCGTCTTCATCTTCATCATCGCTACAACGAGTTGTTATGTTCGGATCCATAACCTCTGCAACCAATTATCCATTGCTTGAATCAACGAAATCTATCAGATGAAGAGCAGCTCCGTTGTAGTTTTCACTAATGTAACGACCAACCACAATCAGCGACTCAGACGCATCCTGCAGATGAACAAAGAAACCACAAATTGCTATCAAAAAGAGTAATCGACGAAAGAGGAAACCTCACAAAAGCAAAACTAATAAAAACCTTAAAATCCTAATCCTATTCAGCTTTGAACGGCATCAAATGCCGATTGAAATCATGGCTATGAACAATCTCTAAGAGAAACTCCTCGCTGTAGTTTACGCATATCCCATATTCTTGCCTGAAACCATATAAACCAAGATAACAAAAATCTGTTAAAAAGCAGTTTTTCAACAGAACTCAGATCAAGATGATAGCAAATGACTTACAAAGTGGTCGTAGCCTCTGTAGATCATCCCATGCTTGTAGCTGGAACACGCATCGATGTAACAACACACGTAAAGACACAAATCAGAGTACAGTAAGAGAAAGCCTCTCAATTTGATGATAGAGCAGAACTTGAAGAAGACTAATAATTTGTACAAAGTTCAGATTTTTCCACAATATCATACAAATCCGGATTAAAATATCACCATGACAACAACTCACTTATAAGTTAAGGAGAGATTTACAGCAAACAAATCAATATGGTTTTTTGACAAAACCCAAGATTGAGAAAATCAAAAGCGAAAACCAATCAATAGAAACAGCCGAGAGAGAATATCAAAATCAAATTTCTCACTGGAGTCCGACATCATGCATGTAACTTCCAGGCTCTCTCGAACATCGATCTCGACTCCAGAACCTTGCCGATTCGATTCGGCCGTGGATCCAGAGGAGACTCTGTTTTTTCTCTTCGCTCTAACTCTTCCGCGCTCGATCTCGCCGTCGGAGAGACTGCCTCGCCGGAATGGATTGATTGTGGCAGATTAACGGAGTAACCAAGAGAAGAAGACGAAAAAAGCTGGATTGATTGATGAGGAGAACTGGAGAAGACGAAGACGAAGAAAGAAAAAAAAAATCTCGTCAAAAAAAATTATCGCGAGCTTTGTCGTCACGACAAGTAGAGAGTAGAACCGTCTCCACAGTCTCTGCCGGGAGAGACGTATCTGGGCTTTGGACTCGCCACATAAGTAATTATTTTCAATTTTTCTTTTCTTTTGGGTTAAAGAACCTGTGACAAACTGTCCGCTGCACTTGCCCTTATAAGCGTCGGTTGCTTCATGACACGTGGCAGTCTCCGATTGGCTGGAGGTAATTAAGAACAAAAATATGTTTCTCTCTCCTCATTTCTTCTTTTCCTTTTTCGCTCTTCTCTCTCTCTTTGATCTCAATCTTCGTTGACAAATCGAAACTTTCGTCGATTTCGCTCACGAAATTCACGAAATCAGTCAGAAATCATGTCTCCGGTGGGTGGGCGTTCGTATTCATCATGTGTTTATGAGAAGCGGCGAACAATATCGTGCCTAATCGGCGAAGATCAACCAATTTCAATCAAAATTGTTCTGGATGAAAATGTTAGTTCTGATATCATGTTCGTATTTAACTAGCAATCCTTGAATCAAATCTGTTAGAGAAGATCCGTATAAGCCTATTGATCAAGGTGTCTTATCCCAATTCCAAGTTGTGAATAAGTTTAAGAAGCTAGCTCTTAAGGTAAAAGTAGAAGAAAACATTTTGCCATTTTTTTGTACTCTGAACCTCAGATATTTTATTTGTGTGTCTGGTTTGCAAGTGATGGCGGAGAGTCAACCGGAAGAGGAAGAAGGAAAGAAAGAGGGAAACTCACTTATGAAAAACTCAAAACTAGGATGAACAGACTTGGGTATAAGCTCTCTGAAAATGAAGTACATCGAGTTCATGTTTGTGACAATGCATAGACAGGACTGGAGTAAGATGAACTTTTGTACAAAGTATTCAAGTACTTTGGTAAAGATAAGAAAGGGTAAGGTAATGAATCAATCTCCATGGATCATAATTTTTTGCCAAGAGAATCAAAGATTCAAGTATGAATTGAGGTAAACTGTTTAACGCTAATATCAGACATCAATGTGAATGGCTTGTTACGATAGGTTCATAACAAGGAATGAAATGGAGGTAGCCATGAAGGAGCATGGTTTTGAGAAGTCAAATATGTCAAAGCTTGAAGCTTTCATATTTCCAGTTTCTACTCAAGGTTTTGTGAAGATATTTCCTAACGATCAGTACGGAACCAGTAGTCAATCTTCATACGGTTTTGAAGATCTCGAATCCAGCTTTCCAGATATTCTTTCCGTTCTCAAATCCAAGGTGTAGTCCATCAGCAAATCGGTTTCAAAGATGACGAAAAATCTTTGTTTAAAATAACTTTTAATCTTTTATTTTAAGCACCCTTATAAGTGTCTCCCATTAGAGAAGGCAAAACATGTAATTTTTAACAAAGATGCTTACAACAACTTTTATATTATGATATTAGCTAAGCACCCTGTTAAGCATTCTTGCATTAAACATGCTCTTACGCACCGATCCCTGTATTGAAAAAACTCACTACCAGCTCCGAGTCAACTTCCACTTCTAATCTCACAACTCTTTTCTCCCATGCAATATGATCCAACTTCATTCTTTTACTTTCTATCAAGTTCAAAACTGATACAAAAAATAAAAATAAAAGGAAAGACATATTAATGGTATACGTGAAGCATGGTAGTTTTATATTCTGAGTTAGATACGTGATGCAAGTTGACATATGGCACTCATAAATAAAAACAAGTAGAAGAGCAGAGATTAGAAAGTTAAGAAGTCAAAGAAATCTCACATGGCAGACAAAAACTTGAGCGTATTAATCGATTTTATAGTCTTAAACTAAACAAAGAAAAAGACATATTAACTACTAAGTGCCAACTAGTAGTTGGATAGTCAAGGTCAATATTAATGCATAGAATGCAAACAAGTAGCGTTTTATTAAAAAACTATGTAGAGAAGAATACAACAATATTGGATCCATTAGTACACAACATTTAAATTGCATTCTTCTCCATTTCTGAGAACCGCAAGAGCCATGAATAAAGTTGTGTCTCTGCAAGGACACGAGCATCCTCTGTCCCTCGTTAACAAGCGTGATGGTTTGGAATGCGATGCTTGCGATCAATCGTATCGCGATGGCTACTTCTGCGGTGAATGCAAGTTTACTGTTCACAAGAAATGTGCCTTTGTGTTTAATACACAAGAGTGTAAGGGTTTACATGGCCACAAAGAGACATTGTTCGAGCATCCTTCTCATGTTGGACATGTTCTTAAGCTTATCACAACGGGGGCTCCTGATCACACCGATCCGAATTGCCATATATGCGGTAAAGACACAAAGCGCCTCCTTTTCCACTGTTCCATATGTAAACTCAACCTGGACATTGATTGTATGGTTGATGCACTGTGTGCCCGAGCCTGTTTTAATATGCCGTGGCACCATCATCCTCTACTAATGGTTAATTTCAATGGTTGTCTACAATGCGATTTCTGTGGTTTGAGATTCAACAGTGGCTACTTTTGCCTTCGTTGTAGATTGATGGTTCATGAGAAGTGCGTCTCCGTGTTTGACTCACCGGAGATTAATCATCCTTGTCATGCAAGACACCCTCTTAAGCTTCTCACCGAAGGAGCGCCTGGTTACACGAATCAAGAATGTCATCTCTGTGGAGATGACACTGGAAACTTACTTTATCATTGTGATATTTGTAAGTTCAACTTGGATATGTATTGTGCGGTTAGGCATCCACAGCCAGATTCTCTCTCAAACCAGAAGGTCCATGAGCATACGCTCACGCTCATGCCAAGAATGATGTCATTCCTCTGTGATGCTTGTGGAGTGAAAGGCGACCGTGCTCCTTATGTCTGCCTTCAATGCGATTTCATGGTCCATGGAGGTTGTGCTGCTTTACCACGTGTCATTCACATCAACCGCCATGATCACCGAGTCTCTTACACGTATCCTCTTGGTCGTCCTGGAGAATGGAAATGTGGAGTTTGTTGGGAGGATATTGATTGGTCATGCGGGGCTTACTTGTGTAACACGTGTCCTGGTTATGCTCTGCATTCAAGATGTGCAACAAGATACGACGTGTGGGATAGAATAGAGCTTTATGGGGTACCTGAAGAAGTTGAAGACATTGAGCCATTCAAAGTGAACCAAGACGGCACAATAGCTCATTTCCTTCATCATGGTGCTGACCTGAGTCTCAACAAAGGCGGTATTGCTTTGGAAGAAAGCATCTTGTGTGGAGCATGTGTTCTTCCCATTGGTTCTAACACGTTCTACAGCTGTCCCTATACCAGTTTCGTTCTCCATGAAACATGTGCTAATCTTCCCAAGAAAAAGCGACATTTTCTAAGCCCAAAGCCTCTTACTCTCAATTACTCCGATGTTTATTATGTGAGGTCTAACAGATGTTCTGCTTGTTTGCAACATATGTGCAAGGGGTTCGTGTATGAGGCTAATCATTCTACGAGATTCGACTTGTATTGCAGTTCGATTACTGAGCCTTTCACACACGGATGCCATCCTCATCCCTTACTCTACATCAAAGTGGATCATGATGAGATTATCAAGACATGCCAAGGTTGTGGGATATGCGCAAAAGAAATGGTTCTAGGTTGCACCAAATGCAAATTCTATGTGGACTTTCGTTGCGCAACACTTCCACTAACGGTGAGGCTTGGCAGGTATGATGATCACCCACTCACTCTTTGCTACGGTGAGAAAGCAAGCGGAAAGTATTGGTGTGATATTTGCGAAGGAGAGACAGATCCAGAGACTTGGTTCTATACTTGTATGGATTGCGGAGTCACGTTGCATGTTTTATGTGTGTTTGGGGATCTCAGGTACGCCAAAGCAGGAGAACAGATTGATGACGGGATTGTATTGGCGTCTAACAGTAGATCTTCACGACCAGTTTGCAACAACTGTCATTGCCACTGCCCAGGACCTCTCACTCTCAAGAATTGTAACCAAAACGTATACTTCTGTTCTTTGTATTGTGTCGTTAGTTCCAAATATTCGTGGAGGTGGAACATGACTCATCTCAGCGTCCCTCCATGGCTGAATCAACCCAGTACTTGAAGATATTACATGGCAGTGTTCAAGTTTGAAACTAAGCTATTAGATTGTAATGTTTTTCAGCACTTATAACATGATCATACGACTGTTATAAGTATAAAATGGTTTTTTTTCGTATTACAAAACTTTCATATTCTCAAATGGTGTTTTCTGCTGATTGTATCTATCCTCCAACTTCCTTCTTTTATTCTCTACCAAATTCAAAAATTGATGCCAAAAATTGGGAACAACATATTCGTGATAACGTGAAGCAAGTTTAACACACATAGATAACCATAGGTAGTACGACATACGAAGAATTGAGCTAAGACATTAGCTTTTTATTTTTGTACAGCTCACTGTATACTTTCTACTATTTTATTACTTAAAAGAAAACAAGAAATTTCTATAAAAGCTTGAAATTTCACTAGAGTTGTAATTGATATAAGTGAAAAGCAAAAAAATGTTTCTCTATATTATCCTCCGGTATTTTCATAACAATAATATGAATTTAACAGGAAGAAGAAAAAAAAAAAAAAAAGAAAAAAAGAAGACTAAAAGAGAGCAGCAGAAGAAGAGGTTAATGAATGTGCTTAAAATTCTAGCGTTAGCAGACAGGAGAAATCACAAAAGGAAGGCAAAGAGAGTGGAAGTTAGAGCGAGACAGTTCCCTTTTTATGTTTACCGGTGAAGCCGTGAAGAAGCATTTTTGTGAGCAGATGCTTCAAAATAAGCCTTCTCTGCATCATCCAATCTGTCTTGGAACATCGTCCACTCTCTCCTACACCTTTCCCTCACCTGCAATAACAGATCAAAGTCGGACAGAGTTTTATCATATCTTCAAGAGTAAAAGTGCGAGAAGGATACTATTATCTATCTATCGACCGATTAAGATTAAGGATGAAAAAAAGACTAGGGATTAGCTGATTCATTCATTCTTGTAATCAGTATTTACCCCTTCCCATGGTTGTTTCCCTCGCTCTTGTTGTCCCTGTCATTTTAAGAAAAACTGAAGATTAACAAGTCTGTTCAATGCATTTACATCACACCATATGACTACTACATGATTAACACAACTACTCTCTAAGGTCTTGAAAATGCAGGGGACTAAGTCCAATGGAGAAGTTATGTTACATGAAATCCTAGAGCAGTCCAAAAAGTGCATAATCTTAGTTTAGTAGCTCAGAAAATAAAGTAAGCAGGGATTTGAGAGCATACTTGATTCCCGAGTGAAGGAACACCTTGATGAATAATCCATTGAGCATCCACAACTCCTATTTGCTCGTGAGCGCTCTACCAATTGCAAGATTAATGAGCATGTAAGACGACTGTGTATAGAATCCATGAGAGAGAGAGAGAGAGATATCTACATGTGCATATGAGTGTGTTCAAAGGACGTGAATTTGCATACCTGAACACATTTTCTAACTGCAAAGTCCAGACCCCATCCATGAATCAAATCGTTCTGCAGTTACAAGGTAGCAATTGGAGTTTTGCTAAAGAGAAAATCTTCTGAGTCCAATAAACAAAGATAACTGGTTCTTTTGCGTACCTGAATCATATGCCAAACACAGCGCCATGCTTTACGGGAGAAAACAGGAGCCATAATCTCGACGAATCTGATTGTGGTTTACATAAAGCATGAAAGATGCAAAGATTCACTCTCAAATCAATCTTTCTGAGATGATCATATATGAAATTCTAAAGAACGTATACTGATAGGTAAGTAAAGTAGCATACGCTGCGCAAGGAGGTAAGTTTGGATCACTGCACCAGCCATTCCTCTCCTCAGCATGCCTGCAAGAAAACATCAGAGGAGGTATGGAACGTGTTAATCAGTGCAATGGTAGAGAAAAAACTTAGGAACTTTATTATCTATATTATCCTAACTTGTGGACTTCAGTGTCGTCTCTTTTCTTTGTCATCTCCCAAGTGAGCCCTTCATAAGGCTCTAAACCAGGCTGTGAGATTTCCAAACCATGTTTCTTCACCACTGCCAGATATCTGTCAAAAGAAACTAAATCTTCATAACCTGGAATGGCCAACTTTAAGGAAACCAAAGCTTTCAAAAACATACTTTTCTGCATCAAAGTGTTCCACGCCAAGATCCTCGTCCCATATAAAGATATATTCATAAGGAGCAACTATGTCCGGATGAAGAAACCGCTTTGCATACCACCTTCAAGGAAAATTCATAGATTTTTTAAAAAATTTGTCACTACATAGAAACTCTTACTTGGAGGAAGATTCCTACGCAGGAAATTATAAGCTAACCATTTCGTTTGTTTCCGAATGCTCACATGAATGGCTCTCTTAGACCATTCGAATTCTTCCCATTCGCTCGCACGACCATCATAGTGAAACAGCATTATAGTGAAGTTATCTGAGAACTGAGAAATGTAATGTTAAGCAATGACAAAAAAAAACGAAGAAGGAAATATGTATGGGAGGCAGGAGGATACCTTCTTCAACGCAGCTTCTATATTTTTCCTCTGATCATAACCAACCGTAAATGTTACTAGATACCGCTGCTTGATTGGTAAATCCTGCATGCCATACCAACAAAATGTGACATGATCTTGAAAGCCATACTGATGTAATACAAGCCAGGAGATATCAAAATTTACAGACCTCATTAGGGTCACCCCACAATCGTCGGAGGTATAAATCAGATTCAGATGTGACTATATCAGGAGGTAGCCTTTCAGCACCACGGGGGTTAGTAGGAACCCATATCTGCAATACCTCAAAAGTTACATCACCAATTTCTTTTATTAAAACCATAGAATAACTAATAAGCAGTGAGTCCCAACCTTAGTGTCATTAAAGCTATAGGGAGGATCAGGAATGTCGTCTTTCTTGACTTTGAGGCCCTTTGTGGAAGACCAAGAACCAAACAGTCTTTGTCTAGATATGTCTGAGTACTTTTCTTCAATGTATGCTAGATCAATCGAAGGAAACAACGTGGACGGAAGATTCATCTAACCATTGTAAAACAAACCAATGATGACAGACATAACCGAGTTTAAGCTGAATGGGAAAAGGTATAGACATCTTTATTTCTATTTTTACCTTAGTTAAGGTAATGGTTGGGAAGGTAATACCCATAAGGAAACCAACTATAACCCCGAAAAAGGATGTTAGAAGAAGCCTCATCATTTGGCTTGGTCTTCTCATCTTTCCACTCTATCCCAAAAGAGAAAATGCACATGACTTCAGAATTCAATACAGATGAAATCAGAATGGTTTACTAATTCACGTAGAGCCTTGACAAAATTGGTGTACCTACAGGTTGTTAATCTGATATCTACAGGTTATGCAGGCTTCACTTTGTTTGCATCGTTTCGATTCTTTTCAACTACATAAAGACAGAGATACAACAGAGTAAGAGAACATGATCAACTTAAGAGTTAAGAACACTCAACAGTGTAGCCCCCTCACTGTCACGGAGGAGCTTTGTAAACAATTCACTCAGCAGTATAGAGCACTCACAGATCAGAAATTCAATATCCTAAACCAATCCACAATAGCATTGCTAAGAAAAAATAATTACAAAAGCAATTGTACCATTTCAGTGGATACTGGATAGCTATCAATTGTTCCTAATTCAACAATCCATTCTAACAAATTCTTAAACAGAAAAAACAAAAATTGCTTCTCAATACCATTGTTAACTCAAAATTTCAGTATGCACTCAAAATTCTATTCACGGGAACAATTTTATCACCCGAATTGAACATTATCACGGACAAAATTCCTGGAAAGCGAAGAGCATGGGACCACATACCGAAATGGAAAGGAAGAAAGGGTCACACAGTTTCACGGTCCTGTCTGACTATTGGCGACAGAGAAAAACACCAATTTCAGAATCGGACAAAACTCAGAAACTTATAAAGCGTCGGTCACCATTAGTAACGGAGCAAAAACGGATTCCGCTTCAACGTTTCGAGATCTTCAGCTTATGAAAACGGAAATGGTCCACGCTTTGTCGAAATTACTGCAGGGAAACGGCAAATTCGGCAGCTCAAAAACTCGGAAAAAATTGTAATTCTTCGACGAAATGTCAGTGAATCAATCAAAAATACCCAGGCTTTTTACTTCGTATTGATAAAGGCCCATTAAAGGCCTAATGTATCTGAAATTGGGCCTTTCATTCAGACCTCTTCAGAAAAGGACATGTGACACACGTGCCCGAAGCAGTTAGGGAGTTATAAACTGGCAAAAGCCACCGTTAAGCTAACCACGTGGCAGCTAAACAGATAAAATTATGGTAATCATAATTATTAAATTATATGAACATGTCTATTTAGAATATTAAAAAATATCACACATCAAGATACACATATGTTTTTTTTGTCTATCTTAGTTTTTAATTTTTTGACTAAAATAGTACAAGTGTAATCAAAATTTAGTATAACTTTGATCTTAAAAGGTTTTCATTGTTTAAGTTATAGTTAAATATCTTTTTTAGATAAAATAATAGATGCAAGTGTTAATAATGTAACAGGTTTTATTTTTTATCTGTTTCAAATAAAAGTTTAGTTAGTTTCCAAATCGAATTTTAAGATTAGTAAGATTGACACCACTTAAGGCGCATAAAGGAATATATTAGAAAAACTTTCCCTTTCGACGCAACGACGTCGTACCACTCTTGAACTGACAAACAAAAGAAAACAAAAATACGACTTGGATTTCCCCATTTTGAAAATAAAAATTTTAAAAACGAAAAGCTCAGATCTTTTCTTCCTTTGTTTCTGAGATTTTCTCCTCCTATGTTTCAACATTGAACTCATTAATTAAATGTATTTTTCTGTTGGAGTTTCCAGCAGAAATTGAAACTTGGGTGGAATTTTGAATTTAGCTGATTTTTCTGGGTTTCTTTTCGGGGCTCGTGTCGTGGGATTTTGCAGCAGCCTGAGCACGATGTCATCATCGCCGGACATTGCCGGAATCCTGGAGAACACGAAGGAGCTTGATCGGTTAAGGAAAGAGCAAGAGGAAGTTCTCGTTGAGATCAACAAGATGCACAAGAAGCTTCAAGCTAGTAAGTATTTTCCATTTTGAACCAAATTGTGGCAATCTACTACCCAAATTTGGAATGATCTGAGACATGTTTCGATCTTCTTCTCTTTATCGTTATTTCAATTGGTTTTGATTAGTTATGATTTTTGATCATTTGGGTTTGGATCTTGAAGTAATTAACGAAGTTAATTAGAAAAGTTATAAAAAAAATTCCGTTGTAGACTACATTAATTCAAATTAGACGCTGGTAAATTCGAATTTGTTGAATATGATTATCTTACCAAAAAACCAGATAGAGACTTAGGCTCATTCATAGAAGCTATGTTGTAATGTAGAAATTTAACTTTATGTATAGGATTTAGCCAATTTGATGGTTTTTCCTTTTGACATTTGTTCTTGTTTGAGGAATCTTGATTTGATGGATTAAGAGACTTGTTTGAGGAATCTTAATTGCCTCTGATTTCATAATTAGAAAGTATCTCCACTTCGGATTCGATTTATCTATTATGGAAACAAACTAATGAGAATCTGAAATTAGCTAATTCTTGAGTGTTTAGAATCATGTTGGTGAAGCTTATTTGAGCGATGGCTTTTGAATTTAGCTTATCTAGTTGGTAATTTATGTGGCTGACTCGTGATTGTGTTCAAATGCAGCGCCTGAGATAGTTGAGAAGCCTGGTGATACTTCATTGTCAAAGCTTAAAAATCTGTACATTCAAGCAAAAGAGCTTTCAGAAAGTGAAGTAACGTAAGCCACATTTCCTTTTAACTGTTATCGAATAGTACAAAAGTTTTTGAATGAGTTACAACTAAACGACTCCATTTTTTTTTGTGCCAAAAACAAAATCTTCTGAACTGATTTGGTTTTAGAGCATGAATCTCTAAAGGCTCTGTTTTTGATGCAGCGTTTCAAACATTCTGCTTACTCAACTGGATTCCCTGCTTCCATCTGGACCAACTGGGCAACAACGCAGAAAATTAGGTATATACTTCGACTACCATTTGGGTCTGTAGTGTTTTACTCTTGTGGGAAAGCAAAGACTGGATACTCTTTTTTGAGTCTCAAAACTTCTTGAATGATTTGTTATTTATATAAGAGGGATTAAGATTTTTTTTCCGATGCTTGTAATGATATCACATAAGTGGCAGAAGGCAACGATCAGAAGAGGAAGAGAATGAAAGTAGATACCGATGTAACAAGAGTTTCTCCTTCCATGAGAAACCAAATCGAGGCATATGCCAGTCTAAGGGGTGAACAGGTACACACAACAGCTACTTCTTTCTTTTGTGTTGAATCACTAAAGTCGGAAATCATTATGACATTTTTTCTTTACGTAGGTTGCTGCAAGAGTCACAGCCGATGATGCCGACAAGGATGAATGGTTTGTGGTGAAAGTAATTCACTTTGATAGAGAAACAAAAGAGTAAGCTTTTGGAGCCTTCTAATAAGAATCTCACATTTGGTGATTTTGAAAACCTGTCATGAATCTGATTGATGTTTGGATTAAACCAGTAGATAGCCATTAATGATGCAATTCTGTATATGTTTTCGTTTTAAAAAGGCTCAAACTTTTTGTGACAGAGTTGAAGTACTCGATGAAGAACCAGGAGATGATGAAGAAGGAGGAGGCCAGAGGTAATTTTTATGAAAAAGAACTCAGAAACTTTTGCAATGATCATGTGACTAACTTGCTGATTATTCTTCTTGTAATCTTTCAGGACCTATAAACTATCAATGTCATGTATTTTACCGTTTCCAAAACGGAATGATCCGTCAAGCACACAAGAGTTTCTACCAGGGAAACACGTCTTAGCTGTATATCCAGGAACCACGGCACTTTACAAGGCTACTGTTATTAGTACCCCACGAAAGGTTAGCTTTTTGAACGCACCATTTCAGTCTTGATTCAACAATGTAAAAGGGAAAAGAAAACTAACCTCTAGATGCTTAAACCTGCATGTGACACATCCCATTACAGAGGAAGTCTGACGAGTAAGTTCATCCACACTTTTGTTAACTAATTAAGCATTTTTAGTGAAGATATAAGTGTTCGTATTGATGGTAAATTTCTGATCACACCAGGTACTTGCTAGAGTTCGATGACGATGAAGAAGACGGAGCATTACCTCAAAGAACAGTGCCTTTCCACAAAGTGGTAGCTTTACCAGAAGGCCATCGCCAGTGAAGCGATTTCAGACGGTTACATTGAAAATAAGTGGCACTTCATGTTTGTTTCTTTGAGGCCTAAAGCAAAAGTTAAAAGCTGTTGACGTTGACTGAAGAATAAATAACGTAAGTTTGTTTTCTATTCATCGTTGGGGAAAAGCTCCTCTAGTTTAGCGTAATGTATGAATGTGTGTATATATAAGATCATGTTGAGTCGCAACGTTGAACACAAAAGAAACTCTTTTATGTTTTTATGAAATTTGCATTTACAAGTTTTGGAGGAAAAAGATATAAAAACAAAAATTAAGAAGAGTAAAGGAGAAATTGGGGAACAAGACGAGCAATTAAATAGTAAACCGTCTCTATTGATATACCAATTTAGATCACCCCGGTCCGGATAATTTAAATGGGCTGTACCTTAAACGGTGTCGTTGAGACTCGATGGCAAGCCAAGGCCCAAGGGTATATCTGACCAAACAGAGCACAATTTCAACATTAGGGTTTATGATCCAAGGTCTCGTATAGCTCTCTTCCTCTTTTTTATCCTCATCGTCGTCGTCTGCAACTGAGCTTCTCCTCCTGCGATTAGCTGGTTAAGAAACTCATATTTCCCAAATTCGTTTAACTCTCTTTTAAAGTTTTGATCTATTATCTGAGATCGATGTGTTTGTTACCACCAGATTCAGATTTTGGGACAAGAGCCGGATATCGAGTGAGGATGAGGCCGATATTGATGAAGGGGCACGAACGTCCCTTGACGTTCCTGAGGTACAACAGAGATGGCGATCTGCTATTCTCCTGCGCCAAGGATCACACTCCCACCGTCTGGTTCGCCCATAATGGCCAACGCCTTGGAACCTACCGTGGTCACAATGGTGCCGTTTGGTCTTGCGATGTCTCCAGTAAGTCTCGCCGAATTGATCAAAAATCTTTCTCCTTTCCACTGTTTTGAGCTGATTCATATGTAATTGAGTGTATGAATAGATTCAATTGGATATTGTTGATAGAATTGCTTTTGTTTTGAGTCTTTGGATTGGTAGCTGAGTTTTTTTGGGGATTTTGAATGTGGAAATTTAGGAGACTCGTCGAGGTTGATAACTGGTAGTGCTGACCAGAGTGTAAAGCTGTGGGATGTGAAAACTGGAAAAGAGTTGTTCAAATTCAAGTTTGGTTCTCCGGCGAGGTCTGTTGATTTCTCTGTGGGAGATAAGCTTGCAGTGATTACAACTGATCCATTCATGGAGCGTACCTCTGCTATTCATGTGAAACGCATCTCGGAAGATCCTGAAGACCGTAAGTTAATTTGTTTAATATAGATTAAATAGAAAAAAAGTTTTAGGCTTTGTTCTTGTATGTGTGTGAAAAGGGAAACTGTTTTGATGCAAATTGTGCAGAGGATGGTGAGTCTGTGCTTACCCTTCAAATTCCTGATGGGAGGAAGAGGATTAACAGAGCTGTCTGGGGACCGTTGAACCAGACTATTGTTAGTGGTGGTGAAGATGCTGTTATCAGGATCTGGGATGCTGAGGTAATTGAGCTTTCCTTTCTTGTTTATCAGTTTTATATTTGAAAACTGGAGTTTTAACAATGTCTATTGTTGTTGCTAGACGGGGAAACTGATCAAGGAATCAAATGAGGAAGATGGTCACAAGAAGACAATCACATCGCTCTGTAAATCAGCTGATGATTCTCACTTCATAACTGGTTCACTTGACAAGACTGCAAAAGCATGTGCTCTTCTCGTTTTTTTCTCTTTTATGTTGTTTCAATGCTGTGCAGTGTTGTTATATGTTTAGGTTATTGATTTCTGATAAGAGTGTTCTTGTTTTGTTGATTGTTTCAGCTGTGGGACATGAGGACTTTGACTCTGATTAAGACTTACACTACAGGCGTGCCTGTAAATGCTGTAGCCATGTCTCCAATTCTCGACCATGTATGTTGTTTGTAATGCTTTAAGAAATTTGAAATTGGATTTCCACAAAATAAACAGGCCATGAATGTTTCGTCTTTGTGAATGTTTTTCTGCTCTCTCTCTCTCTTAGGTTGTGCTTGGAGGTGGTCAAGATGCATCTGCTGTTACAACCACTGATCATCGTGCTGGAAAGTTCGAGGCTAAGTTTTATGACAAGGTTAGTCTTATATAATAAGAGGGTTTTATTTTAACAGTTGTAACCAGGAACGTGTATGTGATATTATCGTGTTTGGTATAATGATCTTAGATTCTGCAAGAGGAAATTGGTGGTGTGAAAGGACATTTTGGACCTATAAATGCTTTGGCATTCAATCCCGATGGAAGGAGGTAAATGAACAATATCTGATGGATTGATACAATCTTCACTTGATGTGTTCTTTTTTGCTCTTGGCTTTGTTTCTGATTTTGTGAAATTTAACTTTTCAGTTTCTCAAGTGGAGGTGAAGATGGTTACGTGAGATTGCATCACTTTGACGCTGACTACTTCAACATCAAGATTTAGATCGTTTTTGAAACAAACCTCTCATCGATCCGGATTTTGTTCCTCTCTTTTTTTTTTTTTTAACATTCTCATAATATTTTGATCATGCAAAGATACGAAGCTTTAGAAGTTGTTGAACCTTTAAATTTGTACTACATTTCAGACTATTTCCATTACGACTTTTTCAGTTTCAGACTATTATTAACCTGCTCTGTTTACACATTCCAATGAGTACGTCTTCCCTTCTATATTACATACGTACTACGTACAAAGTAGTGTGCCTTCAAATATCAAACACAATTAAGAAAACAGTAATAATAAGTGCTACGGTAGTAAAATAGATGATCCGAGGATTTTAAGCGAAACGGTGTCGTAGCGATGAAATGGTGAAGGTTATTTCTGTCATTAAGTTCAAGATTAGGGTTTTGGTCCATATAATAGACACGGTGTAGCTTTTCGCCAATTCCTGTCGTCGCCAATTACTGCTTGCTGATTCTTCTACATCTGGTATACAAATTCGTCTTCTCTTTTTATTTAATCGTATCTCTCTGTTCACTGTTCAAGTTAGAATGTTTGGAATCGCTTCATGTCGATATCTGTTTGGATTCAGTTGGTAGTTAATCTCTGCTAGAAGAATTCTTGTATCTCTACTCCTCCTGACAACTTGATACGAGTTTTGAGATCAAATTTGTGTTGTTGTCTGGTTACTGAAGCAAGATTGTACATTGTCGTTTCTTATTGTAGCACTTGAAAAGCTTTAGAATCTCCAAAGATGCAGAACGAAGAAGGTCAAATCACTGAGCTTTACATTCCAAGGAAATGGTAAATTCTACTACTTATCTTCTTCTTATTAAGGAATCTTTTAAAGAATTGGTTGAGTGAAAAATCTGACAATTTTGCCTGTTTGTTAATGGATGATGTCTGCAGTTCAGCGACAAACAGGTTGATCACTTCAAAGGATCATGCTTCAGTGCAGCTCAACATTGGTCATCTCGATGCTGATGGTATCTACACCGGCCAAGCCACCACATTTGCTCTCTGCGGTTTTGTCCGTGCTCAGGTTTGTCACCTTCTTCTCGATCGAAATCATTGTCTAGTTTTACCCTAGATCATGCTGTGCTATAGTTATAATTTAAGACCAACACTGTTTTGGGAAGATTGTTGATGTTAGTTATAATTTAGGACCAACACTGTTTTGGGAAGATTGTTAATGTTTGCTTGAAACGATGTAGGGTGATGCTGACAGTGGAATCGACAGGCTCTGGCAGAAGAAGAAGGTTGAGACAAAACAACAGTAAGAGCAAAAAGCTTGTCTTTCTAGGCTGTTAAGCTTTGTTGTTCCCTTTTATGTGGATGTGAACTTGTACCTGGTTTTTCTTTATTCTGCAATGATAATTTGGTTTTGAAAGACGGTTGCAATGCAATGAGATGGTCAGTTCTTATTTATTTTACCTTGAAATTATTAGCTTTCTTGTTGTGCCAAAATAAATCAGTAATATACACACAAGTATAAGATCTGTGATTAGAAAAATTGTGTGTAGATATATAGTGCAATGTGTATTGGATAGAGAAACAAAAAGTTTAACAAATATTAGCAAACTAGAAAAATGAAGATCTATGAAAATCGGGATGAATCATATATGGTTGATGAGAGATGGATTGGCTTGGTTGGTTACTGAGAGATTAAGAACCTATAGAAGAGGACAGTTTGAGATTTCCAGACCAGGTTGATATCTTTGAGTTAATGTAATTGTCTGTACCAAAGTAACGGTCTGCAAACTCTCCCATTCCTGGAATCACACGCGAGTCTTCATTCAGTGAAGCGTCGATTTCCGAAGTCACGATCTTCACCATTGGATACTTCTTGCAGAGCGCGTGAATCCCTTGTGGTGCCTGCGGTTTTTTCAAGTGTTAAACAAAACATTGGTGACCGAGAGAGAAAATTCGACAAAGAGGTTTTGTTTGGTTTTACTGCTATAAGGTTGAGAAAGATGATATGTGATTCTGGAACTCCCTTGCTTATAAGCAATGATATAGCTTTCACTGCAGAGTTTCCTGAAAACAACACTCTGGAAAGGTTAGGAGGCATTTATGCTACAACTGACCCGAGAAAATGTAGCTTTTTGTATGTGTTATTACTTATTACTATTACGAACCTGAAGCTAGAACAGGGTCAAGTAGGAAGACATGTCTGCTTGAGATATCTTTTGGTAGCTTCTCATATATTAACTGCAGGAAACATCATTCATATGGAAAAAAACCACCGAGCAAGATGTGAAAGTAAAAATGTGTTCTTAGGAAAACGTAATCAGACCTGACGACCATCGTTATTCTCTCTGTGGATGAGAATTTTACCAATCTTGATTCCGTTGCAGCAGGCTCTTAGAGCATTCTCCATGCTTTCTCCACTGTTTAAGTACGGAAACATATACGTATCTACAAAGTAGTGGCACAAACTCAAAAAACAAAACAGAACAGTTGATGTAAGAAAATACCTTCTGATAACTGAGACGCCACACAATCTCTTGCAGTAGTCGACTCCAGTGTACACTGACCCTGTTCAGTATCAAAAGATATTAAATTTCTAATCCGTTTGGACGAGAGAGAGACACAAGCATTACCTGTTGGAGTGGTTATCTGTTTCTCAGTAAAAGGAAGATGACCAAGTCCATGTTCCACAACCTGAGACAAAAACATACACATACACTCCAATCTCTTATCCTTTTACAAAACCTATCGTTAGTGAAACCAATCTTTGTTCGGTAGATTTTTACCAGCCGAATCAATCGGTCAGCGTAGAAGACGAAATCGTGCTTTGTGGTGTTAATGTCGCGGATAAGAGTGTGCATTCCTTTGATCTGGAAGGTAGAAGAAATGATGAAGATGTTCGGATATATCTTACAGAGATTGTGCTGGCACAGCTTCGTACGGATATGTTGCACGATGAGATCAATCGCAACATCATTGTCTCCTCCTCTAGGAATGATTATATCAGCATATTTCATCGACGGCTGGATATATTCATCAAAGCTCGGCTTCACAAACTTCGTATACTGAAAAAAAAAACACAAAATTCGAAAAAAAGATTATGAAAATCAAGAAAACAAGATCATCAACACAATCAGATTCACACTGACCTGTTCAAGAACGTTTTGGATGTTTCTTCCTCTCTCGACTGTATCACGCTGTATTCTTCTTGAGAGACGTACATCAGCATCTGATGAGGACAATAATATCTCAGAAACTCGGAAGAAGTGAATTCATCTAATTAAAGCTATGAGGATGGATATACAAACAAACCTGTGTCGACGAAGATCTTCATGTTCATGAGATCACGGACTTGAGGATCGTGAAGAACAAGTATTCCTTCTAAGATGATTACGTCAGCGGGATTAACCGGACTTGCCGATTCGATGCTTTTGTGGATTTTGAAATCGTAACTCGGGATGTTCACTGGCTCTCCAGATCTTAACTTCTCCATACACGAAAGCAGAACCTCCGTGTTGAATGCGTCTGTGTGAAATTAATTAGCCATATGATTCAAACCAAAAACCGTGAGAAGCAAATTCGTCGAGTGAGGAAGGAAAAGAATTCTCACCAGGATGATCGAAATTGTATTCGCGAGCGTTCTTCAGTTTTTCCTCGCTGAGCGAATGATAAAACGAATCCTGCAAAATCATTTGTTCTTACGTCTTAGATTCGTGAGAGAAATTGATGGGAAAAAAAAAACAGATTTGTTGGTTTAATTACTTGGTTCACAAGCACGACGCGTTGATCGTGTAACTGAGACATGATCATGTTGCAGACCGTCGTCTTCCCGGAGGCGGTTCCTCCGGCGACACCTGAATGAGCAGATCGACGATCAGCGGAATCAATTTTGAAAATCGAAGAAAAAGGATGATTAATCGCGGGAGAGAGAGACGTACCGATCACGAAAGGCTGTTTAAGAGGAGCCGGAGCTGAAGGGTAGATATTGTCACTGATCGAGCAGTGATCTCTGTCGCCATTAGACGATTTCTCCATCTTCTTCGAAAAGCGGACTCAGGAAAATCAAAGAAGAAGGAAACAAATCCGAAAAATCGAAATAATAAAGTGAGTCTCGCTCTTTAGTAACCTCAATAGATAAAATTTTAAGATACATACACTCGTCTTCATATATATAGCTATGTGCTTAGGTTTGCAGCTGATGTGTATGTTTAGAGAAATAAGCGGGAACCAAAACACGTCATCCTGAACCCAAAAGCGACGCCGTATTGTAAGCCTTGTTGTTCCTAAGAAAACGCATGATCTCATCAGTGCACGAGCCACAGGAAATTTGGTAAACCAGGGGGTACGATTTGGGTTCGGTTTGCAGAAACTAACGTTGAGTTAATAGTTTAAGGAAAGTTCTTTTCATAGATTCAAAACAAAGAAATGTCTGACGATTCCATTTTGGATGAGTACCATGATTCGAATGATCCTTAAACATTGGTAAAAAGGCAAGACTGGTGTCTCACGCACACTAAGATACGTCGCTTGGTGGAGATTCTCGAGAATTATAGCAGAGACTTGATCATCATTCATTCCTCCATATCTTCACCCACTTCTGTAATCTGAACTCGCTCCATCAATGGTGTGATTTTGGTGAGAAGGACCTCTGTTTCCAAACAAACCAAGAAAATGATGTGAGACTAAAGTCAACAACAGGAAGACTTATTAGCATGTTGTGTGTGTTTGATCAAAGTATAAGAGAGTGTGGCTTACCGGTTTTCTTGGTGAATGAATAGCCCTTGCTGCTGACATAGGTTCTTGGGTTTGGTTCCATGTAATTCCTCAGATATTCCTTGCCCTCCTGTGTTTGCCAATAACATTTTAAGTAACAAGTCCAAAAGCAACGATAAAAGACGAGGTCATGTCTATGAGATTACAAATTACGAGTTGGTTTTGTAGATTAATTGTCACGGAGAAGACAAACCTTTGTGATGACGCAGATGTCGACGTTGCTACCACTTCCCAGGTCATTGAATATACCCGAGCATATGGCTTCAGCGACCAGCTTCACTCCTTCTTCCCTCTAGACGATTTTGTTACAAGAAATCAATTAGATTAGAGGAAAAAATATGCATCTGGAAGTTGAAAAGATGAATGTGTTTGTTTACTTACAGTTAGACCTTCTTTGTACTTTGCCTCAAACACGGACATAGCAGCAAGAGAACCAGAACCCATTGTAGCGAATGGTAGAGTATCGGTTGAACCGTGTGGGTATATCTGTGTATAAGACAAATAGTCAAATGTGAAATGAATAAACAACAAACAAACAAACCAAAAAACTTACAGCTGAATTTAAAACTTACAGTATGAAGATGAGGTCCAGTGATATCAACTCCACCAAGCACAAGAGCAGCTGAGACCTGACCTTGATAGCTGAATGGAACTTGAGAAGTTAGGTAATCTGTGTTTCTTTATGACGAGTTTATCGACGAGATAGAAGAAGTAAATTACCTGAAAAGATGCTTCTTGAGAAGGGTCAAAGCAGTGATAACCCGAGAGTCTCTGCCAGTCTGGTAACGGTGCAACCGCAGCTGCGAGCTGACCATATCTGGACAGTGAGAAAGAAAACCAAGATAACTAAGCATCAAGTTCTGAATCTGCCACACTCAAAGTTAGAAAGGAGATACCAGTTACTGCTTCAGTGTCAGCAGCGGTTCCTGCACCACAGCAATAGATGTTGGGTGCCATGTAATGGATCTTCTCACAGTTCTTATCAGCAACAATGGGTCCCTCAGTTGCCCTGGTATCGGCTCCTAGTATCACACCGTCCTATTCAAACCCGGAATACTGAAATCAGCATTATATAGCTTGCGCAATCATTTACAATAAAAACATAGTGAGAACACAAGAACACAAACACCTACACATGTTTAATTGACGTGCTCCAAACTACACTGTAGACAGAGAGGTAATTAAAAGCACCACTACAACGGCACTAGGCAAAACGTACTTGTTGATGAAACTTCTAAATGACACCCACAAATGTTTTGCAGGATACAACATAACAGTCACATTAAGTAGTGCAATCTAGTTGCTGTGCATGTAGTACTGAAAGGGCTCCTTCTTAGGCCTCAACTTATTGACTAATCGGATTCTAAATACATCTCCACAATACAAAAACCAATGCATCTTAAAAAAAAGTATCGAAGTCTATCTCATTTCCCCTAAAAGACTAATAACCAAACAGTTCCATGACTAGTAAAAGTTACCATATCATATCTGAATATCAATGTGAATGAGGCTAGCAACAAAGCCTCTATATATACAAGAAACTATTGGGAGTATAAAAAAAGCAAACCTTGAAAATCAAACCGACGATGGTTGTTCCAGTCTTCAGGAAAGAGGGAGCTTTAAGACCCTTTTGAATAAGCATATCATTTCTCTTGCACAGATCGAAGCTGAAACCACCCTTTGGCGGAACCTCTACGGCTGACTGAGACATTCTTCAAATTGACCAGTCTACAATAACAGCAAGAGTAACACAGCATTAAACGATTACCCAGAAAAGTTGTCACATACACTTAGCTCTTTTTCGAAATCGTCAGAAGCAATTTGGGGGTTTAGGGATGGATTATGGTTCATCCAAAATCAGAGAGACTACAAAAGGAAAACTAAGATTCACATAGTTAATACTAAATCGATTTATCGAAAAACCAACAAAAGCGAATCCAAAAACCTTCGGATCGAGCAGTGAAATCGAGTTAAAGTCACCGGAATCCAGAAGAGAGATTTGAACACTAGGATTGCGAGAGTGGACAAGACAAAGAGTAAGCTCAACTTGCAGAGTAATTTACCTCGACGATTTGCTCGAATCGGAAAATTGAAGACGAGAAGAAAGAAAGAGCTGAAGCAAGAACAAAAAAGACCCGAGAGTTTTCTTCTTCCCCAATTAACCTTTAGAGATTACAGAGACCAACTTAACAGAGAGGGGTATTTTTGTCTTTCAATTGTTAGAGACCCAACTTTGAGTTTCAAATGGGCCTATAAAGTGAGCCCATCTGTCCATACTATATATCCATACTTTCATAAGAATCATCTTCAAATTGAATCCATTTCATGTGATGATGCTTATTCATGGATGTTAAATCCTTAATTTCGTTTTGACAATACACACGTTGCAGAGGGGGAAGTTTAAACATCCCCTGTCGTAGAGGTAAAGTTCGAATAATAACATAATAAATGAGTAATGGCCTATTTGACACATTTGGATCACTACCTCTTCAAAACCAATTTTGTAGTTAAACAATTCCACAAGGTTAGATCGTCCTTAGCAAATGTTATGATATCTTTATTCAAGGTATTGATGCAATGCAACCAACGGACCAACACCCCGATTAGGTCTTCAATCTTTTGATAGATCATCAAAGTATTACAAAAACAGAATCAATGACAAAGCCAAACCAAAATGATCAAGAAAAGAAGAAAAAAACAAATATATTAGGCCAATAAAAGACTAGTTCTGTTTGGTCCGCACCAGACTGAAAGCCGGTCACATCATCCCTAACCATATATACAGCCTATGGTAGCTAGAGATCGAGCTTACGGGCATTGTTGACTGCTCCTACATAGTAATGCAGCCTCCATAGATTTACGTTGTCCTGCTGATGAAACACACAGTTAGTTCGAAATGCTGTTCATGTTCCATGTTCCACTTTAACATAACCGAGACAGAAAATCTATTAACTATAGATTGTGTTTCATACCGAGTTTTCCAGATTGACTGTAACTTTGTCAGAGAAATCTTCACCAGATGTTATGCAATGATCTCTTACTATTTCTATGATGCGGTCGTGATCTCCCTTAGGTAACTCCTTGATTGATTTCATAAGCACACGCTTTTCACCGCGAGTCATTGGTCTGTTTTAGAGTTAGTTAACGAAGACAATTCAATTTAATAACCAACTAAAAAGAAAGAGACTTCTCTCAGATCACACATTTGCACACTATACCTGCAAGTGGTCACGACATCGTCAAGGAGTCCCTCCAGTTTCTGCTGCATATTCTCCAGCTTTCAAAACCAAAACCAAAAACATTAGCATTTCTCTTAAAGAAGGCTATGGATGTACATCTATCTTTAATCTTTCCTGCAAGCTAGAAATGATCATGTGGAGCAGATTAAGGAAAGTCGTTACCTCTGAAAGCAGAATGTTTGTATGAAGGGACGTTTTTCTCTTGACAAGATCAGGGTCAGACTTCAGAAGCAATTGTATCTCACCGTCCTAAAGCAACAGATTTGCGTGAGACACCTGTATATCTCAAGCAAGAGGATAAAAAAAAAAAAAAAAAAAAAAAAAATCATAGATATAGAGTAAAAGAGACATACGCTCTCTCCTCCAGATTCTTCAGGACCAACCGGTGAGGAAGAAGGACATTTGTTCCCCAACTGTGAAATTAGGTATAGGTACATGGAGCATACACGTCGCTGCATCTGCAAATTGAGTTGGCATCATATTATATACTTTTCTCATCATTACTAGTGTAAAGATATCAGAAGTAATGAGTTTTTTTTTTATGTATATACCTCGTCAACTTCTGGAGTTAGATTCTTGACGCACTGCCTTAACAAGACATTCAGTTTATCTTTCTTGACATTTGACATAGCAGATCCTACACCGCTGTTAGAATGCCTCGTAGTGACTTCATGGTTTGAGGTCCTCTCTTTTTGAGACAAGAGCTTAGCTACTTGAGATCTGTAGTTACTAAAAGTGTCTGGTCTGACCCTATGTGTTTCAGATGAAAGAGGCGCTTCTGCTGCTCTTTTAGGCATAGCTTTTGATAGACACTGCTCTATACACAACAGAGCTCAAAATCAATGGAAGCACACAATATGATTCATCTATTATCATACATGGAGACCTTACTTAATCTATATGATTTCATCTATTATCAAACCATAACACACACAAAAACTTGAATCCAATATGTTTATGAGCAATGTTAAGTGGGAGCTGGAAACAAAAAAAAAAACATGTATAATTCCAAGTGTGGAGGATGTTAACTCTTCAAAAGCTCTCTACTGCAGAATTATTTTGAACAGAAAATAGATATAAACAGAACATATTACTCAAAATCGTATTCACGAAACGAAACCCTGGATTTTCCAATCCAAAATTTTAAAAGTTGCAGGACTCATGGATTTTTCTCTGTAGAATCGGAAGGAAAAAATTCGAAATTGCACACGAAAAAAAAAGAGAGGGGAAAGTAGCGAACCATTGGACTTCCACTGAGATATGATATAATCGAGACGACGCTCAAAAAAATTATATGCCGGGAGTAGAAATAATGAAGGGAGAGGAGAGATAGAAAACTCACCAGGAAATTACGGCGGCGGGGATTGTTGCTGATAATTGGATCGCTGAAACAGCCGGCGTTTAATTTGAAACGATGGGGAAAGCCGAAAAGGTTAAAAACTCTCCATCACTTCACCAGACCAAAAAAAAATGACACCCAACTCCAAAGCACATCGGAGAGGATGTTGAAAGGACGCCGACGGAAGCAACAAAAAAAAAAAAAAAAAGTTAAATCGAACACGTGTGTTGTGGGCCCACCACACCACAAAGCTTACGTCAGCGATGGTATACTCTGGAGCATTTTTAGTATTTGATTGGGCCTTCCAGTTGAAGTTACTACGGGTTTATCTTTTCTTAGGCCCATTTAATTGAACATCACTCCACACTCGGATGTTTAAAACGAAATAATCATGACGTCTTACGCTTAGTTTTAGTATTACATGAAATTGTACTAACTACTACTCCATGAGTTGAATAAGAATATGACAAGACAATAGTCACGTGTTCTCTTGAAAGTTGAAGTTACCATCACCACATGTTCTCTCTTTTACTAACAAAAGATGAAACCAATGAAATTTTAAGACAAGTTCCGATGGACCCGGTCAATCAAAACTTCGGTCAAATCTCTATAGTTCCT
The DNA here is from genome assembly GCA_902728155.2 of Microthlaspi erraticum. Lineage (NCBI taxonomy): Eukaryota > Viridiplantae > Streptophyta > Magnoliopsida > Brassicales > Brassicaceae > Microthlaspi > Microthlaspi erraticum. The sequence continues at coordinate 229,517 of CACVBM020001351.1, read as the reverse complement.
ATAAATTACGACTACTTTCCTCGTTAATCTCTCAAAAATCTCTATTTTCGTTCTCTTTTAATTTTTCACCGTAACCATAAAGAGAAAACACAAAAAAAAATACAAAACGTAACTAATTAAGGAATTACCACAAAACATCACTCATTTACTCAAAAATGACAATGACCTTTAAGCTCCTATCTCTAGCCGTCGCGGCCTTGGCCGTTACCGTCGTTTTTGCCGCCGATCCTCCAACACCGGCCAACGCACCCAAAAGCTCAGCCACTCCTTCTCCCGCCGCATCAGGATCACCAAAATCATCCGCCTCCGCCCCAACCCCACCGCCTACGGCTTCTCCTCCGACCACTGCCAAGAAAAACTCCACCGCTACTCCAAGCGTTTCCCCATCTTCAGGTGGCAGCGCCCCCGCAAAGTCTCCCAAATCTTCGTCGGCCAAAACTCCCGCTTCAAGCCCCGACTCAAGCTCTGGCGATAGCTCCGAAGGTCCCACCAGCGACTCTCCCTCCGCCTCATCTCCGCCAGCTCCGACTCCAGACATGTCTCCGACGTCGTCCGATGACGCAGGAGCCAGCGACGGCCCTGAAGCTGAAGCTCCGGCGGGAAGAGCCTCATCGCTCGAGATCTCTATCTCCGGAGCCGTTATCGCCGCAGTTGCATGGTTCTTCTTTATATGATCGAAGATTACTATATTGGATTTCATATTATACATTTAAGATTATATTATACGTTTGATACTTAATTTTTGTCTGTTCATTTAAAAAGGTTCGTACACACTCCGGTTCAATTTTTAACACGTTAAATTCGTGCATAGTACGGAGGTTAGGTTTTCATGTTGTAATAAATGTTTAGTTTGTGTTACTTATGATTAATTAATTATGTAACCTTTAGTCGTTATATCAATACAACCATTCAATTATTATGGTTCATACTTCTTCATAGGGTCCTTTTAAATTAATTAGGATACCTTTTTAATTTACACATCCATTTTCTAATATTCCTTGGCTAGTAGTGTGAGTCACATATTCTAACGGACAACAATACGGGAGATCCATAGCAAAACAATTTACCAAAAAAAACATTGAGAAATTCCAATTAATTATTTGTAAGAAGTTAAGAACTATATATACTTATATACTACCTTAACCAAATAAAAAGTAACCAAAGAATAGAATACAACACATGCAAAGGTAAAATATAAACTAAAAACGACCAGTTAGCTACTGGTGAATATTTTTTTTTTTTAACAACATTATTGAATGACGCTAAAAATACACTAACAATATTCTAAAAGTAGTTGAAACCATATTGCATATATAGAGAGAAAGGGACACCTCATGTACTCAATCAAGGTAAAAAAAAAGGAGATATAACCGTAAATAGCTAGAAACTCACCTAATAACTGAACATACATCTATCTCCTTTACAAATTGTAAGTTTAAATTCCCAATCTCCATTTCCCCTTTCGCTTTAGTTATTTTCCAAGATTTAATCGGTTTGCTCTCTGAAACTGTCAAAGAGCAAACCGATTAATCTAAAAGATACATATCTAACACAAATTTAAAAGTTACATTCAAATATGGCGAGTCGGTTTTTCTTCGTCTTCCTTCTCGTAATTTTAGCAATCGCTGATGTAACCTTAGGAGCTGAAGCAGATAGATCTCCACCTACCGACAATAAATCACCAGTTGAAAACTCTGCAAAAGGTTTGATAGAAAGTCTTGGTCCGTCTCAAGATTATCCCGACTACGAAATCCCTAAAGAACTTGCACCAGACGGTGTGGAGGTGGTGGAGGATTACGTGCCCATTAGCCCGACCGGGGTACAAGAGAATGTTAACATGCTTGCACAACCTGATGCGGACAAGAATGCCAAAACCTCGCCATCTAACTCCGCCTCTAGATCTTCCTCAAACGTTTTAGCTGTTGTTGTTGTGGTTGGAGGTGCCAGCTTATTTTTCTTTTGAAACGGAGATAAATGATGTCATTTGGATTAACCATATCCGGTGCAATATGAGATATTTCTGTATTTGTGTAACATCCAATTTGATTGTGACTTTTTTTTTTCTTCATATCATTCAATTGTGGACTGTTTACGATAGATACTTAATAAATTTACATTTGCCACCAATTTAGAAATAACACAGTTTCTACATTTTGTTACCTACTAGCAACAGAATTTACAGCTTCAATTTCTACACCTACAACATAAAGTCACGATCCTTACCAATCGGCAAGGTATGTGCTCTCCAAGAAAATTGGACGTAAACAACGTTCTCTTTCACGTGTGGCCGACAGCTTTATGTTGTTCGTGCATTTTTATGTAACCCAAAAGATCAATAGAAATTTCCCACTTCGCGATTGGCTGGACAAAATCATTCGAGACAAAAAAAAAATAATCATTATAATTTTGGATTTTATTCGTTAATTAATCAAACAGTTCCAGTTTCCTGTTTATCATACTTGTAAAAAACCAGCCAACAAATTTGTGCCCCAAAATAAAATTTAAATGGATATCTAGCTTCAAATTATATTGATATAACATTTGAAATTCATCTCTGGCAAATGTCTAGAGACACCGCAGACGCATTACACTTACAACATTAAAAACTTCGGGAAAAAAAAACTCTTACCATTCGTTAAACAATACGCACCATTGCATAAACAATGATCTATTAATTGTTGTTTTCCTCTCTTAGTGATTTCATTATAATATCATATTTGATTAAGTTAACAGCGACGACCACGCCGACAACTAAGAGTGCCTGCTGTCGTTGTGATGGAACCCACAAGAGACGATGGCCTTGCACTCAAACTGGAAGCTCTTGCATAACTTGACGGAGATCTGCCACCAGATTGGCGGAAATAAGCTCCGTTCAACAACATATCCCCTTCCGATCTCCAATTCCAATCTCTCCATTTGCTTTCGGGTGCATCCTCATGTTTTGTAACCTTTTGTTGAAACATATAAATAAAGACATGTGAGTATATATATACATTAATGTCACATTTTTATTGTCTATATGAGTCGTGCATGCACACTTTCAAAATTGAATTCGAGTATACGTGACATTAACAACAAACCACACTAGAGTAGATATTACGTTGAAAATGGTCACGTACGTTACCATAAATAACTTTAAAATAATATTTATGGAAAAAGTCACAACAACGACGTATATATATATGTACCTCTTTATTGAATCGGGTATTAGGAGCGAGAAATCTATTGCCTTGGCTGTATATCGTTGGAGAAGCACTTCCACCGATTGCATACATTTCCCAGTGAGTGTAATCATTGTTCACCACATGGAAATACCCATGCCTGCACCTGTTTATTATAACCAAAACCACCTAAATATTAGCAACGTTTTAAACCAGACGTTAACTAACATTTTCATTCCGATAACTCTATGGGTAATCCAAAAAGTGCCCCTAATTAGTTTTCTCGTATCTATTTTAATTCATCCATGCATCTGCCCAAATCAAATATATTAGTACAAAATATTTATCAATTATTTACACACTCAATCTTCATGGAAATAAATAATACTTCTTTAACCGAATAGATGAAATTGAATATTGCATATAACGAATGACCGACACTTGCTTTTTTTTGTATAGTTTAGTACTTTATTGCAACCCATATCACATTTACTATAATATATCTTCAAGATAGCGATCTGATCGATCGTGACGGTAGTGGTGCAAAAAATCCCATTCTCCTTTTGTTGACTTTTTGCATACTTTCTATAATGTCAAGCTTTCACATGTAAAACTCTTTATACGCGTGCTTCGCAATTCGCATGCAAGCTTCTGTATATGTGACTATTATATGTGTGTGTGCGACGAGGGTGAAAAGGTAAACTTCTTACCGTGGCATCCTTTGGACGAGCCCTTCTCCGAAATGGTTAAACGCAATGGTGACTTGCATGTTCTTGTCCTGCGTATAACTATCGCTATGCCCTAAAAGCATGACCTTGTCATGGTGCGTCATGTGGTTGTTCGATATGGTTATAGCCGTCGAACCATGTATTGCGTCTATGAGCCCATCATCACAGTTCGACAACGAGCAATGGTCGATCCACACGTGTGACCCTCCAAATATAGCCACCGCGTCTCCATCCGATGGGACCCACCACCCGGTGTGACGTGGACCATCTCTAATCATACCACCTATAAAACATAAAATACACAATTAGAATGTTTTATTTTTTTACATAAACAAATAGTTTGCTCTATTAGTATATCAAAACGTTTAAACAAGTCTAAATTATTTAGTCATTATTTTCGTCTTACCTGATCCTGGTTTGCAGTCATGGATGTTAATGCCGTGGATGATGATGTTAGTTGCATAGTGAATCTTAATGCAAGGTCCATCGGTTATGTGAACACTTGCACCTCTACCATCAAGGGTCTTGAAAGATGTGATGATGAGCTCTTTCTTGAGCCTAATGACCATATCTCTCTTGAAAATGATCCATAATGGTTCTTCTTGTGTGACCGCATGTCTTAGTGTCCCGGGTCTAGGGTTTACTGGATCATCATTGGATGGATCCGTGACCACGTAAATTCGGCCATCGCGACCTCCTATAGCGTTTTTGCCAAAACCGATAGCACAATCGGCTAGCCTTTGGCGGTTTGTCTCCCATTTTTGATCGCACCGCCAACAATCATCAATCGGATTCCCGGTTCTGCATGATAGGTAGGCCAGGCTCCTCCTTGACGCATTGAATACACTCCTACAAGTAGATAACAAAAAAACCGACATATTAAATTTAAAATGGATATAATTAAATGTGAAACATATCATTGTGGTTGAGAAAAAAATGGTGGGGGCACAATTGGCAAGCTATATAACACTAGGCATTATCAAGGTAGTAAAAGAAAAAAAAAACACTATAGTGTCAAATATGAACACTAGGCACTATCAAAGTAGTAAAAGGAAAAAAACACTATAGTGTTAAATATGAACAATATTCTTTCTTATAAAGAGTTTTCTTGATTTTAGATGAATTCAATGAAAATACAAATACATGAGTGAGTAGTTCACAGAAACTCCATTGATGGGAAACTATTATGGGAACCAAAGTTAAGGATAGCTTTTTTCCTGTAAGGGTTCTCTTAATCAAAGCTTAGTTTACAAATATCCTGATTATTGGGAATTGCAAATCTGTAAATGTGAGAGAAACTCATAATCATAAATGAACGGAAAAAAATGAAGGAAAGACAAAGACATTTATGGAATCAATTGCTACATTTTATCGTATTATCGGATTACAATAACATTTTGTAATTACAGAGCAACATTGTTATTACAAATTTGAATCTACTATCATATCCTCATTTTGTATTTAACGTACCTATTGACCTCGTCAACTACTAGATTCGGATCTTGAGCATACGGCAACGAACTCGAAGAAAATGCAATCGTGTTAGCAACTGATAGGAGAAATATAAAAGTGTGAACAAAAGGATTATTAGAATACGAAATCATTGTTCAAAACAGAAATGAGAGAAGAATATCTTGAGAGAGAGAAGTTTGTGATTGGTGATGTGTTGAACCTTGTTATTGTTGGAAATTATATAAAGAGGTAGAGGAAGAGAGTGTTCCGGGAGTGAAGGCGTGATTTATTTTAAATTATTATTGTGAGATATAATATACTTTTTGTCCAAAACTCTATGGGACCTACGCTATCGTAATTTCAGGTGAGCAAAACAAACGGTTAATGTTGTGAAACCGTTAATTGGGCTTAGTAGTCAAAAGCATTTGCAAAAAATCAACCATTTTGACCTTGCAAACGATGCCAGTTTTGTAGTATTTTTGGTTTCCCTCGCATTGCATTGCATCGTTTGTGTTTTAGACGGATTGCCTTTGTAAAAGTTAAACCTAAAAACCGGTAATTGAGCATGGTAGTCAAAAAGTAACTGCCTAATGTCAACCTTTTTCACATTGAGTACGACGCCGTTTCTGTATTTTTTGTCCCCCTTACATATACATTTTAAAAACAATTTGTTTATGACATCATAGCTGGTGTTGTGCTGATGATTGTTATTACAAATTTGAATATAGCTACATAGGATATTTCATCTATAATTTCTTCAGGCTCAAAAACAATATTTAACTACGTTACGTTCTTTTTGTGTGTTTAGACGAGTTCATAATATGTTGGTATTGGAGCTGCTTGAGAATACATAGCTCTCTATTAATTAACTAATATGTAGTGTATAGTTCATAAGAGTCTTAAAAATGCACCTATTGCGCATGCACATATAAAGGACGCCCTAATGTAGTAATAGTGGATTAGTGGTATTAATGTTCATGTATATTCCCTAAAAGTAAAAAAGATATTTTACGTAATTACGTCTCGATGTAAATTTATACGGTGGTTATGAAGTTGGAAAACCAGTCTTTCTGGTTTTTGGTTTGGTCAAGTGTTGAATTGTCAATTGCATAGTGCAATTTGCATTAGATCTTGAGTTCAAGATGGGCCATAATTTAAAGCCTTCATAACAGGATGCGTATTATTAGAAAGCTTCGCCCTCTAGAGCTCTGTTCCAGTACTTCTGAAAGCCCACTAAAACGACAGATTTGCTAGCTAAAAGGTGTTCGCTAAATATAGTTGATCGAGCACTATCGTGCCACTTCAGTATATTATAATATATAGCATGAGATTTGCTGAATCACGTCGGCTCCAAGTTGCCATCAAATCATTATGTGGAAGTTACAACTTTTGTTTGTTTGTTTGCAATTATCTTCTATCACCAATTTTAAAAGTTTAAACCGTGACATGGTGGATGACAAAAGAAGAATTCTCACAGCGGAATTTTGCTGGACAATCCAAAGAGACAGCTATATGTAATACAAATCTCTGCCATCCGTAAATCAAAAATAATCTTCCATATGTATTATTAGCAATTTAGGAGTATAAAACTACAATTCATTCCCATGTTTCAAAATATAACAAAATAACAAAAGGAAGAATCTTTGAAAAACGAATTATTTTTTGGTCCCCAAGAAAGGAATCAACAAGTGTGCAATCATCTAACTGCCCTTTAGTTTAAAAGTTATATTAAAAGCTAGTATTTGGCTAAAAGTTAAAACATCTATCTGTAATCTAATGACCAAAGATTAAAGGAAGATATTTAAAATGGATAACAGCAAAGGAATATAACCGAAAATTCATTTATTTTTATTTTTATTTTATAAAAGAGAGATTATTATTTATGGTTTACGGGATACCCTAACGATTTATTTCTGGTTTATATTATTAACTGTTTCTTTCAATATTTTAGTTAGCATTTAAAGTTTGTTTTTTTGTTTATTTTTTAGTAACAAGTTTGTTTTACGTAACTATATTAAATTAGTAGAGGTCAAAAGTATATAAAAAAAAAGTGTAGAGTTAGTTTATATAAGCTTTAGTTTCCACACATTCACCCATAACATTTTATAAAGCGAAACGAGAAGATTATTTATTAGAAAATTTACAAGAAATCAACACAAACGTTTTTAAAAATATATAATCTGCCTTTTCTTTATTGTTTTGTTCCCGATTTAGAATGGCGTCGTAACGCATGCATAGTGCCATAATTTGATAAAAGCAAAAACGAAAGTTAAAAGGAAACTTAAAAAGACCAAGTCTTGAGACTTGTCGAAGTAGTTCTTGTTTGTTAATCAAGTTTGTTTGACTATTCTAGATTTCTAGTATTTGTCAAAACTAACTTGACTGTAACACACATTTTAATTAGCGTACTTAAACAGTTAAACTTAAGTCGTAATTCATTTCAGAAACCAATTAATTATACAAACTTTAATACCAAGAGATTTTTCTCTTCAACAAAAAGAATTTTTCCCTGTCAACGAATCAAGACTTTAAGACGAACTAATATTAAATCACTCAGAATACTTTTCTAAGAAATTTCGTTATATATAAAAAAAAAAAAAAAAAAAAATCCACATTCCAGAACAAAAAGGTAGCCGTCACCACAGTGTTCGTTTATTGTTGTCCGAACAATTAATGAGATATTTATCTGATCATATTAATAAATATAACATGATTTGTTTAACTGCAAAATTTTCGGCATTTTTTTCATGACGTCTCGTTTGATCTTATTTCCTTTGACCTCTATCTGTAATTTTAGATATTCGTTAAAACATCCTTCTTTGGTTCTTCTTACAGACTTTTCAGACAAAGAGGTCAGTTCTTGGTTCTTGTGCTTTGATTTTAAAGTTCCATTTATCTGATCTCGGGTGTGTATATCGAGAAGCGAACAGTTTCTTAACCGCAAATCCCTGCACTTAAATCTGTGAAACCCACGTGAGACTTTTAAAGCTGCATCAGAAAGAGATTTCATTTCATTTTGTTGGTTTAAAACCAATTTAAAAAAGTTTTGAGTTGCAGAGAGCTTCAAGGTTTCCCAAAGAAGGAAAACTCCAACTCTTGTTTACTTCTTTTTGAGTTTAATGAAGTCGTTTTCTCTGCTTCCAGGACTCCAAATCAATACAAAAAAATTGGGTATTTTAAGAAGGAGGCGTTGACTGATTCTCGAGATGGGTTTGTGTTAGATTCGTGTGTAATTGAAAGATTCAATTTAAAATGGAGCCTCCAGAGGGATTTCGAGCTTCTTTCTTGCAATTCTTACTATTCCTTCCTTATTTCATTGGCTTGCTGTTTCTGGGTGTCATCAAAGGTATGAATTTGGGAGTAAATCTCTACTTCAGATTTTAACATTGCTTCTATCTTTTTATTCCCTTTTGGATCAACACTAAAAGTTCTGAACTTTACGCCCAAGAACAATCAATTTCTTCAAGACAGATTTCATTATGGTTTCTTCTGGTAAAGAACATAACTTACAGTGGATTTTGACTTGACTTTAGTTTGTTTACTTGATTGTTCTTTATACTGGTAACTGTAGAGCAAACTGAGTTTCTGAGCGTTTAAAGTCAAGCATTTTAATTTTGTTTACTCCCAATTTCTGCTTCCACAGTTTGTGGAAATGTATGAATGATGGAGTTCTGTTTTCATCTGTTAGCAAATTCAACAACTAATGCATAAAGTTGTTCTTTTTCATTGTTGCTTAGGTATCGTTTTGTGTCCACTCGTATGCCTCGTTGTGACTATAGGCAACGCCGCAGTGATACTAAGTTTTCTTCCCATCCACATTGTTTGGACGTTTTATTCAATAGTCAGGTAACTAACTAACTAACTAACTCCTCTGCTCAAACTTCCATTTCCTTTTGTTATCTCTCTCGGCCTTAAAGACTCTTTGTTACTTGATTCTTTTCAGTTCCAAACAAATAGGACCGATCTTGAAGCTCTTCATATGCTTATGTCTTCCTGCCGCAATCATCCTCTGGCAAATTCTTGGTATATTAGGGAGTCTTCTTGGAGGAGCTTTATATGGTTTCTTCTCCCCAATATTCGCCACCTTTGACGCCGTTGGCGAAGGCAAGCCTTACCCGTTTTTCCACTGCTTTTACGATGGAACTTGGAGCACCCTCCAACGCAGTTTCACCGTTGTCCGCGATTTCAAAGATGTTTGCTTTCACTCCTACTTCTCGCTCATGGACGAGCTTAAAATATGTTGTCCTGATCGCAAATACTATGAAATAAGGTATGTTCATTCATGAGCTTACACTGTCTTTCTATAGCACCACCTTACAGTGTCTCTATCTATCTGTCCTCAGGTTACTTCAGCTTCCAGGGGCTTTGGTAGTTTCATGTCTCGGGATTCTTGTTGACTTCCCGGTGATCTCACTCGTTGCCATATTCAAGAGCCCTTACATGCTGTTCAAAGGATGGCGCCGTCTGTTTCACGATTTGATCGGACGTGAAGGTCCGTTCTTGGAGACAATGTGCGTCCCAATCGCAGGCCTTGTGATCTTGCTCTGGCCTTTGGCTGTCGCTGGCGCGGTTATTGGCTCGGTGGTCTCTAGTGTCTTCCTCGGTGCTTATGCAGGAGTGGTCTCGTACCAAGAATCATCGTTTTACTATGGACTCTGCTTTGTAGCTGCGTCTCTGTCCATTTACGACGAGTACAGCACCGATATACTTGACATGGATGAAGGATCTTGCTTTCCGAGGCCAAAGTATCGGAGAAACGAAGAGGGGTCAACGGCGTTTTCAGGTCCTATAGCAAAAGTAGGCTCTCTCAAGAACAAGGGTTTGACAAAACTGGAATCAGTCAGAGTCCCTATGATTGATATTAAGCCTCTTGATGTAAGCAAGCACAAAGCTTATAAATATGGTAAAAATGGAAACTTTTGGCGTTTTTGATGACTTTGATGTCACTGTTGAAATGTTGCAGCTTTTGGTGGGTCTGTTTGAGGAATGTAGGAAGTTTGGAGAAGTTTTGGCGGGAAAGGGACTGATAAACTCGAAAGATATAGAAGAGGCGAGATCTAGTAAAGGCAGCCAAGTGATCAGCGTTGGCTTACCTGCTTATGCACTTCTTTATGAGATTCTTCGCTCTGTCAAAGCAAACTCTGTTGGCTTGTTACTCGGTAAAGTTTCGTTCTTTTTTGTTTGGTTTCACTCTTGAACCAGAAAGAAACCAAGAAAATCGATTAAAGGACATATTTTTGGTGTGTAGGTGATGGTGTAACTGAATTAACTACCAAGAACCGACCAAAAGATGCGTTTTTTGACTGGTTTCTGAATCCGTTTTTGATACTAAAGGAGCAAATGAAAGCTACGAATTTGTCACAGGAAGAAGAAGAGTATCTCGGAAGGTTGGTTTTGCTGTATGGAGATGCAGAGAGGCTAAAGGACTCGTATGTTGATTTCGTCTCTCCTCCTCTCACTGAGCGTAAAAGAGCCGAACTTGATGCCTTTGCTCGCAGGTAAAACAAAAACTACAAAGTTTTCGATTTGGGTTTTCCAAATTTGGTGTCTTTTTCAACGTTTTTATGTTCTTGTGTTCGTTAGGATTCAAGGGCTAACGAAAACGGTGTCAAGGTATCCAACGTACCGTCGACATTTTGTGGAGTTAGTGAAGAAACTATCGGAGGATATGGTTGAGAAACACGGCGGTCCGGTTAAGGACGAAGTGTCTATAACAGAACCGCCTGCTCCGGTTAAGATATTTACTCGGATATTCAGTAGTCAGAGATCGTTCAGAAGAAAAGGGAGTGTCAATGGATCCGATCAAGAATCACGAAAGGGTGTCTCACTCCCAAGGAATGTACATATCGTTTAAACACTGGAATTTGTGGATATTTTTGAACTTAAAATCCCTTCCATATAAATGTCGTAAAGATTTTCAGTGGAAACTCCAACAATCACTATTGGGGCGTATGAAAAATCTTCACATGAAATAGTTAGTATATAGAACATTATCATCATCCAATAGACTAACTTCATACACACATATTGGCTTCAAAAAGTGCCCTCATATGCGTGAATGAAGCGAATCCATTGGATAAGGACATGTTCAATATACTCACTATTTGCTGAAACTGAATCCATGCACGACTGAAAATAAATAAAATTTAAATGATTGAATGCACAGATGGAGTCTACGAGTCGCACCAACTTGGATATATCTTTAATCTAGTTATGAAATATGGAGAATATAGAGCAGATTTAGATAAGTTTGGAAAATTTGTGTAGTTAAAAAGATGTTGGTTTTGATGGTGGAGAGATAGGATCAATGATACGGGGTAACTTAATTAGGTTAAATTGATTAAATGTTCTTATTTTAATGTGATGATAAATTGATAATATCCTCAACAACAACTTATTCCTCAATATCTAAACATGAAACCTAAACATGTTCATATCTTTGAGTTTTTTGTTTTGTTTTAGAGGATTACTGAAATCTATCATAAATCACATGTTTCTATTGTTTTCGATAATGAAATAGTTTATACACATATATCAGAGTCATTTTTGAAGAAGTTTACTAAGGATAATGAATTCATGAAAATCGTTGAATTCATTATCTTAATGAACCTCTCCAAAAAGTGACCCTCATGTGTGTGTATAATGCTAACGATTGGATCATGACATGTTCAATATACTAACTATTTGCTGAAAATGAATCCACAACTGAAAATAAATAAAATTAAAATGATTGTATATATGCACAGATTGAGTCTACGAGTCGCACCAACTTGGATACCTTAGATCTAGTTATGAAATCGGGACAATATAGGGCAGATTTAGTTAAGTTTCGAATATTTGTGATTTAAAAAAAGAAAATTGGGGACATTAATGTGATGATATACCTTGTGTCGTTTCCAGTGATAATATCTTCAACAACAACTTATTCCACATTCCTAATGGTTTTTTAGGGCTAGAACGCTAACTGCATCGCGACGAAGAGAATGAGTGGACCATGTTTATAACAATTTCTCATGGGATTCCAGTGTCAGAAGCGGAAGTGAATAAACTCTTATGAACGAATATGAAGAAAAATGTGTTGAATGTTTTTTTTCTGCAAGAAAAAAATGGGAACTCCACCAATAGTGACTGTTGGACTTCCCATTTTCCTCGAGCATAAAAATGTTCTTAACACAGTTTTCTACGAATTATTCCTTACAAGAACAATTCACCTATGCTTTCGACACTAAATACCCACAAGAAAACATTAAAACAATGGTTCATTCATTCTTTTTTCACGATAGTGTTAATGTTTCAGTCGCAAAGACCATTGGGGATGAGGGGATAAAGTTGTTGGGAAGAATATTTGATGTGGAAACCGAGAATGTTGAATGACAGACAGAGTTTGGTGAAGTAGTAAAAGGTGATGAGGGAAGATGTTTGTGAAGGATACACAAATATCAGAAGTGATTGATTTCATTTTACACTAAAACCGTGCGTATATATAGGAGAAAATGTAGAAAATAAATTAATAGGAAATGCATAAGAGAAGATATACACGAAATGTGATATAAAGAAACGACATCATACATAAAAAAATCTGTACTAGATAATTACAAGTTTAATATGTGCAGATGTAAAAACATTGATTTGTATTGCACGCAAGGAATAAAGAAACGTGACAAATTTTCACTGGCCACCTTGATTAGAACAAATCTTTGTAGTCCAGTTATAGTTAGACGTATAGAGTAAGAATGTTTTTTTCTACAGATTTCAAATCCACTTAGCATGTATAATTTAATTCCTAATTGCAATAGAAACATATCAACCCATAAACTAATTTTTCTTTTACCTTTTAGTTTAGAGGTGGATATGTTTCAACTTTCAACATGCAATAGTCCACATCACATTGAAACATACCATAACAAACTTAAAAAGTGTTAACGGAAAAAAACTTCACAAAGTCTTCCTCCTCTCTTAACAAACGGGACGCAGTTTCTTCTTTTTTACATTAGGCGAAGACATCCAATGACATAATGCCACGTGTTAGATAGTTCGATACACATCTCGAGACGAGCACGCGCCGCTGAAAATATCCAGTGGTGTGTTCGCCACGATTGACCAAAGTCGGTATCCATAATGAACGGTCAAAATGATCCTAAGCGTTACTTGTCCAAAAGATCTACGGCTCTTCGACGTAGATGAAACTGAGCCTCACATTTACAAATATGTACACGTAGGCAATCTCGTGTGTATATGTATACTATATATTATTCCCCTCCCATAATCGTCAATTTCGGCTAATTTCGAGTTATTAGAAATTGATTATCTCGTCGAAAAATATAAATACTTGAATTAATTTTTCGCTCTCACTGTGTGTTTCTCCGTGAAAATGGCCTCCGGTTTGATTGCGAGATTGGTTGGAACGAAGCCGTCGAGATTAACCTCCGCGGCGAGATTGATCCCGGCGCGATTTACGTCTACGGGAGCGGAGGCGGAACCAAAAGCTGCATCAGGCGGCGGAGGATCGAAATTGAAGACTTTTCAGATCTACCGATGGAATCCGGATAACCCTGGGAAGCCTCAGCTTCAGGATTACCAGATCGATCTCAAGGATTGTGGTCCGATGGTTTTGGATGCTCTGATTAAGATCAAAAACGAGATGGATCCGTCGCTCACCTTCCGCCGATCGTGCCGGGAAGGGATCTGTGGCTCGTGCGCCATGAACATTGACGGATGCAACGGGCTCGCTTGCTTGACGAAGATTGAAGACGCAGCGTCTGAGACGACAATCACGCCGTTGCCTCACATGTTCGTGATTAAGGATCTGGTGGTGGATATGACCAATTTCTACAACCAGTACAAGAGTATTGAGCCGTGGTTGAAGAGGAAGAATCCGCCGTCTGAGCCTGGGAAGGAGATTTTGCAGAGCAAGAAGGATAGGGCTAAGCTTGATGGGATGTATGAGTGTATTCTTTGCGCTTGCTGTAGCACGTCCTGTCCCAGTTACTGGTGGAATCCTGAGTCTTACCTTGGCCCTGCCGCTTTGCTCCACGCCAACAGGTAAAGCTATGAAAAAATGATAGTGTTGTTGCTGATTTGTTTGGAGAATTGCTTGTTGAACAAAGGATACAAAAGTTGGCTCTTTTTTGGGAATTAGTTGCAAATTGGAGGATTAGGAACCTTCAATCTTGGAATCTGCTTTCAGAATTTGCATGGATGGTTTGGAAGATTCGTTCATTCGAGTCTATTTTGCTATATCTTGGTGTCTGCAATCTCTTGTCTTTGTTGAAATGGCATATTCATTGTTTTGGTTTGGGAAGCTGAGATAAAGTTTTGATCTTTCGATGTGTTTGTAACGGAGAGACTTGTTCACGTGTGCAGGTGGATAAGCGACAGTCGCGATGAGTACACTAAGGAGAGACTTGAAGCTGTTGACGACGAGTTCAAGCTATACCGATGCCATACAATCTTGAACTGTGCTCGGGCCTGTCCAAAGGGTTTGAATCCAGGCAAACAGATCGCACACATCAAGCAACTACAGCCTTGAAACTCATCATTGGCTTAACCTTTGAAGCTAATAATCTTTACAAAATCTTTGGAATTTTCAATTCATTCTTGTATTGCCGTTGCCAAATATTAGTGCCTGAAACAAATCTATTTTGCAAGTCCTCCCAAGTAGATGAGCTTTGTGGTTGTAACTTGCTGAAAAATCTCTCTTTTAAGTAATAAAACTCAAGGAAACTTAAATGGTTAAACTTCATCTACTTAGCATCTACTCTTTTTGTGTACCATCTGCATTGTCTTTTATAAAAACATTTCATGTACTTGTGTCTAAACATGAACACAGCGTGAGAGCTTAAACATAGCTTAGCCACAGAAAAATATCACATCACTAATTTGGTGGTTCAACTTCCATGTCGTATGATTGACTGCGTAAGTATAATAACTGCAAGTAGTGGTAGACACAACAAGAAAGATGTCACCGACAACAATAGCTCTGTTCTTGGTCTCCTTCGTCATTACTGGCACATCAAGTGATGTTGCTCCAGCAGCCAAAGAGTTTCACTTCTTTCTGAGTTCTCATGAACATGAACAGCCTCAGTTTTTAACTGTGGAAGGTAACATAGCTTTGAATGCCAGTTCTAGAAACAAAGATAAGTCGTGAGAAATTTAGAAGATGCTCATGTGCTTGTAGTTTTACATACTTTTTGCTGTTTCTTCGTGTGCAGGGTGCAACAACGAATGCAAAACAGCTTGCTGTAACTGCGACATAGAGCAACAGCCTCCAGTCTGTGTTCAGTGTTGCCGGATTTGAGCCATGAACTCCTCAATTGTGTCTCTTGTAAATGTGACATAGAGAATGTAGAAGATTAAAACGCAAAGTCAGAATGTAAAAATTTGTTTTTTTATTGGTGAAACAGAGGAAGCTAATGTACTTTTATTACACATGAAAAACAGAGATCACAAAAGAAAAGAAAAAAAGGAGAGAAAGATCTCAAAACATGGACTCTATATAGACTCAGGTCTCAACACCCTGAAACCACCAAGTTTTGCAGCCTGTTCATCGAATAAAAGTATGATCAGAGGCAAATATATAACATTTGAATTGATTTTAGAGTTTTAGCTCATCTACACCAAATACACTGTCTATCATCTTTAGAAACATCAGATAAACTAGCAAACAACAATTTAAGAGGAAATACCTTTGTGTCCCTCAGAGTCTTTGGTTTGAAGTAAGTTTCTTTCTCTGCACTAAAATTGTCGTTTTGGTGATCAGTTTTTTTATGTTTGTTACAGCTCGATTCAGTTGTTAATGACTTGTGTCAAGTATATACTATAATGTCACAAACCTGAAAATTTTAATTCATCACTCTGTCATTGCCTTATCATTTCTATGATCTGTTTTTTTTCCCCACAATGGCAAGATAAAATAAATTCTCAAATTATTTATCAGTTGCACGTTATCTACAACAACTCATTGACTTGACACACAAACTACTCTTCTGGATGTTACGTTTTGAGTTTTTTTAGTTATTTCTTGGCTTATATATCCTTGAAGCTAACCTCCAATTCACAATCCTTCTCTTTCTTTATTTTCTTCTTCTGTTAAATCGACGGTCGAGAGATGAGACGAGAACGTCGGCAAAATGCTGTAGTCAGGACTTACCGGATTCTTCCACCGCCGCTTAACCCAAGGCTGGTCAACTCTTCGACTTCACCCTCAACCGCCGAGTTACTTACCAACTTGCCATCGAAAGCCACCAGCCATTCTAAAGCTAATCGGAAAATGTACCCTGGTCAGGTGCATTGGCTCAGATCAAACGACATCGCTTCATCAAGCTACAAACTGCTGACGTGGCAGGTATTAACCGAACCCGTTTCGAATCTCCCCGGTTTATCGGATCTTAACGGTAATGGCGACGACGACGATTGTGAAGATAAAGGAGGAGATGAAGCTGATGAAGTTGAAAAGATGGTGAGAGAGAATGGAGATAAAGAAGATGGTGGTGGGTCTCATGGTGATGATGAAAGTATGAGTTTTTACGATGTGGGGATGATGATGAAGATGATGGAACATGTGTTAAGTGACGATGAAGAAGATGGTTGGTGTTTCGTCTGAAAAAAAGAAAATAAATCATGATGTCTGTCTCTTTCTCACGTGGTTTTGCTTTTGCTTTTTCTTTTGCAAGTGACATGTAATTTGATTAATATTATCTTTTACGTAACAGCTTTATATCAACAAGAAGCAATTCGAAATCAAGATTCAGATTCAGATCAAATAAAGTAACTGGAGTTGTTCTTCATTACATAGTAGTAGACACAACAAAACAAAAAGATATTTCCAGTTTTTTTCATCTTCATCTTCTTCCTATTGCACTCAGACTCATTCTTTAAACTGGTGAAAAAAAAGAGAGTATTAATCGGTGCCATCTACGTAACGAAATTGCTGTGTTTCTTATCACTAAAAGCTTGAGCTAAAGATCTGAGTTTACGACCCGAAATCATCGATCGATCCTTTTATTCTCCCCATTTTTGCCATTAGTAGACTTGTGTAAACGTTTCCTATGTTCCACAGAGTTTCTTCAAAGATGTTTGTTATTCTTTAAGCTTCTTTGGCTCCCTTATCATTCTCTTACAGTCTTTGGCTTCAAACAAGAACACAAAAACTGCTTCTTCTCGGTCTTTCTCTGCACAACAACACACACAAACCAATAAATGAGAAACATCCTTCTTTTCATGTGTTCATGAGATTTCAATTGGAAAAAACTAAAAATCTTTACCTTTTTCCTGCTCTGACTCTGATCTTGAGTTTTAGAATTACCCTTGAAACAGCTGATAGTATAACAAAAGAAAAAGACCATAATCAAAACCAGACTAAAGATCAATACAATACAATGCAAGAAATCAAGAAAACACATAAGAGTTTATGACTTACCTCAAGAAACTAAATCTCTGGCGGTGAACCGGTTTAGCTTCATTCTTCTCTAAACTCTGAGTCATTGGTCTTTCGCTGCATTTTACAAACAATCAGAAAAAAAGTACATAATTTGCAGACAAGATCTGTGTGTGTTACATAGAGAGAGAAATCACAATTCACAAACCTTCTTTTCTCAGGCAAAGCAATCTCCTCTACAGGTTTTGGAGGGATTGTTTTCTCAAGAGACAATCTAAACACCGGTTTGTTCTTGGTTATCGATCTCCTCTTTTTCTCCTCCTTTTCACCAACAGGCAATTCCTCTTCCTCTTCTTGCTTCTCCTCCTCCTTGTCATCATCAACACCAATCAAACCATTTTCCTTCTGTGAATCCTCTTTTTCTTCCAATTCATCAACCAATGATACATCATCATCCACAACAAGGGGTTTGTTATCCGAAACAAGGACAGCATCATCAAGCCGAATACTTTTCCTTCCGGTTTCTTCGTCTTGTACAATATTCAGAGGAGGCTGAGTTTCCAAAGCGTGAAGCAAGACTTCGGCAGGCGTCACGGTCGGCTGTTCTTGCGTTGCGGCTTTCTTGGCTTCGGCTATTCTCTTGTAGTGAGCTTCGAAGAAAGCTTTCTTCTGCGCAACGGATCCAGGACGAGAGTACTTCTCTGCTTCCTCAACGTACTTCTTGTGTGAAAAGCTTGACCATTTCCCCCATTCCAGATTCTCTGTCATGAACTTCCCAAATGATATCGATTGGCTAAGCGCATGGATCGCGTTATCCTGCAAAAATCCCAACAAATTTCATCAAAATCAATCGGTGATTTGTGCTCAAACTCAAATTTGAAAGCTTTCAGTTGAATCTAAGCCATAATGAAAGTTTCTGAGAGATTCCAACAAATCCAGAAACGTTCTCTGTGCATTCAATCGCAATTAAAGGAATAAACTTTAGAAAATTGTTCATGATTTCATCAATTTTTTCTTTTTTTTTCACAGTTTAGCTTGGAAACTAATTTGTTATCTATCTGTGTTTAATCAAAAACGAAACTTTCTCTTCAATTTTCCAGGAAAATCCTGGCGACGAGAGAAAGATATCATAAAAGGTCAATTCTTTCTTGTTGGAATTCATCAAAAACTTATAAACAGCTGAATTTCCCCGGAAAATGAAAATTCAAAATCAGAGAAAATCAACAAATCGAAGAAAGTTTAAAAATTTACCTCATGAGAATCGTTACGGGTAATAGGAGCTGCGAACGAATACGAATGAACCAGAACAGCAGATTCACCCATTTTCAAGCTTCTAAAGCTAGAACAAAAAAAAACCCAGAAAATGGAAAATAAAAGGAAAAAAATTTAGAGGCTTTTGAATTTCAGCTTCAGAAATGTTTTCTCGTCAACCAAACGTCTCTCGAATTCAAAATTTTGAAAGAAGAAATATTTCTCTGTCGTTGAAAGGAACTCAGATTTTTTTCTCTCAAGCTGCTAAACACATGGTGTGGTGGGGAAGATCTGAAGAATATATTTTAGATCTGGGTCCCACGAAGAAGAAGAAGATAGAATCAAACATAAAATAATGAAAATTAATTGGAGAAAGGTTTTTTAATTTTTTTTGAGGATAGGAATGAAAATGGGATTACAAATTATAAAACTTTGAAGAAATTATTTTTTTATGTGGTCAAGTGGTTGAGAATTGAAGCGAAAGGGAAAAAAATGTTTTCTGGTGAACCTTTTTTTCTTGTGGGAGAGGAAAAAACTGAGAAAATCCGGAAACTCGGTCTTCGCAACCGATTTTCGAGTTCTTTAATATTTGAAAATGTTTTTATTTATCACGAAGCGTTTTTTTAAGCTATTTTAAGAATGTTTTTATGTAATTAATGGATCAGAAAGAAAAATTAAAGGGATAACTATATGTTATTACCAAAAGGGCGAGAATTAAGAATTAAATCCACAATTTCATGGGTATATAAAAGTGAACGTTAGTTATGTTTGTAACGAGGTATTACTGTATTAGAATGTCTTTAAGACCATATATTTTTTTCAGTCAGCCCGCCATTTTTTGAATATTCTGACATAGAGTTATAAATTTAGGTAATTCGATGATCTTAAGAAATTATGTTATTTGATTTATAAAATTTTCAGGATATCATTTTAAGTACTTCTATATGTTTGAAATTCAAATGAAGTCTCATACGAAATGTCTTGCTGTGGTGTCGTCCGAAAACAATCTGTCTTTTTGATAACGATAAACTTTATAAAAAAAGACATATAACGATCTAGATAATTTTCTGGTTTGAACATTGAAATGTTATCTCAATGTCCTACTCATTTTTTACTAATTTTGTTATTACATGCATAATAAGTTACTGTTTAGAAATCGATTATCCCTAAAGATCTCTCGAAGATCCCGAGTAATCTAACTCGGTAAAACAATAGTTCATAAAACACTGCAGTTGAATTAACAATAACGTAATTGAAATGGACATTTCTCAACAAATCTTAAAGCATCATTTTTTGTTTTGTTGTAAGTATCTTCCAAAACGTCTAGATCATTGTACCAAATTGTTTGGAAAAATAAGAGCTTATCAAATGCTTTACCTACCTGCATTAACAATTTTCACCAAAAACTATACCACCATATCCATAGTTAACATCTAATAATCTTCACAACTTCTGTATTAGAATTGGTTAGTAATTTGGTAAACATTTGCATCAATACAAGCAATATTGATATATGTATCATGGTTCTCTAATTTTCTTGTTATCCGGTATGCTTTGGACAAAGCGAGTTGAATTGGTGGTTTCCAAGAACATTTCTTTTTCAACAATTTTATATCAAGTCGAGATAAATAGATGCAAACTTCACAAAAGTTGTACTAATTTCATATTGTATCGAAAAGGTAAAAAGATCGCTAACTAAACAAAAATTTTAAGATGCCGTAGTATTGCTATCATTATGAACATCTTTGTTCGAAAATTGTTGTAATTCGCCTAAAACAGTACTAATATATAATTGTACTGTAATCACTTTCTTTATATATATATTTAAGTTTTTCTTTGGATCGTTAGTGGTAATAACTAAAAAGTAGATGAAGCAAGAAGTATCAACGTTGGTGTGTATAACCATTTTAGAATATTTCGTAGCACAAAAAAAAAAACAGCTTTAGATTGCAAGTAATCTTCTCTTAGTAGTTAGTACAACACATTACACTTCAACCATCACTGAAAGCAACACTATTCTTTTCTAATTTCCACATACAAAGGTTTGTTTTGCCGTCGCTCGTCGGCTACAACATCCAATGACCATTAACGACTAAATCTTATACATTTACAGTCGTTAGTCTATCGATACGTTTAAGTGATAATGACAAATTTAGGAGCAAATCTATATGATATTTATGAATAATTGTTGACAAAGAGAGAACTCTAGAATTACTTCTTCGGATACACGATAGTAATAGCGCTGACAAAAAAATGTAAATTTTGTAAGAAATATTTAGTTTTTAAAGTTTACATGTAGAAAATGTCAGATAGCTCCAAGTATTAAACTAATTTGACATAAGAAAACGATTTGACAATGATATTTTTGATATCGACAAGCAAAAAATATACTATAACATAGCGTTTGATTTACACTATTAACATAAAAAATTACTTAGATATTTGCTTTAATTAAAAAGAAATACACGTTACGAGACTTCACGTTAAAAAAAAGATTATTCTTGTTTTTTACTATATTTTTAGTGTATTTGACGTTTGGCAGAATATTCGTGGTTTTATAATCACGTCTAGTGAGCCCAATGTATTGTCGTCACGCGAGTCACGCCTAATACGGTCCGAATGTCTCGCACGTGCAAGCACCTGTAAACATGCATATGTTTTTCCGGTCCAATCTGATGCGAAAAGAAAACGCCAATCGGTACATGTTTTCATGTACCAATTAATTTGTCCACTATTTTTTTTTTTTTCATTAAAATACATTGGCTAGTTGTCAAAACATAAATGTAATTTTGATTCACCTGTATTTGTGTTTTTGTAAAAACACAAATTGCAAGTGTTCACAAGAAACCACTGAACAAATTATTTTGATGATACAAGTTGGGATAAATTTTCTTTACAAAAATATTAGTTTGGAAAGCAACCAACAACAGTAACTCTGAAACAAGACAAGGAGATTCTATTGTTTCTGCACAAGAAGAATCTAATCAAAGACTTTGGACAAAAGTTAAACAGATTCATCTCTTTCTGGGAGGAGGAGGTTCACGGCTGAGATGATGCTTCTGAAGAGTCCTGATATAGTTTCTCATGAGGCCAAACTTATTGCTCCCAAGCTCGTAGAAGTAGTCCCATGGATATATCCCTGTTCTATGCAAGTCATCAAACACTAACCTGAATCCTCAAAAAAACATTCAACATTAAGTCACGAGAGACAAAATCTTTATGATGGCTAACTTATAATGGTTTGTAAGTACCTCACCCCGTAGTTTCCAACCGGTTCTGCAGACATGATTCCAACATACCGCCTTCCAGATATCACCTGATTAACCCAAAGATAAATAATCTATGTTTGATTAGTCACACAGTTAATGGACTAGTAACCATACGACAAAAGAAGTAAAGCAAGACTCATTGCTAAGATACTTTGAAATTGCATTTCTAATAAGAAAGCATGTACAGAGGGCTAGTCAATAAGAAGATAAAACATCATGACTCGTTACTCCGCATCCACAGAAATCAATATCACTGCAGTGGTTAGACTTATACAGTGATACTTAAAGAATGCATATACTTAAGACTTCTAGTATATGTTGTTACAAGAACAAGGAACAAGATGTCAATATTTTCACTGGACTAACGCAAAAAGCAAAAGAGACACACCAACTACACTTGATTTACACAAGAACCCATCTAGAACCAGTGTATAAGTTGGAGTAAGAACAACAAGCTAATGGCTAAGAACATCTGGTCCAAAAACAATAAGCCAAACACACAAAAACAAAGCATCCAATGCTAATGTACTAGCACTCATACGCACCTATAACATTATTGCAATCATCTTTTCTGAGAGATGAGCTAAGACAAGATATCAAAAGTCTATCATCCTCACGCTAAAGATTTGTGAACTAACTAATTCACGCCATCTTTGATGCATAAAGAATTTGACCAATTACCTTCTCACCACCGATTGATCTGATTTTCCCATCAGCAGCTGGACTATGGACTCTCAGAAACTCCGATGAGAAATTGAATTTGGTGCCATCTGCATACTCTACCTCAACCTTCAAATAGGGAATATTCCACAAAGTCAGATCCTAAAGAGTATCTAAAACAAAAGATCTAACCCAAAATTAAAAATCTCGAAGGATATGTAATCGCCGAGCTTTAAAATGTAAACATAAGATTGAAGAGAGAAAAGAAATACAGCGAAGCTTACGGTTTTGGGAGATACAATAGAGAATCCTGAGAGTTTTGGAACAATGACATCACTTGTGCCATGGACTCGCCGGCTTATTACTCTCGTAATTGCCAACATTTCTTGTCCCGGCGGGAGACGACGATTCTGGCTCCAATCATCTCACTCTGCTGAAAGCCCTAAACGTACTTTATTGGGCCTTTGGAGTTTGGGCCCAATCATCTCGCCCATCTTTCCTCCTCGTTTGTGTGTGTGTGTCCCATATTTCTGTGGATCCCGAACTTTCAAAATTCGACCAATTAAACCACCTACTTTCGCGTGGACTGACAAATTTATGTTGACTTTAAAGCTTAAAAGTCAAATTAGTCGCATGGGTGACTCACCGGTAGGGGCCGCGGGGACGTTACAGATTAGCTCTGTGGAATGGGACTTTTGTGTTCGAAATTTTGAGACATTAGGATAGTTTAAGGGAAAGCGAAAATGAAGTAGGTTATTACTTGTGAGTAATAAAATGAAGGTTATTTGATCAATTTAACATGTAATATCCGGTTACGTGCGCAGTGCCAGCGCTTAGAAGGAAATATTATGGCAAAACGAAAACGAAAATGAAAACAAAAATGAAGTATACAGACTAAGGAAACAAATAATCTCAGCGACGCAGATAATACGAGTCAGATCTAATCCTAGAGGCGCATTTGAGTCGTAGTACGATTGAGCCAAACGCAACAACATTTGTCAAAAGAAAGTCACTCAGCAATAGTGATATAAAATGAAGATAAATATTCATTACGTGCTACATGCATTAACGTTACTCACAAGTCGAAACCCCATAAGATACAACAATAAAAAAAAACATCAATCGGGGTGGGACATGCATACTCCTACTGAATTAGATACTCTTAAAGGAAATACTGATGAGGCTCAGACTTGGGAATACCTCTCTTTGACGCAAAGCAGCATCTTTTCTGCAGCATTGAGAGAAAGCACAGTTTAAAAACAAAAGTAATTATGCATACACGAAAGGAAATCAAAATCAAGAATAGGCTTTACCTTTTCAAGGGTTCTGTGAGGCAAACATAATGTAAACATAATGTCAGTTAAGTTCTTAAATCAATAGCAATAAGAATTGACACACCAATTAAAAAATAACTTACTCTCGGTTATTCCAGTGCTCATGCCTTCCCATATCCATGCATGTTCTACCACATTGGCATAACTACATTTTGAACTTCTCCCAGCAGCGACAAATACCCTATAGCCATAGGCTTGAAGCACTTGTACTGTTGATGTGAAATCAGAATCACTTGTAACCAACAAAATGTTTCGAGCAATTGTCTGCTAAAGACAAGCTTCTGAAATTCTTGCAAACAATTGTCAAACGGTATTTCGTTTGGGTACGGTCTGACATTTGAATGTTGAGTCACAACATTGCAGTTTGTGGTTACACGGTGTCGTTTGTTTGGGTGCATGGATCATACGGCAACATGATTCACATAAAAAAGCTCTATTTTCTTTGATAAAGTCAAGTTCCAAATTCCCCAGTTATTTTGATCACATAAGAACAAAGATTCTGATTATTAATTAAAAAAACCAAACTAACCTTCTAGGAACTTCATGCAAATCAGGAGAGGTAGAGACTGTTGCTTGATATGTGCAACCCATCGCTCAACACCTAAACCATAACATGGTTCTTGATTTGTACTATTGAAGAAAAAACTTGTTTCTTCATGTTGAACAGAAATTGCACAGATGGAAGGTAAGATAATTAAAATAAAAACCATTAGTTTGATATAATTTCTCATTTGTTGTCAACGTGAGAATATTAACAACAAACCATCTAAACCTCAGAGTTTAATATGTTTTTACCTAAAAACTAAAAGAGAAATTTATTGTCAATTTTCATGAAAATTGGGTTAACTAATTCATGAATATGATTTAGATTTTGGGGTTTAGAGTTTAGATTCAAACTTAAAATTTTAAGGTATCAAGGTTTAAAGTTTTTTTACTCAATATATACAATTTAAATCTTGAAAATTAACACTTTCAATATTCTTTTAATTTTGCCATGCTAAAACCATCAAACACAACACATAGTTTTTTTGTTTTTTTTTTGTAAATACAACAGATAGTTCAAGATCTGAAACGTCCCTAAATATTTTATATTGGGCCAAACTAAAAACTATTTGGTGAATTGTATATTTTTTGAAGAAAATGAGAAAGTGGGTGATCATTGGTTCATATCTTATATATAATTAGAGAGTTTTCTCTCCATCTAGAGTGTCCACATTATCAATTTTAAAATTAAATTATAATTAAAATACTCATTTAATACATATAAATTTATATTGATTGTTACTTTAATTTAACATATAAACTACAATTTCAGTCAAATATAAAAAATCTGTGACCAGAAAGAAAATATCAAAATTATTAGTTTAAAATTAAATATTCTAAATTAAATTGTATTTAATTATTAAATACATGTTTCTTCATATTATTTATATATTTCTATCTTACACTTAAATCAAACTAAGAAAAATACAAAAACAAAATAATTAATTAATATAAAAAAGTAATAACTTCGTGTTAAAAGTTAAAGAAGTTTACAATATAAAATGAAGATGAACTAAAACAATATTGAAATCAAAATAGTATATATTGCTTGCTTTTTTATTCCAAAAATTGTATAAAATTATCCTATTTTAAAATATTATAATGAGTTTGAGTTAAACAATTTAAAATATCATTTAACTAAAATAGTCAAAAGCTAATGAGAAATTAGAATTAGAGTATTTAAAAAAAAAATTGAATTCAAGTTATTATATGTAAATTTCATTGCAATGAAAAAACATGAAAATATTAAGCATTGTGATATGTTTGTTTTAAAAATACAAATTAAATTTACAAAACAAACACAATAGAAAATAATCAGTGGTCATCATGTTTAGATGCTACCGCAACAAAGTAAATATGTAAAAGGTTATACATATTATGCTCTCCTTAGAGTCAACTAAATTTTTCTATCTTTTCTCTATCTCTATATGTAAATAAATTTACCAATAAAATTAGAAAACTCAGTTGAGTCCAAAGACACGTACGATTTGACTTATGGTCTGATTTTTTAATCATTGCTAATTTGTTATGCTGATCCTAGCAAAATTGTATTGTTTAGATAAATATGAAAGCCTAGACGCCAGCGATGTTTTGAGTTTTGATATGTCATATCTCTGTATAATAATGTGCATGCCGGTCGCGTTATCAATATATACTATTCTCTCCGCTTTATAATAAGTGTCGTTTTGATTTTTCAGTTACTCAATATATTTAGATATATATGGATGTATTAAGACTCAAAACACATCCAAATACATCATTAAATAATATAGATTCATTTTGTCAAAACGACACTTATTATAAAACGAATGAAGTACTAATTACTAAAAAAAATCCTCATTTTTGTTTGACCACAAATATGATTAGTTAATTAATTGGTTGGATTTGCGTTTAAACAAATACCCGACGCACATGTTTTTGATAGATATTTTTTTTTTGACAAAACCAACCCACATGTTGCTTGCTATTGTCTGTTAATGTGAAAAAATGTCAATGATCCTTACGATATATAATGACTTATTGTGTTAAGCATGTCTGTAAAGTAATAGCCTACTTGCATCCACGATTAACCACGTTGGGATTAGTTTGTATTAATTATGATCCTCTATGAGGAGACCCATTCCTGGGTTTATGGATCTCTAGTTCTCTACTCTCTCTTCGTTGCTATAAATACACATAATCTAGTGTCTTGTAGACTTGTAGTTCCACACAAAAAGTTCAAGAATCATATAAGAAATTAAGAGAAAAGTTAGATATGGTCAGCTTAAGGTTTACCGTAGTTGTTGTTTCAGTCCTTTTTTTCGCCTTCCTTGTTCAATCGCCCACAGGTAACTAAAATCCCTACTTACGCTTATATTCATTTTCTTTTTTGGGGTACAACATGGAAAATAAGACACAATGTATGGAACAGGAGTGAAGGGGGCCGAATGCCAATCTAGTATCCAGCCTTGTCTTGATCGTTACGGTGATCAGTGCGACACAGCTTGCAGAGTAAAATATGGTAATAAGGTGGTAAGAAGTAAATGTCAGTTAGATATTATCGTTGGAACGGACCTCGTCCTTACGTGTTACTGTACCTATAACTGCTGAAGAGGACGAAGGAGCCAAGAGACGGTAACCTTAGCGGGAGAAAGTCCAGGTTACGAAGACAAAAGAGTCTCGTTTGTGATTTTCTATTTTATGATTTCTTTGATTCTGCAAATAAACATGTTCTATCTACCCTGTTCCTAGTTTGTAGGATCAGAGTAAGGCACGCTACAATTTTTAATTTCCATTTTATTCTCTATTTAAGAAACTGGTATATGTGATTTGGAGATAGTTTTGTGACAGCGAAAGAAAGAAAGAGCAACACCGAAACAATTCTTCTAAGAAAGTGAACACGAAAATGCAAATGTATAAAAAAGGAAGACTCACAAAATCGATGTATCATGCATGGAAGGCAATAGTGTTGTTGTGCCTCTCTGACTGTGAGATTCCAGTAGATCTGATTGGATCCTGCCTCTCGGGTCTCCACGTAAAGCCTGAAACAGATATAAACATCAGATCAAGGAAAAAAAGAGAGAGAAAGACAAGCAACAATATAACATCAATCGTTCTATGAATCAGGTAAGAAAAAGAACAATTCTCAGACTCTCTCAGAACTTAAACTGCAACCAATTTCCTTTAAGTTGATGAGAATGATTCAAACAGCATATGGTAATT
The DNA here is from genome assembly GCA_902728155.2 of Microthlaspi erraticum. Taxonomy (NCBI): domain Eukaryota; kingdom Viridiplantae; phylum Streptophyta; class Magnoliopsida; order Brassicales; family Brassicaceae; genus Microthlaspi; species Microthlaspi erraticum. Next base: position 201,542 of record CACVBM020001351.1, on the reverse strand, counting down.
GATTATCTATTATAAAACTTCCAAGCAACGGAAGTCTAAGTGAATCCGAGAGGAATAAGGATGCTCAAGTTAGGTTCACCAACTCGCATGGGGTTAAAATGGACGGAGTGAGTGGCGAATTATTTTCCTTGAGTTTCATCTATAATAAATATATTCTCACCGTTTTAAATTAATCGTTATTTTGAGAAAAATGTATCTGCAATTGTTTGAATGTATTAAATTCAAAACATATCTAACTATATCCAAATAATTGCAGATACATTTTTTTAAAACGTCAACTAAATTGAAACGAAGTGAATACCTCTCAAATAAATAGTAAATACATAAAAAAAATATGTTAACGGGTGCAAATACTCATCATTTTATATTTACTATTTTAACCATATCTACTTTTAGCTGTCCTCTTTCCATATTCGTTTTCTTTTTTCTTGAGAAAGATCAACTTTCCATATTGCAACAACTTTTTGGGGCCCTCATGATATTTACCTCCATTTTTCAACAAAAAAAACAAACAAAAAAGTCTATTTGATTTGCCTACACTATTCCCTCACCCACACGGGAAACAGAAACATTAGTAATATTGTCGTTATATTAGGGTTTATTCTAGTAAAATATATTGGTAATTGAAAACTGATTGCAAAAGGACGAAGACAAAACAGTTATGACGTCGCTCAACGTGACAAGCAATTATTAACAATTATTCTAGTGAATTCCAATTTTATTGATATCACAGGACCCATACTAATTTAATCATGGAAGCTTTTTTTTTTTTTTTTTTTTTTTTTGTAACATCTGACTTTATTAAATAGTATAAGGATAATACAAATAGTTGATCAGCCATTCACGAGGACATAAATAATGCATACATAAAAAATTCGAATCATAAACAAATTTAGACAAAATCATGGAAGCTTTATCAATGCCAATAATGGAACACCGGATAATTTTATACAGTATATATTAATTACGGAAAAATAGCATTTTAAACTGTGAAAGTGGCACCCACTGATTTTTAACCATCAAACTAAATAATTTTGCATGTTAAACGTTCACTTTGACATGTCTGTGTGCACCAACATTTTTTTTCGAAATCAGGTGACAAAATCCATTTTTCCGATTACGGTAAGTGGTTTTCCGCGCCAAAACGGCCGACCACTTTCAATTAATTAAAATGTAATTTTGTAAATAAAAATAACAAATAAATTTAAACTCCAAATTAAATTAAAAACCCAAATCAAATTGCGGATTAAGGCGGTTTCTCAAAAACACAATACAAAGAAAGAAAAGCTTTACAAGAGGAGAAGAGGGGATTGACATATGCGTTGGATTCATCTGTTGCATGGTATTACGGGTCAAGCTTCTCACCCACAGATGTCAAAGTGAATGCTTAACATGCAAAATTATTTAGTTTGACGGTTAAAAATGCCAATTAAAAAGTCTGAAGATAAAGTGTCATTGGGTGCCACTTTCATGGTTTAAAATACTATTTTCCTATTAATTACACTATTTCTAGCTACTTAACTTTCAACTTTCCATGTATAAACGACTTGTTGTTAGCGAATCTCTCATAATTGTCTATATATTATCTATTTGCACATCCCTCTTCACTCTCTCTCTCTCCCACACACACACACACACACAAACACAGGTAGAAGATGGATAACCTTGAGTTATGTGAAGCAAACGACGCTCCTCTAACGCCCATTACATTCTTGAAGAGAGCTTCTGAATGCTATCCCAATCGAACTTCCATAATCTATGGACAAACTCGTTTCACTTGGACTCAGACCTATGACCGTTGCTGTCGTCTCACCGCTTCTCTTCTCTCTCTTAACCTCGCCAAGAACGATATTGTATGTCACCTTCTTTCTCTTTTTTTTTTTTTTTTTTTTTTTTTTTTTTTGTTTCTAAGAGCATCCTCATCGCACCATTACAAGAGTGAAAAAAAAGAGGAGGAGAGAAACGGTTTACTTTTAAAAATTTTACAAGGCTAACGACATTTGTCATTGTGTGATTCGTTAAACTGTTTTCATATTTAAAAGTTAATTATACCATTAAACTATATTAATATGATAGTCTTTCCATGATGGCGATGCTCTAATTTTTATTTGCATTTTTAACTGACCGTGCCAAATTTAATAAAATTAAACAGCAGAACCACATGCGGACCAGTTAGTTAATGTTCCCTCACCTTATTTACTTGTTGAAGAAGGTTTTACCTTCTTTTAAACTACTGTCCGGTTTGATTAAAGCATGTGAGTTTAACCCGACTGATACGGATCATGTTTTTCTGTTTTAAAAATTCAATTAAATATTGTTACCTCTAGAACTTCAATTTGATGCTTCTCCAAAAGAGCCTAACACATGATACCAATGTTGATTTTAGGTATCAGTTCTGGCCCAAAACATACCGGCCATGTATGAGATGCATTTCGCCGTTCCCATGGCCGGAGCAGTTCTCAACACTATAAACACCCGTCTCAACGCAAAATCCATTGCTGGAATCCTTCGCCATGCACAGCCCAAGATGTTATTCATAGACCGAAATCTTGAGCCTTTGGCTCGAGAAAGCCTCCAACTACTACCACATGAAGACTTAAAACAGATCATGAAGGTCATTTACATTGACGAGAACAAGAGTTCGTCATCCAAGGAGTTAGACTATGAGAGTCTCATCCGTAAGGGAGAACCTACGTCCTCTTTGGTCGCACGTATGTTTCGTATTCAAAACGAGCAAGATCCGATCTCGTTGAACTACACGTCAGGTACAACGGCCGACCCGAAAGGTGTGGTGATTAGCCACCGAGGAGCATATTTGACCACTTTGGGCACGATTATGGGCTGGGAAATGGGGACCGGCCCGGTCTACCTTTGGACTCTGCCTATGTTTCATTGCAATGGATGGACTTTCACGTGGTCAGTGGCTGCGCGTGGTGGCACCAATGTGTGCTTAAGGAACGTGACTACCCTGGAGATCTTTAAGAACATAAAACTGCATGGCGTGACGCATATGTGTTGTGCTCCTACGGTCTTCAACATTCTTTTGCAAGGAAAACCGCTTGACCTATTAAATAGGTCTGCCCCGGTTCAGGTGCTTACTGGAGGTTCATCGCCTCCAGCTGCTCTTGTTAAGAGAGTTGAAAAGCTGGGGTTTCAAGTGGGGCATACCTATGGGCTAACAGAGGCCACTGGTCCAGCTCTCTTTTGCGAGTGGCAAGACGAGTGGAACAAGTAATAATTATTATAACGAGTTTATAACTCTTATTCCAATCCAAAATATTCTCTTATTACCAAAGAACAAAACAAAAGAGAGATATATTTATAATTTATAACCATGTCCAGTAATACCGAGATTAGTTTCATAGTTTTATTCTCAATTGAAACAGATTACCAGAGGATAAACGAATGGAGCTGAAGGGAAGGCAAGGTGTTGGCATGTTAACCCTAGGTGAGTTTGACGTGAAGAACACTCAAACTGAAGAGAGTGTCCCACGCGACGGAAAGACGATGGGAGAGATTGTCATGAAAGGAGGCAGTATAATGAAAGGGTATCTAAAGAACCCTAAAGCTACATTGGAAGCGTTTAAACACGGATGGTTCAACACGGGAGACATAGGTGTGATTCATCCGGATGGCCACGTGGAGATCAAAGATCGTTCCAAAGACGTCATCATCTCAGGAGGTGAAAACATCAGTAGTGTTGAAGTCGAGAATGTTCTTTACAAGAATCAGAAAGTGCTTGAGACCGCGGTAGTGGCCATGCCTCACCCAGTGTGGGGCGAGACCCCGTGCGTGTTCGTTGTTCTAAAGAAGGATGAGAAAAATCAAGAAGATCTTGAAGATAAATTGGTGACCAAAGAAGAAGACTTGATTAAGTATTGCCGTGAGAATATGCCACATTTTATGTGTCCGAGGAAGGTGGTATTCCTTCAAGAGCTCCCAAAGAATAGCAACGGAAAGATTTTGAAGTCTAATCTGAGAGACATTGCTAAGGCTTTGGTTGTTGATGGGGACAATGCCGGTTCCAAGAAAGTTCAAAGACGCGGTGATGATTACGTTAGGTCCAGGCTTTAATGGTTACATAGGCATCGATATATTAATATATACTACATGTGTTTGTGTTTGAATTTGGTTTGATATTTTTTTTGGTATCTGGACTCTGGAGTTTATAATTCTAAGACATATAAGAGGATATAAATTACAAACACTGTTGCTTACGTTATAAAAGAAAAACAAAACTGCAAATAAAAGCGGTGAGACTTGCTAGAATAGAGAGCTTCTTTGCTAAAGGATCGTGCAGCACAATTTGTGGTGAAATATTTGCTAATAACTTATTTCTCCCCTGTTATTAGTTTACATTCATCATCTTTTTCTTCTTTTTTTTGTTTTTCTTTTCTGTTTTAACAAAACTGAGTTTTAACCAAGTCTTGGGGTACAATACTGTGTCACAAGTCTTTAACCATGTGGTAACTCAAATAAATAAATAAACAAAACTTTGAGTTACCACATGGTTAAAGACTTGTGACACAGTATTGTACCCCAAGACTTGCCCAACTCTCTCTAAACTCTCAAAGACAATTAAACGAGTTTGGGCTCACACAAATACAATAATCCATAAAATCCATAAAACCCGACTTGAGCCAAACAAAATAAAAGAGAGATTGAGTTTAGGACAGGCTTGACAGCCATCAAAACATGAAACATAGAGGAAGGAAAGAAAGGGACGATCTTAGTTGTCCATGTCCAACAAGTTTGATCCGAAATTGCAGGGATCAAAGGTAAGAGAATTCTAATATATATAGAGAATTAAAAACAAAGATTAGTTTGATATAATCTCTCATTTGTTGTCAATGTGAGAATATCAACAACAAATTAACCATCTACACCCTTGAGTTTTAGTATATGTTTTTACCTAAAAGTCTAAAACCATCAAACACAACACATAGTTCAAGATCTGAAACGTCCTAAATGTTTTGTCTTGGGCCAAACTAAAAACTATTTGGTGAATTGTATGGTTTTCCATAGAAAACTAGAAAGGAGATGATCATTGGTTCGTACCCTCCTCATTAATACTGGTCCAACTTTAGTCAACAATTTAATTGCTTATTTTATCTTCGGTTGATTTTAATAAATTTTAGGTAAAAAAAATACTAGTAAGATTTTCCTTTTTTTTTGTTTTTCCCGTCATACTAGTAAGATTTTCTGAAACTCAAATAGTCAAATGTGAAGTAAAAGAAAAATATAACAAAGTATATTCTAGTATTTCGTTTTCTTAAAAAAGCAATTAAATTGATCGGAGACCAATGGTTTTTTTACGCAGCCGGCTTTCTTTCTCGTTCTCCAAATTCGTGTATTTCCTTCATATTTTAGAAAAAAAAAATTAAAGACAAAGATTTTTCATTTTTCAAAAAATATTTTGTATTTACGTTTTTTCTTCCTCTTAACTGAGGAACAAAATAAAAGAAAATATATAAATAACGAAATTCAAAGTTCAATTCTTCTATTGAATCGTCAACTATCTGTATTCTCGTATGCTTGAGTAGTAGAAAAAAACTTACCTTTTTAAACTGGAAAAGAACTTAGAACATAATCTATATTCCAATTATCGACGTAAGGCGCCGGCGATTTCGGCGGCGTGGGAGATGAAAACTCGTAGGAAGCTCGGTGGTGATTGTGGTGGCGACGTCCTTATTTCATGGCGGAAGTTTTTCTGGTTTGTGATCCTGTTTGTCTTCTCCTTCGTTCTCTTCTCTACCATGTTCATCTTCAAAGGTAAATTTATGATCGTAACGGTTTTTTTGTGTGTGGGAATTCAAACGATTTACGTTTTTCAGAAACTGAGAAAAAAATAATTTTAGCAGGGAAGTTCCGTCCGGGGATACGTTCGACGATAAGTTTCTCAAAAGCGAGGCCGGTTCTCGGTGAGTCTGTAACGCTTTCTCCGGTAGTTTCAATTCGTGAAACGGTAAAATTACCTGAGCAAACGCTGGTTTTCCTAAAATACCCTCAGTCTCTTCAGTTATTTACCAAGGAGGATCTCGTTTGCGTTTTCTCCGCCGGTGGCAATTCGCCGAAGCATTGGAAGGAGCATCCGACGGCCGTGGACAGCGACAAATTCGGCGGACAGATCGTACGGTGCCCTGGAACGCCACATGGCTACACCATTTCGCTTGCCATCTCGAGATGGACGACGGATGATCACCTTCTCGCTGGGCCCACTCACCAGTGGGATTGGCTAGTTTACGACGCCGTGATCGACCACGATACTTCCACCGTGGTTTTCGTCAAGGGGCTGAATCTACGACCGGGAAGAGTTGCTGACGTGTCGAAATTCGAGTGCGTGTACGGCTGGGATTTCGCGAAACACAACCGGTTAATAAGATCAGACGTCATCTCAGCCGCACAAGAGATTATACGGTGTAGAACACCATTGGCTGTGTTAGACGGCCCAAAATCAGCCCATGGGCCTGTTAAAGTCTCGGTTAGAATCAAAGGAGGAGGACCCGGGATGCTTCCTTCGATAGCTCAACCGGATCGGACTCTGGGTCGGATCATTCACCCGCCAAGAAAGAAACCGTTCGAAATGTGCGTTTGCACAATGACGCGAAACGCAGCCGCGGTTTTAAGAGAGTGGGTGATGTACCATGCCGGGATCGGCGTTCAACGGTGGTTCATCTACGACAACAACAGCGACGACGACATAATCGCCGAGATCAACGATCTCGAAAGCCGTGGCTACAACATCTCGAGACATTTCTGGCCGTGGATTAAGTCTCAGGAAGCCGGATTTTCCAATTGCGCGATCCGAGCACGGAACGATTGCGATTGGATCGCGTTCATCGACGTCGACGAGTTCTTCTACATCCCCTCAGGCCAATCCTTAACTAGCGTCATCAGAAATTACACTGCCTCCGATGAGATCGGTGAAATCCGAACGCCGTGCCACAGTTTCGGCCCGTCGGGTTTAAGAAACCAGCCTCGGGATGGAGTCACGGTGGGATACACGTGTCGTGTAATATTGCCGGAGAGACACAAGAGCATACTCAGGCCGGAATCGATGAACGCGACGCTGATCAACTTGGTGCACCATTTCCATCTGAAAGACGGATTCACGTTTGCTGACGTGGATAAGAGTGTTATGGTAATTAACCACTATAAATACCAGGTTTGGGAGGTCTTCAAGGAGAAGTTTTACCGGAGAGTCGCGACTTACGTGGCGGATTGGCAGAACGAGGAGAATGTCGGGTCGAGAGATCGGGCACCCGGGTTGGGAACCCGACCCGTAGAGCCACCCGATTGGGGCGAGAGATTCTGTGAGGTTAGAGATACAGGGCTTAGAGATCAGGTGTTGGCAAAATTCAAGGATAATAAAACGCAGCTATTGAAGTGGGAAAGAGAGGAAGACGAAGTTAGAAGTAAAATGGGCTCATGGGCCCATAATACGATAGGTCGAAAGATTAGAAAAACAGCTTAGTGTTAGTCATTGTTTTGCATATTTTCTTTTGTGGAAGATACACATCGGATTTTTTTCATGTAGTTTTGGTAAATTAGTGAAGTAAATTAGGCAGTTTTAGTATAAAAATGTGAAGCAAATAAGGAAGATATGATAAACGTAAAAAGAAGAAAGAAAATCAAATGTCAAGGCCCAAGGCCCAATTAAAAAGATTAGCTGTTGGAAATCAAGATTTTCAAAAGGAAAAGAAAATCCGACCGTTGAGATAAATATTATCTTCCTCTTCCCGGAGCGTTTCCAGGACTGAAACTGAGATCTAGAACCCTAAATCCAGAAAAAAATGGTGAATGAGACACCATCGAAAGTTACTATCGATCGCTCAGGAAATGGATCGAAGGAAGCGTCGATCACGAGGCAGAAGAACAGTGAGAACGCAGAGATTTTCATCAGCCCGAGATTCAAATCGGCGGCGGCTATGGCGGGTTGGGATGAGGAGGATCTGATACTGGCTAGCTTCTTCGTAGATGATACACCTGAAAGAATCTCTTCAAAGCGGAGACGACGTTCCAATTTGTTGTTCAAAATAACCCCAACTTCTTCTGGATCAAGAAGGTAACCCAAAAATTCGATTTTCTCTTTAGCGTTCTTCGGATTTTGAGAAACTGTGAAATTTTGGGTGTATCGATACATAATTCTGAGAACTGGGTTTATTGAAATTTGTTCAATTTTGTATCTTTTTGGATTCAAGGAAGCAGCGGATCAAGCAGAGTGCTATTCCATTACCTGTTGTTGATCTTGAAAAAGTAATCAGACAAGAAGGTACTTTTTGTTATTGATCATCTCATATCACATTTACATATCTTCATCTTAAAATTAGACATAAAGTCAGTTTCGCTGACGTTTTCTGATCTGTTGTGATTGTAGAAGAGAAATCTGCAGAGAAGAAGAAAAAGAAGAAAGAGGTAAAAGGAGAAACACAAGAAGAGGAGATGAGAAAAGGAAAGGAAGAGAAGATAATTTCAGAGCAGAAGAGCTCACCTCCTGTTGTCCTTCCCTGCATAGACAAGCTTCGAGACGAACTATCTTGCGCGGTATGAATCTGAATCTTGAGACTCTTTTGTTTCTGCTAATTCCTTGATTAGTGTTCTAAAAACTCACTGTTTTTTTGCCTTTTGTTTCTACAGATTTGTCTTGAGATTTGCTTTGAACCAAGCACTACTTCTTGTGGGCACAGGTAGATACTACAACACACTCACCATACCGTAAAAAATGTATTTGTATGGTGAATTTGGTACTGAAATGTTCAATTTTGGGTCTGTGTAGCTTCTGCAAAAAGTGTTTGAGGTCTGCGGCGGATAAGTGTGGAAGGAAATGCCCTAAATGCAGGCAGCTAATAGGGTAAGTAAAATCAAATTTACTAATGAGTTTCGGATTGAAAGCTTTGAAATTTTGATCTAAGAATGCTCTCTGTCTATGCAGAAATGGAAGATATTGTACGGTTAATACGGTTCTTTGGAACACCATCCAACTTTTGTTCCCTAAAGAAGTCGAAGCACAGAGAGCTGCAGCTTCTGCTAACTTGAATGGCAAGGAAACGCCGAGTCCTAGAAACCCTAATCAGAGGCTAAGAGGAAGAAACAGAGAAACGGCGGTTCAACAAGAGAGGTTGCAAAGAGAGGACCTTTCGAGATTACTTGTGTCTGAAGAGAGAAGTGAGAGAAGGAATAATAGAGCCGCGGGTGTGAGGCTGGATCAAGATAGGGATGCTGCATTAGCGTTGCGGTTACAGCGGCAAGAATTCGCGTCTGCGTTTGGCGTAACCACCACGGCGGCAAGAGCAAGTTCTTCTTCATCGGCTTCTTCTAATCTGTCGCTGGCAAGAGCTAACCTGAGAGCTATGGCGTCAAGAGCTGTTCGACGACAAGGATGATATAATCATTTATTATAATCATCATCATCATACACTTTTCTGTGAAACTGATGGATTGACCTAGACCTGACTCGGATCTAGACAAAGCCACAACAAAATTGTTTGTGTGTAACACATTGTATTTGACACCTTTCCTACTTTTCTCCAATTTATATAATCTCTTTAGAAACCAGATGATGGATACAAAATGAGAGCTAAGATATCTGAGGTCAAGACAAACTAAAGATTCAGTAAAAATGCTAAAGTAGTCTCAATTGATTTAAGCTATATTTTTCTTAAAATCTTACCGAACCAAACACGGAAACCAACAAAAAGAAAACTGAAGTATCGAGACCTAAACAAGTTCCTAGGTTTATCTTTCGTTCTTTTAGCTTAAGTAAACGAGTTCCTAGTTGACGAATGGAAACTGCAAACAGAGATGATGAATCTGCAAATTTTATTCTATCACATACCAAAATAATTTGGCTCCACGTCCTTCTTTTCCTATAAACCACCTTTTGAAGTTCTTAAAACGAACTTTGACTTATTTAGCGTTTTATTTCAACATAGATAACACTATTCTGGCTAACCTGTACATCGAATGTCGTCATAATGGCAAGGCAAATTTACGCATTGATCTATAACGAGAGTTTTGGTCGTTTGTCTTAGGTTAGGACTATTTCGTATTTATAAAAATAGAGAAATTCTACTAAACGAGCCAATTTCCTTCTTGCCCACCATTATTTGCTATAATATTTTGTGGGACACAAATCCCACACTCAAGTATTTAGAGTGAATGAAGAGATGAGAAAGAAATAGGTATAAATCTCACAATGAACCAAACAAGAATAAGAACTAAGAACACTCAAATGGATTTATATTGATCAGAAAAGTGTTTACAAATAGAGTTCGTAATGCGATAGCTCGTAAGCGTACAAGAGGATTACGATGAGTAAAAGATGAGTAAAAGATGATCGCCTCCTTTAGCCCTAGCTGCCTTATATATCCCATCGGACTCCCAACTCCAGCGCGAATATCGTTAGCTCGTTCTCCGGATCCTTCGTGATCTTCGTCGAACGATCTCCTGGTTTTCCTCCACGTGCTCACCTTATTGTTTTGCTGGGAGCTGAGACTGAACCTTTGGGCGAACGGGCTTTCGCCAGACGAACTATAGAACGGGCCCAATAAGACCTTTTTGTGGACCAGATTTGAGTGTCAAATCTAGCTCCAACAATAGCCCCCCAGCCTATTGAGCAAAGTTATGAGCTTGATAGGCGAAAGATAGAGAAAAGGTTAAGAATGGGTTTTGGGTTTTATACTAAGTTTTTTTTTCTGAGCAGATGTTTGCTTGTGCAGCTATTCGTTTAAGTGCGAACGATAGCTAGAGGATTAGGTTTTAGACTAAGTCCTTTTGACCACGAGCAGATGTTTGCGTATGCGGTAGTTCGGTTTTGAGACGAACCAATGTTTGAGGATTAGGTTTTAGACTAAGTCCTTTTGTCCGCGAGCAGGTGTCTACGTGTGCGGTAGTTCGGTTTTGTGACGAACTAAGGTTGCGCGAACTGACGAACTCATTTGGGTTAGTCTGGCCAGACGTTTTGGAGGATCATTTGATGATCCGAGTTCGATAGAAAGGATCGTTTTAAGAGATCTTTATGTAGTGTTTGTTCGTTCGCGAGAGTTCGACTACTTGTTGGTGAACTTTGGTTTGTCGAGCTTTTGTTGGAATAGCTCGTTGGATATAACTTGTTATGCGAACTATCGGAAAACAAGATACAAGTCATATAAATGAAATTGTTTGAAAAAATGTGGTGGCTGAACTCGACGATGAGCTGCCTACGTACCCCGTCGGGGGATCAAGCCTTGACGTAGTTCGATTGTTTACGAGCTGGGCTTCGATGGATGTTTGGATCAATGCCTGGACGGCTGCTTCCTGATTCTGAGTTTTCTCAAGCAGGAGATCGAGCATCCTTCGAATTTCTGTTGTTTCGTTCGGATCGGTTCTTGTTTGTCCGAACGAATTCGTTCTAGGGCGGCGCGGCCAGTTGAAGTGCATGTGATCGTTAGATCGGCCTTCTGCTCGCACCCAGGTGTATGGGTTACCCCCGATGGAGCTGTCAGCGTTCGGGTTCAAGTTACCCGATCTGGTACGAGCTGTTGATGCGTTCGCACCGGGAGCTCGTCCTGTTGGCGCAGGTTCGCCGGTGGCTGGATCTGTTGATGCATCAGGGTTGAGATCAACGTGATCTGATTCAGATCCGGTTTGTGGTGCTCCCGTAGGAACTGCTCCGGTTGGAGCGGAATCGTTTGCTCCCGTGGGAGCTACTCTGGTAGGAGCGGACTTGTTTGCTCCCGTAGGTGCTTCTCCCGTGGGAGCGGAATTGTTTGCTCCCGTCGTGTTTGAAGGGTTTGAACCTTTCGGAGTTGACGGAAGCGTGGATCTGTGCTGTCGCGAGTGGATCCATTGGCGTTCTAACTGGCCTTACTCCGGGCTACTGAGTTAGAGATTTCTTTATCTTCCCCACAGTCGGCGCCAAAATGTGGGACAAATCCCACACTCAAGTATTTAGAGTGAATGAAGAGATGAGAAAGAAGTAGGTAGAATCTCACAATGAACCAAACAAGAATAAGAACTAGAACACTCAAATGGATTTATATTGATCAGAAAAGTGTTTACAAATAGAGTTCGTAATGCGATAGCTCGTAAGCGTACAAGAGGATTACGATGAGTAAAAGATGAGTAAAAGATGAGTATCGTTAGCTCGTTCTCCGGATCCCTCGTGATCTTCGTCGAACAACTCGGACTCGATCTCCTGGTTTTCCTCCACATGCTCACCTTATTGTTTTGCTGCGAGCTGAGACTGGATCTTTGGGCGAATGGGCTTTCGCCAGACGAACTATAGAACGGGCCCAATAAGACCTTTTTGTGGACCAGATTTGAGTGTCAAATCTAGCTCCAACATATTTCTGACTTTTAAATTCAAATTATGAATTCTGCATAAAATAGTGGCTCCCAATTGATGATCCATTGGCTCAATCCTCAGAATATTTAGAGATTAACCAAAAGAAAATAAACTTCATGTTCGAGCCTTCCACATGTCATATTGTTAAAATAATAATGTCAACAATCAAATACTATAAAGAAATGCTGCCTTGAGCAAGCTGGAGAAAAATGACTTATTATATGACTTTTTTTCCGTAAAACAAAAATGAAAAATCTTTACGCCAAAGGTCTGAGAACTTCTCTATATAAAACCCACTTTCAACAATTCATTTTCACAACAAAAACACAAACCAATTTTCTCTCACATTCATCAACTTTTACAGAAGCGCAGCGTGTTTCAACAACAAGATGGTGAAAAAGATCTTTGTTCAGATCACTGTGGTTTGTCTTGTGTTGGCGATGATGATTGCCATGGTCTCGGGTCAAGAACATGAGGAGCACCACGAAGGCGACGGCCACGACCATGCATCAGCACCTGGACCTTCCTCTAAGAAACCAAGCTCCGCCGTGTTTGTTGCCGCCGATATGTTCACCGGTTTGGCAGCTGTCGCTTTCTCTCTGGTCGCTGGTTTCATTTACTGAGTTCGTTACTCGTTATATATATTTTTTTTTTAATGACTCTTGTGAGTTGTGTCTCTTTATTTTTATTAATTTTATCTTCCTTTCTTTATATACCATATTTGTTTCTCTCTTAATTTGTTCATCAATTTTTTTTCCTTTGTATGTGTTCAAACTGTTATTATAAACAAATATCTTGTACGACGTGTCTGTTTACGTTCGTTATAAAAAAATGAACAAAAGAGAGTTGACTTTGTGCACACACAAGAAAGAGAGAGTTGACTTTTCATTAGATTACAGATATTTACTCATCAATCATTCGCGTTGTAACTAATAATTAATATTTGAATTGCTTGTGCGCAATTTTCTAGAGTTTAGTAACAATTTTTGTAACATACTTCTTGAAGAGCCGACTCAAACTGAGATTATTGGTGGCACTAAACGGATAGGTCATGATAGTTTGTTTGCATATGTTTGCGTTAGGCATTTCTTGTTAATTATGATGATTGCTCTCATAATATGGAAACGCGTACGCATGCAAATGTAAACCCATAAAGGATATGAGGTTTGCATTACGTAGTAGCTGACTGAAGCTAAAATGTGAGGTTAGGGTTTCGTCCCTTTAGATTACTAGCCTATATCGGTTACTTAAGTTTACAACGGGCAACGAAATTTGAGAACAAAAAAGAGAAGAAAAAATGGCAGGCTTTCGCCCTAAACATGTTACTCAAATATGCATTTGTACCATCTTTATTATTCGTTATTATTATACGTTTAACATATTTAATAATAGGATTCTAGTTTTGGATAATGAAAATTTAGTTTTGATCATACGTTTTATGAATTTCATAACAAAGAAACATCTTGCTTCAGTTTGAAAAGCTCATCAAGTAATGCTGATTGTTTATATTGTAACAAACTATTACACGTAAAATATAAGAAGCGGTCGGGCTAAAAGGAAAACTGAAACGAACTCTAACCAAAGTGAGATATCTTTCGATTTGACTTATACGTTCTATTGAAAATCCAAATTATAAAACCGAAAGGAAGGAAACGGAAATTTGAGATAAAGTTTATGTTTTCTTTACTTGATAGACGTCAAACCGATTAACTATAAACAAATTTGTCTCGGCCATATTACAAAATAATTTGGCTCCACGTCTCTATTTTCTGAAAACATATAAAATATAAAAATTCTTAGCATTTCAGTTATTTTAAAATTGTTCTTTTTTTGACAAATATACATAGCAGTATCTGTATTGTACAATTGTCATACCCGTTCGTCGAATGTCGTCATTATGGCAATTGCCCTATATATCATTAGTGATCTTTTGAACATAAAAGTATGTCCGAGCCTTCCACACGTCATAGTATAAAAATACCCGTGAAAGTCAGTAATCAAATACTATAAAGAATTGGTATTAAAAATAAAAATAAAAACCCACAGCAATATGGTTCAAAATTCTCTATTTAAGCGCACTTTCACCAATCTTAACATCACAACAACAACACACATATCCGAATCTTCTCGTTTCAATAAACCTATAAATCGCAGTGTTTTCAAAACAACGTCCGACAATGATGAAGAAGATCTTTGTTCAGACCACTGTGGCTTGTCTTGTGTTGGCGATGATGATTGCCATGGTCTCGGCTCAGAAACACGATGATCACGACGACCACGAGGGTCACGAAGACCACCCACCTACAGCAGCTAAATCACCAAACTCCGCCGTCATTGTTGCCGCCGATATGTTCACTGGCTTAGCCGCAGCTGCCGTGGCTCTGGTGGCTGGTTTCATCTATTGAGTTCATAACTCGTTATTTCATTTTTTTTAAATGACTTCTTCGAGTTGTGACTTTTTTTTCCATCTTCTTTTATTGTTGCCACATGTGTTGCTCTCTGAATTTGTTCAATCTTTCCTAATTTGTGTGTGTTGAAATTGTTAAAATAAAAAAACGTCGTGTGACATGTTTGTTTACGTTTGTTGTAATGAACAAACCGGTGTTTTGGAACGTGAAATTCGTTTTGTTCGTGAATCATTTACATTGTAACTACTATATCAGCAATACTTTCACAATAATATGTAAAAGTGAAAGTTATCAAACAATGTAACATATGGTTGGTGAGCCGATTAAAAGTGAAAGTGTTGGAAGTGCTCAAGATGTTAAACGAATAATGTATAACAGGTGCTAAATGCTAATTAAACTATTTATCACATTTTTTGTGCTTGTTTTAGTTACATCAAGATTCGGTTTTTATATCAGAAAAGTAAAGTACTTTTAACCGAATTAAAAATACTTGATTTGATCTCAGACCGGACTATTCGATATGATTTGGATCAAACGATCGAGAAACGGTCTAAAATGCACGTACATAGAATGTTGTCATAATGGCTAGTTCTAGTTGTAATAATATTTAGAAACTGACCCAAAAATGGCGTCATCGCATACTGTAATCAAATAGTATACGTCCGTGTATATATAATATTATAATTACATCTTGAAAAGTATATTTGTCGAAACTAGCCCGTAAATTATATTCCCTCCATTTTAAATTAGTTGTCGTTTTGGAAAAATGTACCTGCAATTATTTGGATGTATATGGATGTGTTTTGAGTTTAATACGTCCAGATAATTGCATATACATTTTCCCAACAACTAATTTGAAAGGAAGAGAATACATAACTTCACATTAATGATTAGATTCACTTATACTAGAGTTACAGTTTTTTTTCCCATAGTTCTCAATTCTCATATTACAAATTAAAGTATTTTTGTTACAAATTGTAATGTTAATTTATTCGACCTTTTCTTAATCTAGTAGTGTATAAGTTTTTCTGTTCTTTTTTATTTCTTCGAAAGAAGGCTTACGGATAAAATATGATCGTGTGTTAGCCAATGGACTTCTCTTCAAGGCAGAGAATTGCCCACCATGAACTATGAGTCGCTTTCAAAACTTGCAAATCTAATTAAAATTTTGACTTTGTTGTGGCGTTTGTAAATCCAAAATTTTGCAGCAAAAAATATTGCCTAATTGACGATGGATTAGCTCTTCCATTTCTAAAGTAAAGATGACAACTATTTTTATTTATTTTAAACTAATGTGAAAGTCAGAATATGATCAAGAATCACTTTCTTGATCCAGACGGCAAACAGATGGAGAGCACAATGCACAAAGAAATAAAATGATAAATATTTTCAAATTATCTAATAGCCTAATAGTCGCAGTAGTGATTTATAATTTTCTTTATATAAACAGTTAAACCCCTTTTCAAAAATCTAGTTTCTACAACAAAAACACATCCTCTCCTCACGTTCATCGACCGTAAGTGTAAACAAAACAACGTCGAAGAAAATGATGAAGATGACTTTGGCTTGTCTGGTGTTGGCATTGATGATCGCGATGGTCTCGGCCCAATACGACAGCGACAACGCAAACACACCAAGCTCCGCCGTCATTGTTGTCGCCGATATTTTCGCCGCTTTGGCCGTAGCTATCGTGGCTCTGGTGGCTGGTTTCATCTACTGACTCGTTCGTTATGTTTTTTTTTATTACCTGTCACTCTTTTTCACATATTTGTTTTGCGACTCTAATTTGTTTGATTGCTTCGTGCATGTTGAGAAGAACTTAAAATGATTATTTTGAACTGATGATTTGTTTTTCTGGGGGTTCTCTTGATGGATTTACGTTCATTTGTTGTCGATTTGATGTAAAATTAAAGCTCATAAAACCTAAGCATATATGATATATATTATCTGATAAAAAAATGGAACTAACCTAAACCACAAAATTTATCATAGTATCCAGGTTTGGAGCAAGCGAGCCCTTTGAAACATAAACAAAGAAAATACAAAACAAACAGCACAACAAATAAACACAACGAAACCAATTATAATTGATGTTCTTGGAGAAGTTTGAAACCGCAACAAAACTCTTCTCCAAATTTCATTTATGAAATCCCTGATTGACCCACCTGACCGACTGAATACAAATTACGGTCATTCAAACGTTTAAGGGGGTCAGGTAAGGATTTTCTGCTTAAGGAGCGGTCATGACCCGCGAGCTACAAAAGCTCAGTTTCTGTGTATTCTGCTTTTGGTACGGAAACGAAGGTCGTTTCTGTTCAACTGTGAGATCTTAAGGGTCAAAGAGATGTAGCCTAAAGCAGCTATGGCGTAGAACACTTTGTATGGAGCCAAGTCTAGTCCGGATAAGACGCAGTGGAAGCCAGCGAAGAGATAGATGTGCTGGGGACGGAGTTGGTGTCCCGCGAGAGACGGGAAAGAGCGTAAGATGCTTGACTCGGGTCTTGCGTTCAGTATCCCGTGGAAGATTACACCAACGCACAGAGCTGAGTCACCAAACCAAGGGAAGCTTTGTCCCGTTCCAATCCGCTATGAGAAAGATACCATTAAAACATCAGCCTTGGTTTTGAATCTAAGAATACTCTTATTGTGAACATGAAAAGAGTACCTGGAACCAAGCGGCAAGAGAGGGTACGAACATCAAAGCTGCAAGGAGATGCAATATTAGAAGGCCGTGCCTGTGGTTGAAGATGTCTGCTTGCGTCTCAACAAATGACTTTTCAGACAATTCCCCTGATAAGGGTTCCTGTCTGTTTGAAGGATGTCTAGTTTTACGGTCGGCTTCATTTTTCTGATCGACTGATTCCTTCCTCCTCGATGCAGTCATGATACTTCCATGAAACCAAAAAAAAAAATGACCATTAGCTACAATTGCCTCTTGCTGATTTCTGATTCATGATTTTCTTTATATGTATCTGAGTTTGGAATTTTTTCCTTTACAATATTGAAAGACAGAAAGATTGCTTACCAGCACATGGAATTATGGCAAGAGAGGGCATGAGAGGCGAGGAGAACAAAAAGACCCAAAGCCGGATGAACAAAGGACACTAAGGTAACCGCAACTAGTGTCATAACAATTGTTGTGTTGAGCTTCAGAATTCGGATTGCCTGCTTTCAAGAAACAGAAGCTCACTAACTCATTCTGATGATAATACTTAGCCAGTAGAAGATGCTAAACTAAGAGCATATGTTTTATTTGTTAAGCAAGGAGTCGGAGAAAGATGGAGCTTTTGAATTCTATTGATATTAGATGGCTTTAGGTAAAGTATAGAAGCGAAAAAGCAAACCTTTAAACAGACGAAACTGGAAGCAAGTATAGAAAACCAACGAAGAAAAGCAAGAGAATAGTTTCTTTCCAAAGCTTGGCATCTGCGTGTTCCATTGACATTTGTTCAATTATTACTGCACAGAGCTGAGTAGTTTTACATTAAACCAAAACAAATGTGATCAAAGCAAAGCCCTTACCTTGATTTAACAGTGGTGTGGACGAGGGCAGACGCTTGGAAGACAAGTTTGGAGAAAATAACTAAAACACAGATGATAGCATTGGCCAACAAGTAACAGATCAACGAGACCACTGTGAAGCTTGTGAGGGGAGGAATTGGTTGACCCACTAGGAAGGGGTAGAACAAGGAACCTAGAAGAGTGAAGGCAGCAAGAAGCAGAAATGGAGATGGAAATTCTAAGTTGTAGTCAACAGCAGACAGCAATGGTGGCACAGATAGTTTGTGGTCCCACTGATTAGCTTGCCGCATGAGAGCATACAATATAACGACAAATGAGAAGCCAACTATCTGCAATATCAGATTTTACATGAAAAAAGGTTCAGTCACTCATAAATACCTCGTATCCAGTTTATGGAGCACGCTGCTATAAGATGCCATAATTGGCATACTGTGAATGCATATCTGATGCTCAAGAGATAGGAGATAAAGCCTACCTGAGGACCGTATATAAGTACATATCTAGTGGACATGGCAGATGCAGAGACATGAACGCTTGCGGTGTATGAACAATGAGGGTCAACCTGCAAGAAGGGTCAGGAAAGAGAAAAACACATTTGAGTTTTCTGTTCCAGTGAGGATAACAGAGACTAGCTTTTTGTAAGAAACTTCTGACCAGTAGCATAACAGTCGTTTTCTCAGAACTCTGAGAACTCCGAAGAGCTGGTGAAGAATCAATAACTATCGTCTCACTGTAGAGATTTGGAAACACGTGAAGTCCAGAAGCAGAATCCCAGGCAAGGGCAACAGGTGGGAAACAACGCAATTTGCAAAGCTCTGAAAATCAACAACGTGTGGTTAATAAAGTAAAAAAAAAAAAAAGTAATGAAGATCAGAGTTGCTCAGGGGAATGACAAAATATTTAACAACTAAAAGAAAGATCTTTGGATTCAAGCAAGAGAGAGTTTTGAAAACTTACTATCCTTGTCCAAGTCTCCTGTCTCGCCATCTGGTAGACCAAAAGTGTTAATTCCACATCCAGCAGTTTTCAGTGACAGTGTTATGGGCAGTAGACCTAAGCTCATAGCAAACGAAAGATTGTACGCTAGAGGATGGTCCTCCATCAGAAATATCTCCTGCACAAAAGTAATCCACAACTGAAATCAGTTAACTACTTAACCAACGGTTTCACCATTTTTATTTCAAAACAGTGGAGATGCAAAGGAAGAGCATGGCCACTTTGAAGAATGATAACCTTTTGCCAGTAAGTGGATAAGAGCATCGACTGAGATGAGACCTCCATGGCGCCTTCTTTGGGATTAAAGAACTGCCCTACTGCCATAGAAACCGCTACAGGAGGTTTACCCGAAACTGCCTGCGAAAGGGAAGGTCTCGTTTTAGTTATACACTTTAGTCATCTGAAAACTGCTGAGATTTTGAAAGAAATCAAAGGTATCTAGGTGAGGAAAATACTTCGCGAGGCGCAACTGAGATAGTCAAGAATCTGAATCCTTGCATGTCTTCAGGGCCTAGCATCAGCACTGCAGATGGGGGAGCTTGCTCGGTCTGACTCCCTGGTTCCGACTAATGAACATACACACAAAGGTTAGTGAAAATGCTTATATGATCCTCCTTCCTCTGAAAATATGAAGTCTAGATGCGCATATGAAAAATCCAGTATATATCACCTGTTTTGGTGCGGGGCCTGCCGGAATGAGAACCATCTTTGACGTAACTTCCACAACCCTTTCACAAACCGGTTGATTTGAATTTGATTTCTCTTTCTCAGGCCATAGATGGAGTCTTACTCCAGAACAAGGCGCAAGATTTGTAACAAAGATAAAGTGGTTCTTTCCATTTGACCCCTAGAGTACAGAAAATGTGTCATGGGAGCTCGATACAGGTATAAAATAACATGCCTAAGTGATACCTATCAGCACAGACCAATAATTCTGTGTCCAACCAGCGCCTTCTCCCATCCATTGCCAAAATTGTAACAGTGCTTGTTTGTATGTACAGGTCCCTATCGAGAGCATCATCCCTCCAATCCAGGACACATGTAGAAGAAATTTGTGATTCAGAGCCTGGATAGATAGACGGCACAATGTTAAGGTCGTGCAAGAGAATAACATAGCCCTGCAAGATATATTGACACCTAATGAAATCGTTCTAGTATTTACTAATTGCCTCAAAAATTATTTCATGATAAGATACATCTAGCTTTGTATATTTGTATCACTTGACAACGTAATCAAATAGAGGCTTATAAATTCTAATCCTCAAGATCAGAAAAACTTCTAACTTCAATACATACATTTAGCGCAGAGATGGAATTAATACCCTTTGAGGCCAACATGGGCAACTCATGAGAGACTTTCATGGGTGTCATTCCATTGAAACTTTGTGCTAATGCACTTTGAAGCATTCTGGTCAAAATCCAAAGTCTCGTTTGCCTATCAGAAAATGACTGGCCACTTTTTGAGTCCACCAAACTAAGAAGCGTATGTGAAACCTGCATGAGATGCGAATCGTCAAATTCGTTGAACATGGCATTTTCCAGAATATAAACAAGGGAATGTTTACCTACTTGAACAACCAATTGGTTACACCACAGAATAGCTTGATGTTCCATTGACAGCCACACATTTTTCATGCTTGTACTACTTATCATAAAGCCATGACTTGAAGGGACAATGCCATCAAGTGACTCTAACTTCGATCTAACCTGAGGTCAAAGGGAAAATGTCTCATGAAGACATTCAAACCTCATCCTAGTGGAACTAAAATTCAAACAAAGAAAGCACCAGGGCATAAAAGAATGGAGCAAGCAACAGAATATTTTTAGACCTGATAGTCATTGTAGCCACCGGAAATCGATACAACAACAACTCCAGAGAGTAATGGGTCAGACACATAACTTCCCCCAGGGGATGTTTGCACTTCATACCCTTTTTTCCATTCTCGATTCACTTGAGCAAAGTAGTGGCCCAAGGATGGCTGCAATGCCAGAGGAGGTGATCTGGATTGAATTAGATACATAAAAACCTAACCATATTGTTTGGCGAGTAAAGTTTGTTACGCATGGAGAGAACTTACTGGTGCGGACTTGAAAGTGTTAGAATCGTTTGCACGGCTGATTTCCGCAAACAAGGATGGACTGCAGCAGCTCTGGCGACAAAACCACCCATAGAATGGCCAACCAATATCACATTATGTGGTAAGTTACTGGAGGCAGCGGCACCTTCCCTTTCTCTTGTATCATGAGACTCCTTATACTGATCTAGAATCTGCAGAAAATAAAGGGACCAAACTAAGAAATAAAACGGAGAGATAATCACTAGGAAACAAGACTTAAAGCAGTATGTTCTATTATCCTAGAGAACATTGCTTGATGAAATATGTGGAAAACAAAATACCCTATGAATGGCATATACGACATAGTCAGTGTGCTCCTCAAGTATGCGACCATCCATTGCAGAATGTTCACCTTCAAGATCCACCGCAAACCAGTCTAGTCTGTTACTGTACCGAGTAGGGAATTCATAATTTGCAGAATCCGTATCTGCACCTCCCCCAGGGAATAGAGAAGCTTCCTGGTAAAATGTGCGCTCAAATGGGCCCCCCTGAAAAGCTCTATCAGATTCTGCTGCCACAGACCTGACCTGTATGAACAACATATGAAACCTGGAGATAAGTTCCCAACAGAAGCAATGTATTTTATATTACTCAGGAGTTCCAGAAAAAGATGGCTCCATAACCACTGCCTAACATTTTAATTAAATATCGAATTATTTCATAATGGACCACTTAAGTCAAAATAAAGTTACTACAAATGAGATATATCTAGTTATCCAAATTTTAATCAAGAAACGGAGAATCCTTACCTGCTTGTAGCTACCAGCATTGCCTGGAATGAAAAGAACTGGAACTCCGCTAAGTTTACTGAGGTGTTCTTTAAAATCAATCTTCCTCCAGCCTTCATGGTAAAGATAGAGTCCATATCTTCCAGAAGTTGCATCGTCCGTCACAGAGATGGGAATGTAAGTAGGATACATGTAAGTCATAGTACAACCATTCTTTATAGGTTTTAGCAGACCAAACAGAGCCGAAATCCCAATCCATGCCGCTAAAATCACAACGCCAACTATCCTCAGCCTTGGTCGAATGCCTTGACTGTTCATAGGAAATCTTACATCCCACATTTCAACCTTGTATATGTACTTAGCAGCATGCCAAAAACCCCTGCACTTCCAAAAACCACTACCATATTAGGATTAAAGAAAAAGTTAATCAAAAATCAATCATGATAAAAACAGAGAACCAAACAAAGCATATAGCTACTAAAACGGGTATGCATAACTTTTTATAGTATCCAGTTTATTCCCACAAATGAAGAACTATAAACAGTAAAGTTGAGTCCATCTGTGAGAATATCCCAAAATAGTTAACAACCAAAAATTGAACAATAAACAGCTGAAACCAAAAGCAGTAGTAGCTTAGATCTCAAATCAGTACAGTTTTCTATGTGAAGTAAAATGAAGCAAATTACAGAAGAATATCTGAAACAATACAAATCGGGAAACAAAAGAGAAATCAACTCAAAATTAGCGCAGATAAATCTGGAAATTTGGAATCAAATGACGAAAAAAGAAAGAGCTTAAAATAGTAACAGTAGTATAGCAGAAGTGAAGAAAAGCAGTAGTAATAAATAACAAATGAAGCCATAAGGCGCAAAATGGGAACATTTATAGTTGGATCTCGCCATTAATGCGAAGCTATGAGCTTAATTTGGTAATATCGATGAGTTATATTAAGCAATTTTTTGCTCAGAATCCGTGAGGAATGATTCAGAGTCGCAGAGTCATTGATGACTGAGAACTAACCAGTGAAGAAGATGGCGAGAGATATCAGGGGATGTCCGGGGAATAACTGAACCGCCGGTTAAGATGGGATCTAAGCACGGTGCGACGGAGCTCAGGTTCTTCCCTCAAATCGAGGAGGGCGATTAAAACGGAGATGAATTCCTGCGCTAACCGGGTCCGGGTTCGGGTGCTTAATTATTGGTCGGGTTAAACTGTAACTTGTGGGCCGTATGTGTACTTTGGGCCCAATTTTATCAAATGCAGGAACACTTTATCAAACACAATTGTGTAATTTGTGTTAGATGCTGTATGACTTTTTGAAATCTCATGATATGGTTGAAAAATGAACTCGGTTACTGTGTTTTAGGGGAGTGCTTTATATTAAAATGAAAAATCCTTGTTATTCAATCATAAATTTTAAAAGATTTATTAAAATCTGATGTTATTAAACTTCTGATTTTATTTTAAATATATCACTGTTGTTTGAAGTATTTTATGTAGTGAATATTAAGAGATTTATTGTGATGTTAAGGTGTTTTAGTGAAGTTTATTAGTTAAAGATATAACAATAAAAATTTCTGTTTTTAGATGGGATTCTAGAGTGTTATGATTAAACTCATAATAATTCCCTAAATCATCCTAAATTATCCAAAAACTCATTGAAAATTAAATACTTCCAAATAATCTCAAACTCAAATCCTTGATTGAATGAATACATTGACTTTTAAGACTATAGAACTTAAAAATCAAAATGAATTCGGTTATTATAAAGTGTTATATGATTCAAAGATCAACTTGTTGGTCTGTGTTTGGTTCGGCTCGGTTTACCAAAAATCTGGACGTCCTTGATTATCAAGGCTTGATACGATGATACACAAAAGCAGGAACCTTAAGAGAAGAACGTATAATATATAGTTTAATAACATACGGGAAATACCCCGGAGACAACAATGGCTTTGAGAGTCGTGGTGACTCGACCCATCTCACACAAAAACACCTCGCTAGAAGTCTAAACTAACTCTACTCACAGAGAAAAACAACCCCTCAGCATCGCTTGCCTTCCAAGCTAAATACTGTGTGAGACAACAAAACCGGGTTAGCTTTCGGGTCCACCATTTTCTTTCCTTCCTGGAGTTTCCGGTGAACTCTAGTATGAGAACTCGTGGCCACGGAGGGAGATGTATTTCTTGACCCAGATGGCTATATCTTCTGCACAAGCCTGAGCTTGCGGAGTCCTAAGAAGCATGTCGAGCGTTGCAAACTCGTGAACCGCGTCTTTGTACTCTAGCACAGGAGCGTCTACGTTGACTTTCCTTAGCTCTTCTGAGTAAGCGATGGCTCGGTCTCTCATCCAGTCATGCTCTGCGACAATGGTCAGTGTCGGCGGCATGAACTTGAGCGGTGGGCCTCGGCCTGGAACGAGCGGGTTCGCTGCCGGGTGGTCCAAGCTGAATTCTTCTTCTGGTAAGAAAAGCTTCCACGCGAGAATGCACATGGGCTTGTCGTAGAAGTAGGAGTTTGCTTGTTTGATCTCGGACTGTGTGGGAGCGCTACCGATGAAGAACGGGTACATTAGGACTTGAGCCACAACCTTTACAGGGGCTAAATTTTGACCAGCTTCAATGGCTTTGCGGGATACATAGTCTGCTATGTTGGCACCACAGCTCACGCCAAGAAGCACACATCTGAAGTTTCAAATTTTGAAGAACTCAGTAAGATTGGTTTTCACCTGAATCACACAAAAGCAACGATCTACAGTATCTTATAAAACTATTAACATAAACTATTGCTCTGAATATTCTGCTGGGATCTTATATCTTTATCCGTGGAAGTTCTCTAAAAAACAAAAGGATCACACCTAGGAAGAAAAGTCCTTGGATCACGTGAAAGCAGTGATCATTTAAATCTGATAAAAGGTTTTGGTGTATATCAGAAAAAGAGAGCTTGCTAATCCAATTCCAAAAAGGTTCCCGGAATGGCGGAATCCAAAGGACGAATTTACATATCGAGCATGTACTAGGCTAAAGTGATCAATGAAGACCAATACAGAACCATATTCAATGCCAATGATTAAGAGATGATGCAGCAATAGAAATCCCGGAAGAAAGCAAGCTTCTTTGACAAATTTCAAGATATGAAAAGGATCTATAAAGACTATCGAGGTGAAGAATGAAGCTAAACTTAGCACCAATACCAAGAACCGATACTATATTTAATCAAACCCTTCCACAAGTAGATCATCAAGGATCAGAATGGACTTTGCATAGCATAAGAATTTGACATTTAAGGTTAGATTTTCAGCTAGAGGAACCTATGTAGATTTTCAAATTTTCATCATCCTTTCACGATGACAAAGATATATCTTTAAAACAAATTCTACACTCTCTCTCTCTCACTAGTTTCTTTCTCAGAGCTAAGTATACTATCTGAACAACAGTCAAATTTCCCTTAAAATTTCAAAATTAATGCAAATGGAAAGACATTGTTTACCTCGAGGGATCAGCATGAGTTGCGAGCCAAGGCTCAACCATGGATGCACCAAAAGCATCAACTATATGCTTATTCACTTCTGATTTCTTCACCTCTCCTCCAGGCCGCCGTGAATTTCCCATCGACTTATTACATTCAGCCAGATTCGCCTGCTTCCCCAGCCATTGCAACACCTTGAATCCGTCCTCACACCCCGCCGGGTACCGGTTCTCAGGCGCAAGCCGGTACCCGACGGCCAACACAATGACGTCGCAGTGCTTCGCCATCCTTCTGCAGAAGATATCATTGGCCACTGAGTCATTGCTTCCACTCACCCATCCACCACCGTGGAACTGCAGCATCACGGGGAGTTTTCTGAAGTGTCCAGCCGAAGACGACGCCGGTGCGTACCCTCTGTACACGTCGGAGGATCCCGAGCCGACATTCTCCGGGGAGGAGGACCCGCTGGTGTAACCGTGACTGTACCTTCTGGATTCTGACTTGTGAGACAACAACGAATTAGACGAGCCGTGGCTGTTTCTTCTTATGAGAAGATCCGATCCGGCAATGTGGTTGAGATTTCGAGCCTTACCGGAATGGTTACCGGCGGCGCTCGGTTCGAGCGGCGTGAGGGCGGATTCGGGAAGGAAAATCCGTACGGATAAGGAAGTTAACGGATCGATGTGGATGTCTTTCGTGGCGACGCCGTCGGTGAATAACGGATTCGGAGAAGCGACGGATTCCTCGGGTCGGGTCGTGACGCCGAACGGATCCGAGGAGGAGTCGTCACCGGCGGACTGAATCCGGTTCTGCAAACGGTGCTTCAAAAGGAACTTGAAGAAAACACTGTAGAGCTTCACACCCACGCTCGGCATTACCTTTTTCCGGCTCCGGAAAACTCGAATTTGGAAAGCCCCTTTTCTTTCACTTTACAGAGATTGGGGATCCATGGAACGGATAGAAGATGGTGAAGAGAGATTAAGGTGGAAATTGCATCGAATTAGGGTTTCTGGAGACTGAAGATTGCTTCAATCTGGAGCTTCGATTGAGGTGAAAGATGAGCGTAATAGAGACAAGAAGATTAGACAAACAAAATAAAAGCAAAGAAGCTTAGGTGGGAAGAGACAAGAGAGAGTGAGATTAATCAATTTTAACTTAAACCGATAATTTATTGATTTTTGGAGTTTTTATTTATTTATTTTCATTTCTATGTCGCCGCTACTCATTAATTTCAGGTTGTAAGAAATTCAATTATGTGGGCTTATTGATTGATAAGAGAGATATATCACATTTTGGACCATCGCATGCACACACTATTAGTTTTGACATTTGAGTAGTGAGCACTAAAGAACCAATTTGTATACTGTTAGTTGCAAAGTGATTTCTGAAATTGGAATTCTTTTATTCATTTTGAAGTCTTATTAAGGAAATCTCTTTCACACTTTTGTCACTGGATAAAAATTATAAAACTGTTAATATTTTTTTCTACATTTTGTAGCATAATCCCTAAAGGAAAAAAAAAATTTTGTTTGAAACACATTAATATGTAAGTAATTTATTTCAAGCTACTTTTGTTACGTTAATATATCATTTTATTGCTTTGGTTATATTTTGACGAATATGTTTTTAATCAAAATTGATGAAAACGGATTAAAGGTAACAAGTAAGAAAAACTATAATTTCATATGATAATTTTATTTTTAGAAGCACGAACGTGCGAGGACAAACATATATAAACCAAGTAATCCAAAGTGATTATGATTTATAAAATCAATTAAAAGTCCATGAGTTTTCTTGGCGCATATTTGCTTCTTCTTCGGGTGTGAAGTCGTTTTCAATGTTTAAAAATGCGCGAATCTCTTCTGAAGTTTTACCAGATATCATATCAGCGACTGTCTGAAAAGTAAGATTTAAAAGAGTTTTGATGTTTAGAAAATCGGCAGCCATAATAAGATGAAAGAGCGTCGACTGATCGATATCATTCACAAACTTAGCATCCCACTCCTTGAGCTCCGCTTCAGTCGAACCACCATCACCATTGGAGACAATGACGACATGTTTCTTGCAGTACTTGATCACCTTGGATAAGATATCACTGGTGATGTTGGTGAGAGGGATTCTGTTTTCCACGCAATTGTCTTCCATCATGTGAGCTATCACCTGCGACTGGAGAGCTACTCCTTCTTCAATTTCAAAGATTTTACCATCTGAACTTTTCAAAATAATCTTCTTCATTGACATTAATAGTTTCTTTGTGGTGAAAGTTAAGAAATGAGAATGTTAATAGTGAATGATACAAAATCATGAACCAAGTGCATCTCTTTTTATAAGTTTCTCAAGTTCAAAGATTAGGATTAATAAAAAGGTCATTCATTAATTAATCTAACTAGTCAATAGTAATTTATTATTTTCCATATGTGATCTAGATTCTTTAATAACAGTCTTTCTATAAGGAATGTTTTTTTCTTTGCTTTTTAGTTTGTATTCAACTGAGAAAGTGAATTACCAATTTCTTTGTCAAAACAAAAAGTGAGTTACCAATCTCTGTACACTAGTTTTTTTATTCAACAGGAAAGGTCAAAGAAAGTGACTTTTGGTCAGAATCTGGTTCAGGAAGCAACTCCTAATGGTTTGGAAAAAGATGATTCATTAGCTCAAGGTGGAGATTCTAAAGAAACTGAATCTAAAGAGAGCAATGAAGAATCTGGGATAAAAGAGCTTGAGGTGGAAGGCTTGGAAAAGGTTTCTAAGATATTGGGAATGGGGATCTTCGGAGATAGAGCTAAGGAAGAAGAAACTCTATCTAAGATTTATTCCAATGAAGAGAAAGAAGATTTTCCAAGTAAAGCAGTACCTGGACAAAAGCTTCAGGTTTGCTGCAAGTTTCCAAGCTTAAACTGAAGCAGGATTCAGCTCCAGGTAACTCCACTATCGACATCACACTCTCGCATGAAGAAGGAAGAAGAACATGAAAACAGGTCAGTTTTCGGAGATGTTCTTATGTCGATAGAGAAAAACAAGGTTGTTTAATGGGTTTAAGGAGTTACCTGTTGGAATCAGTTGTCATGGTGAAGAGACATTGATTCCAGGTGGAGCTGGTTGGGAGGAAAGATTCAAGAGAATACAAGTTAGTTTTCAGGAGAGTTCTTGAATCTCAGGAAATAAGGCGGGAGAGGTATAAAGGCAGAGGTAAAGGAGTTACCTAAAGTTACAGTAGCAGGAGAGAAGAGTTATTGTTCATCAAAGGCAGCTGAAAGGAGAAGATATCAAAGGGATCAGCAAAGAGTAATGAATAAATAACAAGAATAAGGTACCTATTCTAGTGTGAAGTTGAAGAAAGTGTTATTGGCTTCAGGTGGAGCTACTGTGAAAAGGAATGTGAAATTTAAAGTTATGATTTCTCAAAGTATCTGAGAAATTGGAAGAGACAAGGCGAGAAGATGACTCAAGTTAAAGAAGGTTACTTGGAGTCTTTAGAGAGTCTTGGAGAAAGCGAAGCAGATCGGTTGAATAACTGCAAGAAGAGAGTCTTAAAGTTCAAGAAGGGATTTCACAAGATTGCTGAAATTCAGAACAAAGAGACCAAAAGGAAGAGATGATATAGGTTAAAAGGGTTTACCTGTGTCATCGGGACTGTGGAAAAGCATAAGAGGGAAGCACCAGTGAAGACTGGAGAAAGGCGTGGTGAAGATGGGAGGTCACACCTGAATCACCATGGATGATAAGAGGAAGGTTGATGGTTACGATGTTGCATCGTGAAAGGAAGGAGAAGAATATGGGCCCAAGGTGGAGATTGTGAGATAATGGGCCCAATTCAAGCCCAAGTCAATATAGTCCAATTATGTGGTATTTTCTATTCTGTTTTTTGTTGGTTGTGTAACAAGAAAAAGGTAACAAAGGAAAAAGGCAACAAAGGAAAAAGGCAATGAAGGAAGGAAAGATTTCCTAAAGCTAAATGGAAATACAGAGACATCTTTGGCTATATAAGGAGGCATCCTCCTCTCATTCAGAATCATCCCAAAACACAAGAATCCCAAGCATCAGAGAGTAAGAGAAACAATAGAGAGAGAGAATAAAGAGAGAGAAAAAGAGAGTAGTCTTATTCAAGTCTTTTTCTTCTTGTATTCTTTTCTAGAGATTGTTTGTAACTCTTTGGTTAGTAATAAAGTTGTGGGAAGGATCTCACCCAAGACGGTCCCGGTTAGAGGCCGGTGATTCTCGGTTAATCAAATACCTTTGTATCTTTTACTTTTCTCAAACAAGAAGAAGGTTCATATCTAAGCAAAGGCAAAGAGTAAAAACCCTTACAATGTCATATGTCAATTAATGGAGGGCTTATACAACATGGAAGGTGAAGGAATCGACGGTTTTGGAAAATATGTGTGTTATGACTGCAACGATTAAGAATGTGAAGAGACTACTCTCTTTAAAAGCTTTGCCATATTAATGGAGGGCTGATACAACGTGGAAGGTGAAGCAATCAGACAGTTTTGGAAAACCTATGTGTATGGCTTCAATTCATATATATGATTCCTTTTAAATTTCTTCTTTTTTTAATTTTACATTAGTTTATGGCTTCGATTGATGATATGTGGTATCACAGTTGAGTTAGAAGAAATGGTATAGTTGCTGTGGAATTAACACACACCAAAAAAAGCAAAAAATTAAATTAAAAAAATTAAAAAAAAAAACGTGGAAAAAAAAAATGCTAAATCAAACTCTACAACATCCTCTTTTTCAAAACAACAGCTTTTTATATGTCAATTTTCAAAACTACACCTCTAGAATCTTAATACAGAAGAGGAGTCTGATGAATTCTACGAGCTCACCGCCGCTGATTATTTCCGCCTTGCGGCAACGAAGAAAGAAGGTAAGATGCTCTGTGGAATCTGATGAATTTGTATGGTTTCGTATACAATTTTGCTGATTGAATCCTACTGTTTTTTGTTATTGCTTGAATGGATTTCTTGCCTCTCTTGAGCTGCTAACTCAAAACTCCTATCATACTGTAAAGAAATCACATTTTTTGTTGTTTACTTCTTCTAACGTGTAAATTGCATTTACAAAAGATAAATCCTTGAAGACAAGAAAACTCCGGGAAGCAGAAGAAGCTGCTCGTCGAGCGAAGCTGACTAAGGTTCTTACTACTTTCTTCATCATTTTTGTTATGGTTTATGGTTGAAAGTAGTTTTATTTTATCTCACTGACCATTTTATGAATTGATACTATCTAGGCTGTAATGCGGGTTCGTTTTCCTGATAATCACACATTGGAGGCAACATTTCATCCCTCAGAAAAGATCCAATGCTTGATTGATCTTCTCAAAAGAGTCGTTGCCCATCCAGATACTTCTTTCTACTTGTGTATGTTTGCATTACTGTATTTCAAAGTTTACATATCTCAAGAGGGAAGAAACCTGACGGTGTTACTATGTTTTGCAGACACAACACCTCCCAAGAAGCAGATAAAAGATTTCTCGCAAGACTTCTACACCGCTGGGTTTATTCCTGGAGCAATTGTTTACTTTGCACACGATCAACCAAAAGGTTAGTTTGTGCCATTTACCTTCACACGAGACTATAGACTTCTATATTGCAATGAATTAGGGAGTGCGATCTTGTTTTAGGGACTGATAAGAAGTTTAGGATCATGCAAATACATAGGGAACAATGATCTTAGAAGGCTGGTGTGTAATGTTGAACCATAATTCAAAAACGAGCTTTACATAGTACATACTACTGAAGAAGAGTTTCCTGGGAAGAGAAATGAGTTCTTAACTTACATGTAAGAAAACTTAATGGTCTTTGCAGATGATGGTGCTAGTTCAACTCCTTATCTCAGTGAAGAGATCTTGTCACTGAAAGATTTAGAGGTGACGACCAAAGCAGAAGAACCGGTTGAGCCATCTTCAGAGCCTGACACGACCGACGCTGGTCCTGCACCGGTTGAACAAGAGCCTAAACCCGCGGAGAAGAAGAACGCAAAGCCTAAGTGGTTTAAAATGTGATTGAAAATCGCTAAACCCACAGGAGAAGAAAAATATTGCACTTTGAAATGAGACGGTTCCAGTGTGTTAGTGTCACAGTAGCAAATCTTAATTGTGTCGGTATTGGTTTAAAACGCTCGACTCATTTGGATTTTATAGGCCTAAACGTGATGTCCATCCATAATTGATAGCGTTTCTTCTTCTTCTTGTTCCAGTCTTGTGCCATGTCAGAGCATAGCCCAATCTTCTCTGCTTATGTAGATGGGTCTTACATAAAAATGAAAAAAAAAAAACTTGTTGGTTAGGCGAAATCTTAACTGTAAAAGTGAAACCTAAAAGTCGCATCTTATCTTGTGGACTATTCATCATATCCACAAGATATCTCAGCATATTCGTCATCAAACTCGTGAGGAGGGCGTGATAGATCATGGGATGCTGAAGCTCAGCCACTACAACTCTCGATCCCCCCAAATCATTACCCTTTCCATTAAATTAATATATCTTTATCCCTTTAGTGGTTTGGTTTTGCGTAATTAACTAATTATTATTCCTTCTTCTGCCGACGATTCTACTTTTTTGTCCATTATAATATAGTTACAGTCCATTTTTGAGTTCATAAAGTTATCAGTTTTTCTAAATATCTACAGCGTACGAACTATAGAGAGCTCATACTGTGACTCGACCATTACACAAACCAAAAAATTCTCCAAAACTGCTGAATTGTTTCTCTCGCTGGCAGCTAACGTCTTCCGTCGCAGGTTGAGATCGCTTCTCATCGCTCCGATCTATTTTGTTGTTTTTGATCGTTCGGATTGTAAATTTGAACCAAAAGCTTGTTCCGTGATCCGTTTGATTATTTTCCGAGTCTCGACGAAATCCGATACACGCAGTTTACTTATTATCATTTATTCGTTTTGATTTTCGCGGCTGTGTTAGTTTAAAATCATTACTCGAGGTTCGAATTGTGGATAATATCTTTCGTAAGTGTTTGGCTTCATGACTGATCAGTCGTAATTTTTTAGTAGAGAACAACGAGTCCAATTCAACTTGCAAAATCTAAAATCGTTCGAATTTTTGCAGGTTTGTGTGTTCCTCTGTTCTCTGTTCAAACGTGCTACGAAGGTTTAAACTTGCGGGAAGATGGATGCTGGGAAATGGCACGTTGAGAAGAGGTCTACTCTGAGGAACGATTCGTTTCTGAAAGAGTACGGTCAAGAATCTGAAACTGGGAGCCTCTCCATCATAGTTCTCGGTGCCTCTGGTGATCTCGCCAAGAAGAAGACTTTCCCTGCTCTTTTCAATCTGTTTCACCAGGTTTTTAACTCAACAAATTCTCACCAGGTTTATTACTCCAACGCCAACTGTTTTTTTGAAAGTTCATTTTTTTTTGTTACATGAGCGCAGGGGTTTCTTGATGAAGATGAAGTTCACATATTTGGATATGCAAGATCTAAGATTTCTGATAAGGACCTCAGAGATAAGATCCGTGGGTTAGATCATCCACCTTTCCGTTTTGTTTCAATAAAGTTCTTGATCTATTCTCTGAGTCAACAAAAGCTTATCTGATTCGATGTTGTCATGTAGATATCTTGTTGATGAGAAGAACGCATCTGAGAAAGCAGAAGCTTTGTCCAAGTTTCTACAGCTGGTTAGTCCATATTGATTAAACAACGATTGCATTTTCGTTTTTTTTTCTGTTTGTTACTGAAACACACAACTGTTGGCTTCAAATTTTATAGATTAAGTATGTGAGTGGCCCTTATGACTCTGAGGAGGGGTTCAAAAGATTAGACAAGGCAATCTCAGAGCACGAAGTCTCTAAAAAGAGCTCTGAAGGATCTTCAAGGAGATTGTTCTATCTTGCACTCCCACCATCTGTATACCCTCCTGTATGCAAGATGATCAAGGCATGGTGCACTAACAAATGTGAGTTTAATGTGTTAAATTGGCCAACGTCATTAGTTATATATAAAAGATCAACCTGTGTAAGTAACTCTCATTGAAATGGATAATCTTGCAGCTGATGTTGGTGGATGGACTCGGATCGTTGTTGAGAAGCCATTTGGAAAGGACCTGGAATCTGCAGAGCAACTGAGCTCCCAGATTGGAGAGCTGTTTGATGAATCACAGATTTATCGTATTGATCACTATCTGGGAAAGGAATTAGTCCAAAACATGGTAACACATATTGCTTCTAGTCAAAATAGTTTGTATATTTAGATTTTAGACAGACAAAGATGTCTTACCTATGCATCATTTGCAGTTGGTCCTCCGGTTTGCCAATCGGTTGTTCTTGCCACTATGGAACCGCGACAATATAGCAAACGTGCAGGTTAGAGCTTGATCTCTTAGCACAGAAATTTGCATAACACTGTTTAACGTTGAATCCACATAAAATCTCTGATGTCATTTTTGCAGATCGTTTTCAGGGAAGATTTTGGAACCGAAGGACGTGGAGGATATTTTGATGAATACGGGTAATAATTTCTCAGTTTTTTCCTTTGAATTATGATGTACGTGAAAGCAACCATATCTTTGCACTCTGATGACTTTCCACAATTTTGCATTTCAGAATCATTCGTGATATTATTCAAAACCACTTGCTTCAAGTTCTTTGCCTCGTTGCCATGGAGAAACCAATCTCTCTTAAACCCGAGCACATCCGGGATGAGAAAGTGAAGGTGATTACAGCTCTCTTGATTCATATCGCTTTAAAAATTTCTGTTCGATTAAGTCACATTTTCATTTCCAAATCTCTGTATTTTCAATCTGTTATTACCAAGTGACTGATTTTTGTAAGTGAATTTTCAGGTTCTTCAATCAGTGGTTCCTATAAAAGATGAAGAGGTGGTTCTTGGACAATACGAAGGGTATAGGGATGATCCAACTGTTCCAAATGACTCAAACACTCCAACGTTTGCCACAACTGTTCTTCGCATAAACAACGAAAGATGGGAAGGTACTGAGTCCCATTTCACTCTTCATCTTTCCACCTTCTAGGTCGAGTTTGGAAGATCGTTTAGAGGAGGATATAAATAGGGAGAAAAGAACAACGATTAGCAGTGGTTAGTGAATTGTGGATTGATTGATCTTTCAGGTGTTCCATTTATTCTGAAGGCAGGAAAGGCAATGAATTCAAAGAAGGCAGATATTCGCATTCAGTTTAAGGATGTTCCTGGTGATATATTCAAATGTATGTACCAAGACCAAATCAAACCTTTCTCAGTGATACCCCCAAAAAAAAAAATTGTTGGTATAAACTCTCATGCAATTTGCAACAGGTCAAAAGCAAGGGAGGAACGAGTTTGTTATACGCTTGCAACCTTCAGAGGCCATGTACATGAAGCTAACTGTAAGTGAATGAGGAACCAACCACTATTTACTACACTATCTTGTT
This sequence comes from Microthlaspi erraticum, assembly GCA_902728155.2. NCBI lineage: Eukaryota > Viridiplantae > Streptophyta > Magnoliopsida > Brassicales > Brassicaceae > Microthlaspi > Microthlaspi erraticum. Next base: position 166,595 of record CACVBM020001351.1, on the reverse strand, counting down.
CATAACTTACATACATGATGTAACTATATGAAAATATCTTAGTGTGACTAGAAAAGGAAACAGTTTTTAAGTGGTCAAACGTTTCTTACCCCAAAACTGCCATGTGTGATTCAATCAATCTGAACATTTTTGGCTTTGTTGCGCAGGTGAAGCAACCGGGTCTGGAGATGCAAACCGTGCAGAGTGAACTAGACCTATCGTACAAGCAACGGTACCAAGGTGTCGCTATTCCAGAGGCTTACGAGCGCCTAATTCTTGACACGTATGAATCTAAATTTTATAATAGGAACAATGGTTCTGTATATCAATCTCCATCCTATTAAATGACCATATTATGTATATCTCTGCAGAATCAAAGGCGACCAACAACATTTTGTTCGCAGAGACGAGTTGAAGGTAATTTACCTGAACGACTGATTAGTAACTTGACATCATTTCAAGAACAAAACTTAACTTGGTTTCAAACTTCCACAATATGATGTTGCCCATTTATCTTGATATTTTTTTGTCCATGTATATGTTTGTGATCAATGAAAAACAGGCAGCTTGGGAAATCTTCACTCCTCTGCTTCATAGGATCAGCAATGGAGAACTGAAATCGATACCATACAAACAAGGAAGCCGAGGCCCAACCGAAGCAGATCAGCTACTAACGAAAGCTGGTTACTTGCAGACCCATGGCTACATGTGGATCCCTCCTACATTGTAAATGCTATAAATTAACATGGAGATGATTGATGATGATGATGATGAGTACACACAAAATAAGAGCTTCTCTTTTTTTCTTGTTTCCTTGCTGAATAAAAATCTCATCATCAGTTTTGTAAGTGAATCTTATGTATTCTAGTGTTCTTCACTAGGACTTTGTTTTCCTCTTGTGTTCTTGGTTGTTGTCTTTTTTTTTCTACCTACAGTATATTGCAAAGCGGCTTTGTAGAAAAAAAAACTATTTTCAGTTAAGAGATCTTTAACTTTTTAATGGAGAATTGAATCTCAAGATTTTTTTTCATATCTTCTTACAAAAATTTATACGTATAGTTATGATTAAAAGTTATACATTTTGATAAGCTTTGGCCGTATATAGTATATACAGTACCTAGAATAATCTTTGTTTTTTTGTGTGTGCAAAAATAATGGTTGTGCATAATCTATGATGGTTAATGTAAAGGTAAATGGCTTAATACTTAATTACTCGGTTCATGTTATTGGTAAAGAACAAAACTGATGCCAAAATGAAAAGAATTGTAATTACTAGGTTTGATGTGTTAAGAAGTCCAAATAAATAGGATAGTTAGTAATAGTGCCTTCTGCTATGTTTTTAAAATGCATTTACTTGTTTTGGAAACTATACTAATTTTGAAATGAAAACTATATCTAAAAAAGAAAACTAGTATACAGAAACTGGTAACTCACTTTTATTTTGACCAAGAAATTGGTAATTCAATATCTCCTTTTTTTTTTTATAAAGTTGAATGCAAACTAAAAAGTAAGAAAAAACATTACATATAGAAAGACTGTTATCAAAGAATCTAGATCACATATGGAAAATAATAAATTACTTTTGACTAAGTTAGATTAATTAATGAATTGCCTTTTTAAGAAAATCTCGTTGGTTCAATAAAAATATTTAATGGAATACAGTATCTATAACAAACAAACAAAAAAAAAACTCATTTATTTTAGAAGTTATAGTTAGACACGCGCCAAATTCGCACCCTCCACAATGAAAAGCCCTAAGTCCCTTCATTGGAAACCATTCTTCTGATTTCCCGATTTAAACAACCTTCTCTCTCTCTCTCTGATTCGATCTTCTTCTTCTTCCGCTCAATCCTCTCTCTCTCTCTCCTATTTTTCTTTTCCGCTGATTTTGCGATCCCGTTCGTTAGATTATTCATCACGGTTCGTTATCATTCATTCATTCCCTCGCCGTTTTTTTGTTTGTTGGATCTATTTAGATTTTCGTCAAATTGATTGCTCTTTTACTCTCTTTTTCCCATTCCGTCCTCTCGAGAGATTCTTACTTCTCTAAATCTCCATCCCAGTTATTTAAGCTTAATCCTTTTGGTTCGTTTGATTTGGATCAGATGCGTCATTGAGCTCTGTAGAAATTCCCACTGGAAAGGAGAGTAGAAGTTTACTGTTTTGTGAAACAAGGAAGAGGAAGATGGAGATTAACTGCGACGAGCTTCTCGGAGGTTCATATTCCGATTGGGGTATGAGAAAAGCCGGCGATTACAAAGAAGTGGAATTGGGTGGATTTGGGGAAGACGATTTCCTCAATCGAATGTCGTTCTCCGGTTATCAGATTATCTACGAGACGGTGAATTGGGTTGCTAGTGGCGATGGCGCTTCGATGTGGCAGCAACAGATGGGTAACACTCTGTTCACCGATTTTGTGGGTTTTGGTGAAATCACTGGGAACAATGTGCTTAGTAGTTTGCCTGAGGATCCGTTTTGTATGAACATTAGATCGACTCTGAACACAATCTCAGATTGGTTTCATGAGAATCAGATGGATTTAGTATCAGAATCTCATGATGAGCCAATCGGTGTTGATCAGACCCTCTTCGAGAGCAATCCAATCAGCAGCGTCAAGATGAATGGTGTTGAGGGATTGGGGAAAGTGACTTTGCCTGAAGACCCGTTTTGTATGAAAGTTAGATCGACAATCTCGGATTGGTTTCATGAGAATCAGAGGGATTTGGTATCGAAGTCTCATGATGAAGCAATTGGTGTCGTCGAACAGCAAACAGGGAGCAGTGATCTTGATGATGATGGTGGTGGTGAACCTCATGTGGCGTTTGAGTTGGTTCTTCCGTATCTAGAGATGAGAGATGTGCTTGCGGTTGAAGGGGTTTGCAGGTCATTGCGTGACTCTGTTAGGAAAGAGCCTTTTTTCTGGAGCACCATTGACCTCAATGATTCCCCTCTTAAGTATAGAGTTACTGATGATTCTCTTCTGAAGTTGACGCTCCGTGCTCAAGGGAATCTTCAGTGTTTAAATCTGGGAGGCTGTGTAGGTATCACTGATAATGGCTTGATGCAAGTGCTTGCAAGCAATCCCCGTCTCACAAAGGTTAGGTTTTTAACGATATAAGTAGATTATCATGTCAGATATGTGGTTACTGGATAAATGTTTTGGGTGCAGATGTTTTTACTAACTTGTACAATTGACAAAGCCTACAAATCGTTAGATTGCAACAATTGAACCAATCTTGTTATTTGATTCTGATTGTCTGTGCAAGTGTTCTGTTTTCAATGTGTGTCAAGTCTCTGCATACTGAATCTATCTTTATTGTTCTTGGGTTTTCGATTCATAAAGTTTCTTTTTGTCCCTAACACGATGAACCTTTGAAATGTGTGTTTTGCAGCTGAGCGTATCGGGTTGTCATAGACTAAGCACAGCAGGAATGATGTCCATTTTCAGAGACTTAAAGTCCTCAGACCTTCTTGGATTGAAAAACTTAATCACTGGTGGGGCATTATACTTCACAAAGGAGCAATTTGAGGAGGTGAACTTGTTACTTGGAGCAGATGCTAATGCCGCTCCGAAATCCAGGAAGCAGAGATTCTATACATCTTGTAGATCAGAATTATCTTTGGATGATGATCGAGTTACTGATCTAGAGATATGCCCTTTGTGTGAGAAACCAAGTCTGGTATTTGATTGTGCAGCAGAGACATGTCCACTGAAGGATAATCCGTGTCCGAAATCATCGTGCAGAGCTTGCGTAGTCTGCATAGAACGTTGCCACGACTGTGGGAGTTGCTTGAATGACTGTGAACACAAGCCCTTCTGTTTTGCATTCAGCTGTATGGTCTGTTATAAGAAGAGGTCTAACCAGCTATAAGAGTTTCTTTCAAGTCAAAACCCAGGAAGACGCACGTGAATATCCAGAAGAAGAATTAAGAGTCTTGAAGTAGTATAATCAGAGTCGATGAGAAGAGCTGCAACAAAAACATGATAAGATTCAGAACTGAGAACGGGGGGTTTTGTTTTCTTCTGCTGCACCATGAACGATCTGAGGCAAACTAGATTCTGCACCGCTTTGAAGGAGGAGGCTCATAGAGAGACGAAGGAAAGACAAGAGCTTTATTTGAAAGTGAAAGCACCAGGATTCAAATGGGGAACATGAAGAACTTAGAGGAGGATAAGAGTAGGAAGATACCATTTCTTAGTGTCATTAGCTGATTGTACCGTGAAATGGAATGTGGTGACTGGTGATGATGTATTTGAGTGTGGAATTAAATTACATCGCGAATGTACCTGTTACTCAGAGTTAAATAAAGATTATATTCGAGAAATTAAATAGAAACGTAAAATTGAGTTTAGCGTAACTTCTTATTGATCAGTAGTGTACTGAGAACAAACAATAACAATATTATATGAACAACCAATAATAATATCTTTATGTCAACGCAATTTTACAAAATGGTTTCGTGGTGTAGTTGGTTATCACGTCAGTCTAACACACTGAAGGTCTCCGGTTCGAACCCGGGCGAAGCCAATTATTTTTTTTGATTTTGAAAAAAAATTTCCTCGAGCAATAATTCTTTTGGGGAGAGATTGATGGTCTCTTCAGCAATTGTGGCTAATTCTGCCAAAGTTACTCTCTCAACTTCCTCCTTGTGTTTTTTCTCAAGAATTTTCCAAATATCTGGTTAGCTTACGTTATCAGATGCATCTAAAATGGATATAACTATTTGACCAAAAATCTTGCCTGATCTCCAAGTAAAGAAGCGTGATTACTAAAGAACAAGACGACCGGATCTTGGATCATGTAATTGCCATATTATCAAAACACTTGCTATTTAGTATTTAACAAGACTTAGTTTAAAACATAAGAAAGAGGAGCTTAAGGTGAATCATAATAACATGTGCCATGTTTCGACCAGATAACATGTCCCTTGCTAGCTAAGAGCCTAAGATTTACACATGAAAGATGGAATTATTGAGTTTATTTCCGCAGAAGCAGTTGCTGTAAAACAAAAGTCACACAAAACCATTTGAAAGGAGAAAGAAAAATGTAGTAAATAATAGTCAGAACATAATTAACCTAAAAAAAGGCTCAATAGCAACTACAATTTCTCTTTTCACATTGTTCATGAGAAACAAAAGACCATCACATAATCAATTTCTCCCATCGTTCTTTTTGCCACTTAAAGCTCCTCTCCCTCACCTGCAAATACAACAAGGCCAAAAAAGTGTACTCAGATAAGTACCTAGAATCAACCTAGAAGATCAAGGTGAACTTAACTACCAAAACCAATACCAAAACCCATTACCAAACTTGGTTCAACCTAACCGAATGTACTGAAACTCATCACACAATTTAATTTCAGATACTGAATGCAATTCATCAGACTCTAAAGTCTGTAGGGTTTCCAGTCCAAAATCCATTTTCTTTCAGTATTCATAGTAGTAAAAGAGTTGAAAGAGCATACCAATGTTAGCTTAACGACCAGCGTTCAAAGAAAAGAGCATGCTTTGTCCACCAGGCAAGTAAGACACATTTGGAGACCTAGCCAGCGTAGCTGCAACCTCCCTCGAAGCCTCAATCCTCCTAAGCTCGATGAGTCCCATTCCCGCTTTAGCTGTCGCATCTGAAATCAACTGAGCAGCTTCACTCTCACCTTCAGCTCTGATAACAGCGGCTCTCCTCTCCTGATCAGCCTTCATCACCACAAACTTCGACCTCTCCGCTTCCTGCTGAGCAACTTGCTTCGCCTCCACTGCCTTCGAGAACTCCATACCGTACGATAAATGAGTGATTGCAACGTCGTCGAGCTCGATGTTGAAGTCCTTGGCACGCTTAATGAGAGAGTCACGCACAAGTGCTGACACTTGAGGACGCTCGGTGAGGAGCTGATCAGCATTGAATTGAGCCACCACTGCCTTCAAGACCTCGTTTCCAATTGAAGGAAGAACCTTCTCATCGTACTCTAGACCCAATGTTTGGAAAATCGTCGGAAGACGCGAAACCTTCACAGACGAATTATAAATGAATGAAGCTATCATAGTTAGATTGACTAAAAATCTTTTCACCATTTGACATTTCAGAACGATTCTCACACCACAAGCTTCTATAAAGGAGTAAAATTTATAGAAGAAATCAAAATTACGCATAAGAACCCTAAATAAAGAGAGCCTTTTTTTCAGAAATCCAGCTAAAGTCTTCGAGGGTTAGAGCTAAAATTCTCAACGAAATCAACATAATCTCGGGGATCTGGATGCTAAATCGACGATAGAGGAGGAGCGAAGAGCATACCTCGGGGCGAGAGAGGACACGGAGGGTGAGATTGACCATCTGGAGATCCTTGGTACCGGAGACGGAGGAGAAAGTGTGAGGCTTGGTGCGGATGTCGAAGATGTGAGGCTTCTGGAGCAACGGGATCAGGAAATGAGTCCCTTCGCCGACCGTCTGATCCAACACTCCCCTGAACCGATCGAAAAGCACGGCTCTCTCGCCACCATCGACGGTGTAGAGAGACGAGCTCACTGCCGTCGCCGCCGTTCCGAGACCGAACGCCACCTTCGCCAAATTCGTGAGGAACGAAACCGCTGCTTGTTGGCTTCCCATCTTTTCTCACCCCGATAAACCTTAGAACGAGAAGATTTGGATTTGAGAAAGAAGAAAGGGGTTTGTTAGGGTTTATGAGACGATTTTGGACGTGGAGGAGGGTTTTAGGGCCACAATATATTGTACGACCGACAATTATAAGATTTAGGCTTTTCTTAAGCCCATCATTTATTAGGCCCAGTCTAATCCTAAAAAATACTGTATTTGAGACGAAATAAAATATAGACATATAGAAAACAATATTCGAACTAACATAATCAAATTAATGATTTTAATGTAGGATAATTGTGATGATTTATGATTTTATTCTACAAGGTCAATATTGTTTCTTATAATTTTTTTTCTAACAAAATACAACTTTTCAACCGATTCATGGTAGAAAAAAAAAAGGTTTGTAAGAGATTGATAAACGGGTATATATGAAAATGCTAACAAAGTATTTATCAATTTATATAGATAGATAAATGGAGATGTCACACGGTAACCCAAGTACGTTATGGAAATGTCAAATGCATAAGTTTGAAAATGACTCGACAACAAATAATTTTTTTATCTTTTGTTTTGTTTTTGATTCAACAATTTTTAGTTTAGAAATCATCAAGCTCCCTAATTTAAGGTTTGGTATCGTTTTTTCAACACTTTGACTTGAGCCAAGTTTGTACTTGACAATATCATCCAAGTAAGTACGGCAAGGAGGCAAAATGCCAAATTTGATTACACACATTTTTTTGTCTTTTGTAAGGGAAAAAGACAATTAACTTTATATAGCTTATGTTTTTTTCATATAACCAAGTAAAATAATAAATATAATTTTTGACTAATAAAATACACACCCATTTGTTGATTTGAGGTTTGGTCCATTTGGATTGGTATTTATATGATGTACTTAGTTTTAACTAGAGCTTTTATTCGATTTGGTAACAAACAGAATAAGAAGAACAACGAAACTTCTTTTATGGTTTACAAAATCAGAAAACGTTTTATGCGTCACAAACGTATGTGTGTGGGAAAGTTATTTCTTCACACTTTCTTAAAAAACAAAGATCAAATACATTTAATATAAAAAATAATAATGTATTGATAAAAATAAAATTGTATGTGACTGTGTCAAATTCGGGTTATATATGGGCATCCAACCTAAAATCAATTGGCAATAGGTGGAGAGGCCCTAACCCTTTATATATTAGTTAATTATTTCTCCAACTTCCGATGTGGGACGACTTTCATCATTAACACCCTCCCTCACGCTCAGAGGTTATCATCTGAAGCGTGGGCAATTGTGGGAACAATATCCACAGGGTGGCCCAACATCGGGTGGCTCATCATTAACACCCCACCTCACAATCAGAGATCATCATCTGAAGCGTGGGCAATTGTGGGAACAACATCCACGGGGTGGCCCAGAATCGACTGCTCTGATACCATGTCAAATTAGGGTTAAACATGGGCATCCAACCTAAAACCAACTCGCAATAGGTGGAGAGGCCCTAACCCTTTATATATTAGTTAGTTATTTCTCCAACTTCCGATGTGGGACGACTTTCATCATTAACACCCTCCCTCACGCTCAGAGGTTATCATCTGAACCGTGGGCAATTGTGGGAATAACATCCACAGGGTGGCCCAACATCGGATGGCTCATCATTAACACCCTGTTAATGATGAAAGTCGTCCCAAATTGGAAGTTGGAAAAATAATTAACTAATATATAAAGGGTTAGGGCCTCTCCACCTATTGCCAATTGGTTTTAGGTTGGATGCCCATATATAACCCGAATTTGACATGATATCAGAGCAGTCGATTCTGGGCCACCCCGTGGATGTTGTTCCCACAATTACCCACGCTTCAGATGATGATCTCTGAGCGTGAGGTGGGGTGTTAATGATGAGCCACCCGATGTTGGGCCACCCCGTGGATGTTGTTCCCACAATTACCCACGCTTCAGAAGATGACCTCTGAGCGTGAGGGGGGTGTTAATGATGAAAGTCCCACATCGGAAGTTGGAGAAATAACTAACTAATATATAAAGGGTTAGGACCTCTCCACCTATTGCCAATTGGTTTTAGGTTGGATATCCATGTTTAACCCTAATTTGACACTATGTACAGGAACATACTCATTTTATTTTTTAACTATTCGCAAAACACTTTTTCCCCAGCTATTGTTCTCACTTTTTTTCCATAGTTATAGATTGACACGATTAGAATAGTCAACTAAACAGGAAAATGGATACGTTAAATAAAAAGATAAATGGTGAACGAAAAAAAATGCTTAATTTATTTTTCAGTTATTTGCAATTGACACCTTTTTTATCCTCTAACTAGGACCTGGGCATTTTACCCGGACCCGAAAGACCCGAACCGAACCCGACCCGAAAAAGATGGAACCGAACCGAACCGGAACCAAGACAAATACCCGATGGGTCCAAAAAATTTATACCCGAAAAACCGAACCCGAATCCGAACCGAACCGAGAACCGAATGGGTACCCGAAATATCCAAAATATAATTAGTTATTTTTTAGACTTATAATAGCTTATAATACTAAAAAATAACTAAAATTACAATTATAAATCTAATATAATAGTTATATTTAGAACAAAATAACCAAAATATTCGAAAAGTCCAAAAATATTTAGTAGAAGATGGATTATAACAAGATTTTATCGGTTATTTTGTAGGATTTTGGATATTCGGTTAAAAAAACCGATAAAAACCGACCCGAATCAGAACCGAATGAGATCCCAATAAGAACCAAAATTTGTATAAACCCGAACGGGTCCATAAAATTTAGCCCCGAACCGACCCGAACCCGACAGGAACCGAACCGAAACCGAACCGAAATTTTCCTAAACCCGAACGGGTCTAAAATTTAGCAACCCGAAAAGACCCGAACCCGAATAGAACCGACCCGAACCCGAACCGAAACCCAAACGCCCATGCCTACCTCTAACTATGCAATCTACATTTTTTTTCCCTCAACTATTTGCAATCGACTACTCAGCGAAATCTAGCTTATTATACCAGAATAACAAAATGTTAATTTGAGTCATACATTTCAGTTGCATTTCTGATTGTTGGCCGGTCAATTTCCACAGTGTCTTCGTTCGTACGTGCCGTTTGTACACTTCTATGAAATTTCCCACCCCCAAATATACTAATTGTTTTCACTTACACTTGTCAGGAGACCACAAGAACAAAAACAATGGATACTGATAAACGGTTTTAGATATGATTGTATTACTATATACATATCGGATAACATAGTTAGAAATCTTCTTGGATATATGATTCTGTAGACCCAAATACATGAAATATTGATATCTAAAAATAATTACATGTGAATCGATGGATACTGATTCAAAAAGATACGACCGGCCAAATCCATTAACATTCTAGCTATGTTTATGAATATAGTTCTTAGTATTTATCAAGGCATGCAGTCGTGACCAGAAAGAAAAAGCAAAAACAAGATCAGTAAAAATTCACAAAAGCTTTTTAAGTATAAACTAATTTCTATAAACTTTTATATTTGAATACTCGCACTCTGAACCTTAAAGCCAATTGCTTGGCCCGATCGATTAGAGATTAAAAGAAAAGTTGTTTAAACTATCTTTCTCAACTTAGTTATGAGCTTGAAAAAAACACAATAAAAGAAGACCTACAAGACTATTTTGTCCTTTAAGTAAGCATATGACTGCTTGATTTGACAGAATTGGACAGAATGCACACAGCAAGACAAAATAATTTTGTTTTATTTTCTACAAATAAAGAATTAATCTAAGTAAGAAATAACAGTAGCACTGGAAAATGGCGGAGTTTGGTGTATCCAAGATTCCCAAAAAGTAATTAACCAAAAGGAAAAGATTCCCTATTTCTTACTGATAACAAAAAAATTGCATTGGAGAATAGTGAAAATGGAGTATTTGGCTAGAATCACTTTCTGGTCGGTCAACTCCGCACATGGTGGTGAGATTGTGAGAAAACGCAGTTTTTTTCCCATGTTAATGTTGCATTGAGCTAATCACGTTATCGTCTCTATGATATTTATTAATTTGATTTACAGTTATGTAAATCTCTTTAGTCTATGATGTTTGATGTTTCCTTTTTTCTTCTATGTAATTTGTGTGTAACGACAGCTATACAAGACAGCTATATGTAATCGTGGTGTGAACTAACACATTCTAAGAATGGACCAAACCGATTCTTTCTTCATAAGGTGGATGCATGTACACAAATGAATTTAAAGCAATTTATCTGGTCTACGTACAAGCAAAGTGTATACAATTTTCACGAGTTCTTTTTTTTTTCCCCCAGGAAATTGCTATGCCAACATTTGTTAAATCATGAGTAATTTTAAAAATAATAGATTTATCGAGAGATACTAGTGCTATAGAAAAATTGCTTTCTACAGCTACGGAACTTTCATAAATAAATAAAATTGCTCTATGTTTCAAAAATGGAAAGAAATAAAATGAGAGCATGATTGGTAATTTTGGAGTGCTGCAGAGAGATATAGAGTTGTGGAGAGCAACCACAGCTCCCACCAATCATATATTGAACAGAAGCCAACTCATAAATATTCTCTCCGTGTAGTTTTGAAAGTCAGACAAATATACATCTCTCTCATCCTACTCACTAACATTCATCTATATATGTGTGTGTGTATAATTAAGGTTGAAACTTGTCAAGACCTTTTTATTGTGTCTCCCTTTCTCTCTCTCTGCCTCTTACTCTTTCTCTGCCACCATGGGAACTCAAGCTCCTGATGAAGATTCATACAATAAAGATGTTAGTCTCTCTCTTCTTGTCTCTAATTTTGTGATTAGCATGGGAGTTCTATTAAATTTACCCCTTGAAATATTAAAACCAACAAATTATTTCTTGAAATTTTTCAAAACAAAATAAAGAACGGGAGCTATGTTCCTAGCTAGGGCAAAACTAAAGTAATTGTTGTTTCGCTCTCCTTTTCTTCAGATTATCATCTTTAACTCCTCTATTTTATGCAATTCCTTAACTTAGTTTTGATTATATATATTCTCTGAAGAAAGTGCTAAGAAATCTACAAAATCGGTGTAATGTGAAAGAGAGAACGAAAAAAAATAAATTCTTATATAAAAAAGTCGTTCAATTGAAAATATTTATTTGCAACACAATTAAGACTGCATTTACTTTTACTACAAGTTAAAACCAAAGCTTGGACTTGTTTTTGTACTTATCTAAAGCTTCATGACTTATCCAACAAAGCTTTGGGAACTTCGATGACCCTTAATAAACTTTTATTACTAATTTCTGTCTTGCCCATAAGCAATATCTACTTGTTAGCCTCTTTAACTCATGTACACGGATCGGTCAACATATATAATATAACTAGAAAGAGAGAAAATAAAGTTGTGTTGATTTGATCAAATGAATAACAGATGGATGAAGAAAGAGCGAGACAAAAACAAATCGACGACTGGCTTCCCATAACGTCATCGAGAAATGCAAAGTGGTGGTACTCTGCTTTTCACAATGTCACGGCCATGGTCGGAGCTGGTGTTCTTAGCCTCCCTTACGCCATGGCTCAGCTCGGCTGGTACCACTTCTTCTTCTTCTTCCTTTTTTATCTTCGATTTGAACCTTTTAACAAATTTTCTCTTTTATAATCAACCCTGATGCAATGGTTCGAAAGCTAAGCTCACAACAACATCATAACTTGGATAACATGCAATACATTTAAACCGAACCGTTGAAGTACTAAATCAAATTTGAACTAAACCAAACCAAATCGAAAAGGATTTTGGCTATGTTTTATTTGAACTAAACTAACTAAACCAAAACCGAAATCAAGCAAAATCAAACTAAAATGGCACGTAAATGAAAGGTTCATGTGATAGATTTAAATGTTCTTCATCAAATGTAAATTAAAACCATGATAAATCTTCAATATCTCTAATTTCATATTCTAAGAGGAACCTTGAATCAAATGTCAAATATTAGATGGAATAAAACCAAAATCTACTCAAAAAGTCTTAGTCATAATTTTCTTGCTATTAATCGACCTTAAGGTAATTAAAACTATCGGTTTACAGGGGACCGGGTGTAGTAATCCTGATTTTGTCATGGATCATAACACTATACACGCTATGGCAAATGGTGGAGATGCACGAGATGGTCCCAGGGAAGCGTTTCGATCGCTACCACGAGCTTGGACAACACGCGTTTGGAGAGAAGCTCGGACTCTACATAGTCGTCCCGCAACAGCTGATCGTGGAAGTCGGCGTTTGCATCGTTTATATGGTCACAGGAGGCAAATCTCTCAAGAAATTTCATGAACTCGTCTGCGAGGATTGCAAATCAATCAAACTCACTTACTTCATCATGATCTTCGCATCCGTACACTTCGTCCTCTCTCATCTCCCTAACTTCAACTCCATCTCCGGCGTCTCTCTCGCTGCCGCCGTTATGTCTCTCAGGTAAACCATTTTTTTTTTTTCATCTAACAAAATAACCGAATCTAATTCCTTATTTTTTTCATCTTGGTCTATCTAGCTACTCCACAATCGCGTGTTCATCCTCACTAGCTAAAGGCGTTCAAGAAAACGTGGAATACGGTTACAAAGCGAAATCTACAGCAGGAACAGTATTCAACTTCTTCAGCGCGTTAGGTGAAGTAGCGTTTGCTTACGCGGGCCATAACGTTGTCCTAGAGATCCAAGCCACGATCCCTTCCACGCCTGAAAAGCCCTCGAAAGGACCTATGTGGAAAGGAGTCATCGTTGCGTACGTTGTCGTCGCATTATGTTATTTTCCGGTCGCACTTGTCGGTTATTGGGCGTTCGGAAACTCTGTTGACGACAACATTCTTGAAACACTCAAGAAACCGGCTTGGTTAATCGCGACCGCAAACATGTTTGTTGTGATCCACGTCATTGGTAGCTACCAGGTAAACTGTTTTTTTCCTGAACCGGTTTTGTATTTTAATTTTTGGTACAGATAAAAACCAGAGTTAGTAAACAGAAATTAACTCCTTTTTCAGATATATGCGATGCCGGTTTTCGATATGATGGAGACGTTATTGGTTAAGAAGATGAATTTCAAACCGAGTTGGATCCTCCGGTTTGTTGTCCGCAATTTCTACGTTGGTATGTATTAAATTAAGTGCATGTATAACTTCTTGATACATGCATGAGTAACAAACTTATGAGATTTGACTATGATTTTGCAGCCGCAACCATGTTCGTCGGTATGACGTTTCCGTTTTTCGGCGGCTTGTTGGCGTTTTTTGGTGGGTTTGCGTTTGCTCCAACAACATACTTCGTAAGCCTGCGATTACTTAAAAATGCTTTTCTTGTTTTTCTACAATTTGAAAATTCAAGAAATAAGTAACTAATTTTTTTCTTCTTCCTTTTGCAAAAGCTTCCTTGCGTAATGTGGCTTGCCATATACAAACCAAGAAGATACAGCTTGTCTTGGTGGAGCAACTGGGTAAGTACTAAAAACACAACACAGCATTTTCTTGCATTTGCGTTTGAGATCGTGTTTAGCTTTTTGCAGCTAGCGGTTGCGTTTCTTAAGAGATAAAATTGTTCTTTGTAAAAATTATTGGCGTTTTTTGTCTTTCAGATATGCATTGTATTTGGCCTTTGCTTGATGGTGCTATCGCCGATCGGGGGGCTGAGAACGATCATTATTCAAGCTAAAGAGTACAAGTTTTACTCGTAAATCACAACACAGAAGATTTGTATCATATGGTCTCTTAAACATATATATGTATATTTAGCCTTTAAAGCCTAAACTTTGTTTGTTTTTTGTATCATTTTTTTTACATAAGCTTAAAGTTTGTTACAAGTCAAAACTACATATATATAGTTTTTCTTAGAATGTCTGGATTTTGAGGTTTTGGGGCATGTGGCAAATGCCTTTTTGCTAAGTCATTAAGCACGGCTCTGCATATGCTGATAACACCAAAGAACACATTTTGTGTTGCATTTTTCGACATATGATTCATAAAAAAGTACCTACTTAGACGCTATGCCTCTTGGACGATTCATTTTAAACCGTCTCTGAACTCGAATAGATAAGTTTAGACCTGTAGGCTGGAGCAACATATATTATAAAAACCATGTCGTGTGTGGGAGCTAATTAATTAAATGACTATAAATTCACACTGTCTAGTAGGTTTGACATTTGTATGTTATGAGAGTCCGAGTCTTAATTTTTAGCTTACATTGTAAGCTATAAAGGGACAAGCATTTGATACATCTGTTGGATGCCATGAAGCCTTGCAATTTAGTGGATTTGTAAGGTTTTTTTATACACCTCCAAATATATATAATTTTTTTTACGAAAATTACGATGTTTGATTTTTGAAATTTTGGATCGTTCCCTGGAGTTACAAGAAAAGAGTTAAAATGGTATTTTCAAAAAATCGGGTGCATAGACCAAATAGCCACTTAACCAATTAGTTGGGCATGGGCATGTAGCTGATATTACCAACGATAACGTTTCGTGTTGCATTTTTCCAACATGTGATTCATAAAAAAGCTTTACCTACTTAGACGCTATTAAAAGTTAGAAGAGACCGAGTCTGAAGTTTCAACGTACGTTATCGTATCTATATTAAGATTCAAGAAACAAGCACTTGATACATCTGTTCTGTTGGATGCCATGAACTGATGAACACTTGCAATTTAGTGGATTTATTAAAGTTCGAGTTCATATTTTTCTCTATATTCACCTAGCTAGACTGATTGTATCGAGTTAATATTTGTAAGAGTTAGTAGATTTTATTAGTTTTTATCATGATAAAAACAAAATATACACACTATCTTGAGCCACCCACACTTTATTTTTTTAAATAAGTTGACATCTTCTTAACCACACAGACTAATAAAACTTTTTTTGATTTGCAGTTCTTAAATATCATTATATGGTGTTGACAAAGTCAAATCCATATCTTATATTGTTATGACAAACATTCTAATACCTCTCATCTAAACATGGCCGGCTCAATAGTTGTAACAGATCTTATATGTGTGTCTTTATTGATGTTTTAAATATTGTGTGAAGTCTAATTTATACAAAGTTGATTAGATCTTTAAACCTATAGCTTTAGGAAAAAAACATCGTAGACCCTGTACTAATGCACACCGAGTCACCGAGAACTGGTTTAGTGTTTTAGTTTAAACGGAAGTACGGAACCATAGATAGTGCATTAGGTACTGATTATATTGGCGTATAGCTCCAAATCCGCGAATCTGATCGATTTGGATAATACTATTTTACGCTCAGTTTATAAAACAAAAAAAGTCGAATATTGAAAAACTAAAAATAATATTATTTAACCTTTTTGGCAATTTTCGAATATCTTTCCTGAAAAAACAGAGCCCATAAATTCCAAATCCATAAAATACTAACGGTAGCGGCGATGACAATGACGACGGTCCACGACATCCAAACCCATCTTGGTATGACGTCACCCGCGCCTCCACTGACGTAAAACCACGTCATCTTAACGATATACAGCGGCGCCAGAACGCACCTGCAGACGCTGTACGACGCGTAAAATGGCAGCGTCACGAAACGGTGCAGTCTAACCGCCACAGGCGCGTCCGGACCACGCGCAGCCGCGAGTGTCCACGAGTTCTGGCACGCGCTGGTTGCCTCGGCGATGACGAGGAGCGCGAGGAGCGCGCATGCGCCGTGAGCGACGAGGTAGCGGCAGGTGAGGAAGACGAAGAGCACGGCGGCGTGGTGGGCGGCGAAGAGCGCGTCTCCGCCGGCGGGTGATGGAAACGCGGCGAGGTGGAGGAGATCGGCGAAGAAATAAGCGGAGCTGAAATCGAGAACGACGTTTTGGGATTGGGTGTTGCGGGAGGCGAATCCGCGGTTAGGATCGGAGATAATAACGTAGTTGGCGAGAAAAACGGCGGAGACGCCGTGGAGGAGGGAGATTAAGCAGCTGGAGGCTAAGGGACGAGACTCTGGGCTCCATCTCCGGAAAACGAACAAGTAACCGAGAAGGTAGACGAAGACGAAGATTAAGAAGAAGAATGGTAGATCTTTGAAGCTATTCGTAATTATCTCCATCACTAAAATCGCAAATATCTTGAAGCTTTTGAAGTCTATAGGCATGACTCCATATATATATATATGTAGAGAGAGAAGAGGACGATAGAGATGGTTGAGGTCTGATTAGAGAAACGAGGTTAAGGGTTGGTGAGAAACATCTAAAAGCGACGACGTTTCCGAAGATTTCCAATTCTAATCAGGTTTATGAATGGTGTCATTCACGTTTCCTATTTAAATTTGAAATATGTTGACACTTTCCTTTAAAATATTGTACTAGTACATATCTCCCAATACAATTCTATTTGTGTTTTTGTTTTCGTTTTTGGTTTGATAACTACTGAATCACACCATATCTATTATGGTCGCTATTCAACTTTGGTTGCGACACAAAAACCAAACAAAGAAAGTTTGATTTTTTAATTGTCGTGTGTTAATGTCATTCAAATGCAAGCATCGATTGTTAGTTGCTGTCTAAATCGGAAAGAGATGAAAAATATAAATTTAGTACAGAGAATCCTTATCAAGAACAAATGTAAAGATAGATTCTTACACAAACAATTGTCTTTGACTTTTTTTTTTTTTTGCTTTTTTTTTAATATCATATACTAAGGACTCCTCATGAAGTCTCGTGGCAAAAAGCTTTTAAGCGTTTGCTTCGTGTTTTTACATATTCAGACAGACACCACACGGACTTGAGTGATCCATTCCAAAACTCATACAAGAACGAGCCAGAGATTGGACCTTTTCTTAAAGGACTAAAACCTTCTTTTTTGCTTGCGTCTCTGTGTGAGTTACATGTATCTGCCCTGGCTATTGTTTTTTATACATATTATCGATATACACTTTTTTTTTTCAATCGATTTCACCTTCTTCAACGTCAGTGGCTAGGTTTGGAACAGCGGGAGCCTCTGCCTCTTCTTCATCGTCGTCTTGTTTCATGAACAATCCTAGTTGCTCGAGAGGGTTTGGAACAGCGGGAGCCTCTGCTTCTTCTTCATCTTCGTCTTGTTTCATGTACAGTCCTAGTTGCTCAAGAGGGTTACCTTCTCTGAGGTTGAAACTTCCAAGTGCGTCTAAAGGTCTCTCCGGGCTGGTTTCATCGGCCGAGCTTGGTAACTGCTCAGGTACACTCGAACTCAGCATCTCTAGGTCCTCGAGAAACCGTGAGTTCTCGTTGATCTCTACAGTTTTCTCCATCTGCAGATATAAAGACGGGTCCATCATGTGAATCCAAGAAAGAAACGACATTTAAGGTACTTTGGTGGAACATTAAAACCATCAGACCATTATACACATGTTTCTCTTCATCAAGTGCTTTTAAAGTTTGTGAATACTTCAAATCATGCAAGTCATGTGTGTTTTGCTATTTACCTTTAATAAAGCTTGGCGAGCGGCTTCTCTTTCAACTTCTCTCTTCCTCTTAGACTCGGCAGCAGCTTCTGCAGCGGCCTCTGCTTCAGCTTGGCGACGAGCATCTTCAGCTGCCTCCGCTTCAGCTTGTAGCCGTGCTCTCTCTGACAACAAAAATTGATGGTTTTCAGTTAGAAAACATAAAACTCAAAACTTGGTCTTCTAAGAAGGATCTGGAGATATAACAAATTGGGTTGCTGGGTAAATAAACAACCTTTCTTCTTCTGCAATTCGAGTTCTTCTCTTTCCTTGCGCAGCCTTTCCGGGTCTCCCTTGATACTGTTCTGTTCTCATGCAAGATCAAATTTAAGCCATATTAATTCCCAGGATCAATAGAAATGCTTCACGGAAACTGTATAGAGATAGGCTAAAGTCTTTGGCCAGCAGCTTAATACAGTTCTACAGCACTTAAAAGTTTAATGAAGATTTGCTAAATTTAAGATCAGTGCATACCTGTGGAAGTGTTTTCTCACGGGCTTTTAGAATGATATCTGCAAACCGGTTCTTCAACAGTGCAGCTCTATAGCGCTTCTCAGACGTAGCCGGAGTCTCTAATATATTTCCTGAAGCATTAAAACTGTTAGATACTCACTTTGTTGGCTCAAATAGAGAAACTCTTCTTTCTCTGCATCTCACCATCATGTTGACCATCTGATTCATCAGAACTTGGCTTTTGCTGAGAACAAATATCCATCTGATCTAGTGCACCAGCACCAGCAGATTCTGTAACGAATACACCAGAGAGACGAACTGTAAATATGTATCCAGAAAAAATCTTTAACAGTAATTTACTAATTTTGCATACAGCCACGATCACGAGCACCTATAATTCCCTACTATGGCCATTGGCCAACAATAGTTGTTCCAGGATAGAAAATGAACTAAAAACCCTCAAGCTTATAAATTCAAAAGACTTTAAAGTACTCACGACTTCTTTCAAGAGGATCACCATTTCTAGTATCTTCATCTCTCTGCGCCTCGGAATTTGCAGTTTCAGGCATCTGGAAAGTTATCAACTGCGTGGTTTAGATTCATAAATAAAAATTACATGCCTCGAGAAGCTGACGTTATAGACTATACCTTGGAAGAATCCTCTTGTATCGTGGGCTTAGCGTCATCAGATTGATCTTCAGAGCTATGAGACTCAGAATCTGAAAAGCAACACCCAAATCAGTAACACACATAATCTGTTACGGAGACAGATTCTACGGAGACCCACTAAACCCCCTATTCCATGAAAAAAAAGAGAGATTCTAGTACGGTAGTACCAAGATTATCAACTTAGTTATAGATGTTTATGTTTATTCTAATGTTCTTCAACAATACGAGAAACAGGCCGTATGGTAATCTAATAAACATATGAAATTTGATTGACAGGAAAGATATTTGGATAACAAATAAACGTATGGTAAACAAAAACGATAAAAATATAATGATATTGACATAGGAGGGAGGCAATCATATGAAGGAGTCAGCGATATATTATAACATCCATAAAGAGCCTATAACAAGAAAATCATAAGAAGGAGTTCAGGAATTGCAACTAACCACTGGAGCTCCCTGAGATAGGAGGTTCATTCCCACCGACATACTCATCAGCCAATATATTCCCTAGAAAGGACACAGAAGCAGAGCAAAAGTAAGAAAATTGGCGACCACTGACCAGTATAAACCCAGAACATAGTTTGCAAACAGAACCAGGGTTTCACCTCGTAGCAGAGAAGAATTGCTCGGTCCTGATCCATTAAGAAGCTACAACAAAAGTAATTCGCTTCTTATCAGTTAAATTGTCTGTAAAAGTTTACCCCAGCCGCAGGTGAGATAATGATTACCTCTATTTCGCATGGTTCAACATTCGACTGCTTTGCTTCTTTATCTTGGACATAATCATCTAGAAGTTTCTGAAGAGTCAGCAGTACTTCATCGCTGAGCACATCAATGTCTATCTCGATTTCGTCTTCGGCAATTTCTCCTCCATTCGAGCTGTGTTTCTTCAAAAAGTCAGTAATCTGTGCAGGAATCTCGTCCAACAGTGATTCCAGCTGTCTGCCCAGTCTATGCCTCTCCTCTGCTGTCATAAGTGGCTTCACCGGTTCTGGAGCACTCTCTCTAACGGGTGAAGTCATCTTTCTCTTCTTCGACGGAGGGACAGACATAGCAGCTTTCCTTTCGTCATTGGGTTCCATTGTTGTTGCAGGCAAAGTTTGCATGCTACACGCTGGTAACTTCTTCTCAATAGTTTTCCAGCGCGCTTCAAATAATTTACAAAGGATATCCCCCATGACGTGAACATCATGTCCTGGAGGGTTATAAGTCATTGCGTTGGTGAACGTAAGCCTCACATCAGCAGCAAACTCATGTGGGCTCGAGTACAAACCAGAAGCTAAGTTCTTCTTCACTGTCCCCAAATCCATGGGATGTTTGATGATTGTGGGGTAGTCAGGTATGTTTAGTTTCACTATATCAACTGGGGTCTGAAACACCCAAGAATGCGGATGGGACCAGAGCTTTTTCAGCAGCGTATCACATTGCTTCATGAGTGTGATGTTGGGAGGAGCACTAGCCATAGACTCTTTTGAAGACTCAAACTTCCCCGAGGAGCCACGGTTCCATCCACGAGAAGTAGTCCCAGTCTGATGCCGAACGTTCTTCCCCGGTCCCATTGCAAAATCAGATGGCTTCTTCAAGTTGCTGACTCGAGACGATAGCTTTTGCGCAGTGCTAAAACCCATCCTATCACTAGCGGACGACACGTAAGCAGGGTTCATTCTCTGCAACTCGGCGTTCTTAAGAACTATCTTCGTCTGCTCCAGCTCCAGTTTGAGCTGATGGATCAAATCTTTCCTCTCAGATAGTGACATGTTATACAAGGAAAAGACTTGTCTCTGGACACCGTAAGGATCTTCTTCATAAGAGTTCAAAGTCATACACTTTCGTGCAGGAGTGCTTGAATTCTCAGATGCGGTGACCTCAGTATCTATCTGCGCGGAGCTTCCAGAGCCCTCTGATTCATCAGGCGCATCAAAAGCATTCCGATAATACCCTCCTGGGAACGCAGCACTCTCAACCATTGCTTTGGCAATAATTTAATCCCCACTGGCTTCTAAAATTCACAATTCACCATTTACAAGAGACCTCCTGCATCACATAATCTATTCCCTTAATTAACAGAAACTAACCACAGAGACGTTCCTCTTCCCATTTCAAAAGACAAGAGATTTGCAACATTTTTTTCGCAAAATTTTCACAGGGGGCAAGAAACTTGTCATGACACAAGAACCCAGATCTAATCAATGTGAAATAAGAATGGCTAAAACACACATAATCACGAGAAAGCCCTCAAATTTCTCTAAAATGCGCTAAAATATGATTCCCTTGGCAAACCAATTTTCATTTTATCAATTTTCGGAGTCCAAAACTCGAGCCCTAGCTTGATGCCAATTCAAACGAGAACCCTGTTTTCAACTAATCATTCGAATTGGTAAAACGAAACCCACAACCAAAAAAGATTGAATTTTACCTTTTGCATCTCCTGCAGCTGAATTAGCACAGGTCTCGAATGCAAAATTTCAACCTCCTCCGAGGAAATTAGCTTCGAATCAGACGAAGACGGAGCTTGAAAATACCAATTTCAGATGCGAGCTCGTCAGGAGAGAAGCAGTATATCGGAGAAATTTCAGAAACGTTAAATTTACCGGAACCCTAGAATAAATATCGCCCCCAATTTCGGAATCCCCAAAGAACCGTGAACAATCCACACAACACGCACAGAACAGAGACGATTGAGCAACCGAACCTTGGAATCTCGAAACAAATCTGAATTCTCGAGACGAAATCGTGAGCAGAAACCCTTTGGAATTATAAATATCAGAGCTTTCGCGTGATAAAAGCTGGAGACAAAAACGAAGTCGGAGACTCAGAGAAACAGAGATAGAAAGAGGAAATGAGTTTCTCTCACTTTTTTTTTTTTAAATTATAAAACAAAGGTAACACCGACAAAAGCCTGCCTCCAAATTCTGATCTGACGGACCATATTGATTGAGGAACAAGCCGCCAGATCCATATCCAACGGTCGAGATTATCTTGTCTCCGCCAAGTTAACGACCAAATTAACGTGCGTTTCCTTTACGTGTCTTTCGTGGCAATATTTTAACGGTAGAAAAATAGCGTCACGAGCCTGTGACGTTTATTGGACAGTGAATCGTTGACTTTTCAATAATACAACTTGTGTTGTGTTATGATGTTATCTGACTTTGGTCATGTGAGACTGTGAGTTTGCGTGTAGATTAATTAAATACTGTCCTTCTCTAGAAGCCACTGGTGAGTTCACTAAGCTGGAAGAAAAACGGATAAGACTTTTTTCTTTAAATTTTAAAACGACATGGTTTTTTTATCTGAGAACAAGTAAACGATATGTATGTCTCCTTGAGACTTTGATCCCTCAGCTATCGCAAAATTTTGCCAGTGTAGTGTAATTTCAGATGTAAGTTATATTTAAAGTTTTTTTTTTTTTTTTTTTAAATACCATTAAAGTTTTTACGTAGTGGAAAGTTATTGTATGTTTATTACTTTATTTTAATGCGAGAAATTCGTAAACTATAAAAGTTGTAAATGGATGTAGCTTCAAAGTATACTCACAAGACATGCGAGTGAGGATGGTTGGGCGGAAAACAAAACAAATTTAGGGGCTAAGCCCGTTTTTACTCAGTTACAAATAGGCCCAACTTAATATATATAAACTTGATTTCAGGTTGATTTATTGTATGGTCCGACTAGAGCCTAACCATGATGTGGACTCAGTATTTGATGATTTATACAATGGACGCATACGTTCATTTACATACAGAACAATAGTACTTATTCTTAACCATGATGTGGGCACGTTGACATTCATACATTTACAATGAAGAGATCATGAAACGGAAAAGGGTATGGCGGCACCATCTTTATCATTTCAAGAACGTTAGACAGACAATCAAGTGTTACTATCTTTACTAATTTTATTAAATTTTACCAAAACAAGTGTAGTGACACTATCACTAAACAAAGCAGTTTTATGGGTTTATCAGGCTATCTTTGAAAATTGTATTCCACTTTGGCTAAAACCAAAGAAACTGTTTGAGCAAAAGAAGTTAAAAAGGAAGAGCATCACATTGTCCATAGATTCTAGTATAGTAGTATATGTTTAGCGTATCTATGGTGATGGGAACGTCAAGATTTGGTCCAACCAAGTGTGCTGGGCCAATAAGAGGCCTCCATCTATTATACCACTACTGAAAGCGATAGTACACGTGGAGCCTCTCCACGCCAATAGAACCCTACTTCAACCACACAAACAGTAGTACAGTAGTACGAGTTAATCATTAATCGATATACTTTCAGCATGTTAAGATACCATTTCTGATTCGTCTATACTCTCTACAGATGTTATGTTATCATTAGTTTTAGTCTGGTTTATATCCACTTTTGATCCTCATCGTATAGTTTAATAAGCTTTTTATTCTTCGTTAGTTCAACGAGTATCCTTTGGTTGAAAGTTCAAAAAGAACATTCTTTAAATTCACGAGTTTGAATACCGCAAAATAAAATAATAAAAACTTGAATGTATCAAAATATAAGAGTGGCTTCAAAACAAACAGCGGACATGTGAAATGCTCTGATTCGTTTTCTCTACTACCGAAAATTCCATCGCACTAGCTATTCCAACACATGCGAACACAAAAAGACTTGACATTAACGTACGGCCAGATTTAAAGCTCACTGGGACACGTGAACGACCGAACCAATCAACGGATCCTAGATAAAGATGACGTCAGCTTTGTCGGAAAGGAAATCGAAGGGGAGAAATGTGGAGACGCTGATTGGTTCTCTCTATCTTTCTCTTATCAAATGCCAAGTGTATGATTGATCTCTATGTGAGTGTTACAACTTTATATTATTCTCCCTCCCTCATTAGAACTTTTGGCTTTTTCCTTTTTTGTTTATTGTTTTCTTTGTCAACCTTTTTGTCAACCAATGAGGCTTCTCCACATGCAGGAATAAGCAGATCCCACGAAGATATTTGCTTTAGCTATATAAGTCCTTTTTAGCGATTACTTTGTCCAATTTATAAGTACCATATACATAGTTAAAATACCGTTCAAGTAGGTTTGACACCTTTGAATAGCACTATACAGAATACATTAGTATACAGCAGTATGAATGAAGCCTAAATTGTAGATTTTCCTTTAATAATATATGATCACATATACCTTTGTTCGACACATATAACTGATATGAATGCATATTAAATTAAGGAGCTGCAAGAAGGTTAATCAACAAGATGATAATAATTATATGTCGTTAAGAAACATACTTATATTTTAAAGTTAAAGAGCAAAGCCGCGAGCCTATATTCTTTTAATTTTTTTGGTAAATGTGTATTATAAGACTTGTGATTCGTAAAAAAAAAAAAAAAGTATTATGAGACTTGTGAGTCTTCTAATAGTGAAGAGACAAGTGCATTTAGAGTTTAGAGCATGATTTTTGTAAACAACATTTAGTGCCTTGTATATACAGATTTATACAAGTGTACATGAGGGTTTGTGTATGTGTGTAATGTGGGGAATCCAAAAGCTTAGTTTGCAGAATTTAATACCGAGTATGACACTCACTAGGGTCCCCATATAGTTCATGTGTTTTTGTCTCTTAACCAAATATATATTCGTACAGCTATACCAGATATGAGTTTATCAGGCTTAAGCTCACATTGTTAACAATATGCTTTAAAACTTATGATACCCAATACTTTCTTGAAGTTTTTTCACAACTTTAAAATTACGAGTGCGTATCTTATAACACACAAATCTCTTATGCGTTTTCAGACATGTCGATCAAAAATAAAAATAGAAGCCAAAATTGGTACGAAACCATACAATGGCATCTTTTTATTTAATATTTGACCATATGACATTATTACGAAATGTTCTATATATTTCCCACCTTCTCCACAACATCTCAACATTATCATCACTTGTTTCCTTCTTCAACCTTCTTAATTAATATAACTCTCACAAGTCCAAACAAAGTCGCTAAAGTGACTAAAATTGAGTGATTAGCTAAATAGCTTAATCTTATAATTCTTACCCTTTTGTTTCAGGCAGCAATCACCATCAAAGCCAGAGAGTCAGAGCAGCTGTTGTGTCTAGCCTCCATGCAAAGCCACCAAACTCCAATTTCCATACATCACACGGCACCGTTTTGGTGTATTTTGTATCCTGCCACGTGTATTGCATCCTCACCCTACACGTGAAAGCTCGATAGTTACAATACATCGCCACTGTAGACTCCTCCGCCACCAACCACACCACAACATCCGGCGACGACGATGACCCCTCACCGGAAACGGTTCTCCGGTAAGCTTCGTTAACCCACACCACGCGGTTCGAGACATCCGATACGAAAGCCGGACACGTGTCTTTACCTAGATTGTCCACCATCTCAACGTCGGTACACTTCACAGCATGGGAACTCGTACTACCGTCACATACGCCTGTGACGGCCTCCACCGTCACCCACGTCTCGACCTCCGGCGTGACGCCGCCGTTAAACATGGCCCACGTGTTGGTTTCTAGTGTTTTATCTCCGGTTATTGTTTCCATCGTCGGATCGAGGCTATCCTGATCCAACGGCATGTATTCACCGGAGAGATCGGATTTTTCCGGCAAGAGTTGCAGCGTCACGACTCCAGTTTGGTTCTGCTCGTCAGAGAAGTCAGATCTGGTCTTCCCTCGACACGTGGTTTGATTATTCTTCGAAGCCCTAACGTACTTCCGTTTGGTTCTTTTGCTCATACCGTATGATCTGCTGCTGTTATTGTTATCTCCTGCGGCGCATGGCTGCCCAGACGTCGGTTTTGGAGCGATCGGTCGGTACCGGAGCATTATAGTGTCAACGGAAACCTTTTCCTGCGCCTGATCGGCGTATCTTAGCGTTCCCAACCAGTCATCTTGATCCATTATCTGTCTCTCTCTCTCTTCTCAAACACTCTCACTCTTTCTCTCTCTCTGTCTCAATTGTCTTTCTGTGCGTCTCTCTCCGGTGAGTCGAAAAGATTATCATTCGGGGAAAATGAGGAGGAATGGTCATTCGCCACGTGGCTTTAGGGTTAGCGTAAGATACAGTTAAATCATTGGATAGTTTCTGTGCATCTCCTAATAGGGAGACTCCTGTATCATATTTTACACCATTTTTCTGTCTCTTCTTTTTTTTTGTTCTTAATCATATTTTTTCCTGTACGGTCCAACACATCTACTATTAAATTTTGACGGGAACGCAGACACACACGTTGATTGGTTGTATAGAAGCAATGTGAATATAATCAATATATGCATACACATATGTCCATATGGTAAATCTAATTTATGGTATGGTTGTTATCCAAGGCCCCTCCTCATTGTTCTTGTCCTTTTACCTGAGATTTGTATATATTATATTAATGCGTGGGGTCCTATTGAAAGCTGTTTTACCTCATTTGAAGACTCTGATTGGTCCACGAAATCTCCTACCAATCAAATTGCATTATGTGTCCTCGATTTCTCAGTTGAAAAAGC
Source organism: Microthlaspi erraticum (assembly GCA_902728155.2). NCBI lineage: Eukaryota > Viridiplantae > Streptophyta > Magnoliopsida > Brassicales > Brassicaceae > Microthlaspi > Microthlaspi erraticum. The sequence goes on along the minus strand of CACVBM020001351.1, from coordinate 139,958 downwards.
TGTTATGTCATGACTCATCGCACATTTGAATATATATATTTACATTTTATGCTTTTGTATATATTCATACTTACATATATATACATGCATGCCTACATGTGTTAGTAAACGTAATAGGAAATGTTAATGACAACGATCTTTGCAGACACAACAGTTGTAGAAGACAGAACAGTTGTAACATTAAATAATATAGTGCCTGCCTTACATTGAACAATATTTTGTGTTTTTTACTTTAACAATCCCGATATGTAAGAAAAAAAGTTCATATATAATAAACGAAAGTACTTTGGGTGAATGAACATTAGTGTGCCCTTGTTGGTTGAATTTTTTTTTTTTTTTCAAAAGCATAATATATATATTAAGAACGCTGTCACGTTATAGGATCATCCCAAAATAATTGATAATCATATGACAATACAACAACGTACGTGCCTTTAACTTGTTCACATATACAAGTACGACGATTTAACATTTTCTCCATCAATGAAGGTTTGTAGCTTCTTTTAGTTAGTTTTTGGAGTGTTTGACTAGGATATTATAGTTTGTGTAAGAATTATCAGCTGATCATTATCAATCTAAAGATACTTAATCCGAAATTTCTTGATAAGAATTACCAAAAATCTAAACTTTCTTGATACATTCTCAGGTTACTTTTGTATACATGCGTTTGGTAATAATAATTTGGGCTCATACAGTTTGACGTTGGCCCATAGGCCCAAATTAGTGAAAATAGTCGTGTGTCTAGCAGCCGCTGTGTCATCGTGGAACTCCCATTTTCTCTCCTTTCTCTTTTACTTCTTCGTTTCTCTCCTCAGTTCCAAACTGTTGTTATCCCTCGATTGTCTCCGTCGCCGATCTCGTCGCTTCATTTCCCGGTGAGATTCTCTCTATCGGTAAATTCCGTATTCGAATCCTTCGATGTTCTCTGACATTTGATTGATAGCTCATAACTATATATATATAGATATATATATATATATATATAGATATTCGTCGGATCTGTTTGTAGACTCGGATTTCTAGGGCTTGTTTCGCTTTTGTTTATTCGAATATGTTTAGTGCAATCGCATTATCACCGTTTCGTTGATTCAATTTCTTTTGTTCTTCAGCGAGTTGATTTGGTACAAGCGTTAATCAAATGGTTGGAGGAGGCATTATCCAGCAAATTCTTAGGAGGAAGCTTCACTCCCAATCAGTTGTGAGTTTTTTTCACCTCCTAGTTTTCGTTTTCCATAAATGCTATTTCGATTTGTGCGATTTCAGCTGGGGATTTAGTTTTTGCTTGTTTGGGTTCGGTGAGCAAGGCAATGATTTAAATGATTCGTCTTCCTTTGAAAAAAACGATTTTTTACCATGAAAATGTCTATTGATTTGTGTTTAGCGTCTGCTTCAATTTGTATGATGATTTGCAGAAATCTTTTGACAGTGAATTTTATGAGCATTTCACTGATTTAGCTTGCAGCGAATGTTTCTCTTAGCATTGGTTTTGTGTTATCTTGTAGGCTGCTCCGGTACTGTCGTGGTTTTCTTCGAAGAAAGCTCATGAGGACGCTGCGTCTTCTGGTGTAAGAGCACTTGCCCTCTTGGGTGCTGGTGTTACTGGACTGTTCAGTTTCTCTACAGTAGCATCTGCTGACGAGGCCGAACACGGATTGGAGTGTCCAGACTACCCTTGGCCTCATGATGGCATTCTCAGCTCATACGACCATGCTTCGTAAGTGTTTATCTACATATTGCCTTCTCTTCGTAAGATTCGTGCTGTATTAACTTATGGAGGTTTGATGTTGTATGTGAAGGATCCGTCGTGGGCATCAAGTGTATCAGCAAGTGTGTGCGTCTTGCCATTCGATGTCCCTGATCTCGTACCGAGATTTGGTTGGTGTTGCCTACACAGAGGAAGAGGCAAAGGCAATGGCAGCTGAAATCGAGGTTGTGGATGGACCTAATGATGAGGGTGAGATGTTCACCCGTCCTGGTAAGCTCAGTGACAGGTTGCCTCAACCATACTCGAATGAATCAGCTGCAAGGTTTGCTAACGGTGGAGCTTACCCTCCTGATCTAAGTCTTATCACTAAGGTCTGCTGCTTTTTTTACTTAAAACTGAATATCTGTAGCAAATTTTTGTTCGTTGGTTTCTAAATGTTCTGAATTTTCTGCCTGACAGGCTCGTCACAACGGTCAAAATTACGTCTTTGCTCTTCTGACGGGTTACCGTGACCCTCCTGCTGGAATTTCGGTAATTTCGATCTCATTTACTAAATCTTTTTGTCTTCGAATTTGAATAGCTAGTTGTGAAAGAAAAACCCGTGATAATGTTACACAGATTAGAGAGGGGTTACACTACAATCCTTATTTCCCTGGGGGAGCAATTGCTATGCCGAAAATGCTCAATGATGAAGCTGTTGAGTATGAAGATGGTGTCCCCGCCACTGAGGCTCAGGTTAGGTTTCCTCCGTTTAACATACCAGGAACATGGACAGCCTTGGTCGTCGTCATGGTATTAACTTAATACTTTTTCAATTCCGGTGCAGATGGGTAAAGATGTTGTATCATTCTTGTCTTGGGCAGCTGAACCAGAAATGGAAGAGAGGAAATTGGTAGGTTCATCTTCCTCTTTTCTCCTGTGCTTATTGCATTTCTGTTAATGCGGCAAAGTTTCAGTCAAAGTTACTAGATTTATCTGCCACTAATACATTAACAACATGTAGATATACTGCTAATACGGTTTGACATTATGCTAAGACACTTAAAACTCAGCTTCTAGATTGATAAAGCTCACATTTTACGCGGCGTTATCACGGTTAATGTTTGTTTTTACTAATTGCAGATGGGATTCAAATGGATATTCCTACTGTCTCTCGCTCTGCTCCAAGCAGCGTACTACAGGAGACTGAGATGGTCGGTTCTCAAGTCCCGCAAGCTGGTTCTCGACGTGGTGAACTAAAGTGCCGCCGCTTTAGTAAGCTTTTGCAGTTGTGGCCACCAACAGTCGTTTTTATTCAACAATGGATGTTAAAGAGGAGAGCCTTTTCTCTGGGTAATAAGTCGTATCTTCCATTTTTTTATGTGTCATAAAAGTCTTTTGATGGGACAAGTTCTCACTTGAAGGTGGTGGAAAGACCTCATCTTTCCAATATTTTTCTTTTCCGTTGATTACCATTAGAGAGCTTATGAGGATAATAACGAAAAAAAAATATTCTGCCTCATAATCAAACATGATTTTGAGATTTTTTTATACAATTTGTTTTGTTTCTTCTCCCATACCGGTCCAGTTCATCTGACCGGTTTGTTTCAATAAAGAACAAATTTGTACGCAATTTCCTTGGCATACTTTGCTTCTTTCCACTTGGGTTATGTTATCTGTCTTTGATGCTACATATTATTACTCTTTGTCAGAAGGGAGAATTATAACAGCAGAAGCTTAATACCAAATGTAACATAGGTTTCCATGTATATTACAAACAACTCTAAAACCCCAAATATAAATGTATAAAGATATTGTATAAAATATATCTACCATAATACAAAACATATGTTATCTTGTTCATAATCTATGGTTAAAACAAACAACTCTACAACCATACTATAAGTAACTTCGGTAGAAGAAAAGTATTGTGGTCTCTCTTATACTATTCAAAAACACGTGTCTAAGATTGTATGGATTTTACTAGTCAGAAAGAAAGTTCGTATTATGTACCCGCCAATAATAATTTATTATAAACTTTTTTTTTTTCTTGCTAAAACAGTGTTTTATACTTCAAAGGTTGGCAACTTAGCTTTTGTAACTTATGCTACGAACAATATGTGGCGAAAAGAAGAGGAAAAGTTACATCATCGGAAGGACATTAGCGTGCGTGGAAAATTATAAAGCCTTTAGTGTTTCAAGTCGTCCTTTTTCCAACAACGGTCAAAACATGCTTACTGGTTTCACTATCCTTTTCAGTGAAACTTCCACTTTGTGAGATTATATAATAAACACATCAGTTGTGCAAATTAAGACCAAATTAACTCAGAAGAATCATTCACATTCTCAGGGTTTAGAGAGAAAGAAAGTGAGAAAGATGGCATCTTCGAACACGATGGCCGGAGGCGATGGTCCGAACAGCTACAGCCAGCATTCAACGTATCAAGTTAATTAACTTCTTTTTTCTCCTTAAAAAAATAAACAAAATCTTGCAATTGCTATCTACTTCGGAACATTTTTATCGATATTGAAGAAGGAATTGAACATGTTCGATGTTTTTTTTTATTCGTGAAAATTCAACATTTCTGGTTGTAAGTTTTTCTAGATTTGACCAAGAAAATTAATATGGAAATACATTTTATAGATTTTTTTTTGATAAAGAGTTAATTTTATAGATCATATTAGGCCTGGGCGTTCGGGTTTCGGTTCGGGTTCGGGTCGGTTCTATTCGGGTTCGGGTCTTTTCGGGTTGCTAAATTTTAGACCCGTTCGGGTTTAGGAAAATTTCGGTTCGGTTTCGGTTCGGTTCCTGTCGGGTTCGGGTCGGTTCGGGGCTAAATTTTATGGACCCGTTCGGGTTTATACAAATTTTGGTTCTTATTGGGATCTCATTCGGTTCTGATTCGGGTCGGTTTTTATCGGTTTTTTTAACCGAATATCCAAAATCCTACAAAATAACCGATAAAATCTTGTTATAATCCATCTTCTACTAAATATTTTTGGACTTTTCGAATATTTTGGTTATTTTGTTCTAAATATAACTATTATATTAGATTTATAATTGTAATTTTAGTTATTTTTAGTATTATAAGCTATTATAAGTCTAAAAAATAACTAATATTTTGGATATATAATTATATTTTGGATATTTCGGGTACCCATTCGGTTCTCGGTTCGGTTCGGGTTCGGGTTCGGTTTTTCGGGTATAAATTTTTTGGACCCATCGGGTATTTGTCTTGGTTCCGGTTCGGTTCGGTTCCATCTTTTTCGGGTCGGGTTCGGTTCGGGTCTTTCGGGTCCGGGTAAAATGCCCAGGCCTAGATCATATGCATGTGAAAGACATATTAGTCATAAGAAAGCCCTATTCCCTAGTCTCTCTTGCAAATCTCGTAATCATCTTGTTCTATATGGTATCAGAGCAATCTTTCCTAGAAACTAATGTCTTATTTGAAGGCCTTGAATATTTATCTGATAAACATAATGTCTACTCATTGTGGAATTGATTATTGTAGAGAGCGTTGCTTGAAGTTGCGAAAGAAAAGATCAATGAAGCCATCTCCACCGAACTCGACATCAACTCGGCTTCCAATCGCTTTAACATAGCGGATTTTGGTTGTTCCACTGGACCTAACACTTTCCTCGCAGTACAAAACATAATAGATGCCGTGGAAGAAAAATATCGTAAACAACCTCAACAAATCCCGGACGATAACACTGAGTTTCATGTTTTCTTTAACGATCACTCCAACAACGATTTCAACACCCTTTTCAAAACACTCCCTCCGATCAAAAAGTACTCTGTTGCTGGAGTACCGGGCTCTTTCTTCGGCCGTGTTCTTCCTCGAGACAGTCTCCATGTTGGTCACTGTTCTTACTCACTTCACTGGTTGTCCCAAGTCCCCAAAGGGATCGCGGATCGAAGCTCTCCCGCGTGGAACAAGGACATTTATTGCACTGGATTCTCGAAAGAGGTCGCGGAAGCGTACCTTGATCAGTTCAAGATAGACTTTGGAAGTTTCTTGGAAGCAAGAGGAGAAGAATTTGTGTCCGGGGGTTTGCTATTTCTTCTTGGATCATGTTTGCCGGATGGAGTTAAAATGTCCGAAACAATGAAAGGGATGCTTTTCGATTGCATGGGAAGTTGCCTCCATGACGTAGCTAAAGAGGTAAAAAAAAAAAAAAAAAACATTGTTGGTCAAATCCGTCACTAGTGATATTTTCTTGACGTGATGGTGATTGCATACACATCTTTCAGATTTTTGGGTAATTCTCCAAAATAGTTCATTTTTAAATTTGTATTTCAAAGATAGACTGATAAGTATTTTTTTTCCAGTAACTACAGAAAATTCAACATAAAAATGTTTTCACAAAATAATTTGGTCTATTATTGGAAAAAAAAACACATAAGTATACTTTTCGTCTCTTCGAATATATACACTTTTTAAGTCAACTTTAAGATATTTCTCTAGATTTTTTTATGACACTTTTTGAGCCATATCTTTGCTTAGGGATTAATCGACCAAGAAGAGCTGGACAAATTCAATTTCCCGATTTATCCAGCACACGTAGAGGAATTCAAGAGAGTCATCGAAGACAATGGATGTTTCACAATAAAAGCGTTTGAGAGAATTAGTCATGAAAATGAAGAATATCCTTTGGACCCGAAGTTCTTGGCTACATCATACAAAGTTACGTTTGGAGGGGTTCTTGAATCGAGGTTTGGTAAAGATGCAATGGAGAAGACAATGCAGCTTATTGAGGAGAAGTGTTCAGAGATACTTCCACAACTTGCGAATGCCAAATCAGGAATGCAATATTTCATTATGCTCCAAAAGAATTGATTCCTAAGATACCACAAAAGAAAAAATAATAACGAAAAATTTGGTCGTGTTAAAGAAATAATGCATTGTTGTCTTTGTTTGTTTCTAGATTTTCATGCAGTTTGATTTCTCTTTGATTATAGTACGATATAAAAGTAATAATAATCGGCAAAATTACAGAACAGTAAACTGAAAAACTTTTACAAATTTTTCTCCAATTATTCTCCTTCGTAATAAATATCATCTAATGAACTCCAATTTTGTAACCTATCAATGTAACTATAGTACCATTACGACCTTCCTTTTTGCCTTTCCGATCAAACTCTCACCGGCTTTTGCAGAACAGCCGAGAGATACACTTGAGCATCAGCTTTCTCTCCGATAACCCATTTCAGCTTCTTATACCCAAACCTCTCTATCAAACGAGTAAGCTCTTTCTTCTTCTCCTCGCTTGCACAGAAGAAGTTATCCAGCCAGAACAACCCACCGGGCTTCAACACCCGATCAAGATCGAACATCAAGAACTCCAGCTTCTCAGCTTTACCTTCAACATCCAATCCGCTAGAGCCATGGATGAGATCCAACACATTGTCATGGAAAGGAAACCTATGATCCAAACTCAAGAACATCGGAAAAACCCCTCTCGCGGCTACGAATTCGCTAAACGGACCACCGTTGTTCAACGTGTTAGTGATCACCGTCACGTTCTTCTCCGCCATTCTCGCCGCGAACGTCCCTGATCCGCCGCTAATATCGAACCCTATCCGAATCTTCCCACTTCCCAAAGCCAACACATCGTCAATCAAGAAATCGTTCTTCCCCTTAACCTTCACAAACCTATCTTTCTCGCTACCTAAATCGAAGCAACCGACACAATCCCGGCTAAGTTTCTTACCTTTCAAGCAATCGAAGCTCTTGCAGCCGAGGCCACTCCAGTTAACACTCTTGTTACTAACGGATCTCCACAGCGAATCAGGATATCGACTCAGATCTTGCTTCGGCACCGTTTTCGCCAAGCACCGCCGTCGAGGCAACGGCTCGCATGCACGGAGGATCAGCTTTTGGCCGAGGCTCCAATCGTCGGGGCATTTGTCGAACGCTTTGTACGACATGTACTGAGAAAGCAAATCCGACGATTTTTCACACGTGTGACCGACGGATGATACCATCTCGGTGATCCCGGTGCGCGAGTCTTTGCCGAGCGGAAGCTGATGGCGCTGGAGGAATAGCTTGAGCTCGGGGACGATGTTTGGCCGAGAGAGATCGATTGATTCGTAGCCGAGGATCTGTTTCTCCATCTGAGCGAGCTTCTGTTGAGACGAATCGATCTCTCGGAGGATGAGAGAGAGGTGTTGAGAGACGAGTGAGATGTTGCTGGAATGGTGGATCGGCGAGTTGGTTTGGGAATGGGAGGAGAAGGCGTATAGTGCGAAGAGGTTGGTTGTGACGACGGAGAAGAGCATAAGGAGGTTGACGGCGGAGGAGCAAACGGTTGTTCGACGGAATCTGGCGGTTCCATCGCCGATCTTCAGCGACACAGATCCCATTTATAGCAGCTTTTTGAAAGTGAGAGAGTGTGAAAGAGAGAGAAGAGCTCAAGTTTAGATCACACTATAACTTGCATCTTCGTCGTTGCATCTGTGATTGGATCTGCACAAAGAAATTCCAGATTCGTCTTTCAAAAATTCACATTAACGAAATGGAGGAAGAAATAAAGTTTTAGTAGTACTCCGATTTCAATCAATCAGATCTATCACAAATCAACTTGAGAAATTGCGATGAACACAACAAAAATTAAAATCGATGACTGAGAAAATTTGATGAAGCTAAGACTAAGAGTTAAAAACAGAGAGCATACCGTGATTTCAGCAGAAGAGACTTTAGTGGACTTTTCACACTTCCCGGAGCTGAGATCGTCGTTACTCAAAAGAGTGAAAAAGTATCGCCGACAAGATGACTAGAGTCAACACGTGACTATGATTCTCTTTTCATGGGCCTTTATCTTGGGCTCGGCCCATATTATCAAAACTTTATTTAGATTTGTTTTATAATTAAAAAAATTCGAAACAAGGTTCGGGAAAACCACCGGCGCACATCTTTTCCCGGTAAACAGAGATACTCCGCCGGCGTTAAAGAATCGAAAACCTCAAAGCTCTCTCAATAAGATGGAACTGAGATGTCTCTTTCACTGGGTTTTTCATAAACACGAATGGCGAATAAACCTGATCATAATCTCCATCACAACCACCACCATCAATCTTCGAGGAGATTGATGCTTGTATTGTATTTCACGAGTGTTCTCGGGATAGGATTCGTCGCGGCTTTCCTTTCTCTGTCTTCTACTAATTTCTCTTTCTCCACCGTTTCTTCGATCAGGCTACCGCCGGAGATTCAGATTCCGAACATCGATTCCCGGATTGTTCAAAAGGTACATTTCAATCGATTGATTGTGTGTAATTTTGCTTTCCAGTTGAAAACGATGAATTTCTCTCTTGGATTCTCACTGTTTTCCTCACTTTCAGAGAAGCAAACAATCGAATGGTACAAAAGATCATGTCCGATTCTTATCGGCAACATTTGCCGATTTACCGGCGCCGGAATTACAATGGGAGCAAATGCCGTCCGCTCCAGTTCCTCGACTTGACGGATACTCCGTACAAATCAAAAACCTTCTCTACGTCTTCTCCGGTTACGCCAGTCTCGACTATGTAAGCACTCAATTTAAAAAATTCCTCGAAAATGTGTTAATAATTAGATTGATGATCGCTTTTTGCTTGTGCCATTTGATTATCCTCAGGTCCATTCTCATGTAGATGTGTTCAATTTCACAGACAATAAATGGTGCGAGAGATTCGACACTCCTAAAGAGATGGCGAATTCTCACCTCGGGATCGTGACGGACGGACGATACGTGTACGTGGTTTCAGGGCAGTATGGTCCTCAATGCAGAGGACCAACTTCTCGTTCCTTTGTCTTAGACTCAACCACAAAGACTTGGCTCCACTTTCCTTCACTTCCAGCTCCAAGGCAAGCTCTTTACTTATACTTGCTTCACATTTACTTGAAATCTATTATGTAAAAGCTCTATTATGATTGGTGATGCAGGTATGCTCCTGCGACTCAGATATGGAGAGGGAGGCTTCATGTGATGGGAGGAAGCAAAGAGAATCGCAACGCGGTTGCTTATGACCATTGGAGCATTGCTGTAAAAGACGGAAAAGCTCTCGACGAATGGCGGGAAGAGGTTCCAATCCCTCGAGGTGGACCACACAGGTTTTTTGATTCGTCTTTATTCACTTGACTGTTTTTGAGTCTTCCTGTGGTCGCTGACGTCGTGGTTTGTAGGGCTTGTGTAGTTGCTAACGATAAGCTGCTAGTGATCGGCGGTCAAGAAGGTGACTTCATGGCTAAACCTAACTCATCCATCTTCAAATGCTCACGTAGACGCGAGGTTCGTCCTTTTTCTCCTCCAAACCAAGAAAACTGAAATGTTCTTCTATAGATCCTTGATGCTTGGTTGCATTTCAGATCTTTAACGGTGAGGTGTACATGATGGAGGAGGAGGAGGAGAAGTGGAAAATGTTGCCACCGATGCCAAAGAACAATTCACACATTGAATCGGCGTGGATCATCGTCAACAACTCCATCGTTATCGTCGGTGGAACCACGGATTGGCATCCGGTGACCAAAAGACTTGTTCTTGTTGGAGAGATTTTCCGATTTCAAATAGACACTTTGGTCAGTCTTTTTTATACTTATCTTAACTATTTATTTGTTCCCTCTCTGTGTTAACTCTATATGTAAAAACATTTCTCAGACATGGTCGGTGATCGGACGGTTGCCGTATCGTGTGAAAACAGCGATGGCCGGATTCTGGAATGGTTACTTGTACTTCACGTCAGGGCAACGAGATAGAGGACCAGACAATCCACAGCCCGGTAAAGTTATTGGAGATATGTGGAGAACTAAGTTGATGTTTTGATACTAAATTGTTGTGTTTACTTGTGATTTTTCTTCATTGGAAAGTTAAAATTCAAAGTTCCACATATTCTGCAATAATCCATAACAGATAAATAACCATAAACCTCTGCTTCTTACAAACGTGATTTTTTTTGTTATTTGAAAATGCTTAAAACTAGAAATAAACCCACAGACTTAAAAGGATAACTGGAACCATCGTCCTTGCAAGTGTTAGGTTTGCAAGCAGATCAGGAACTTGGAGTGGGTCGGCTTTAGCGTTGTTGAGCAACTTCATCTGTAAAACCCTGAGGTTTCGTCCCATCCAAACAGAGGTTTTACCGCCACGTCTTATCAGAAGCCCGTAGGTCAATACAGTTGGGAAAGAAAAATGATGCGTCGATGAGTATCCACTGTAGTTGAGGTTTTGCTTCAAGTCTCGAACCGCAGCCAAGATTTGTGGAATGTCTTCGGACTTTATGGCCTTTTCTACACGTGTCACTCTTCCACTGATCTCTTTGATCATCACCTGGTGATCGGTGACACATTTTTGAGCATCAGATCTAGCTGAGGACGCACTCCAGTTCCTAGTGAACGATTCGCTTTCAGTTTCTTTGTTCTTCTTTTCATCTTCAACACCTCCAACAAACGATCTCAAGCTACTGCAGCGATATAAACATGTAGCGGTCCTTCTCGTACAAATCTGAATTTGCACATGTGTCAGACAATCTTAATTAGGTTTGCCAAAACGTTTACGTGACCTTGAAATAATAAAGAGTAAAAGAAACCAGGCGATCTACAATCCTAAATCTCTATTGTGTGTGTGTGTGTGTGTGTCTTATTTAACGATAATGAAATTGAATTGATTATGATCTCTGTGTAAAATACCTTAGAGGAGGAGTGTATGATACCACGCAGCATGTTTTCCCTATTTCGTCTCCAAAATTGCAATACTGTAATCCCTCAGAATTAGAAGATCTCTAGGGTTTATTGTTTCTGGAGATTTCTTAACACAACGTTTTGGTTTATATTCCACGTAAACGTATTGGGCCTAAATTGCATTCTTTTTTTTTTTTTTGAACTTAATCCAAAGGTTTAGGCTCAATTTTAAAATAAAAAGGTTTTTTTTTTTTTTTAAATTATTTATTAGCAAACTAAGGAACCTATCTTTCATTTCACCTTTTGATCATTTTTTTTTTCTGTACATTTGTTTTTGGGAAATTGAAGTATATGACAATATTTGGTGGTATAATTAACTCACTAGCAATAGCGAAGGCATGGCTAGAATATGCCTTGTATTTTCTGACTTATTCCCAACTAGTATTATCCCGTGCTATATGCACGTAAATAAAAAATTTACTATTAGAATTTATAATAGTAAATAAAAAATTTCCTTCAAAATGAATATACATGTTAGAAAGTAACAAAGTCTGAATACAGAAAATGTGAAAACTATTGAGGCGGATACAATTTAGAAGAGTAGAAAACTAAATCATGGGGAATATACATAGCTAAAGCATGAGCTACTTCATTATTAATTCTCTTCGTGTATTGAAAATTACAAACAATGAATTTCTTCTTCCATATCTTCTTCCATTGCTGAAGATTGCTGCATTGCCATCAAGAGGAGAATTTGGTGGAACCAAGTGTTGTGGAACCCCATGTATGTGGCGAAGAGTCACAATTTTGGACAATCCATTCTGAAGTAGATTGAAAGGTAGTATGATCAAACCCAACATCAAAATTGCACTTTGCAAAACCCACACAAGGACACTGCTACGACAAAACCTGTGGAGCATAATGAGATCTAATCAACACAGTTTAATACTTTAATGTTATGTATTAAACATATGCTTAGAAGTTAGAATTCACTCACACACACGAAAATGCTTCTACTTTTCACTTCCAAATGCCAAAAAAAAAAATCGATTGCATCAGAGAAACTGAAATCAAATATCAAAAGAGTTATGCATATTGCATAAAAAATCATGGAACTTGAAATTAAATTCAAAATAGAACCTGGAATGAAGTAGAAGAAAACCCAGAAAATCGAGAAGCTTCATCTTGTAGCAGTTGCAGCAGTACCTGTAATTAATTTCAGACAAACAATCCTAATTACATTCAAACGAATAATCCCATATCTGCAATTGATAAAAATAACCTGAAAATAAAAACTTAAAATCTGATTTAAGAAAATACACATAAATCGAATATATAAGGATTACCTGTTTGAGAATGCTAGATCTAACTTCCCTTTGCAGATTTCATATGAATAATATGATATGGAGTGGAGAAGTTAGATTTTGAAATCGTGGTCGACAGAGAAAGGAAAAAACCCAAAATATAGAGATGTGAGATACCTGATTAAAGAAGAAGAGACTTGATTCATGGATTTGGTCCGAACAAATTTTCAAAAGAGGAAGATGAATTTCGAGATTTAGAAAAATAAAACACAAAAGTTGAAGATGAATCCATTTAGGCGGTTTTTGTATCTGCAGAGTAATAGTGGATTTCAAAGATCGTGATGTAGCGGTTTAGGAGATCGTGGTATTTGGAAAAGAAAATGAATTATCATGAAAAAAAAATAAAAAATGGAAAATAAACAAAACTGAAAAAGCAACGAATAAAACAAAAATTAAGAAACAGTAACATCCGTTTTTTCTCTCTTCTCTCTCCTGCGATGGAGAAGACGATTCAGTTTTGGTTTCTCAACCATCTACTTTATCTCCTCTTTTCTTCGAGGATGATTCCAATCAACGCTGGAGTGAATCAAATTTTCGATGCTATCTACCCAGCGGCTATCTCCGTTGTACCAATCGTGGCCCACAACGATGAAAAGTTTCTCCCGAGGGTTTGCATTTTCTGCAATCAATCCATAAATCTCTGGTATTATGAAAAACGGATTACAACCAATCCTTCCTTCACTCAAGCGTTTGAAAGGGTGACTATCCCCTCTCAATTTCAGAAATTTTCTTTGCTTGATGAAGGATGGATTTCCCGTTGTTGTGATTCAGTTTCTGTTGGTTCAAGTTTACTTTTTTCTAGTGATTTGTTGGTGTCTTTGATGTATTTATATCAAATTATAACTACATTGCTGTGGAAACAAACTCCATGGAAACCACCATGGAGAAGACAACAAATCGGAGTTGAAGATGCATCCTCTATGTTGTATGGCGATGTATTTAGAATCGTTGAAAATTGGCAGTCTCAAATTCTATTTCTATTTCTATCGATAGAATCAGTAGATTGGGTTCTTTATGGAAGAATATTTTTAGATCTAATTTGGGAATTGGCCAATGTTATACAACATAAGGATTTGGTGATAGCCAAAGATAAAGATCGCATAATTTTAAATGCGAATGTGAAGAAAGAAGATTACAGAGTGTGCTCTGTAAACAGGCAATTGTTGTGTACAGCCATTGCCGTCATGTACTTTTTCTTTCCTTTTCTGTTTTTTAGTAATTTATTTACGTGTAATTTTATTATTTTCTGCATCTTTTATGTAACCGTAAATTTTATTTTATAAATAAAGTCAGATGTTAAAAAAAAAAAAAACAAAATTAAAAAATTAAATAAAACAAAATTTGAAAGGACACGTGTCAGATGGATAGACCATTAGGTGACTTCTGTTTTATTAGTATTAGATTTGAAAGGACACGTGTCAGATGGATAGACCATTAGGTAACTACTGTTTTATTAGTATTAGATCTAGTCCTTTCATCCGACAATTTAATTTTTTTTTTGAAAATTAGGTTACTTTTTTCGTAAATGGGTTTCTCTCTCAGACTCTCACTCTTTTGAAAACTAAAAATCCAGCCACCAACTAAACTTTTTCAGATCCGCCGCTCGGTCCTTCTCGTCACCGTCAAGGAAGTGTTTCTTCTCCTTCATCATTTCTTCTTTCCGCTCTTTGCGTCGTCCTCTGGTGGCTCTCTTTCCGGCGGCGTTGCTTCTTCAGCTTTTTAGTCTTTGTTTGGATTCGGTGGTGTCGTTCTCCGGCGTTCCTGCGTGGTGGCTTGACTCGAGGAGGAGTGTGGCATCATGGTGAGGTTTCCGGTGTTCTCTCCGCCTCAACTTTCGTTTGCCCGGCGGCTTTCGGCGGAGGTCTTCGGTGGCGGTGTGGTTCCGAGTAGATCTACGGGTGTGCGTCTTGGATTCCTCGAGGATGGATCTCCGGCGCCAGCGCTTCAGATCTGCGGCTTCCTCTTCAGATTTGCGGCTCCCTCGTTCAACTTAGTTCTTGAATAGTCATTTTTTAATTGAGTTTAAGGAAGTGAATGAGTCTAAACTTTTGTAGAAAGAAAGTGATGCAGTTTACCATAAAACGAAATCTGTAATGGAAATCTTGAAGAATTTCCACGAGTTCTATAATTCAATGTTCATCGAATAATCAATTATTTAAATTGATTTGATTTTTCCTCTATTAATTGATTATTATGATGATTGATTATTGGTTCTTGTCCATTTTCTTTCTGGGTGTGATTGTAGTGCAAAGGCTACAAATGAATTTGAGTATAGTATAATAAGAAGATTCTCAAATTGCATATTTAAGTGTAGAATTGTTGACTTTGAGAAGGTAACATCGGGCAAATCTCTTGAATGCAATTACACAAATGTGTTTTAATTATGTTTGACCTTTGCAAATTACGAAAAGAGCATGTTTCATATTATTTGAGTTTATAAACTATACTATCCTTCTTATTATGGACTCACCAGTTATACTATTTTCATGTTTGGTTCTTACTTTACGCAATATATGTGATCCAATTATGAAGATGGCTGGGTAGAAAGACAACGAGAATTAGGGTGAGGAATAATGGAGGGAAATTTCCCGCTTATTTCAGGGAGAAAAGAGGAAGTAAAGTTTTCTCTTTGCTAGTTACTTAATTATGTGTATAGCATGACTATATGGTGGAGTTTTCTTCCCAATGTTGTTATCTACCAAATTAACCCTTTGTTTTTCAAAGTTTTTTTGTTTCTTTTTTGTTTTCTTTACACTTCAAACCCTTTATTTTGTGATTTTAGCATCATTCATGATTTGTAAGGATAATAAAAATTCAACACAGATGGAGCATTAGATAAAATTTAATAAAAGATTTATATATACACAGATGTTTTCTTCTTTCTACATCATATCGTTCTCAAGAAACACATGGAGATACCGGAGGACGAGGGATCGAATCCATCCAAAGTGAAGGCACAAATTGCGGAGAGTAAAACAAGCCTCTTTCCAAGGACTCCATAGGAGCACTTCTGAAAGTTAGGTCCATATAGCTTTTACAGTTTCTTAAGCTAATTACAATGCAACCATAACAATCTTTTTCTGATTCTTTATGGAGCCTAAAGCTTTGTTTCCGCAAGTTAATCGATACCAAACAACTTTTCTTTACGCTCCATAGATAGACAAGATCGGTACCAAAGGGATGCATTACCATTGGAATACAACCAAGTCCATGATCAAAATATTCTAGATCAATTTCCCATGAAAGTTGCCAATATCCCCCTGACTCGATTGAATAGTAGTCCTTCTTCAGCCTCCAAACCTTCATCTTGCTTTTAGAAACCATGTTGATGTACAAGTGCAAGCTCTCCTAGGCCAATGGTATATATTAAAGAGACCTAAACTCAAATGTAGACGGAGGGTTTTTTACATTATCAATAAATTTATAATTAAGGGGTTTTTATCGATGCATTTTTAATTGAGGGGTTTTATTACTTCTTTTTAGTCTTTGTTAGATTCTGCTATCATTCTTTTTTTTTTTTTTTTAAAATCTTTGCTTTTAGCAAGATCTCACTCCCATTGTAAACTTCGTGCCACATGATCAATAAGTTTGAAATTTCATCAAAATATAAAATAAAACTTAAAGATTCTACGTACAAACAAACCATTAGTCCAATAAGCCAATTTTGTACTTATCGTTTGGTTTTCTTTATTCGCAGTTACTTTATATATTCGTTTTCTTCATATCTATCGTCCACAACAAACACATGGAGGAAATGGAGGACGAGGGATCGAATCCATCCAAGGTGAAGGCACAAACTGCGGTGAGTGAAACAGGCCTTTTTCCAAAGACTCATCAAGAGCACATCTGAAAGTTTTATCCATAAAGCTTGTACACTTTTCTAAGTTACTAA
Organism: Microthlaspi erraticum; assembly: GCA_902728155.2. NCBI lineage: Eukaryota > Viridiplantae > Streptophyta > Magnoliopsida > Brassicales > Brassicaceae > Microthlaspi > Microthlaspi erraticum. Next base: position 123,362 of record CACVBM020001351.1, on the reverse strand, counting down.
CGATGCATCCATAACAATCTCTTTCTGATTCCTTATGGAGCGTAGAGCTTTGTTTCCGCAAGTTAATCGATACCAAACCACTTTTCTCTAGGCTCCATAGATAGACAAGATCAGTATCAAAGGGATGCATTGCCATTGGAATAGAACCAAGTCCATGATCAACATGTTCTAGATCAATTTCCCATGAAAGTCGCCAATAATTTACAAGTCAATTGCTACAATGCCTCCAGCATCACCAAAATAATCATCTTCTACAAAGTCGCCAATAATTTACAAGTCAATTGCTACAAGGTCGGATTTTAACACATTCACGTGACAAAGGATTTACAACATAATACATGTGATCTAGAGTTAGTACTAAAAGCAATCCACTATCAGTAGTTTTGATGATAAAGGATGCGATCTCAATTCCTGAATCCAAGAAAGGAGGGGACATGTAAGAACCCAATGATCGCGGAAGCCCCATCTCTCGCATCCATAAAAGGCTATAAGTTCGTCTCTAGGAGTATTGTAATTGTAACAGAACTTTTGTAAAAGCGACCAAGAACATGATGATTTTTGGTGGATGGACACAAAGACGTTGCGGAAAACCACAGATTCTACTAGTGATTTCCATCTTTTGCATACCAACTTGAATATGGTAATGTTTTTTATGGTAAATTTTGCTAGTATTTCTGTTAATATCGCCTCCGAAAGATTATCGATGAAAATTTTGTTAATTTCCATTGGAGTGGAGATGTTGCTTTTTAGTCTCAAATTATTTATCTTTTTTTCATATGTTATATACTTCCTTCTCCGTTCCTTATTAATAAATTTTCTGAGATTTTCACACATATTAAGAAAAAGTTCAAGTTTAATCAAAAGTGTATTTTTTTTTCTAAATGGAACAACTTTTAAAAAGTTTAAACCAATAGAAATCCAAAAACATAACTATTGACATAAATCTGAATCTTTTTGTTTTAATCAATAAAAAGTGTCTTGAAAACTTACAAATTTTATCTTTAAGAACCACCAGAAAAATGCTAGAGAATTATTTAATAAGAAACGGAGGGACTATATATCATCAAAATAAAATAAAAAATCATCAAAGTTATTATATCTATATATACATATATATTAACATATTTTAATGAAAAATATCTACTAATATCTCCTTTTGTTGTTTACTATTTTTGGCACAATATTTCCTTCTGTATGTATTTTTAAGTTTTTTTTTGAGATACAATCTTCTAACAATCATATTGGGTATATGTAAAATTAATTTTAAAGAAAAATAGGAGAAAATCATGTACCATTTATTAATAATAAATTATAAATCATCATGAATTTTTGTATAAGATCTGAGAACTGTTAACAAAACACTTGTGTCTCTATGTGTAGTTATTTTAATATAGTAAAACTGAAACTCCAATGGATATTGTTAATTAAAATAAATCTATTGACTACACTCTAACTTAGTATAATATTTTTTTCATCTATATTTATGATTTTAAACTAAAATTTTTAACTCCCATTCTAAAATTATAAATTAAATTAAAAAAAAATGTCTTCTTATTTTTATCAGAATATATAGAAAATGTCAACAAATTTTTCCAATCAAATTTTGGTACATCATATATATACATACATGCATACACATGTACAAAATATGCTTGGAATGACTTAGTTAAATTTATTTAATTGGTTTAATGATATTTATAGGTCAATACCTTTTAATAGAGTTTTTTTAATCAGTTTTTTTTAATATTATTTGTTCTTTTCCTATTAGTTTATCTTTCATTACTAGTGCTACAAGATTATTTGCCAATTCAGTTGGAAAGGTGTAAAAGTAATACATGCATGCATATACAATATATATATATACACGTTTGTGCTGTAATGAAATGAAAACAAGGCAATCCTTGCAACCAAACTTGTTAACATCAAAATCAACCTAGTGGAAGCAAGTCTAATGGAAAAGGACAAGAACATCAACAATGATTTTCCATTGGCAGAAATACTAGTGAGATTGCCTATAAGAAGCATTGCGAAATCCAAGTCGGTGTGCAAAAGATGGAAACTGTTAATAGAATCTCCCGTTTTTCGCAGTCTATTTGTGTCTCTACACAAAAGTTCGTCATGTTCATGGTCGCTCCTAACCAACGACTGCTTCCTGTGGTATCGCATTCGCAGTCCTGTGGAATGTATAGCCTCGTATGGATGCAAGAGATGGGGGCTTCCACGACCTCTAAGCTCTTATATCTGGTCTCCTCCAGTCCTGGATTCGAAATTCGAGATCGAGTCATTACAGATTAGGGCTTCCGCTAGCGGGTTACTTCTGATCCAAGTCCTAGACAACATGTATTATGTTGGGAATCCAGTGTTGAGTAAATGGGTTAAAATCCGTCCTTGCACAACTCTTTCATTAGAAAATTATTACTACGCCAATATGCGCGGTCTTGTCACACGTGAAGAAAATGGTGTCGTTTTGGGGTACAAGGTGGTTCAAGGGTATACAAGCGTTCAAGGAAGATCATTGCCTAGCTTTCAAGAAGGAGCAACAAGGCTTAGCTTTCAAGTATATTCTTCTGAGACAGGGAAATGGACATGCGAGCACGTTGAATGCGGTTGTCCCTTAACTTGGTCAACTTCTGGTATCGATTATCCCATTAGTTTAAACGGAAGGCTTTACTGGGTCGATCCTGGACTTATTGACGGTGTGTATCCAGGAGGCATGGTGGTCCTTGATTTTTACAATGGAGGAGCCAAACAGTTTCATTATATATCACTTCCAGGGAGAAAAATGAGTATTCTTGAAACCTATCATTGGTCTACGCGGAGAGCATGCAGTACCTCAGGAGGATTTATCGTGTATATTGATGCGATTCCTATAAACCAAGATCATAGGCTAAAGATTTGGAAGCTTAATGATTTGTTGATATGGGAACGTTCATGGGAAATCAATTTAGAAAATGTGGAGTTTGGTATCGATTCTCTACCATTGGCCATGCATCCGTTTGATACGCATATTCTCTATTTGAAGAGCCGTGAGAAAAAGTGTTTAATGTCGATTGATTTGCGGACGCAAAATTCTACGCTCCATGAAGATTCGGAATATCAAAGTTACGACGAGCGCTGCGTAAAAGAAAATACATTTGATGATTTATTCTTGTTTCAGCAGTATGTGCCTTCACCTTGGATGGATGATGTCCCACGACCGCCTCCATGTGATCACTGTGGACGACCCTAGGAATTTGTTTTTGGATATTTAGTGAAGAACATTCATAAGCAAATCTCTTGAAGTGAAGGTTTTCTAGGAAACAAGGGATTGTAATCTTCGAACTGTTCGATTCCCTGAGGCTATATATCGTGTTTAACAAGAAAACTGTAAACATTGGAATTGATTATGAATTATGATGTGGTTCGAGAGAGATTACAATGTGGATCTATGAAGACACTCTATTTGATATCTGAAACACCAAACTAACTGTTTTTCACCGTTTGTTCCGCCCATTTTGAGAAGAATGTATGTATGAGAGTAATTTAATTATGGAGCTATATAGTATTTATCCCCAAAAAATGCAGTTATATATATAGTTGCTTGCTGTAAGGTGTTTTCACCAATATCAATCATTATTTTCTCAGTTGAAAAAAAAATATATATAGTTGTTGAGAGTTGGTTTGTTAAGTTTTATAGAATTATATTTACCAATTTTTAACAAGTGTGTTCTTGTATATTATTTATTTACGTCTCATCTTAATTTCCGATGAGAGATGTAGTCATGTATTAAGTATTAACACACTCGTTTGAGATGATGACAACTCTTCCAGCTCATCTCGAAGCAAATCCCGCTCTAGGTTCGAAAATAGACCTTGTTTTGGGGGTACTCACACGTCGTGATCAAATTCGGGTTTGGATCATATGCTAAGTTTGATAGGTTTTCAATTCAATACTAATTAGTAATTAATGAATTAGTTTCTGTCTCTTATATACTACTTAGATCTCATTTCAATTGTCTATGTGAGATTTCTAGTACTATGAAAGTGTATTTAATCAGCTCATTAACATTTTTACTAAAATTTAAATATGTGTCTTTGGATAACTTTTTAACAAATGAATAAATTATTTTTTAAATCAAATAAACGGCTAGTAAAAAAATGTATCAATTTTGTGAGATCATTTTGTTCATTATTGTCAGTGGTATGAATCATCCGCAAGTTCATGCTCTGATGTAAACTACTTAAGAAAGAATAAGGACAAAAATTAAGATAAAGACTTCAAATTGTTATCGTGGCCGGTCCACGAGAACGACATGTTCTATTTTTTTCAGAACGCGTACCTCTCGCGTCTCGGTTTGTAGCCTGACTGTTAATTTACCGATAACTATCAAATCATATACATTTAACCACTTCGGTATACCACTAATGCGCATGTCTTCATCTACCACGGCATGTCTAACAATTACTAACATGTGTAAATTTTCCCAATTAAATCAAAAAGTTAATTTTCCGATTGGTTGTCGGCTTTGAAGGATAAGAGTTTACGAATCTGAGTTTGTTTAGCTAAACAAAATTAGATACCTTTAAAAATTGTGAACCATTTGGAGTGGGCATCAAACATCACGCATGAGTCATGACACACCTTCCACTTTTACTGTTTCTCTATTTTGTTTGAATTCTTCCTTGGATCCTTGTGGATTGTCTTGATTCTTGAACTGATAAACGCATTGCCCATGCCATCATTTCTTCGCAGAAGATTCCATTTGTAATTGTTTTTAGATTTTGATATTTTCGAAACTTTTGTTTTATTGTTCTTTTAAAAAAAATATATATATATAGTTTCCGAACCCATAATATCTTACTGTCTATTTGTACTATGGTTTTATGATTCGACTTAAAAAAAATGTGTGTAACAAATCACGTCCTAGTAGTTAAGCTATAAAATTAATTGCATCCTAGTTTTACGATCAACTATCATAAACTTCTACGTTATTTTGTTTTACCGATAAAATCTCTTAAACTATTCCACATTAATTAACCTCGACCTAAACCTTATTCAAAAGAATTAATAGACACACAACAATTCACCGTAGTGGTAGAAACAAATATTGTAGATTATATAGTTACAATGGTGCATGATAATAATCATAATATAGTAACACATCAATATTCTTGGAATATTTATTGCAATATAAGTACAAACTTGTCACAGACAATTAAAAAAATATAAAGTTTTGAAATTTTGATGTTTAGTGGGAGTAAAAAGTTAAGAAATCCATATAGATGACCACTCCTAAGAAAAATATTAGTATTATATATTGCGTTTTTTTGTATTACTCATTACTCATTAGGAATTTAGGATCACTCCATTTTGCTATGGTCACGGAAAGAGAAATCTGATGACCATATATTAATATTGGATTCATAAGCATCATAAATGCATTATCAAAATAAAATTCAATAATGCGATTTTGATTAACGTGATTGTCGAAAAAACAAAACAAAAGTTGGCGTATGCATCAATCAGTCCATGTATTGTCAAATTCGTCGGTAATTAGATTTGATACAAAATTTGGCATCTAGTGATCCTACAAACTTCAACCATTACCCAAATCCAAAACCTAGATAGTAACCTCAATCATATAATAGTAATCCAAAAAGAAATAGACTACACGTATTTTTTTCTTGGACTATTTTTTTATATACGTTTTTCTATTCATTTTTAAAGATTAATTCATAAAAATCGAAATGTTAATTAGAGCGACTACTATACTAATGCTTGGACCACTCAGTTAAAAACAATAAGAACACTATCCCATAAATTAAAGGAAGGGGATCATCCATTTACCAGATCACTAGATGGAATACTTAATAATATTTTGGGTCTTTAGGTTGGTGTTTAAAACGTTTAAATATTTTGATATTAGTTCAGTTTCAAAATCTGTGAAATATTCATATACTCTAGAGCATAGTTTGATATCTTTTTCGGTATGATAGTTTGATATCTTATCAGAAGAGTCTGGTTATAAAAAAAAGAAACTGTAAACTAAACTAACCTCTTCAAATATGACGTTGATATATTGTCAGCCTAATTAAAAAGATACAAAAAAAACATCAGTTTTATCCCCACCGTGGCACCGTCCACCGGTATAACTATCGAGTCTCATTCACAACTTTTTATAAAAAAATCTATGAAATAGAAATTAACCATAAAACCATATAAAATAAAATAACCATATCATATGAGCCGTTACATATCCGATAGATATATCCTAAAGAGGCAATATGTCCTTTTGGAGCTTAAAAAAATGTACTAGAAGTAAGTCGTGAGTCATGTGACTAACCTTTCGAAATCTTGACTAATCACTAACAATAAAAGGAAAAGTTTAACTAAATCGTAAATAGTCACGAGTGGTTTATCTTCCAGCCATAATTGTTGCTACATCTACTTATTTGTTCCCCTTTTTTTGTCAAAGACTATAAAAATTTTCGATTACCTAATCATGCCAACAAATGTTTGATTACTAGTAGAAAACGCAGCTGACTTAATAAGAAATAAGAAAATCCTGTCACTATATACGCAGTCTGGATCAAACATTATCTTAGCCTTTCAAGAAATAACTAAATCATCACATTTTCAGCAATTCAATAATTAAATACTATATATTTCAACATACATAAGTTAATTTTACAATCGATGAAAATAAATGTTCGGTGGTTATCTTAGACTGGTACTTCGTTGGACCTTTTTTTCCCTGCACATCAACCTTCCAACGTAGAAACGCCTCGCCAAAAGCAAGGAAATTTTCAGAAATTTAAATTAATTCAATCATTTGTTTTATAAAATTTGATTGTAAGTGGCATAACAAAAATAACGTAAGTAAAACAGTTTTTTAACGAAATGTCTATCTTTGTTGGTTAAACTTGGTTGAAAACATATCTTTAATCGTTAATACAATTCAGTTGGTGTTTAATTTCAGACTTACACGACCTTAAGAAACTGACTTTAGTCTCCCCTCGATTTACCTCTAACTAGCTGTGAGATTTTTTATCATAGACAGTGATGTATGTTCTAAACCTTTCATTTGTATACTACTAAGCGAGGAGAGATTCGAACTCTGCACCTTAAACCAACATAACAGCACACATAACCAACTAAGCTATAGGAGACTTTGTTAAAATATGGCCGATTAAATTCTTATTTAGAAACAGGGCCACAAGCACCTACTTGCCCTACTTGCTCCCAGAGACGGCTCTCTACTAAGTTCTAACTATAATATTATCTTAACATACGAATCCAAAGTATACAATCAGGAGAATTTCAAACATATCCAAATATATTCTAACATCAACTATCGAACCTAACTACCATAATAGCTAAAGACATTTTTCAAAGTACACTTTTCATCGCTTACTTTATTTAACAGTAAAAAACTACAAATACAAATCTCAGTCAAATTAAAAGAAAACACGGAACATATTTTTTAGACAAGCAGTCAAACCAATCTTACCTACTTTAACTAACCAGATCATGCCAGTTTGTAAATAAAATCTGGTAATATAAATCATGAATTGTTTTGTTTTGCAAGGGCCTAATGTCAATACTGTAATCACTTAATCAGCGGATTAACATTAAGTGCCACGTGACACCAGAAAGTCACGCAGGGGTCCCACCATGATATTCACACGACAAAGACGTGGAGTCCCTAGAACGACACCGTTTATCTCAGCACGGAAACTGAGTGGGCACCGTGTTCGTAGGCCCCACCCCGCCTTCTCCGACGAAACATTAGAAAGAAAATAGAAGAATATTAAGACTGTCTCTCTTCCCATATTTATTTTTCACCATTTAATAACAACAAAACAGTTCATAATATCTCAACTCAAAAATTCGCTCTCTCTCTCGCTCTCTCTCTCGCTCTCAAATCAAAAAAGTTTTGGACTTTCTGAAGTTTTTTAATTATTTAAAAACCGATGCCAGTGAATGGGTTCGTCTTCGTCGTCGCTTAATAAGTCTCCGTTTAGAACAACAGACAGTATGGTAACACAAGAATCTCCCTCGAAAGATAATTCAGCTCCGATCATGACTGTAAAGCCGGGGAAAAACGACGGCGTTTCGATCATATCTAAGTCGCTGCGATCGTCTCCTTCTGCTAAGAACTTCGGTATTTTAAAACTTTCTTCTAATCAAGAGAGATCATCATCTCTGTGTTTGATCTCCAGATTTATTTATTTTTCAGTTATTTTTTAATAAATGATTAGTTCATGATGATATTCGATCTGACTGGGGATGTGGGGTTTCTCAGATTTTATATATATATACAAAAAATAATAACTCTGCTTATAACTGATTTACGTTCTTTTTATTCAATTCTCAGAATCGCCAAGAAAGAGTACAACTTCGATTCCGACGAATTCTCCGGCGAACAATTATCATCAAACCTCTGTCAAATCTCGGTGGTCGTTTTCGTCGTCTAAGAAAAGCTTCGGTATTTATTCCAATTTTTTTTTCTCTTTTCGAATAAATTACTGTTATGGGTTTTTCAGTATCTCAGCTTTTTGAATGATTGGTCTTTTTCTGATATTCAATTTAGTTATTGTCCGATCAAAGTACATAGTTTCTTACTGCATAAACGTTCATAATAGTAGCATCTGGAGGTTCCGTGACCGGGAAAATAGTATCTGAAATGATTCATATCTTAAAAAAAAAAAATCTTCCATTAATGGTTTTTCGTAATCAATTTGATTTTCTTCCTGTCAACATAGAGATAGACATTTAGGTTTATTTCGTTCTTATCTGATACGATCAGATATCTAATTTGATTTCTTCCATTAATAGATTTTTATGATAAAAAACAAAGACTTTCCCCTGATAACAAAGATTTTTTCTCACAACAGGAAAAAGTAGTTAAATAAGACAAAGAGAGTGAAAAGAGAGCTATTTTAGTGAATTATGATTTTTAAAAAGCTGTCTACTCTAACTGTAACCCAGATCTGAAAAACTGGGTAAAAAGCATGGACACTCTTGATCTGGGTTCCATTGATTTTCACGCTTTAATTTTAAGCGTTTTTGGAATAAAATCAAATATTTTTACCCGGGAACTTCAGAGAATTTTAAGTAGATTCCATTGTTTTAAATTTCAAATTTAATCTCTTTTTAGGCTTTGCTTTGTACTTTCCTCAGTTTTAATATCCTCTGTTTTGGCCGACCAAACAAAAAAAACTCTGTTTTGAGGTGTAGTCTTATATAGTGATACTTGTGTGTTTTGATCTAATTCCATCATGATAATGACGGAATCAAAAGGTTTAAATTATACTTATTCGATAATGTATATCATTCTTGTTCTAAAATTTTGAAATGTATGTTATAATTTGTTGCACAGGAAGCAAAGATGAAACCTTTTTCGATTCGCAGCCATGGCTACAATCCGACTCTGACGATGACTTCCACAGCGTTACTGGCGGTAAAATCTTCGACCTTTTGTTAGTTTTTCTACTACTCAAGCGTCAGGATCTTGATTTTTGTAATTCACTGTAAACAGAATTTACTCCGTCGCGTGGAACCACTCCAAAGACAAGTTTCTCAGACAGGTCTCCACGTGTCCACGACCTTATATTCCAAGAGATGAAGCCTGCTCGAGGCTCGTCTTCTCCACTGCCTCCAAAGCCGAGGAGGAAGAAGCTTGGTGAGCTTTTCAGAGACAGTATTAGAGAAGAAAGAGAAGAGAGCGGTTCGTCGTCGACTGTTAGCACTCCTTATCTCTCCGGTGCTAACTCCGGCGAATTCAACAATCCGGCCATTGAAGAGAAGAAGAAGTCTAACTGGCAGCATCATCGTTGTCTTCCTGGTTTCTCTTCTTGTGGTGGAAGTTTCATGGAGAGGAGGAAGAAGATGAGCTCTGAAACGGCGGTTGTTGCTGCTGTGAAATGAGATGTAGAGAGTAATCTTTTGTATATGAAAGAATGAGAAAGAGATCTCAGAGTAAAAAGCTCTGATGAATTTTACATGTTGTGATGAGAAGATGATGTACAAAAAAAATGAGATGCTTTTGTGTTCATGATATTATGGCTTTTGGATCTTTGGCTTATGAAGTTTGAAGAATCTTACAATGGTTCATTGTTGCTAGCTTTAACATAAGATCGTATGATATAATATGTTTGTGACAACATGAACAATGAAACAAATTAAAGAGTCAAAAGTATAAAGTTTCTCTAGTAAGTAACAAACAAAAAAATCTTGCTTGTGAAGGCTTTTTGTCTTCTTAACTTATTCGGCAATTCTGATGCAAACATTCTACTTGAACAAACATAAAAATAATAACATGATATAAAACAGACCATAATACTAATTTAAAGATTTGACAACTACCAAAGATGTTAGCTTCGATTCAACTCCAAGCCTGTTTTGTTTCTTTTCTTCCTAACTTTTATTTCTTAAGCAACCAATCTTCATGCATTCATCTATATATACACTAGCTAGCAGCAGCTTAATTTTGAATATCTCGAAACAGGATTCACTTCACTAAAACCAATGAAAATGCAAGGAGTTATAGTTATTCTTGTTTTCTCCGGTTTATTCGCGGTTCAGACTACGTTAGCAGCACAACATATGATCGGTGGGAGTCAAGGCTGGGAAGAATCCGTTGACTTTAACTCTTGGACTGCCGATAAATCTTTCAAAGTCGGCGACCAATTGGGTACGTAGTTTTTCTCTCTAAAATCAAAATTTTAAACCGACCGGTTTAATGCTAACCAAACCCATTTGTTCCTTGCAGTTTTTAAGTATTCAGCATTACACAGCGTTGTGGAGCTGGGAAGCGAAACGGCATACAAGAGTTGTGACCTGGGAACACCGGTTAATTCCTTGAGCTCCGGAAACGACGTCGTCAAGCTGTCCAAAACCGGTACTCGTTACTTCGCATGTGGGACCGCTGGGCATTGCGAACAAGGCATGAAGGTCAAAGTCAACGTTGTCTCTTCCGACTCCACAACCGTTTCCTCTCCGGGTTCGGATTCAGGCTCCGACTCGGATACGGATACGAAATCCAGTCATGGATTACGTGCTTCCATTGGATATGTTTTGGCTGTTGGATCGTTGGTTGTTGGTCTTATATGGGCTTTCTGAGAGTTTAGACTTTTGTAAAGGCATCGAGGAAATATATTCGGAGGGGAGAGAATAAATAAATTTTTGGAATTATCACTTCGTATTTGTTGGTATGTGCTATGTTGTTGTATTTCAGATTTTGCATTTTTCTGAGTTTATCATATGTATCCTTATTTTCAGTTAATTCGGTTTCTCACCCTCTTGTCCACTTGATTGGTCCGCTTGGAATATTCTTTATTATATGCCTTCTCATACCCTCATTTTGTTAAGATTTTATTTTGTTTTCTTAATATTTTGTTCACAATTTAGCGGATAGTACAGAAACACACAATTTGGTATTTTCGTACAATTTTTTGAATGCTGCCAAAAAGTACAATTTTATTGTTTTTCTTCTCTATAACATTTTACTAATTTAATCCAAACAACGAAGATGGAAGTCTCCGTCAAGTCTAATATAAAAATAAAACAGTTGGAATGTTTAAATTAAGTAATTTTCGTTCAAGTTTCGCTCAAAAATATTTTAAAAAGACGGAGGGAGGCAGACAAGTGGGTTGCTTATTGCGCAGAAATCGTCGTCACTGATCACTACAGATCATTTTTTTCCCTAAATCGTCGACGCTTTCTTCTCCGGAGACCTAATCGGAATCGCTATCTCTTCGCTCGCCAGTAATCAAATGCCGGAAGACTCTACGTCGATTGACTATGTCATGGAGAAGGCATCGGGGCCTCACTTCTCCGGTCTTCGCCTCGACGGCCTTCTTTCTTCTCCGTCGAAATCCTCCAGCTCGTCTCCTTCTTTCTTCCGTACAGGTGTTTCATGTTTTTCGCCTATCTCCGATCCCGCCGCGCCTAATCAGCCCTTCGTCATCGGTGATTTTCGATTATCCTTTTTCCGCTCCCGCGCTTTAATCCGTGCTTATTCAATTGTTCGAACTCTATCGAATTCCGATCATCGAGTATTATCTCTTAATTTCTTCAAATTGGCGCTTCTACTGCATTTTCTTGGGTTTATCTTAGGGTTTTAGATATCCGAAATTTCCGGTAGCATTTGTGCATCCAAGATAATTCAGATATCTTGATCATATCAGACTATCAGTTTCTAGGGTTTAATCTTGATTTTCGCCGTTATTGACCTTGTGAAATTCTGTAGGGGTTACTGGTGGTACCGCTTCTGGGAAGACCACAGTATGTGACATGATAATCCAGCAACTTCATGATCATCGCATTGTTCTAGTTAACCAGGTTAGTTTCTGTAGCCGTCCCTGTTCTCAGTTCTTATGTATCGCTCGCTAGCTAGGAAAATACGATGTACTGTTTTTATGTGATTCCCCTCTATTTGCGGTACTTAGACTCTGATGCTGTTTTGTTGATTAGGATTCCTTTTACCGTGGTCTGACATCTGAAGAACTGAAGAATGTGCAAGAATACAATTTCGATCATCCTGGTAGATTCTACTTACTGGTTTCTCCTTGAATTTCTCTCTGATTGTTCTTTTGTTTTGGGATCACTGATATTTAGCTCAGGGCATATTGATAATTTTTCAAGATCTGTTCAATTTTTCTTCGTATTCTCCAGATGCCTTTGACACTGAGCAGCTTTTGCATTGCATCGATACACTCAAGAGTGGGCAGCCCTATCAAATTCCCATTTACGACTTCAAGACCCATCAACGTAAAACGGATGCCTTTCGCCAGGTGCATACTCTTCTCTGGTAGACTTTTATATGGCTGAGGCTATTGTCTAAGATGTTAGTGAGAATTGTCATTTGTTAAATTAATCAGAGGGCACGTTTGTCAGGTCAATGCTTGTGATGTCATAATTTTGGAAGGGATTCTAGTTTTTCATGACTCACGAGTTCGGGATCTGATGCATATGAAGATCTTCGTTGACACAGGTCATCACCACTATCTCTAAATGATATTTTTTTTTGTGATGGAAGTTGTCCAGTTACTGTTCAGTAGCTGATACCCTTGGTGGATTTACTCACTTACGCCATTTTATCACTTGTTGACCACTAAAGACACAATGAATACCTTTGAAGCTATATAGTTAGCCAATTTTTAATCTATTTGGAATGTTTGTAATCCTCATCGAAGTTAAAAGTCCTCATCTTAGCTATTACTTGGTTCCAGATGCTGATGTGAGGCTTGCTCGCAGAATCAGGCGTGATACGGTTGAGAGGGGTAGGGATATTGATTCTGTGCTTGAACAGGTTAGTCTTTATTTCAGGGTTTGATGCGAATATTCTCAGCAAGATTCACTTATCTAAGTAAATCTGGTCTCTTGAATGATACTCTTTGTACTGTTCTTCTATAGAATAGTGTCATCTCCTGAGCTTCCTTTATTTTTCAACTGTTCTTGTTTTGAGGTTGTTATGTTCGTTTGCAGTATGCAAAGTTTGTGAAGCCTGCCTTTGATGACTTTGTGCTCCCCTCAAAGAAGTATGCCGATGTGATCATTCCCCGAGGAGGTGACAATCACGTTGCAGTTGATTTGATTGTGCAACATATCCACACAAAACTTGGGCTACATGATCTCTGCAAAATCTACCCGAATGTTTTTCTTATCCAATCAACATTTCAGGTATCCTTTTTCCAGCTGCTTGATTCAGATAGTAAGGTTTTAAAGCAAATTTCTCACTCTTAAGATCATAATTGCAGATAAGAGGCATGCACACACTTATTCGAGAGAAGGACATATCAAAACATGATTTTGTGTTTTACTCAGATCGCCTCATTCGTTTGGTATTCTTTTAACTCGTGTCTTCCTTTTCAACGCAACTCAGCCTTTAAGACTTGTTATTTCAATTGTTGGTGGCTTTATTTCAGGTCGTGGAGCATGGGCTTGGTCATTTGCCATTCACAGAGAAACAAGTAGTTACTCCAACAGGTATAAGTAGAGAATGGCTTGAGCTGTAAATATTTTTATTTATTTAAGATGGTAGGGGTGTCTGAAAATCTGGACCAACTAGTTCCTGAGATCCTTTAAACTTCTCTGTCGTATGGATCTAGAAAGGTTTTTTGTGCCTTGTGGAAATTAAAGTGAAAACGACATGACTATAATTTCTCTACTTTCCCAAACCAGGGGCTGTGTATAGCGGTGTTGATTTCTGCAAGAAACTTTGTGGGGTCTCGATCATTCGAAGGTGAGCGTTGAAAGGTATTACGTGTTTTAATGTTGTTGATAGATGGAGACTGGAGCTGTTTAATATTCCAATTTGTTTCCATGTTCAAAACACGGGATACAAGAAACATGTGCAACATTGAAAGCATACATGACATGGTTTGTTTTTCATTCTTTTCTCTTGCCTAAAAGTTTATGTTTTGTATGCTTCATTAGTGGTGAAAGCATGGAAAACGCATTACGTGCTTGTTGCAAAGGGATTAAGATAGGGAAGATTCTCATCCATCGTGTCGGCGACAATGGAATGCAGGTTTGTTTGTGTTTCGTCTGTTTTACTCCTCTAACAGCTTACAAAGATCTTACTCTAAAAGTTTCTTCTTGCGTATTAATCAGCTTATTTATGAGAAGCTTCCAAGTGATATTTCTGAGCGCCATGTCCTGCTTCTAGATCCTGTTTTAGGCACAGGTAATATGACTTTCTTCTTTTTCTTTCTTCTTCTGGTTTTGAAGTGTATATGCTCTTATATCGTTAAATTGGATTTGTTGAAGGTAACTCTGCAAGTCAGGCGATAGAACTACTCATACAGAAAGGAGTTCCTGAATCCCACATTATATTCCTCAATCTCATCTCGGTGAGTATTACTAAATCAACCAATAGATACTTTTATCACATAACTTTTTTGTTCTCTCTCTCTGACGGTCATAACTCGCAACCCGATTCCGCATCCTACAGGCTCCAGAAGGAATCCATTGCGTCTGCAAACGGTTTCCATCGTTGAAGATCGTGACGTCGGAGATAGATCAGTGCCTGAACGAAGACTTCCGGGTGATACCAGGCTTGGGTGAGTTTGGTGATCGCTACTTTGGCACTGACGAGTAAAAAGTACTTACGACTTCCTAGTCGAAACAACTGAACTGACCCAACAACTCTGCTTCTGTTTGGAAATCCGGCGTTAATGAATGTTGTATCACTTTGTGTATTGCGACCATGTTATTAAAACGTGAACCACGGGAAGGGACAAGGTGTTCTTGTTTTTGTTTTTTTCTGTGTAGAAAGCTTCTTGCTTACTTGAAGTTGAAAAATGAAAAACAAATCATTGCTGTTTCTTGGTATTGTGCATAGTTTAATTTCGATTAATAGATTGCGGACCATTGAACACCATTTTTTTTTTTTGTAATGGCACTCCGATTGAACACTTTTCTTAGTACTCGTGATTTAAAATTTCTGAAATTACTCAAATTATCTGAACCCATGTCGTACCTGACGCAATGACGGTCACTGTCTCACTGATCTTAAATACTTGACTGATTTATCCGAATCAACCGGTTTAAGGATTGTATCGGGTCGGGTCTCTTTAATTTGGTATTGATACGGACCGGGCAGAGATACTTATCCATTCCCGCCACGGAGTAAACTTTTGCCGGCGACAGTGAAGCAGCGATGCATTCGTCGAGCCTTTTCTCGTTCGGCGCTCGTTATCCAATCATTACCTGCCGCGTGTCACCTCCTACCTTGGCCCCCGTCGCTTCTCTCCCTCTTCCGTCCACCTCCTCCGACTCGCTAGCTTGCTCCCTCCAGTGCCCCCATTTCCAATCGTACGCTCCTCTAGCCGATAATGACTCTTCATCTCTTACTTTGCTGTGAGAATTTGGTTCGATGTGAGCTTCGATTTCATGTATCTGGAATTTTCAGGTGCTCAGGTTGCACGCAGGAGTTGAATCTCCATCGTCCGGCTGTCGTCGAAGAAGCTTCTGACTTCTTCAAGCGTTACGGCGTCGAAGATTTCACTTTCGATAGTTGCAGACTGGTGAATTCACTTCTTCTTCCTATTTTCTGATTTCTCATTTTTAGGTCTTTGGTCTCTGGTGATAAAAATTTTGGCTTCTTGTGGCAGTGGGGTTGGAGGTGCCGGGCAAAATTGGCCGTTCGTGGCTCATCTGATAATGCATTGATCGGATTATACCAAGAGGGAACTCACACCGTTGTAGATATTCCAGATTGTAAAGGTAATTTTTATTACGCTGGAAATAATTTCCTTACATAGATTTGTTAAATTGTCATGATGGTTTTTGATAAGGTTAAGTTCCCAATTTTGCAGCTCACCATCCTAATATTAATGCTGCCATCGAGTTACTGAGAGAAGGTACTAGTCCTTATGATGTATTTATGGTGATTCAAAGATGGAGATTGTTTGTATTTTTCCCATTTGATGGGGTTTTGCTATGCTTTAAAGGTATTAAGGTGTTCGATGTGTTGCCATTTGATGAGGATCAGGGCACTGGGGACTTACGATATGTTCAGGTGATTAATAATGGAGTTACATTTGAGTACATGGGGCTATTTTTGCACTTCAATTTAGTGATGGTGTTTTTCTTCAGATGGCTGTTACGACACACAGTACATCACTTCGTGCCCCAGATAGATACAAAAATGGTTGGGCATTTTTTTTTTTTTTTAGTTTCTTTGCATTGATCTGGTGGAATGAGATTGAAAGGAGAGGTGCTGAGTTTTTTAATATCTTGGTTTCAGGGAAAGTGCAGGTGTCCTTGGTTTGGAATTCAAGAAATGAGAAATCTTATAATGCAGATAAGCTGCAAGCATTGTCCAGCGTGAGTTTTTTCGAAAGTCGTGACTTATTTTGTTTTGTTTCACTCTTTTTTTTTCTGCAAGTATCACTTTATATGTCTCTTATTTGCAGTTCTTGTGGAGAAAGGGTGGACCTAATAACGAGTTTCACCTGATACATTCTGTCTGGGCCAACTTTCAGACATCAACCAACAATGTGAGTCAAAAGAAATTGATTTTCTTATGCTTAAGCCAAAGATTCAGGAAATCTTTAGTGTTAGGCTTTTGACTTTGTTTTCTGCTGTGGACTTCAAGATCTTCTGCCTAAACATGCTCTTTTGTATTTCGAGTTGCTTAACATAAGACTTAACTATTCTGTGTGTTTTAGATTATATTTGGAAACAGGTGGAGGCATCTTTTAGGTGAGAGAGATTTCTGGGAACACGTTGGAGGAATTGACATATCCTTGGATCCTTCCAGTTTTGGTCAGGCAAATACACGGGTAAGCACTAAGCATATAGAATAAGCTTTATCAGCAGCACATTTGATATGTTAATACGAAGTGAATTTCCGTGTCAGATGTTGTATGATTTGATCTGCTAATATTTCAATTGCTTGTGCCAGGCTTTTGATAGCTTGCTTTGGAAACTGCATAAGTATGTTCCTGGTGGATCATCTGTTGCTGATCTATACGCAGGAGCAGGAGTGATTGGATTATCGTTAGCTACATCAAGGAAATGCAGGCAAGAACAGAATTTGTTTACATCTGTCCTTCATCTAAGAAGACTGTCTGTATGTTCATCTGTCCTAACTTTATACTTTAACCTGATTTCAGTTCTGTCAAATGCATTGAGGTTAACAAAGAAGCTAGGCTGTCTTTTGAGAAAACTGTCCAGCGGTTGCCGAATTCGTTGAATTGCAGCATCACTTGGCACCATGCAGATGCTTCAGTTGTCAGTAGTCTTTGCTAAAATAAAAATTTCGAATTTGATTTTGTTTTTCAACATTTTAATGGTGTGGTTTTGAAATTCTGCAGAACCCTCTTTCGTGGATTATAGGATCAGATGTAGTCGTCGTGGATCCTCCTAGGAGAGGCCTTGATGCTTCACTCCGTCAGATGTTGGAGTCAGTCCCTTCCATTGAGAAAAGAATGAGATCTTCATCACAGAGGTTGTTAAAATTTCCTCTGAATAAAGTTTTGAAATTTGCTTCCACTATCGAAATTCAAAAGCTAATATCTTTATATGTCTGTTGATTTTCTCTAATTACAGTTCAAACTCGAATGCGAAAGAGGAGAAGAGGCCGTGGATTTTAAGAGCAAGAGAACTCTCAGTTCATGCTGGCAACAAGCAGGCCCCTGAGGAGAATAATACTCTGCCTCAAAAACTCATTTACATAAGCTGTGGTTGGGAAAGCTTTAAGGAGGTACAAAAGGCCAAAAACACTGATATGATCTCACCTCTAATACTAACAAACAGCCAATAAGTCACTCTAACTCTTAAACGATTTCTTAGGATTGCAAGTCATTATTATCTAGCAGAGCATGGGAACTGGAAAAAGCCCATGGATTTAACTTCTTTCCTGGAACTGACAGGTATGAGTGAGTTTCATAAAAACGGTTATTTCCATTTATACTGAAGAAAGTATCATTCAGTGCTTATGTTATACCATTGGTGTTTTCAGCATTGAAGTTTTGGCCGTATTCAAGAGAAGGGTTGTGATGAAGAAAAAGAAGAAATCTGGAATAAAAAAAGTGGGAATAAAGAAAGTGCGTGCCAAGTAGAATCACAAAGGGCTCTTATTAGTTAATGTATGTAACTCTGTAACACTTCTTCAGTAGTCTAGGAGACCATCGAGTGGATGAGAAAACATTTTTGCTCTGTTCTTTTTTCATAAGAAGATAAACATATGGTTCTTCTGATCGTACTGTGATTTTACAAGTGTCAAATGAGACCTGTGCAATATTTATCTTATCAACATCTGTTGGGTATGAAGAAAGAGTGCAAAACTGGACAGAAAAACATCTTCAAGAATGGGAAGAAAACAACATGACTGCAAGCCATTTTATACAAGCACAGGTAAACAGAGTATTTAGCTGTTCATTGTGCTTTTCCACCTTTGGATTTTTCCAAGTGAGGAAAAGCTTGTAGAATGTTGTATGCCCTTAGATCCTGCCTTGTTAAGATCCCTACCACAGGACACATCTGCAAACGATTTGATTAGCGAGAAAGTTAGTGTCATTAGATAGGAAGTAAAAAGAGAGTCAAGAGCATATCATAAACTCACTCCTGAGGCTTGAGTCTTGGGAACAATAAGCAAATGCCTGAGTCCCACTTGCCGGAACAGCACCAAAGCCTTGGCCACAGACATGTTCTCCATGACTGTGTAAGGTGTTGTGTTGGTAAGAGGATGAAGATCAACATACATTTCCATTTCAGAGCTTGAGATGGCCACGTCGTCAAAGTTGTCCTCTCTCTCAGCCAATTCATCCCATGGGAACTTCTCCCTGACCTCCCACTCCTCTGTTCTTCTCTTCTCCGTCAAGAACCATCTCTTCTTCAGAACTTTCACCAGGTGCGCTCTCAGGATCAGCCCGTGGAGCTCTGTTGCACCACTTGCTACACCCACTTGAGGTACTACTTCTGCTTCATCTAACACAGGGAATGCGTTATGCGTCGTGTTCCTTAACACTTCAACTATTTTAGCAACTTTTTCTACTCCTTGCAGGGTTACAACCGGAGGCTTAGCAACACCAAGCTCGCCAACGGAGAGGTTCCTCATCCACGGCTCTGGATTTGCTTCTAAGAAAGGTAAGCCCTTAAGATGCAATATGATGTCATAGATACTCGGGTTGAAACTGTCTCCCACAGTTTTGGCAATCAGAAGCACAATCATAGTAATGGGAAGCAGAAGAAGGTTGTTTGTGAGTTCAAGAAATATAACACAGAGTGAAACAGTCATTCTCATGGAACCAGCCATGAGTGAAGCTGCACCAAGAACAGCAAAAAGCCCCTGGTCAATGCTAGTGTATGATCCCATCGCAGCGCCAAGCATTCGACCATACGCAGAGCCCATTAGTATGATGGGGAGGAAGAGACCGGACGGTGTCGCAATACCAAACGTGATTAGCCCCAAGATACAGTAGAGCACAAAGAATATCCAAAGAGAAAACATGCTAAACTCGTTTGGAGTGTTGGAAGAGAAGATGTTTCTGACAGCATCATCGTTGGTGGTGAGAAGCAGAGTAGCAAGATCACTGTAGTAACCTTTTGGGCAATGGAACTGTTTGAAGTTGCCTGATCTTCCATTTGTAGGACATCTCTCTTCTATTGAAGGGTCACAAGGCTTGCATTTTGCCAAGAAAGGAAGACCGTAGAGGCAAACCGATGTGAAGAGAGACACTGAAAGACTCAGAAGCACCTTGTGGATCTTTCCCTTCCTGAACAGATGACCAAACAAAGGTAAGAAAAGTAACTGAAACACTTAACAGATTCTCTTACTATGTTAAACTTACGCGTTGATCAGATTGTAAAGCCTGAGGACTTTATGAAGAAGGTGATTGTAGAGGCTTCCAAGAATGCCACCGATGACACCAATCAAAGTGATAGGGATTATATCAGTGACATGGTAAGTATAAGTTACATGACTCACATCAAACATGATAAGCCCTCCTGATCCAAACAAACCACACTTCCCTGAGTTGCATATCTCTATGAACTCTCTTAGCACCACCACAACAACCGCTGCGCTGAAGAAAGTCCTCCATAACAAGGCACTTCTCCACCAAGTGGCCACTTCCTCAAGAGCGAAAAGCACGCCTCCAACAGGTGACCTGAAGGCTGCACAGACTCCAGCTGCTGAGCCACATGTGATCAGATCCCTGCGGTCTCTATCGTTGTTGAAGTAACGAAGCCACCTCCACTTGATCCGGTGGTTGTCTGGTCCACCTTGTCCAAGCAAGGAAGCTATGCAGCTTCCAATGTGAACCAGAGGACCTTCTTTGCCTAGATCAAGTCCAGCTGCAACCGCTCCAATGCTTCCAACGATCTGTCAAACATCAAACTCTGTCAAAGTGCTTCCCTGATAATCTTTTGAAATCTCTTGTTCAGAAACAAACCTTAACGATCATAGTGGTAGCACCAAACATGTTGGGAGTATCAACACCATTAAGATAAGCTTTGATCTCAGGGATTCCTGGACCAGCAGCCGTGGGAGCAAAGCAAACACAGAGCACAGAAGCAACCAACGTCAGCCCCAAATTCGCTCCAGCAAACAACATCAGACCTGTAACATATCTGTTTACCAATCACAAGACTTCATCATCCATCATACCCTAAAGATAAGGGTAACAACAAGATTTTGAATTCATTAGATAATTTTTTTGTTTTTGGATTTGGTTGATTACCTTCCTTGGTCGAGGAAGTGACCAACGGCTAGAAGCTTGTAGCCAGCGATGTTTTCGACGGCTAAGTTGATGAGAGTGGCGATCAGACCAGTGAAGAGACCGATAAGACAAGCAAATGTCCATTTCAAGAATATGTATTGAAGCACTTGTGCCTGTGATCTTTTTCTCCAATCATGCTTAAACAGATCGTTCTCGTTTATTCTGTTAATGTTTCATTAAAACAAAAATTAAACTAAGACCCTGAAAATCAAAAATATTCAGAGAAGTAAGAGGAAGAAGACATACTCATAGTCCAAGCTCTCGATGTGAGAAACCTTGGTACCGACCAAAGCAAGAGGGATTGAAGAAAGTGTTCGGTTTGCCTTAACCAGAGGTTGGTTCAGTGTGTTGCTCTCTGGGTCTCCTTCTTCTTCTTCTTCTCCATTTGGATTACTATTATTACCAATCTGGTTATAAAGTTCTTCTTCCATGCCTCTCTGTTTCTCCCTATCAGATAAAGAAGAAAACTGGCTTTTGGTCGGAACCTCTGCAACAGAACTGTTTTAAGGTTCTTGAAGAGCTTTCTCTGTTAAGAAAGCACTTCTTGGTGGGTTTTTGTTAGTTTTAATTAATTTTTTTTTCATGCAAATTGGTTCTCCGGCTTGTCTTTTCTTTTTAGTTTATACATGTCTACATATACGTACATGTAGATGCATATGCTATTAATTAATTGTTTTTGAGGGGCAGCAGATAGAAATATGTAATCCATACATATGCTACACTACAAGATGAGAGACAATGATTGGTCTATATAATATGTGTACAATCAATAACAAAGAACTGTAATCAAATTGTGACTTTGTACGTATAACGTAGGGATAAGATTGCTCGACTTGTGGTCTAGTTTATACATCCATATTTGTGATTCTTTTTCTTTTGTCAACCATATTTGTGATTCTTACGTACATTTTTAAATCAGTATAAAAGTCATGGAAAAAAAAAAATTAGAACGTACCAAAATTTAGGAAAAATCAGATAGCTTTGTTTTCATAATTAATATGGAACTTATAAAATGATAACCTTAGTTAAAGACTATAATTTATTGTAAGCTTTGTATCCAATCGGTTTAATTAGTTTGTTTTAGTTGAAGACTAACCATCGAAAGACTATTGTAATTAAAGCTCCAACTCAGCCATTACATACGACAGATCAGCATTACTTTCCAACCTATCATATGCGTTTGTGTAACAGTTCAAATTGCGTCAAATATTCTCATGATACTAACGTCACACACAATGACACATACTCGATACTCCAACTCTTGAAGTGATCAAACAGACGCTTTTATATTACTTTGCTCTATAAAACCCGCAAGTGCACTATTCGACAAATATATTCGCCTTATAAAATATTAGTCGAACTTCGATCCGCCGTATCACTTTCGGTTAACACCAAACAATATATACTTCTAATTTTTTTGTCTGAAATAAAGTCATTCACATAAATAGAAAAAATATTATATTGTGTCGTGGTAAAAGACTCGAACCAAATTTATTTAATACAATTATTATGGGCTTTCAGTAAATAAACATGTTTTGACATTTCATCATCTGTTACTAATTAAAAAATGTATGTGCAAACTATGACCACAAGATTTGTTCGCGCAAGAAGCCAACATGTACATGTGGTTTATCACAAGAAGAGTGTAGCTAACGGCGATCTTGCCTTTCTGGGCCCATTTAGAATGCTTGTATTATCGAAAACCAGAGTGATTCACTTGGCCGTTTCTTATGTCCGACAAGTGTCCCCTCGTGGCTCACCTCTCCCCTTTATTTATGGAAAGGAGTTATTAGCATATTTGTCTTCCTTCCAATCAATTTCCTCCGCCGCATGATCCAATGGTTGTGATAAGGAATTTGAGAGCAGCCATCACATTATTTAACATTTTTATATTCACCAGTCTAATTTTCTCTGTATAATATTGTTAATTTGTAGAAGGTTTTGGAAGTTGACAAAAAGTCTAAATCCCGTAATTATGTAGCACTAAAGACATTTTTAAATGAGATGACAATTTATTCAATGAATTATCTTAGTTTTAAATGATACTTGTATTTTGGGTGATGGAAAAAACAGACATTGTGTTTCGTGTTATTGTTGGGAGGGCCACCTCAATAGTAGAGAAAATGGGTGTATATATATAATTTTTGTTTTTATCAAAGACATAAAATGTAGCTCGCTTTCAAGAAGATCTTTAAAAATAAAGTTACGTTGAGTATTATGGACCTATTAGTATACAATATTTTTCAAAAAAAGTATTGAAAATTTCGTGTACAAAATGTTTTGATAAGATTATTATCATGTGGGGATGAGACTAATACGACATTATTGAACTATGTCGACTCTGCGCTGACAGATGAGTAGACTACTTCACGTTTCTATTCCGACCCGGAATTCCCTGCAAATCCTTGACTCATGTGCGCGTTAGCAAATTTAGGTTTATCATTGTTTGATATTAGCATCTGGCCATACTGGTGTTTTCAGAGTTTGACATTTCCATATAACACAAGAAATATGCAAATCATGAACGGGCAACGTTGGAAAACAATATAAAAAGATTTTAGTCAGATCTTCATATATATTCCCTCCGTTTCATAATAAGTGTTGTTTTGACAAAATGAATGTGGACTATTTATTGATATATTTTGATGTGTTTTGAATGTAAGTAAAGAGTCAAAATGACACTTATTATGAAACGGAGAAAGTATTAATTAACATGCATAAATCCTTGTAGAATATATGTTTTGGCAGAAAACACCTAACGTTGAATCATCCATTTTCAATTCATGTCGTTGTCGTAACAAAAATTATTATCTACGGAGAGCATCCCTTATTATGGAAAAAAAAAATATCCAAACATAAATGTAAACACAAAAACCAATAAATGTTTTGTATAGTATTACCTATAGATTATTGCGAGCAGGATCACTAAGGGCCTGATTGGTTCTCCCGCTACCACCCGCAAACGCAGCGTTTGCGGTTCGTAGCGGTTTTCGGCGGTTTATAACAATCACGACAACCGCTTTGAATCGCTCTATACCACTCTGTACCGCTCTATATCGCTGAAAATCAAAAGCTCCTTTCCGCAAGCGTTTGCGGTTGCGGGCGGTTGCGGGTGGATAATTAAAAAAAAAAAAAAAACACAAACTTATATAAAATCCGAAAATAAATAATAATATTTATTAAAAAATAAGATTTGGATAATAAAATCACAATATAAATAAAAAATTAGTACTTTTAGTCAATATTCATTAAAATCATATAATACTTATATATTTATAAGTTCTACAAATCAAAATTCTCTTCATAAATATTCTTTTCATACTAATACATATATATCTAATAAATAAAATTGTAAAATAAATTTAATTTTCACATTAAATATATATTTTGAAAATAAAATCACATTTTTATTTAAATTATAGAAATTAAAAATAGACGTAAGTATTATACACATATTATTCTTTATAAAAAAATATTTTTAATTATGTTGAACCATAAATTTAAAATTTTCATTATAATATAGTTTTGATATTTTTATAATTATATAATGTGTTTATATTATTAATTTATTGTTTAACCGCTATTGCATCCGCAAGTGAACCAGTCATAAGTATCCCGCAAACGCATCCATTTTCAATTGTTATGCCAGTCGTACAAACCGCTTAATAACGCTACTAATCACAACCGCCCGCTTCCGCAAACTCCCGCACCCGCAACCGCAACCGCAGCGGTTAAACCAGTCAGACCCTAACTATGATACTAATACATATCAAACTAAAAAAAAATCAATAATTCCATGAAAAGAGTTGACAACTTGTTAATCTAGTTGTATATAAAAGATTCCGCAACCTTCACGTCAAGTTTCACACGGTATCCAGTTTGAGCATAAACAAACAAAAAGGTCCAACATCAACAACATTTTCCAAATGCTTCGAAATAAATAATACCAATGTTACTTTCTATGATGTCAATCTCTATTAAAAACGTTAGCTACATTTAGAATATGTTTTTTGCTCTTTTTGTACCAATCATCTTAGCATTGTTAGAACAACTGCTTTTACGCTTTATGTTTGCACGATTTTGAATTTGTGTGTTGCACTTAATTTGCAATTAACTAAACTTACAATTATATATAAGTGTTACTAAAATATAGATATACTGTATATTTTCAATTTTCAATTGCCAATATATAAAATATTATATTTTAACTTTTGGGAATGATGTTCCAAAGACATACTTATATGCCTTTGTGGTTGTTTGCTAATTAAAACAATCATAATGATGTTATGTAAGGTGCTGATTGGTTCACCCGCTGCTACCCACAAACGCTGCGTTTGTGGGTAGTAGCGGTTATTGGCGTTTGACAACAATCACCACAAACGCTTTATACCGCTTTAAACCGCTCAAGATCCCTCAACAACCCTCAAAATCAAAAGCTCCTTCCGCAGCGTTTGCGGTTGCGGGCGGTTGCGGGTGGATAATTAAAAAAAAAAAAAAAACACAAACTTATATAAAATCCGAAAATAAATAATAATTTTATTAAAAAATAAGATTTGGATAATAAAATCACAATATAAATAAAAAAATTAGTACTTTTAGTCAATATTCATTAAAATCATATCATACTTATATATTTATAAGTTCTACAAATCAAAATTCTCTTGATAAATATTCTTTTCATACTAATACATATATATCTAATAAATAAAATTGTAATATAAATTTAATTTTCACATTAAATATATATTTTGAAAATAAAATCACATTTTTTATTTAAATTATAGAAATTAAAAATAGACGTAAGTATTATACACATATTATTCTTTATAAAAAATTATTTTTAATTATGTTGAACCATAAATTTAAAATTTTCATTATAATATAGTTTTGATATTTTTATAATTATATAATGTGTTTATATTATTAATTTATTGTTTAACCGCTATTGCATCCGCAAGTGAACCAGTCATAAGTATCCCGCAAACGCATCCATTTTCAATTGTTATGCCAGTCGTACAAACCGCTTAATAACGCTACTAATCACAACCGCCCGCTTCCGCAAACTCCCGCACCCGCAACCGCAACCGCAGCGGTTAAACCAAATCAAAGATTGCTGACGCGTGAACTCTTGTCTAATTGGCTTCTTACCAAATCAAAGGATTAATTAGTGAAACATCATAATGCTTTGATTAAAATATTTCGTTTAAGTGCTAAGTGATTGGTTGATTCCACCCACTGGCTACAGATTCCTATCAGTCACTTACTTTCTCTGCAAGTTGAAATTTTATATAAGAGAATATTATTAAGTGAAAGAACACGTAATCATTAATTTAACATCCCCTCATTTTGATTCGTCGATAAAAAAGTTGAAAACATGGAGAATCTTATCATCCAGTGTAAGATTCAATCATGATTCAATCAAATAATGTCCCTCTTGAGCTTTAACCTCCCAGGTATTTGAAACCTAATTTTGCCGAATTTTCAGAATTTTTGTTGCTGTGATATTTACTACACGATTCTTAATGAGTAAACACAAAGTTAGTGTAAGAATTTTACTGAATATTATTACATTTGTTTAAAAAGGTATATTTTCCCTAAAAATCAAACTGTGTTCAGAATGGAAAGTATGAATTATAATACATGCTTTAATATTGTTTCAAAGAAAAATACCTAAAGGTTTGATTTGCTATCATCATCACTGAGTAGGAACATGCACAAGAGTATTCACCCAAAACTGAGGAGGAGTTTAACCGAAATGACTTAGGTTAGAGTTCTTAGAGAGTTTTAGTACGAAGAGCAGCTTTTTTTATCTGTTCCTCCAGAATTCAGTTTTTCTATTTTTGTAAACATTGTGGCTCATGATGATGATGATCAAACACTTTTTGAATATCATTGTGAACTTTTCTTTCTGCAAGTAAAAGAAATGATTGCACCAGACTCACCATTTCATGTTGTGAGAATTAAAACTCACACTTCGCCTCTCCTAGATATCAGTTTATGTTCGGGAAATCAACAAACATGCAGCTGTAGAGTTGTTTAAGATTCATTAAACACAGCAAAAACATCTTGTACACTGAATCAGGAAACCAATCTCTCTGCAACAGTAACATTATCAAAACGGAGAGTGCGAAACCTATGCCTGAAAATGCATCACCTAAAGCTAAAAGATGTATCATTGAACCAGATAAACAATTGCATCAATGATTCATTGTGGAGAATCTCGAGCAAATTCAATGGATTCTAGTCAATATAAACATTGAAAGACAAATATATAGATGTCTTAACATTAATAAGAACTCATTACCAGAGGCAAGTTATATGCAGTAAACGCATTTGAACTTACAATGCACCGAAAAACACGAAATTCATAAGTAAACAGAAAAAGGCCTGAGATTTATTTACTGAAATCGTGTTTCAAGAAGGTACATCTCCACCAGGCATCTCCCAGTTGTCTTCTTCTTCATCCTTTTTCTTACTCTTGGTTGCTGCTGCTGCTTCTTCTCTTGTTTCTTGAGTAAACCTTGCTTGAGGACGCCTGTAACAACCAACCAAGAAAAAAGACAAATCACACACAAATTCAATACCATCTCTGCTATTTCAATCCTTCAAAGCTAAGAGACAGTGAAGGAGCTCAAAAACTGTGTATTTCAAATCTTCACAGGCTATTAGAATTAGTCAATTATCAACACACAATCTGTTTTCACAGTATGAATCAATCACTGGAAAGAAGTTCTAAGGGGAAAATTCCAGAGCAAAGTGAAGCGAAACCTTTTCTTATTACGCTTAGCGGCATCGCGAGTCCTCCGCTTCTTCTCGTCCTGTTTGTTCTCGAAGTATCTCCTTCGCTTGCATTCCTGGATAACTCCAGTTCTCATCACTTCCCTTCTAAACCGATTCACGAGCCTCTCCTCTGACTCGTTATCCTCGACGAACACCTGCACGTTGTAGCCTGAGCTGAAGAAGAGCGTGTTCGAGTACGCAAGCGACGGGCATATCACGGAGGAGAGCTCAGAGGAAAGCGAAGGGGTAGAAGAAGGCTCATCGACCGCCATTGATTCGATTGCGAGATCATTCCTCCGCCTGTGGGAAACCGTCGGAGAGGGAAGAGTGATGTTGGGAGGCGGAGTGGCTTTCGGCTGGGATTTGAATGGAGAAATGAAGGAGATGAAGCTCGTGAGTGAGAACGAAGCCGCCATTAACGCTTCTCTGGGAGTGAAGAAGAAATTGGAGAAGATTGAATTGTGGATAAGAATCCAATTCCCCCCAATTTCTAGGTCAGTGGATAAAACCCGGTTGCACATACGGCTTCGGGTAATCAAAACCGGGTGTGAAACATTTGGGCTATATTGGTTATTCTAAGGCCCATTAACTGGATTCTCGTTTTGTTCGTTTTTCAAGTTATACTTACGTGTAGAACGTAGTTGAAGACTTTTGTCGTATATCTTCAAATAAAATATTTGAGTGTCTGCTACAATCTGAAATAAAATATTTTACCCATGGGAAGCGATAATGGTGGTGACTGTCTACGTGAACTTCATCTTTATTAAATCAAAAGGAATTGTATTCTTTCAAAATATATTATTATGAAGGTGAAATAAAGCTACTTTTGGTCTACTAATATTATAACTCTACATGATTAAAAATTCAGATTTGATACGAGTAACGAAGTCTTTACATTGGCCGAGTCGGCAGTTGTCGATCTCCCATGAATCTCACATAAAATTATCTATACTTTTTTCTTAGCTAATCTATGATATAAATGTGGAAATTCGTATATCGACATACTTTTTATAATTTAGTTTTATGGTCTCTCCATGCCTGCGTTTTATAATTATCACAATTGATTGTGACTACGAAATCATAGTCCAATATGTCCTTGCCGGTGCTATATATAGTTTGTCGACACCTCACAAGGCGCTTAAACATAAGGTTCGTTTATATGAACAAAACTTAGTTTTTCGAGTTGCTTGATTGATATTATCAACTGAGTGACGAAATTACAAATTAGATAAAATAATTTAGTACTGTTTACCAAGATTGAATAAAATGTTACTAGAATAACACAATTTGTTGTCGAGCCTCCACCGAGTACGACTTGTGGCATTTGGGTTTGGGGTTATACCTTACTTTTTTACAAATATTTTCTCTAGTGGACTAGCTTTAAAAATTAGTTATATGATGATGGCGACTTCCTATTGTCATTATCCAAATTTTCATATTAAATTGTGTATGTATGAGGATTCAGGAAATCATGTTTTATGTAAAATAATCCATAGTACATATGTCCTTTGATAATCGTTCACGATTTGGGATTATATAGGACCACCATTTTATAGCGTCTTAATCTAAAAAAATTAGGTTGTCTAAAAACATAGTTGATCAAATACATTAATTGCTTTTTGGTTTAGAATAAATATTTATATCCGGGTACGATTAAGCAATCCAACTACGTAAAGTGTAAACAAACAGAAAGACTAACTCAATGATAATATACCAGTGTGAACGTACTATATATACTACTAACCTTGCTAAATTCTGAAATGAGATGTGATCGAACCGTTTTAGTCATGTAACACACCTTTCATGTATTTAAAATTTAAAACCGTTTATTACCTCTCTTATCCTAACAGAGATAATTTTAGTTCAAAATTATTTTGTGATCTTTTTTTTTTTTTGGTTTTAGTATTTTGTGATCTTGCATAATATAAGAATACAAATTATTGTTCTTTTCGACATGCACGTAGCAGAATTTTTTGGTAAACTCTTTTATAAACAACTAACCGTACGTAACCTAGATATTCATTTCCATTATAACAACTTTAGAATAATAGGTCTATACAATACGAATATGATCAACCAATATCGCGCTTCATTTCTATTACTATGTTTTCGTATATTCTTTTTTCTAGTTTTTTTGTCAACTTAGATATTTTATAGTTTAAATCAATTTCGGTTTGATTCATCGAACCAATAAGAAACATAGCAAAAGGTGTAAGATTAATTTATTGCTTAATAGTTTTGGATATCATGGTGTATTGGTGTATTAAATAGTAACTGGAGGTTGAAAACTGAAAAGGTTTAAGAAAAACCTTCTCCACTTAAATAGTGGAGAGCCAACACATAAGACGTGACATACGGATTAATCTATTGATTAGGTAAAGTTATTTAATGTTTAAAGTATTGAAAACGAAAAAAATGTTAGTGACTTCTTTTTTTGTACAAGTGACACCGTAAGACATTTAAAATTGCTTAATTCCAAAGGATAAACGGTGGTGAACTTGGTGGTATTATTTAAAATGATGTTTCAGTTAATTCTAAATTACTAATCTTAACATATAAATAGAAGGATAATAGCACTAAAATGACCAAGGTAAATTAGGTGAAGGATAGGTGAATGACTCTATAATTTTTTTCAGAGAAATAAATCTTAAATGTTTTTATGTTGGTAAATAAAAGAGGATCAGTCATTTACTTGATTAAATCTCATAATATGGTTATCTACCTAGATGACTATAAATATAAACACAAATATACTTATACACACAAACTTGTAAAAAGAGTGAGTGCAGAATATTCCAGTCTATATGCTAACTAATTTAATATGTTTTCACGAATGAAAGCTTTTAAAATTAGACAAATTGTTTCTTTTCTACGCATATTCTCAGTCGCCCTTTCTCTCCCTCCCAGTCAGACACACACACACTTAACGATATAATAATTTCATTTATACATTTGGCTTTTTTTTACCGCCGATTCTTCAAGAAATTTCGAATATGGTTTTGTCGTTGCTCGCTCACTGAAGCAAAAAACAATAATAAGTCACTGCCTTTATTATTCATTTATTCCAATATAGAAAAGTAACTTCTTTATGGCGAATTCTAATTTAAGCTGAACTTCCCCTGCAACTGAGGGTGGATACCTTTCTCTTCGCAAAAAAGTTATGATATTATAAATCTTTATATTAAATTTCCCTTTTGGTATTTTATATTTAATATCCATCGTCATCTCTTTTTGTATTTTCTTTGATTTTTTAATTTCTTATTTACAGATGAAGAAAAGGGAGAGGGAGAGGAAGCAGAAGAATAAGAAAGAGAATAGAGAAAAGAGAAGAAAGAAGAGAGGGCTTTTAAAATCAAAATTTTTAGGGTTTGTCTTCCCCTGTAAGTCTCTTTGACTTTTGACCAAATTTTTCTTCAGGTATATATTATAGGGATGTACATACGCATATACACCCCCACTCTTGTATCTACATGTTCAATTTGTATTGGTTCTTCAGTAATAATAGCTAATATCTGTAAGTGTTTTTCACTTGTAGACTGTTGGCTAACAAGGGTTTGCGATTTCAATCCCTAATTATATTCACTGTTTTGGTTTAATCAAATCTGTTTAATTGATTATCTGTTTAATTGCTTGTTATAACTCGGATTAACTTAAATAAATTGCTTTTTTCTAATTTTGTTTCTGGTAGTAGTCTTCTGAGTTGGATTCGATTTTGATATTCTAGTCTTGAGTCAATTACTTAGAAATCAAATTTGCTCGATTTGAGTAGTTCAAGATTTGAATCTTTTCTTGTTTTGTTTTATTTTTTGTTTTTTTTTTTTGCTGTTAAAAAAAAGAAAGTTGTTTTCATACAGAAATATTGAAACCTGTAAACTGCTTTTACAGTTGACTCTGTATCTGGTTGCGTCTGTATTAGGTTCTACAGTCAGATTATCTCTGTTTGATTCAGATTTTGTTCTTTTGTTTAAAATTTGTAGAGAGGGAATGTCAAGAACGCAGTAGAAGAAATGTTGATGCTAGGAGAAGATCACAATGGTCGAATTCGAGCAAGCTCGAGCATGCCTAGGACGAAGAAGCTTCGGATCCATGGCTGTTCCAAGATTCCGGATCTAAACGCCGAGCCTTGTTTGGACTGGGAAGAAGAAGAAGAAGAAGAAAGAGAGGCGACTCAAGCTTTGAGTTTACCTCAGGATGCAGATTATGTACTAAACGTTCCTCAGCTCGTCCCCGAGCTAGAGGTCGAGATACTCGCACGCGTGCCGCGTTTCGAGTACTGGAAACTTCTGTTTATCAACAAGCCCTTCTCGCGTTTGCTAAAGAGCGGTGAGATCTTCAAGGTGAGGCGAGAACGCAGGCTTGTTGAGCCGTCTGTCTTTATGCTGTCGATCGGCGACACGCGGTGGACCATGTTCGATAAGGACTTTGAGAATTTCCATAAGCTACCGGAGCTTCCTTCCGATAGTTGCTTCTTGCAAAGAGATAAAGAATCGCTCTGCGCCGGAACACATTTGATCGTCATTGGGAAAGAAGACGAGGGCATTGCACTGTGGCGGTACGAGCTTGAGACGAGCAAGTGGTTCAAAGGTCCTGCGATGATCACGCCGCGGATCTTGTTCGCTTCAGCTACGTGTGGCACCGTTGTGTTTGTAGCCGGAGGGATGAAGATCGACGAGAACGGAACTGTGGAAGTCGTGAATAGAGCGGAGAAGTACGATTCGGAGACCAAAACGTGGACGCTGCTCCGTGGAATGCACAAGAGGAGGAAATTCTGTTCGGGGTGTTACTTGAGCGGCAAGTTTTACGTTCTAGGTGGTAGGGATGAGAACGAGCAAAACCTAACTTGCGGAGAACGTTACGACGAGGGGACAGACAGTTGGGAGATAATACCAGACATTCTCAAAGACATGTCTTTCTCGTCATCTCCACCGCTCATCGCGGTGGTTGGTGATGATCTTTACTCTCTGGAGACATCGGCGAACGACCTCAGAGTTTACAATGCAAACGCAAGAGCTTGGAAGAAGCTTGGAGATGTGCCTGTGAGAGCTAAGTCCAGTGGAGGATGGGGAGTTGCGTTTAAGTCGCTTGGAGACAGATTGCTGGTGATTGGAGCATCTGCCGGACCTTCTCGGGCTGAGACGATGTCGGTTTACACGTGTCGTCCGCCGGCTGATGGTAAGGAGGAGCTGCGTTGGGAGGAGTCTAAGCGCTGCTGTGACGTTGAGCTCAACCATTTTATCTTGAACTGTTGTGTGATGATTGCTTAAGGGTCTTCTCTAGAGCAAAAGTCAAAACTGGGGTAACTTTTTGGTTTCTTTTTTTGCGTGTTTGAATAAAAAAAGGTTGTTGCGTTCCCAGACGCTGAAACTTGGCCGCTCTTGTGTGTTTCGGTAAACGCTGGTGATCCTCGTTTTGTGATATAGCTTAAGCATTTGTGTGAAAGATAACAAACGTTTGTGTGCTAAATAACAATCTTGTTGAATCTGAATAATTTGAAATGGAAACAGCTGAGTTTTATTATGATTAGAATCCTTTTTGATACGAGATCAGAGTCTAATCAGAAAGAAAAAAAATGAAGTGAACTTTGCTTCTTCCGAGAGGGAAAAAAATGTCTAGTCAAAATTTGTTACAATTGACAGTTTCATTTTTATCATGGGAGACTCACAACCAAGTGCAAAGATCGAATTTTGTGGTTGTTTTGTCATCACCCATTTTTTCAGTTTGTGTAAATAATGATATTGATGAACCGGGCTTTTGTGAAAACTATGTAGGCCCATTTAACATTTCGTATCTACGGAAACTACACGCTGTTTCCTATGTACGCTATTACACTGCAGGACGTTTACGCGTCAAGGTAGTCACTAATGAGAGTACACAGCATTTGATTTGGGGACGAAAACAGGAAGACAAAGTGTCGATGATAATGGCGGGAAAGCGTTCGTCGCCGTTTTCTTCTCCGCTGCTAAAGCCACCACCGCTTCTGGCTGTGAAGGTGGAAGGAGATACGGAGGCGTTGGGCTGGAGGAAGGAAGTAGACGAGAACTTGAAGCGCCTTCAATCGCTGCTTTTCGGTGCCGACCGATTCCTGGAGAAATCCGATTTCTCCTCCGCTCAGATCCTTGGGCTTCGCCTTCTAGGTTTCCTCGATTCTCGCGCTATCACCGACGAAGATCGCGCTTTCATCGGTCCCATCCGCCGAGAAGTTGCCTCTAAGGTCGATTTAGCTTTGGAAGGCCTCGTTTCAGATTCGGACCGGTACCTGAGCCTTTTCCCTTTTAGCCTATTTAATTCGAATTGTTTTGAGCTTAGTCGAGTCTTCTGAGTGGCTTGGAAGGTTGGGTATTTGAAAATGTGTTGCTCTTTATCTGTAAATTTAAGAGGATTCATTTGCTCGTTTGTGCTGAAATTAGAACTGTGAATGGAATTGAAAAATCAGGTAACGTTGAAATTGAAAATAATGAGTGGATGCTACTCGTGTTCTCCAATCTTTGGACTTCGTTCACTAGCTTTTAGCTGAAATCAAAAGTTCTTCTGAAGCTCAGTTATCGTCAATATTGGTTACACTTAGAAGTTTTTGGACTACCCTTTCATGGTGTGTTTCTTGCTGTATCCAGGAAAGCGTTTGAACTTGCAAAAACAGCTCCAGGCCCTATATTTGGCAGCAAAGGCAACTTTGATGTGGAAAAGATTAAGCAGTCAAAACACTTTCATTTTGATATCAGTCAGTCTAACGGAAAGGGTGTTAAAGAGATGGTAATGCTCTTCATTTCTTGAATGATCGTAGTACTGGTGATGAGTTTGGAAACACAGCCATGTTATCTCTACTTGCTTCCTGTTTCTACTGTGCTTTCTTTAAGAATTTACTACGATGCTTTATCTAAGGATCACCTACTAATTACTGATTATACATAGATGTTTTTTTGCTTCAACATAGATGATTTCTTGTTTCAGGAAGAACGACTGGATACGCATAAGTTGATTCCCAAAGCACCAAAGTCAATGGTGCAAGCCAGACTGACATCATTGTATGGAAACAACATGGGTAAACCAGATAATCTGCGCAAAACTTCCGTGAACAATCAAGAAGGTGCCTCGGATGACTGTGTTGTTGTGGAGAGAAGTCATGGGTTTGGTTTTGGTACAAAGCGAGCTCATCCAGAAACCAGCAGCCTCGCAAATGATGGGGAAACAAAGGCAGATGGAGCTGCTAGTGGATTTGTAACCGCCAAAACAAAACTGGTAGAAGGATCTTTCATTATTCCTTCTTTTAGAGTCTTCCAATTTTCATTCATCTCTATTTTGCGGAGCTTAATCTTCAAACTGTGCTTTGTTACCTTTTGCCTGTATGGATGTTTCTGATTCTGGTTTAGTGTGTCAGCATCTCAACTTTGCTGATCATAATCTGTTGAACTGTGCTCTGTGTCAATTTGCATATGTTTGACTACTATCTCTCTTGCTTTAGGAAATGGACGTAAGACAAAAACGAGGATCAGCCGGGTCACCAAATTCGTCTCTACAGGGTGAAAAAAATGCGTTAGCTAGGGGCTACGGCTCAAGTTCGGGCTTACGACGTGGATACCGTGGTAATTTCGTTCCTCCCGTTAAATCCAACGGGAATAATGCTGGAAATACGACATCTCGTATTGGTGGAAAGACTGACGATGCACTAGATGACTCAACTAGAACATGGTAACTTGTGTAACTCCTTAAATTTATGTTGTAGTACATGCATGCCAAAAGGACTTGAAGATTAATTACATACGTTAAATTATTATTGGCTGCTTGTTCATGGTGCTAATCTACTGAGGTGTGGCGTTTAGATGAAAAAAGGGCTATCAATTGAGATTATGTAGTGTATAAGCATTTCTTGTACTATCAAGCTTATGTGCTTATATGAAGTTAGGATCTTGTTCTTGCTTAGAATCCTAATTGACAGAAGCTCCTAAACAATCAGTAGCCTTCTATGTCTCTAAGCATGAAAATATTAATATCAATTCTGAGATAACCTGCATGTCTATTTATTTATTATCTTACTCTAGTTTGGAGTTGCTCTGTGGCCCTGATGGTGAGCTTCCCGAGAAGTTGAGAAACTTAGAACCTCGTCTTATAGAGCATGTCAGCAACGAAATTATGGATCGAGACCCCAACGTCCGCTGGGATGATATTGGTAAATACATGTCTCGCTTCAATGTGTATTATTATCCCACTTGCATCTGTAGTTTCTCATCTTGAGTCATATTGTTGTGCAGCTGGTCTGGAGCATGCTAAAAAATGTGTAACTGAGATGGTCATTTGGCCATTGTTACGTCCTGACATTTTCAAAGGTTGTCGTTCACCTGGAAAAGGACTTCTTCTATTTGGCCCACCTGTAGGTACCCTTGTCTATTCGGTATTGAAGATGAGATAACACTGTCCATGTTTCTTACTTCTGTAACTACTGCATCCCAGGGAACTGGTAAAACAATGATTGGAAAAGCTATAGCTGGAGAAGCAAAAGCAACTTTTTTCTATATTTCAGCTAGTTCATTGACAAGCAAGTGGGTTAGTTCCACATCCTTGCTTCCTTTCACGCGGACATTCATGAATTTAGGACTGTGAGTTTGTTCCACCGCAAGTTTAACATTCAAACGAGTGTACATGCAGATTGGTGAAGGTGAAAAGCTAGTGAGGGCCCTCTTTGGAGTTGCAAGTTGCCGCCAGCCTGCAGTGATATTTGTAGATGAAATTGATTCTCTACTATCCCAGGTTTGTTCTAAAACTCTTCAAATTAGAAATGTTGAGCCCCTATCAATGTAGAAAATGGCCTGGAAAGAAACACAGGGTGGTTCATCAAAAAGACTATTTGTGGCATGTTTAGCATCTTTGATTTCCCTAATGCAACATTCTGCTAAAAGAAAACAAACTTTCACCCTTTGCTGCAGCGTAAGTCAGATGGTGAACATGAATCGAGTAGAAGGCTCAAGACACAATTCCTTATTGAAATGGAAGGTTTCGACAGTGGCAGCGAGCAAATTCTCCTAATAGGTAAAATTAATTTGAATACTCAGGTTTGTGTTTTGTAGGTTTTATGAAAGTTCAATTTTATGTTGTTAATTGTTTTATCTTTGGTCAGGAGCTACAAATAGACCCCAAGAGCTTGATGAAGCAGCAAGAAGACGACTTACCAAGAGACTTTACATTCCTCTTCCTTCATCTGGTGAGGAATGATATATACACTTCTTCACGCCATTCTCTCGTGCTGTTCGAAAATACCGTCCTCACATAGTTCTGCTTTTGAATTGAAGAAGCAAGAGCATGGATCATAAAGAATCTTCTACAGAAAGATGGCTTGTTTACACTGTCGGAAGATGACATGAACACCATATGCAACCTAACTGAAGGTAAAATTTATCATATGAACTCAGAATTGTTGGGAAATTATGGAGTTCTGATCTTAAAAGTCTTTTAAGACCACAACCCAAAAATGCAAATACACATTTTTTCATCACAACCAAGCTAGCTTTATTTCAATTTTGTCACTGCAGGGTACTCGGGATCGGACATGAAGAACCTAGTGAAAGATGCAACAATGGGTCCACTAAGGGAGGCTCTCAAACGAGGCATAGATATAACAAACCTGACGAAAGATGACATGGGTTTTGTCACTCTTCAGGTAAACAAAAAAATGAAGATATCATTTAAACAGTTTGTTATTTAACTCTGTGAATTCACGTGTAGCAAAAAGAAACCATTTTGTTTCCGTCTCTGTTTCATCAATTTGGTGATGATGCAGGACTTTAAAGACGCATTGCAAGAAGTAAGGCCTTCGGTTTCTCAGAGCGAACTCGGAATCTATGACAACTGGAACAATCAGTTTGGTAGTTTAAGCCTCTAAGATTAAGACTGGTGAGTTATACAATACAATCTTTCTATATATTTTCTTTTTGAGCTAAGGCCCTTTTGTTTTCTGGAATATACTATACATATGCGGTATATATATCTGACATCCACAGTTATAAGATAATACAACAATTGCACTATACAAATACAGTACCTGTTTAGACCTAAAACTCCAGTCTCTTTTCTTCTTCTTTGCTCCTATACTGTTCCTGTCTAAGATTAAACAGAAACCTTCAACGACCCACTAAATTGAAAACTCAACATTTGAATAGAAGGATGCTTTGAAATGTTTCTATCAAACTTACCTATACATGTATGCTTTCCAAAATATTCTACAACACCACTAGACATTCGGCGCCGTGCTTATGCGTTTTGCTCGTTTCAGGAGACCTCTGTACTCAAGACTCCTGGACCATTCATCAATCTCACGTGCACGCAGAACCGGCAATGGATGCGACAGTTGACTCGTCTGAGCATTTCTGTAAACAAAGAAAGTAAGTAAACAATCAAGAAGCGAATCAGAAGGAATATTTAGAGACACATTTTTGTATAATTTAAGTCTCACCTTATGTACCACCCCAAGGGGCTTGAAGAAGCTTTGTCATATGAACGTGCTTGTTCTAGAAATGCATCAACATTTAGCTGATCAGCGATTGATGGGCATCCTCCAGCTAATTTCATCAGAACGGACACAACAACCTCTTGGAAGCGCCACGAGAGAGATTATATAATAAGAAGAGAGAAACACCACTAAGTATCTTCCGTCTAACTTGAAAGCATTCTGTTTTAGAAGTTTCTTCGATGATTTTTAGAATTGGTACCTTTGGATCTTGGGCCACGAGAAGTGCAGCACGGTCACAAGTCAGCTCTGCTGAACGAAGCCAACGTAGTAACTGTTCTTCCAAGGTTCGAGCAATCATTTGCCCAAAAGCTGCAAACAACAGAATTCAACTTAGCAACAATAACATTCGTGTCAAAGTCTCACGCCTTCTGCAAACTGAATTTCTTACTTTCAGTAACAAATTTTATGAATGAAAGTCAATAAATTTGTCAGACAGACAGAACAGAAAATACAAGCCTTGGCAACTGCAGTTGAGTGTGTCACCTACCAGGAACTGTATAAGCACCAAGAGTAAGAATATTTGCAAATGTAAGCCACACGCCGTGATCACACTTGAGATGGCCTAGTTCATGAGCCAAAACAGCCTAGTTTTGAGGTAAAAAAGGGTCAGATTTTGGTACAATAAGCTGATAAAGTTCTGATTGGCCAATCATAGTATCTATGGTTAGGTTCAATCGTGTGGTTCCCAATAAAAAAACATAGAACTTGTAATGCAGAAAAGAGTAGGAACCTGTAGCTCTTGGCGAGTCAGAAGCTCGATCAAGCTGGTATGGACAACAATAAACGGCTTCTTACCACTTATTGCCAGTGTATATGCGTTTGGAACAGGGCTTTGACGGACGTAGAGGTCCGGAGCTTCTATGTTCAAGATCTCAGCGGCCTCGACCAACAAACCGTGAAGATCAGAGAGCTGAAACAACAAATACAACAAACAATATGTCTCATTTCTGCTGGTAGGGGAAAGATAATCTCCACAAGACATCGTTTGAAAACAATAACCTGATTCTTGGAGACAAGAACAGAAGTCCCAATGTTCTCAAGAAGCATGATCTGTTCCGTCATTGACCCTACAACAGTCGATAAATCAAATTTCTCATCATAAACAACAAGAGCTACTAAATTCTGAAAAATTCACCTAAAAGAGCTTTCCCGAATTCGTTCAACCCCGGAATTGCTCTTAGTAACAAAGTGTTCTGTAGCAAAAAAAAAAACATTACAGTCAATTCAAGCTACGAATCAAACTTTGGAATTCCATCAAGCAGCCTTATCAGATCATTTCTTAGCCAATCAGAAAATTGAATGAAACGGAGGAATCGAACTCCAAGGTTCCAATTCCGATCACTCAGATGATAAAAAATGTAAGTACTCAAAGTAGTGTGTATACAGACCTGCTTATCCAGAGGATGCCGGAAATCATCCGCGTCGAGATCTTTGAACAAGAGAGGAGGCACAGCTCTGCAAATCGGAACCCTAACCCTCAATCTTCCCACCCTATCCGAACGGAATCCGATGGAGCTCAGTGAACGACGACCAGAACTGAAACCCTTTGTTCGTCTGTATCCGAAACAACGTGACAATTCGGCACTCTGTTGGTAACAGAGAAACGAGACCGGAGCTAAAACTGAAACAGCCATGAGAGTGAGAGAGCTCGAGGAGGAGCGACGGAGCTGCGTTGGTTAGCGATCGGCTATCTATTTTATGCCGGTGAAGAAGATGATATTAATATCGGAGACGAAAAACGTATGCCGTCCACAACCGAAGTTTAATGGTTGAGCATTTGACGCGCCTTCATTTTTCCGTTGACCGTTAGTTTCTTCTCCGAACGGCTTCGATTAATGGGCTTTCACTTCTGGGCCCATTTAACTAAACAGCACGTAGTTTGTTATCCACTGGCACGTAGTGTGATCTCGTCGTCTGCTTTCGATAAAATTTGGATTTTGCTGGAGATTTCTGGAAAAAAATCCTCCATCATAATTGATTCTTTGTTCTTGATCGATCGATCGATTCTATAAACATGTATGTATAATTATAATCATATTAGCTTATTTGGAATCATTAATTATCCAATCTGAATCTTCAATTCCCTTTTGTGATTTCTCGCTTTTTTTCTGATCAGGAAACACTCAGCGAATCGGTCTCCGTCACCTGATGAAGATGCGGCGGATGATTTCGAGAAGGAAGAGCTCACGCTTCGAGAAGTCATCAACATCAAGGTTTCCGATTTTTCTCACCTTTGTTTGAGCTCAATTTACTACTGTTGTGGACTTTTATTGAAAGTTTTCGAAATTTTATTCGTTTAGTTGGCGGAGAGCGGAGAGAAGGAGACTCTGATGGAGCTCGTGAGAGATAGATTGGTGGAGTGTGGTTGGAAAGATGAGATGCGAATTGCTTGCAGGTTTCTTCATCTATTATTTTCTTGCTATCAACCTAAATTCGCATTCTTTTGATTCAGATCAATCTTTAAAGTTGGTTAGTCGTTTCTGGTGACTCATTAGTGGGTTGCAGCTTCTAAAATTTATCAAAACGCTGCAAAGAAATGTCAAAAATCTCGAAATCTTGCTATAAGATATCACTTGTGACTGGTTTTGTTTGAAGCTTTTAAGAGTTTTGAAATTGGGTGTTTTTTGTTGTTGGTGTTGTAAAGCAAAAGGAATTAACTTTTTTTATATTTGTTCTGTGGACAGAGTTGAATTTAACAAGTGAACCACCTTTGTTTGAGAAGTTGGTTTTTAGCTTCTGACATTGTGCAAGTTCTCTTTTTTACTGCAGGGAGCATGTAAAGAAGAAGGGAAGAAAAGATGTTACAGTCGATGAACTGATCCGAGTGATCACTCCAAAAGGCAGAGGTAAAGATAACGAACCCTTTTAAGATTAAACAGAAACCACAACTATAGTTTCTATATCATCAATCAATCTCACTAGAAGCGTGATGTTTAGTAAGCCTGACTTTGTTACTAATGCAGCTTCAGTACCAGATTCTGTGAAGGAAGAGCTGTTGAACAGAATTCAAAACTTCATTGTATCAGCTGCTCCTTGATGGTCTCTGACAATTTACTACGAAGATGGTGATTATGTCTCTATAGTGGACCCAGCCAACACTAACCAGGGAGAAACCATAGAGTTGTATCATCTTTGCTCTCGTAGAATTAGCTTTGTTACTTTAGTTCCATCTTTGTACCAAATGAAACATTGCCAAATCCTCAAGAAAATGTTGTCTCAATAATGGCCTTTTGATCAAACATGGTACAAACCATAGACGATGTAAAGATTAATGAAAGTTACTGTGCAGGATAATAGCAATTTAAAAGTTAAACTTGTCATTCATGACGTTTTTTCCCTTACACAAGCAAAACACAAACATAAGCTCACATATATATTTCTTTTTGGCTCTGTTAAGTCTCTCTTTCTCTCTATGTATTCTTCTACATAAAATCTTTGTTTCAAAAAGAGTTATCTCAAATCTCTCACAAACATAGACAAACTCACACATTAGACACAAACAAGAGCGAGAGTGGTCGCTTATTCGGCAGAGCCTCTTCACCATTTTTGCTTGCCTTAAGAAACACACACTCCTTCTCCCTCTCTTCCTTAGTAAACATACATTTGAATTCGACTCTTAACTAAATCCCAAAAGCTTACGCTCTTATGGTAATTCATATACTGATATATTTATATAGATAGATTTCAGACCAAAACCCCTCTCCCCTTGGCAACGTGGTGTTGCATAGGTTGATCGGCTTATGCAGAACCAGCTTGTTCGCAGAGGTCTAGCAGATCCAACGTCTGCAACAAAACCATCATCGTTAACACATCATCTTAACTAAAGTACCTACTAAAATCCAAAAACTCCAAATCCATGGGTATGGTCACGAACCTCGGGAACAGAGAGCTCAAGGCGGAATTTGGGACCATCGTAGTGGTGAAGAACAGGACGGAAGGAATCCTCTTCCAACGCTTTGCAGATTTTCCTAACTCTGATCCTTACCTGTTGTTATTTTAGAGAAAGAAGTAGAATTGGTACAAGATATCAAAACGAAGACTATAAAGGATAAAAATATCATTGTGATAGTAAGTTTTACCTGAGCCGGGAATCTTGACTCTCCTTTGCACTTTTTGTCTTCCCAAGCAGTTGCATCAATATTTGTACCTCCAAAAGTCGTTGCCTGAAACCAGGAAATGGTAGGTCAAAACCATTGTTGTTATGATATGAGATAACACAAGGAAGCAAGAGAACAAACCTCAAAGATACCATGGAGCTGGTGAGTGGTGTAGTTGTACAGAAACAGAGGCAATCCAGGTGTTATCGCTCGAACAGAGTCTCTGTATCTTGGAGGTAAACCTGACAAAGTTTATAAAGATTGCATGAGGGATTGAGCAAAGCAAAAATCATCTACTTGCAGTCTGAACTGTGAAAGCTATTGGAAATTACCAAAGAGGTGACGTTTCAAGTCTTCCTGCATGGTATCGTTGTTGCAAACAAAGATGTAACCGCCAAGAACTTCGTTCCTCGGAAGCGTCTCCGATGCAGGCAATGTTTTAAATCTCTTGTCAACAGCCAAATTCATATTCGCATTATCATTGTTGTTGCTGTGTTTGTTGTTGCTCAGCTCCTTGTTCGCAACAATATTGCCACTGTACTTGTTAACTTTCTGGTTCCCTGCACTTTTGAAATCATTCTTCTGGAAAACGGTGTTCATGTTCATGTTCATGTTGTAAACATTGCTCTGCATCGAACTTTTCCCCATGCCTCCTTCTCCATATTTGCCATCCAAATTCAACATGTTGAAGTTAAGGTTGTTGTTCTCCTGGAAGCTAAACTTGTCGTTTGGCCTGAACTCAGTGTAGCCTTTGGAGAGATCAAGGTTGTTCATCCTTTCCCCTTTGGTTCTCGTTTGCTCGGCCAGCTTCGTCGCAACTGTGGACCATTTGTGATCCTCTGATGCTCTTGACTGACCTCTGAGCTCGTCACCCAACTGCCAGAAGCTGTCCATAGCTCAAAATCTACCAAAAGCAACACAAATCACATAAATTGTTACTTTACTGCTGACAAGTTAACAAAGAATGAAAACAGAAACCACAAGGAAGAATATTTCAACTGCAAAACGCTGGTTTTAGTCAACACAATACCATAATTTCTTTCACAATTACCATTTATGTTCAAATCCATATCACCAGCTCTCGAAATAGCTTCGAAACGGAAAGTCAGAAGATTGGATAAACACTGAAGTTTTTCAATCTTCATTTCGATCAATTTAAAGGTAAATATTATCAAATCGAAGCTGATGAAATATAAACACAACCCAAACCCTAGCCATTCAATTCATTTTAAAAACTCCCAAATTCATCATCAAAAGTTTCATAGAACGATAAAACTAAGCTCGTGGACCTGGACTAAGAAAAACGAAAGCTCTAAATTGATCGGAAGGTTTAATTAGACGCAGAGATTTTTGGAGGGGAATCTTAACGGATAAGCATCAAAAATCGAAAAACTAGATTTAGGGATTGTACAGAAAGG
Source organism: Microthlaspi erraticum (assembly GCA_902728155.2). Classification (NCBI taxonomy): domain Eukaryota; kingdom Viridiplantae; phylum Streptophyta; class Magnoliopsida; order Brassicales; family Brassicaceae; genus Microthlaspi; species Microthlaspi erraticum. The sequence goes on along the minus strand of CACVBM020001351.1, from coordinate 79,353 downwards.
TAAACATAGAAATCGAGAGAGAGAAAGAGAGAGAGAGAGAAAACGGACCTTTTGCTTCGCTTCCTCGAAATCCGCCGGACGTGAGGATGAGAAACCGAAGAAGGAAACACGTCAGAGAGAATGAGAGAAGAAATGGTCCTGAATGGTGGATCTGTAGATTTATCAGACTTACTCTCCCAAATAGACCCTCCTTTTCACCGTTATTTACGTTATGTTGCCACTGCCGTATAAACCACGCGTCAGTGCTTCAGTAGCTTTCAAGTTTGAAATTTTTGATCGAGTTTCCACGACAGCTGACTGATTCTCCACCGTCCGATTCAGTTGACAAAATTTTAAAAAATATCTAGAGAAGTATACAAACAAAATTTTATATTTTTATTTAGTTTGTTTTACTCAGCATAATTAGATATTTTGTGAAAGTTTCTTGGTCCACTAGTTGCTAGTGTTTATACTTTAAACACAGTTCAAAAGCTTAATTATAAGAAAACGCGAATATTTATATTTTAATATAGAAAAACTTACTAAATATCCAAAATAAGCTTTAAATTACACGATCCAAATCCATGTATACGGCGTTTAAGTCAGTATCCACATTAACGGCGTTCGACTCATTATCTTTCAATAATGATGAGACAATATAAACTTAACTTGTGTATATGTTCATCTCCAACCTCATTTGTTTATGTTGTATCTTGTTTTTTTTTTTTTTTTGCTAAAGGGTAAATATTGTATCTTGTTTTGCTATGTATTAAATTTACTCTACCCTCATTAACCTAGCAACGTTGCTGAACTTAATAGCTAAAAACAGTGTTTTTGTGTGGTTAGTAAAGTCTTATAATTTGATTTAGACTGTTAGCGAGCTTTCCATGAAATGTAAACGGTGGAAAATGAATAGTTTCTAGATACTTGAACTACGAAATGCACGTGCCTCCAAAGTAAGCTGACAAAAGTCACGAAATGCGAAAAAGTATAACCAAAAAATGGCATATGCGAAAATAACGTAGAATGATACCAATTACAAATGTGTATGAGCCCACATGCTATAGTATTTACTAACCAAGTTTGATTATTTTGGCAATATATCACGATAAATATTACTTTAAAAAAACCATGGGTCACATGTGATAATCATTATTACTATATATTAAATCAGTCACTTTTTTTCATCGACAAGCTTTGATTAATTTTAAAGACTAGATAAATTCAGAAACGAAATCCACACAAATTATGAAATGTCTAGATCGAGAGATATAAACAATGTAGATGGATCAGGATTATGGAATGATGGAACTCAATCTTAGCAACTACGAGTAGCCAACGGAGTAATCAATCATTAGACCACTATACATAGTTGGCTAACAATCATTAATCTTTGAATATATACAGTGCGTGACAATTTGTTCGCATTATAAAAATAAGTACAATCTAGTTTTCAAACTTTTGGAGTCTCTACATGCGTTTGTGTTTAAACTATCAACAGTTTGATTCAGCAGACTTAAAGGAAAAGAAAAGGGAACATCTCAATCTTGTTTCATGTGATGCTCTACCTTTCTGCAAAGCCCATTATCTTCTTATAATATAGTTTAATACAACTATCGTTTCCTCTCTGTGATTTTCCATGTGGCAGGTGAGATTAGTGACATTGCAAGCTCACAAAGCTGTTGAACCAACGTTTTTGTTCATCACGTATGATTTTATTATTATTATTCCATAAACTGTTTCATCGAAATAAAAACATTTTGAAGATAGTTGCAAATTTAAGAGAGAATTTAGTGTTTTACTAGTACTAAATATCACGATGCGTCAGAAAGTAGAAACTAGTCCAAGTTCGTATGATCGTGTATCTGGTGAAAACCAGCGAACAGTCTCACAACACATAGACGAAACGGCAAGCAGTTAAGACACTGGGCTTTACAATCAAATACAATTACTATAACTAAACTCATAAGCCCATTATTAGCCCATTTAGAAGGAGACACGTCGCGCCGCTTTCTGATTTTCCTCTGTTTTCCCCACAGTCGAGACTCAAGAGAGAGACAGTGAGTGTTTTGTACGGAAGAAGAAGAATTGAGAAGCCATGGATACGGATGCTGAATTCGATAGGCTGATTTTGTTCGAACAAATTCGCAAAGCCGCCGAAGCGACATACATCAAAAACCCTTTAGATGCCGATGTTAGTTTTCTCTTAGATTCATGATTTTGTTCAGATTTGTTTTCACTCGTAATTGCTTTCTCTGGATTTTATCTGTTTGTTTTGATAAAATAACTAGACAGACTTTTGATTGACTCCTCCTTTGTTTGATCTCTGCTTCTGATTCAATGGCGGAAATTTAAGTGATTATTTTTATTTTCAGAACTTGACGAGATGGGGAGGAGCTTTGCTGGAGGTAGCTCAGTTTCATAACCCCTCAGATTCAAAGCAGCTTATTCAAGGTGCTTTAATTATCTCCCTCTTCAGTCTCTTTGCTCCCAAATGTTTACATGTATATGCAAAATTTCGTTAATTTATAATCACTTTTAGAAATTTGTTTGAAAAGCTTGAACTCGTAATCATAAATTCTTAGCCCTTAATTCAATTTGGATCTCACGATTCTTCACACTTTAAGCTTAACAGAATTCGGTTTCAGTAGAGTGCCAAATCCAACAATGATGTCAACTAGTTTATGGAGTTTATGAATCTGGTTATGATTAAGAATCTGTTCTGATGTTAGGGATTGATTAAAGTTTGTAATTTTTTTGTTTGAGTAGATGCCATCACAAAGCTGGAAGAGGCGTTGTTGATAGACCCAAAGAAACATGATGCGCAATGGTGCATGGGGAATGCATACACTGCAACAGCGTTTTTGATTCCGGATGAGACTGAAGCAAAATACAACTTTGACTTAGCTACTCAGTTCTTTCAGCAAGCTGTGGATGAGGTTCTCTTCGTTTCCCATTCGGAATCATTGTTGACACTGATTAGGCCTTTTGGTGGTGTTTTTTGTTTTGAATATTTGATATGAAAAATGTATTTTTTTTTGTCTTTGCAGCAACCGGATAATGAACTCTACCAGAAATCACTTGAAATGACGTCCAAGGTACTTTTCTATTAGATCAAATCATAGAAGTTCAAGAAGTTATCATATTTTTTCATATGAATGGAGTATTGCAGCTGAACTATGCATTTTGCCTCTAAACCCAATTTAAAAGTTTTGTTCTTTATTCGAAAATTCTTCTCTTTTCTGCTGTACACAGGCTCCGCTATTGCACACACAGGTTCATCAACATGGGTTTGGCTCACAGCCATTGGGTGACGATGGACCATCAGCAGCGCCAAGCTCAATGGTTCGCACTTTTTATGTTCATTCTCGTCTCATTATTTGATGAATGCACTCAATGGTTTGAATCTCATTTACATGTTTTTCTTGTCTTTTCCAAACAGGGAGGGAAGGGTAAGAAGAAAAGTAGTGATCTGAAGTATGATGTAATGGGATGGGTGATTCTAGCCATTGGCCTTGTTGCTTGGGTAGGTTTCGCCAAAGCTAATGCGCCTGTTACTACTCCTCGATAAGGAGCATTTGATTCACTCGAATAGAAGATTTTGTTGGAGTTTTTCAATTTTAAGGTTTGAAGTTTTAACATTTGTTTTTGGAATATTCAAAGTTTTTGAATTTTGTGACATTTTATCAATGTTTAATCATCTTCAATCGGCAATGGTTAGTTTGAATAGTTTTATTTCTTAACATCTAAATTGTGAATTCCAAATTTCTGACTCCAAGACTAACATCCTAGTAAAAAGTAAGAACAAAAGTAAAGTACAAAGACACGATTGCGGATTAAGTAACATAACAAGATGTCTAAATGCCATTATAAAAACAAAGAGAAATTAAAAGACACCTTTGAGATAAAGCATGAAAATAAAAAACAAGATGATTGCTGCAACCACAAACACGGGAGCTTGTTCTTCGGCGTTATGTCGTATTTGTTCAGCGTTGTTGTTTAGGATCATAAACCCCACTAATACTAAGCATATTAATATAATCCATCCCTGGCCTATGCCATTAGTTTGATCTGTCTGATAATTATATTTCCCTCTTATATTTTTTGACGAAGATCCGCGACTAAAAGTGCCCATTAGCTTCCACAATCCAGCTGCACCAACCAGAACGCCAAACACAACTATTGCCATTCTTTGTGTGTGTTTTGATGATTTTTCTTGTGTGCTTATGAAGAGATACTGACCGAGCTATAAGTTTTTCAATACCAAAAGGGATACATTATTGTCTATTTATAATTGTTATTTTTTCCTTTCTTTGATTAAGGAAATTGAAACAAGGAAAAGGAAACTGGGATACATTAGTGATAAACGGTTCTCCAGACTGTTATTATACATATTTTCATGTGGGTTTCTAAATGTAATTGAACTTAACCAATGTATGAGGACACAATCTGTGAAGATTATATGATAAATCTTGTTATTTTAAGTGTTTAACACTTTATATATGCTACATATTGTAAGAGTCTTAGACACACTAGATAATGAAATCCCACTAATTTATTTGCAAATTTATCCCTTGTGTTATTTCTTCGAAAAGAAGTCCATTGGGCTTAATAATGGGCTTTTATTATCATACGCACATTTAAATGGAATTACATAATAATCAGGTAGAGTCAAAGTTGTGAACCGTTATAAATTGATTGGGCTAAAAAACGTGAATCACACGAAGGAGCGTGTGACTCACAACCGAACACGCGAACCACATACGTTCGCGACATTTCACCATATAACCCGCCAAAGAGTCGCCACAGATTGTCGTTTTTGCCCCTTAGATTTGGCTCGCGAATTTATCGAATGTTGCCGCCAACTTTATCTTTTCCCTCGCTTTATTACATTTCTCGGACCAAAATTTCAGCGAATATTCACGATAATACCCTTCATCTTCCTCAGCAAGCTCTTCGAAATAGGAAAATTTGAAACGTTTTCACGCTTCGCTCCTTGTTTTTCCCTCTTCTGTTCAAACATTTAAAACCTTCCAAAACCCTTTTCCTCTCCAGTATAAATATCCACCCCTAGATCCAATAATTCCTCAGATTACCAATCAATCACATCTTCAATCTCTCAAATAATCTCTCAATCTCTTCGGTTAATTTCTCGAAAAGATGCCTTCCATGGCCGAAGAACCTCTTCTCACCCCAACCCCAGACAGATTCTGTATGTTCCCAATTCACTACCCACAGATCTGGGAAATGTACAAGAAAGCCGAGGCATCGTTTTGGACCGCCGAAGAAGTAGATCTATCGCAAGACGGCCGGGACTGGGAGAATCTGAACGACGGCGAGCGACACTTCATCAAACACGTCCTCGCCTTCTTCGCCGCCTCAGACGGAATCGTTCTAGAGAATCTCGCTTCCCGATTCATGTCCGATGTCCAGGTCTCGGAGGCGCGTGCCTTCTACGGCTTCCAGATCGCGATCGAGAACATCCACTCGGAGATGTACAGTCTCCTCCTCGACACCTACATCAAGGACAACAAGGAGAGAGACCATCTCTTCCGCGCAATCGAGACCATCCCTTGCGTCGCGAAGAAAGCCCAGTGGGCCATGAAGTGGATCGACGGATCTCAGACTTTCGCCGAGCGAATCATCGCGTTCGCCTGCGTCGAAGGTATCTTCTTCTCCGGCAGTTTCTGCTCGATTTTCTGGCTTAAGAAGCGCGGCCTCATGCCGGGTTTAACCTTCTCGAACGAGTTGATCTCCCGAGACGAAGGCCTTCACTGCGATTTCGCGTGCCTGCTCTACACTCTCCTGAGGACGAAGCTGACGGAGGAGCGCGTGAAGGCGATAGTCTGCGACGCCGTCGAGATCGAGAGGGAGTTTGTGTGCGACGCGCTTCCGTGCGCGTTGGTGGGGATGAACCGTGACCTGATGAGTCAGTACATTGAGTTTGTGGCGGATAGGCTTTTGGGTGCGCTTGGGTACGGGAAGGTGTACGGTGTGTCGAATCCGTTTGATTGGATGGAGTTAATCTCGCTTCAGGGGAAAACAAACTTTTTCGAGAAGAGAGTTGGCGATTACCAGAAGGCTTCCGTTATGTCCAGCGTTAGCGGTAACGGCGCGTTTGATAACCATGTCTTCTCTCTCGACGAGGATTTCTAGATTTTTAATATGACTATTACTTTGTTACCCTTGTATTATTCCGTGCATTACCTTTTTAATATTAATGATAAATTACTAGCTTTATCTACACTTTCTCCAGATTTTAGTGCTTGAATCGATGAATATTTGCGTAATTAAATCGATGATAATGGAGTTTGCAAAGAAATCGAAATAATCTTAAACAAAAAAAAAGATCTAAATAATCTAACATTTCTGTCAATGGAAAGAAATGATATGGCATAAACAGATTAAAAAATGAAATGAAAGGGCACTTTCGTCATTCTGGTATTATCATTGTCATTCGACTTTTGGTAGAGCGTTTGTGACTTTCTCTGGCTCCGAAGTGTTTATGGCAATGGCGTCGCTGCAAAGCTCAGGGATGTTGACGAAAGAGCAGATGGTTTATCTCTTTGACCAATTCGATTACTTGACCTCGCAATCTGGTAATTGTGCTTTCTCTACAATGATTTTTTGAATCTATTTATCCACTGGATTCATTAGAATTGGAATTTATTGATCTCTCAGATGTGAAGAAAAGACTCTTCGACGCCGTGGAGGACAAACAGGTGAATTTCTGCATCGTAAAACTATGCATTTATGATTGATTGATTGATTGACTGATCAAGTAAATGTCGTTTTCAAAATGGTTGACGTCCAAGTACAGGAAGCTGTAGCGGTTACAACTGCAATTCAAGAAGAGATATTCTTGGAGATGGGAATTGGTAAACATCTCTTTACCTTGTACTGGTTATTTTGTTTTACAACTGCCGGTTGTTTCTCAATGAAAAATGTATCGAAAAAGCAGAGCCAGGATTTGGTATTGGGTGCTTGGGAAAGCTGAACTCTGCATATGAAAACGATAAAGACTTGATGATTGGTTTCTACAAGTTCCTCGCTAAGTAATTAAGCTCGCTCTCTTCTTCTTCTTCTTCTTATGAAGTTGGATTATAGAGGAGGGCTAATAAACTCTTATTAGGGAGGAGATGGCATGTGAAGAAGCTGAGCTTGGAGCTGATGGATTTGAACTTAAAATGAAAGCACAGCAAGAACTACAAGACCGGGTATTGTCAGTTTTGCTTTGGCATAGTTACGATAACTCCATTTGAAGTTCAATGCTTATATATTCAAATGTGCTTAAATGCAGCAACTGGAGATGTTGAAGTATATGCGTAAATTTCCATTGGATGACCAATCTGCTATCCTTAAGAAGGTAAATAAAAAAAACCGTCTTTACATTTTCTTGTCGATACCATGAAGATAGATGAGCACAAAAGACTTGTTATTGGTTCGTTTTACTTACCGGAAAATGTGAATTAGGCTTGAGTCTAGTGAGGACTGGTTGATATAACCAAAGGATCTACTGAAAGATCAATAGATCCTTAAAGTGGTTTAACGAAACACATTGAGGAATTTTCTTTTCCCTATTGGATCTTAAATGGAACAGATTCAGAAGCAACTAGAAAGTGCGGATTTTGAGCCTGAGGCATCGCTGCTGTCAGGAGAGGAAATGGCTGAAGCTGGAAGAAGAAGAGTTTCACCTGTTTTTGGGAGCAGATAGCTTCTCATTTCTCACAGACCACTCCAGCTTGTAAACTGTGTCCCTTTCTCTTTTCATTTCATATACTAAACTCTTTAGACGCAAATGCAAAGAAACAATTTTCTTGATTTTTTTTCATTTTACATTTAAATACACGCTTCACCATCAAGAACAACGTATGTTAAGGCTTGTACACAAATGTTGGTAGCTCGTATATGGTTGATCATCTTGGTGCAGAGAAGACAGGTGGTTTGTGATGTGGTCACTTTGAGAGAAAACATAGAAGAGAGAAATGTTTTTAATACGTTATTTAAAATAAGAGTTTAATTTATAAGAGACATCAAAGTTGATATGGCCGAGTTGGTCTAAGGCGCCAGATTAAGGTTCTGGTCCGAAAGGGCGTGGGTTCAAATCCCACTGTCAACACTTTACTTTTTTTGGGGGGGTTCTTCTGTGTCTCGTTCTTTTCTTGCTCAATTACTCTAACCCTTATTCCCTTAACTTTCCATAACCAGAAGAAATTAAACAAAAAGTAGCTATGTTTCGAAAATTTGGATTAGATTTGACTTTTTCCATGGGAGGTAACGAGCAAAGGCAACTATTATGACGTAGTAAGGTGGAGAACACAACCAGTTAAACAACTCGATAAACAATCCATATATAATAATAAGTCCATCAATTTGTGATATTTTTGGGTGATCTATTAGTTAACCATTTCTAGATTTAAGTGAATCGTTAAGAGTGCTAAGAGTATACAAAGTTCGCGTATATAAATGTTAAAAACGCGGGTTTCAAGAGACTCGAAAGAACAAAATCGGTTTGAACAGCATTGTATCTTATAACTTGGACCATCCTCGTTCCGGCAGACACTCGTAGTGGTTTAGCCCTTATGCTGTTATAAAACAAAAACAAAAACAAAAAATAAGAGTTTAAGGTTAAGGGCTTGAGCTGTTGGATTTTGCTTGGAATACAAGAAAGAGAGGAGAAGCTTGAGGAAGAAGCAACCAAACAAGAAGAAAAGGAAATAAGCTATTTGAGTAGTGAGGAATAGGAGAATATCCATTCCTGTTTGTAATCCTTATAGAATTAGGAGAAGCTAATATCTATATAAAGAGGTCTATGGAGAGGTGTTCCATAAGACTCAAGAAAGAGAGAGTTTCTAAATCAATAAAGAAGAGAATGTTCCCCATGGAGAGATCAATATCATCATCAGCTGATGCGAGGGGCAAAAATGAGGTCAACGCCGATGATCAGATCAGCAAACTCTCCAACGACCTATTGCTTAAGATATTGTCGACACTGTCCATGGAAGAGATTGTGAGGACAAGTGTTCTATCAAAGCGATGGGTGGATGTGTGGAAGGAGACGTCTAGCCTTTTCTTAGACATGCGAAGGCTCCCCAAAGTCACAAGTCCTCCGTCCAATGTTACTCTTGATGCTAAATCTGTGACTAAGGTTATAAAGGACCACCGTGGCCATTTGGAAAGTTGCACAATCTGCCACAACTCACGGCAATGTGAAGACGGGGTGGTGGAGAATTGGATTCAATTATTGATTCATCAGAAACACATCAAGCAGCTCAGTCTTGAAAGTTATTTGGAACCAGCGAGAAAACCAACAAGAATCACACTTAACCTGCCTCCAGAGTCACTTTCCCATCCAAACCTGAAATCACTCTCGCTAGGTTCCTACGCCTTTAACGCTCCACATGCATTCAACAACTGTAGGAATCTAAAGCGGCTCAAACTCGATGGCATTCTCGCTGAGGTTGAAGTCTTTAATGAAATCCTTGCGTCTTGCTCTTCTCTCGAAGCTCTTACACTAGATATCACTTCCTTCGAAGGAAGTGGTTTTTTGGAGATTGGGAACCCCAAATTACAGTTCTTGGACCTATCTTGTTCAAAGATTGATGGGGTTGAAGTGTCTACACACAGTCTGGATATCCTCTCCATTAGAAGTCTCTCGTGTGCGTTTGAGAACTTCATCATCGCAAACCCTAGATTTCAACAGTTTAGTAGAAACTTTTGGGCTACAGGACATTGCTATCCTCACACCATCTATGACATAACCTGCTCCCATCAGGAGAAGAAAAGCATTGGGCATGAACTCATGACAAGCGGATCCGGATATCTTATGCAAAGTGGTGCATCCCTGTCGGTGAGTGTAAATATGACAAACACAAAAGAGGTTGAGATGCTCAAAGAAGTCTTTGCTGCATGGCCTAACCCATTGGCAGAAATTGAGATCGTGTTCAAGAACAACAAACTTCCTATGGAAGAAGGTGAGTCTTCCATTGGAAGGACACGTAAGAAGTTTTGGGAGAATACAAGACAGCTTGCCAACGCTGGTTTACATGCATATCGTGTATGGCTAGTTAACTTAAGTGGTTCACAGGAAGAGTTTGAGTTAGCCTCGCATTTGATAACACAAGGGATGGTGTTCAGACATATGATGATAATTCCACTATCGTCGTGTTCTCCAAGTAAGAAGCTTGAGATAGAAACGGTAGTGGCGAAGCTAAAGAAACTTCCTAAACGCCACAAAGAACTTGATATCGAAATATGGTAATGATATTTGGGTTGAAGTTAACCAATAGACCGAGAAAACCCTTTTGAATCTGGTTTGTTGTTTAGAGTTTATGTGGATACACGATTGTAGTGAAGCCCTGGAAACATATTTTCAGGTGTCTTTTCATCTCTCTCTAATTAATCTTATACTTCTTCTAGTAGATCTGTAGATGTGACAGTTTTTTTCCCCCTATTTCAAAATGTTATTAAAAAAAGGCAAATGGAAAACATGATAAAAACATCTCTAAAACGAAGTCTTTCTCACACCCAATACTTTTCCTATATATATATATATAGTGAATTCAAACATTAAAAAGATGTATAGTCGAGTTTTTATAAATGGTGTTTAACAGCCTCGTCCTTTAAGCTGTTGAAACTGAAATCCGCACTGATTAAATAAATGTATTGGTAATCAACAATTAGCCTCGATTAATCGTCATCATGATCACGGTCGGAACCACTAGCATCCTCGCTACGTACGTGGCCTTCGAGACCTTGAAGCAGGTACAACATTAAGCCATCCTCAAGAGCTCTTACCAGACAGTCGTTCCTCACTAATTCATTGGTGTTATAAATATTCCAAAATAATTCTCAAATAGCGAATATATAAATGGCTTAAATAATTGATCGTAAAGTAAATCTTAAAATGAGTGGACCGACGACCACTTTGTAAGTTGTTTCCTTTGATACAAAGCAAATCCCACGTGACATCACATTCCAAAAACAAAATGTGAAAATCCCTTTGAATGCCACACACAAAGCAAATTTCTTCTTTTTGTTGACACCACTTTTAATCCTTCCATGTCACAAAATTTTGTCCTTTCCTCCCAAAGCACTCTTTCTTCCGACATTAACCAATGGACCACTCTATTCTTTAGAAAAAAAGAACCCCTAATCTTCTATTCTTCTTCCATTATCTTCCCATCATACATTATTCCCCCTCATATAAAATACCCACACTTGTGCAGTTGTGCGTTTGCATTCGATCAAACTACATATCTTATAATTCTACATAAGAAGAGAGAGGAGAAGATCCATATATAAAGATGTCTGATTGGGGGCCAGTTTTTGTCGCGGTAACGCTCTTCGTGTTGCTAACTCCGGGACTGCTGATTCAAGTTCCGGGAAGAAACCGAGTTGTTGAGTTTGGAACATTTCAGACTAGTGGTGTTTCGGTTATTGTTCATACTCTCATTTACTTCACTCTTGTTTGTATCCTCTTGCTTGCTCTCCAAATTCACATGTACATCGCCTGATTTAATAAAATTATCAGTCTCTCCATTTTTTGTAAACATTTTGTAGTCACTTTTTCTTTTACTTGAATTGTGTGTAATTCAATGTTTTGTTTGTTATAGGAAACGCAACAAAGAGGTTCCGTAACTACCATGTGTATGTATAAATGTTTGAATTATCTGCAAGTACATGAAAATTGTTGACACTCTGAATATATTGATCAGATGGGTCAAATATGTACGTATGTGTGAAAATTACGTCGAAAATCTATGTGAACATGAGTAAATTATAGCGGATAACAATATAAACAAAGTTAATGGGTTAACGAAAGTAAACATTTTATAGTTAGAATGTACGGTTCTTTTGAAAACGAATGCACTTGTATAACATTGATATATATATAAAAAAAATCATATTTTATTATAATATTTCTTTATATATTATAAAATTTAGACAATGGTTTAGTTCTTATGGCTTAGTTGCAACCAATGCATCAAACACCTGTTTAGGCTACCATGGAGCTCAAACTAACTTCACGGTTTCTTTCATTAGTTGAAGCTGACCCAACTAAAACCAAACAACTCAGATTTTTGGTCCTTGATATCCTAAGCCGTCTTGATTTGTGTTCGCACCAAAATCCTTAGAGTCGGCATCAAAATCTTTCCTGCTACATACATATATTATCTTCCCTACTTTCTCTTTTGGCAATATCAAAGACCAATCTGAGTAAAAAAAAATAATAATTATTGAGATATGTAGAGGTTAATAGGCCATAAGGCCTTAATCTCTAAGAGAGTGTGCAAGCTAAGTCCCACATCGGAAGTGGGAAGGGACCTTAAGCGATATATAAGAGACTGAGGCCACTCCACCTATTGCCATTTGGTTTTAGGTTGGATGCCAAGGAAACTTAACATGGTATCAGAGCTTGACCCGCACACTCTCTCGACCCCGCCCAGAAAGGGCCCGACCCCCCGACCCTAGGATTTGATGGTCTGCGAGATTAATGGTTAAAAGGACCATTATCTCGAGGAAGGGTATTGAGATATGTAGAGGTTAATAGGCCATAAGGCCTTAATCTCTAAGAGAGTGTGCAAGCTAAGTCCCACATCGGAAGTGGGAAGGGACCTTAAGCGATATATAAGAGACTGAGGCCACTCCACCTATTGCCATTTGGTTTTAGGTTGGATGCCAAGGAAACTTAACAATAATAATAAAAAATCAGAGACCAATCTTTACCAAACAATGATAAGAAACATCCTGTTTTTTTTTTCCTCACAAAAAGAAACACCATGCTAGTGTCATCTAACGCTACAAAACACAAAACAAAGATAACTAAAATGACTAATCGAAGAGGAAATTAAGTAGATCTTCTAAGAGAATCCATCCATTATGAGCCAACTCCAAAGGTTTTGTGCTGTAATTTAATCAACGTCAAAGTGACTGAGGACCCCTTTTCTGAAAATAAGTCGTAAAAACAAAACAAAAAAATATATCCATTGTTGGGAAGAAGACCACACAATATATTGTAAAGTACAGAAGATGCAAAACGATATATATCATGAAAATTAACTTGAAGGCGAGCTCTAATTGGCTCTTTTGATTTCATTTCTTTCGTCTCCAAGTGCACCAATCGAAATAAGTGACCGTGGGACAAATTACAGCCCAAAGAAAAAAAGGTAAATTAGATATTATTGGAAAAACTAACATGCGATTAGGAAGCGGGACCTAGATCTGAAGCGTGCCTTTTTGCATCAATATTAGCTCGCTTCAACTACTATCTAATTGTTTGAGCGTGCTCTTGACTCTTGTCCCAATTAAGACTGAGAACAATCTCTTGTACGTATAGCCACTATCAGTGATTGGCTAGTTTGCTTTTTGTTCCTCACATGCAACCAGAGTTACGTACAGACTTCTTGTGTAGATTTTAAAATTAAGAAACATTATCGGTTCTCATGTGAGAATTAATAACCGGAGTTCAACTTGAAAGGCACGTAGAGAAAACTTACGGGAGTGAGGCAATTCACGCTTATCGATTTGGTATTTGTTCCCTTCTTTATCCTGATTCACTGTATCAAAGCAAGCATAACATGAAGACAAAGAGTAATAATCTGCCTCACTAAAACCGCTATGGAAAGAGAACAAAACATGATATTCCACAAAATTGTTGTTCGTATAAATTCTAACAACTTATGGAGATGTACGGTTCTTATGAAAACGGATGCAATTGTATAACATTGATATATATATATATATATATATATATATCAAATAAATTCATACTTTATTATAATATTTCTCTATATATTATAAAATTTAGACAATGGTTTAGGCTTTTATAATTTAGTTGTGTTTAAATCCATATTCATGGTAGTACAAGTTGTTGTGTTTAAATCCATACTCCATAGTAGTACAAGCCATGAAGATTTATCATATGTATTTGAAAAGTATATCCCACCAATTTTAGCAATCCATATACGTAGTTGACCACATCGAGGAAAAAATGTTTGCCCCGCTTTGTATACTTGAACGTCATAGCAAAACTCCATGTTAGGACCTTGTCTCAAAAGACATTTCCATTTTGTTATATCGAATACTTCGTCATGAAATCTAATAATAAAAGTACTGTTGAAGTTTCACTTTTGTACATGTAGATCATCAGTTCTAGAACGACAATGATATTCGAGAACACGACTAGGACCAAGGTTGTTTTGAATTACTACTTGATTTTTATTACAAGTTTTGCTAAACTCAAAATATGTAGTAGTAACCAACACAAAAAATATGAAATGTTTCATTTTTTATGATCTAAAATAACTATTGGACTAATAAGATCTCATCATGTAGTATTTATATTTTTTAGATCCAAAAATGAGTGTTGACTAAACAATATATGGTAAAACATAAACTAAATATTTTTATGGTATTAACTAAACATTTTTATGGTAATAAGAACATAAACTAAATATTTTTATGGTATTAACTAAATAATTTATTGGAGTAATTAGAACGTTAAAATGTTTAGTCAACACTCATTTGAATTAGTTTATGTTTATACCATAAAAATGGTATTAATTAATTTTTTTGATGTTTTTTAGCTTATTAAAATGTTAGTCAACACTCAAACTCTATATTCTCCAACTCCTTAATCCAGATAACAACGAAGCCTCTGAATACTCCCGCTATCTATACCTCTTGGATCTTGCAGCTATCTCAACCGCAACAATCCCGCTCTTGCCTTCAGCAACTCTTACGGAACCCGGTTGACTAACTGGAGCCTACGGGCATAAATCTTATTGAAAATTACTTCTTCATTTATCTATGTGAACGTGAATTTAGTAAACAATATTTTATAGTTAGAAAAAACTACGGAGATGTACGCTTCTTTTGAAAACAAATGCACTTTTATAAGTATAACATTGAAATATATATATATATATATATATATCAACAAATTCAGATTTTATTATAATATTTTTCTATATATTATAAAAGTTAGACAATGGTTTAGCTCTTATGGCTTAGTTGTGTTTTTTGAACCTATAATCCATGATAGTACGGGCCATGGAGATTTATCAAATGTATTTGAAAAGTATATCGCATCACTTTTAGCAACCCATACACGTAGTTGACCACATCGAGGAATAAATCTTGGTCCCGTTTTGTATACTTCAACGTCATAAGAAAACTCCATATTAGGACCTTGTCTCAAAATACACGCCCATACTGTTGAACTGAATACATCGTCATGGAATCTACTGGTAAATGAATTGTTGAAGTTTAACTTTTGTACATGTAGATCATCAGTTCTGGAACGACAATGATATTCGAGAACACGACCAGAACCAAGATTGTTTTGAATTACTACTTGATTTTTATTACAAGCTTCGTTAAACTCAAAATATATAGTAGTAACTAACAAAAAAAGTATGAGATGCTTCATCTTTTATGATCTAAAATAATTATTGGAGTAATAAGAATATCATGTAGTATATATTTTTTTTAGATCCAAAATTTGAGTGTTGACTAAATAGTAACACATAAACTAAGTATATTTATGGTATTGACTAAACAATATATTGGAGTAATAAGAACATCAAAATGTTTAGTCAACACTCATTTGAATTAGTTTATGTTTATACCATAAAATTGGTATTAAATAAACATTTTGATGATTTTTATGGTATTAACTAAACATTTTATTCTTCTAGACCAAATTTCTAATTAATTAAATTATGTTTATACCATATAAAGATTTAGTAACTACTGCAATACTATGGTTGATATTTTTATTACCATAAAAATCATCAAAATGTTTAGTTAATAATTTATACAATAATAATTAGATACATATATGGTCTTATAATTACCCAATATTTTATAGTATATTTATGTAATTATTAAATAAAAACACAAACTAATTAGAAATTGGGCCTAGAAGAAATTATTGTTGGAAAGTACGGTGGCCAATATGGTCAAACTAAATGTGTTTTTCTTCTTTTTTTTTCTTCAAAGGCAAACCAAATGTGTTAACCTTAAAAATTATAGTTGATTATGAAACCCAAACCAAACCAAGCAAAAAGTTGAGCACTTGCATATAAAGCTACTTAATAAATTTCAAAAGTTTTATAGGTCTAAAAGAGTGTTTAATAAACGTGTTGAGGTGCAAGGACTGTCGAAGGGATCGATAATATTATGAAACTTAAGTTTGGTCTAAGCTTCCTCTGAAATATAAGGAAAAGATAAACCAAGCTCTACTCTCACTGGAACCTCTTCCAAAGCACTTTTCCTCCGAATGATGTATTCCTAGATAAAGCCTTTCCATCACCTACGATGGAAAGGCAGAGTAACATGACAAAATATACTTCTTAGCGGTTTTTGTTGCAACCAATGCATCAAACACATGTTTAGACCATCGAGCTCAAACTTACTTCACGGTTTCTTTCATTAGTTGAAGCGGACCCAACTAAAACCAAACAACTCAGATTTTTGGTCCTGTTATACTAAACCATCTTGATTTGTGTTCGCACCAAAATCCTTAGAGTCGGCATCAAAATCTTTCCTGCTACATATATTATCTTCCCTACTTCTCTTTTGGCAAAATCAAAGACCAATCTTTACCAAACAATGATAAGAAACATCCTGTTTTTTTTTTCCTCACAAAAAGAAACACCATGCTAGTGTCATTTAACGCTACAAGACACAAAACAAAGATAACTAAAATGACTAATCGAAGAGGAAAGTAGATCTTCTAAGAGAAACATCAACCATGAGCCAACTCCTTCAGTTTAAAAGGTTTTGTGCTGTAATTTAATCAACGTCAAAGTGAATTGAGGACCCCTTTTCTGAAAATAAGTCGTAAAAACAAAACAAAAAAATATATCCATTGTTGGGAAGAAACCACACAGTATATCATAAAGTACAGAAGATGCAAAACGATATATATATCATGACAGCTAACCTGAAGGCGAGCTCTAATTGGCTCATTTGATTCCATTTCTTTTGTCTCCAAGTGCACCAATCGAAATAGGTGACCGTGGGACAAATTACAGCCCAAAGAATAACTAACATGACATTAGGAAGAGGGGACCTAGATCAAAAGCATGCCTTTTTTGCATCAATATTAGCTCGCTTCAACTACTATCTAATTGTTTGAGCGTGCTCTTGACTCTTGTCCCAAAGACTCAGAACAATTTCTTGTATAGCCACTATCAGTGATTGGCTAGTTTGCTTCTTGTTCCTCACATGCAACCAGAGATTACGTACATACTTCTTGGGTATATTTTAAAATTAAGAAACATCATCGGTTCTCATGTGAGAATAACCGGAGTTCAGCTTGAAAGGCACGTAGAGAATACTTACGGGAGTGAGGCAATATCATGCTTATCGAATTGATATTTTTTCCCCTCTTTATCCTGATTCACTGTATCAAAACAAGCATATCATGAAGACAAAGAGTAATAATCTGCCTCATTAAAACCGCTATGGAAAGAGAACAAAAACATGATATTCCACAAAATTGTTGTTCGTATATATTCTAACAATTAATGGTTAGAACAAATTATGGAGATGTACGGTTCTTATCAAAACGGATGCATTGTATAACATTGATATATATGATACATATGATAAATCTCCATGGCTTGTACTACCATGGAATATGGATTTAAACACAACTAAGTTATACTAAACCATTGTCTAAATTTTATAATATATAGAGAAATATTATAATAAAATATGAATTTGTTTGATATATATATAGACAATGGTTTAGTATAACTTAGTTGTGTTTAAATCCATATTCCATGGTAGTACAAGCCATGGAGATTTATCATATGTATCATATATATCAATGTTATACAATGCATCCGTTTTGATAAGAACCGTACATCTCCATAGTTTGTTCTAACCATTAATTGTTAGAATATATACGAACAACAATTTTGTAGAATATCATGTTTTTGTTCTCTTTCCATAGCGGTTTTAATGAGGCAGATTATTACTCTTTGTCTTCATGATATGCTTGTTTTGATACAGTGAATCAGGATAAAGAGGGGAAAAAATATCAATTCGATAAGCATGATATTGCCTCACTCCCGTAAGTATTCTCTACGTGCCTTTCAAGCTGAACTCCGGTTATTCTCACATGAGAACCGATGATGTTTCTTAATTTTAAAATATACCCAAGAAGTATGTACGTAATCTCTGGTTGCATGTGAGGAACAAGAAGCAAACTAGCCAATCACTGACAATGGCTAGTTTAAATCCATTGTCATGATTATACTCCAAATATTACTGACAATGGTTTAGTATAATCCAAATATTATAGTTTAAATCTATATATTATAAAATTTAGACAATGGTTTAGTATAACTTAGTTGTGTTTAAATCCATATTCCATGGTAGTACAAGCCATGGAGATTTATCATATGTATTTGAAAAGTATATTCCACCAATTTTAGCAACCCATATACGTAGTTGACCACATCGAGGAATAAGTGCTTCACCTCCTTTGTATACTTCAACGTCAAAACAAAACTCCATGTTAGGACCTTGTCTCAAAAGACACTTCCGTTTTGTATAATTGAAAAATTCTTCATAAAATCTGATGATAAAGGTACTGTTGAAGTTTAACTTTTGTACATGTAGATCATCGGTTCTGGAACGACAATGATATTCGAGAACACAACCAGGTGCAAGATTGTTTTGAATTACTAATTCATTTTTTTTGCAAGCTTCGTTAAACTCAAAATATGTAATAATAACTAGAACAAAAAATATGAAATGTTTCATCCTGTATGATTTAAGATAATTAGTGGAGTCATTAGAATATCAACATGTATTACTTATATGTTTTAGATCCAAAAATTGAGTGTTGACTAAACATTTTATGGTAAAACATAAACTAAATATTTTTATGGTTTTAACTAAATAATTTATTGGAGTAATAAGAACATTGAAACGTTAGTCAACAGTCAACACTCATTTAAATTAGTTTATGTTTATACCATAAAAATGGTATTTACTAAACTTTTGATGATTTTTTCTTATTAAAATGTTTAGGTAAAATCAATATATAATAAGCTGTAGCCTTCATAATTTAATTGTGTGTTTTTATATTTTGTTTAAACTTTCTCTCACTAAGAAATAAAAAAATCATGTCTTAATTAAAAAAATCAAGAAATCAATGAAAATATTGAACTCTAGATCAGTTAGATCGAAATCGAAATTATTATCGAAACATGTGTATAATATTTGATCAGGTGATGATATGAGTTAACATATGAAAATTGAAAAAAAAAATGTAATAACAGAAAATGAAAACTAACAAAATAATTGTAAAACAATTAACTAATTATGAAAAGGAAAATTTAAAATGGTCCGAGGTAAAACCAAAATTGTAAAAGAAACAATATAAATAGAAAACTAACAAAATAGTTATTAAGTAACTAAATAATATTACAATTTTTTTTATAATGGACTGATATTCTAATTTAATTTTCAAATTTTTGTAGGTGAATTCTTTTTTATTATCAATTGAAATCTCTTGAATGCAGTAATCAAAGTTTCATGAATTAATTAGTCAATCAAATTTAGATATGTGTAAGTCTTTCTATGTTAGATAAAAAATAAAAATAAAAAAAATTTATTCATTTTACATGAATTCAAACAAATGTCAATTATCATTGAAATGTACAAAGATTACCAATCTTATTTTAGCTAGAGATTTGTTATCGTATTTTTAATATTATTCTACTTACTTTTAAAAGTGATGAGACTTAATTTCATATTTTTCAGTGATTTATTTCAAATATCTTAAAATAAACTTGCGTATATGCGGAGCCTAATCTAATTATCTACAAATTCAAGTAATTAAAAATTGTTGAGACTGTGAAAATAGTTATGGTTCCTTAAATATTATTACAGTATAATAGATTGAGCTGGTAAAATATGTATGTATATGTGAAAATTATGTCTTCAGTTATCTATGTGAAAGTGAGTAAATTATAGTGGATAACAATAGAAATAAACTTAAAGGGCTAATGAAAGTAAGCAATTTATGGTTAGAATGTACAGTTCTTATGAAAATGAATGAACTTGTACTCCCTCCGTTTCAAATTAGTTGTCGTTTTGGGAAAATGTATCTGCAATTATTTGGATGTATCTGCAATGCAAAACACGTCCAGATACGTCCAAATATTTGCAGATACATTTTACCAAAACGACAACTAATTTGAAACGGAGGGAGTATAACATTGATGTATATATATCGAACAATTCATAGTTTATTATAATATTTTTTATATATTATAAAAATTTAGACAATAGTTTAACTCTTATTATTTAGTTGTATTTTTTGAAGGGAGAATTGTCGAGAGTAACCCATAATTTGTTTTTTTTTTCAAGAAATCTATATTCCAAATTCAATGTTTTGCAAAACTAACCTCCATGTCAGCTAAAAGTAAAAATCTCTTCTCATGAACAAACAAAAAATGTTTGCTGCGATTACCATTTTGACTCGGCCGCTTGCTGTCTACATGTAAACTTTAATTGTAGGTCTACATATTAATTATATTTTATATTTAAATTATATTAAAAAAATAAAAATATTATGGTGAAACCATTTACATCAATAAATAAAACACTTACATTTGCAACCTAAGAAAAATAGAATTACAGAGAAATGAATCAATGTAGATAACCATAAGAAATTTAGGTTAGAAAGCTATAAAAATATATGAGGTTTAAGGAAGAGGTCTACCACATAATTAAATCCAAAATTTAATTTATAAAAAATATAGAAAATATTTTGATTCAAATATCGTATTCAGAAACAAAATATAGACATTCAGAATCCATATAAAATATAATATCATGCTAATAAGTCCTTTTAAATGTGCAAAAGCCAATTAGGGTTAGAAATTTGTAAAACTGTGAGAGATCTACATGCATGGTCTACACGGAATTTATGGTAATAAAAACATAAATGCAATTTTTTAATGGTATTAACTAAACAATTTATTAGGCTAATAAAAACATCAAAATATTTAGTCAACATTAGTTTATGTTTATACTATAGAAATGGTATTAACTAAACCTTTTGATGATTTTTATGGTATAGTAGAAACTTTATAAATTAATACTCGATAAATTATAAATTTGTTTGATTAATGAAAAAAAATTGTTCCCAAATTAAGTTTTCAATCTAAATAATCTCTTGGTAAATTAATAATTTACTAAATCAATAAAATATTATAGTCCCAATATTTTTAATTTATTAACTAAACTTTTTTCTTTTTGTCAAAAGGTTTTCATAAAACCTTATTAGACTTAATAAGTGCCTTTACAAATTAGAAAGAGATTAATTTGTTTTCAGGAGAGTGAGGTCCAGCTCAGAAAGAAAGCAAATAATATATTCCGTTGAAAATAACATTTCCTTAATCAATCCTTTAACTTGATATAAATACTAAATTAGCATTTATCTATCGATGTCAGTATTTCTCGTGCCCTCCTAAGTTCTTTATATTACTGATAATCACGAGATTATTTAAATAAAACAAAAGCAGCTGCTCATTACCACATCTTTTATCTCCCGATTCTTCTCCTGTCTTTTTCTCTAGCCACCACCGCTTTCTAAAGTTGCAACCTTTTCTACTTCACACAGAAAACGATACCGTTTCACGGCAACAATGGCGGATTGGGCTCCGGTTCTCGTCGGCGTAGTCCTGTTCGTGCTTCTCTCGCCGGGACTCCTCTTCTCACTGCCCGGAAACAACCGAGCGGTAGATTTCGGTAATCTCAAAACCAATGGAAAAGCCATCGCCGTTCACACTCTCATCTTCTTCGCCATTTACACCATTTTGATCATCGCCGTTAATCTCCACATCTACACCGGCTGATCTGGATTGGGTCTCTCTCCTTTTTCTCGTTTGAATCAAATAAAGGTGTACCCTTTTCAAAACTGTTTCTAGAAACTCTGTAAATTAGAGGTTTTTACATGCCTTAAATCTATAGTTCTTTTTTCTTTTCCTTCTGATGTTGTAACAAACAAATTTGGTGAAAAGGAATGTGTTGTATTGTATCGTTAATTCATTTTTCTTCTTTGTCGGCAGTTTTCTTCTGTTCACCTAATAATCTCTTTAACTCTGTTTACTACCTCAAAATTCAGTTAAAAATTGAAACTTTATGTCATCCTGCTTGAAACGTTATCAGAAATTTCGAACAGTGAAGCCAAAGAAAGGAGATTTTGTAAAATTGTACATTTGAGTTTGCAGTAACGATGCCTTTCTTTTTGTTACGTTACATGAGACATTGATAAAAGAGCAGAGAGATCAGAAATGGATGTGAATTTGTATAGCAATCACCAAGATTGTGAGTATACAAAAGTATACAACCGCGTGAACCAAAATCGCTATACCGCTTGTGCTCATGTTCCCGAATTCAACCACTCGTGTCCTCGCCGGAAGCTGGAAAAGTAGTCCTGGTGAGAGTAGGATGAATAGAGACACCGCTACAATCACCGGTCCCCAATCGGCGCTCATGTATAACTGGTTTGATCTCTTTGCTTCGTAGTGTTTTGGTATTGTGAAAATGCTTGTGTGTGTTTAGATAAGTGTTTGTTCTTTGCTGATGAAGATAGAGACAAATGGAGAGAGTTATGTAGAGGGTGATTGATGAATGTTTTTTTTTGGCTTTTCTTGGTGGCTAAGGAGAAGGAAGAAGAAGTTAAGATACTAAAGCTTAGTGATAGATTACGAGGAAAGGTATTGTATTCTTTATTGGCTCTGCTTTTGTGGACTTTGCTTCTTCTTTCTCCTTTTAATTGTTCAATATGGTCGTTGGTGTTGTTTGCTTTTTGTTAAAGAATTTGGTAAAAAAAGTAGATTACTGTTTAAAGATGATATCAAGATATGTGTTTACTTGATATTGTTTTCTTAGTAGTTTTGGTTTCCTTTTAGTTAGTTAAGTACCTCTGTTTCTGGCGATTGATCTATGTATTAGCACCATGAATCTATTCAAAAGTTTCACTCTTTTTCGCTTGTGAGCCTTGCAAAAAATGGTCTTGAAGCTCAAGATTTTAAAAGAGGGTCAAATTTGGAGTTATCGGTCAAGACATTTTTAGATTCACCAGTGATTTGTTTGGAACAAGGATGTGACGGTTATGAGCAGTTAGACAACAGTGGCCAAATCACATGTAGATGCTGTTTGGAATGCTGTTTAAATTCCGGTTACTATACTTTCATATTGGAACCTTCTTATTCATTGACTTAAAGTAAAGTAGACTACATAAGCCTTTGACCACACATTAATAGATAGTGATTTTGTATAGAAATAAATAGATTTGATAGGAGAGAACTTTGTGTTCGGAACATCGGTGGTGGTTTCTTGCAGTGTGTGTGTTGATCTTCACAGTTCCAAAACAAGATCTGCAAAAGCAAGCAAACAATGTGAAAACTCTTGAGAGAGAGAGAGAGAGAGAGAGAGAGAGAGAGAGAGAGAGAGAGAAACAAAAGCCAAACAGTGTTCTTCGTGTTTAGTGTTCTGTTTAGCATCTTGACTTACACTCTGCGTCAGTCTTGATCCAGTTTTCTATGTTCCTGTTCGCTTCCGAGATCGAACTTGGGACATTGAGATCGCAGCGGTTGATGCAGCTTCTTCTGTCATCTATATTGTCATCGTCTGCTGCAGGTGTATAGAGAACAGGGTGGACTTTCCTTCGGAAGATTTGAGCACTCTGTAACCAAAACAAACACCAATCACTTTCAGAATCTTTAGACCAAGATTTGAAATGCTTAAAGCTACAAAAATTGAACCTTTCTGAGATCTTTCTTCTTAGGCATAGAATCATCATCAACATCATCGTCGTAATTTCTTATCTTTGAAGAAGACCCATGAAGCTTTTCGAAAACCTTTTTAATCAAATCTCTTGTTCCATGTTTCTCCATGGAGTTACACTCTCCTTCTACTCTCTTTCTCCTCTTGAAGAGTCTTGCAAGTACACTCTTGTTCTTCTTTGCTTCATTGCTTCTCTTTGCAAGCTCAGTCGATGATTGAAAGAGATCATAACCTTGTAGAAAACATACATCTCTTTCTCTATCTCCTTCTCCACTCGATCTCTCTACCAGCTGAATGCTACAATCCTCAGGAGATTCCTCAAGAAACTTGTCTAGTTTCTCAGTGATGAGCTTTGCCATCTCTTTCTGTGCTCCCGTTACATCTTCTTCTGCGACCGAAGCTGCGAATTTCGGTGTTTCAGGATCTCTACCGAGCGTCCCGATCGCCAGAAATCCGCTGAATGTGTCTTCATCAAACCGGAGTTCCTCATCAGTTTCCTGTGGATTCAAGTCGTGAGATTGTCCGGAGAAGGAGAAGGAGAAGGAGTTTGTACGGATGTCTTGGACTTCAGAGGACACTTGAGCTCTCAGACAACATATATCACCTGGAAGATATGTAGGTTGAGTTTTATAAATTAACCAAGAACATATATGAATAACATTTTATGAAGATGAAGATCAAAGTTATATATAAACCTTTAAACTCCTTTGATGGGTATAATAAGCCATTTTGCTTTATTGTTCGCATCCAACTTAGCAACTGTACGAGATAGATTAAGTATGCAATTGAAGCTCATTACTTATAAAAAAGAAAAAGAAAGACTTGGTAAATGGAAATGTATACAGACCTTCATGTTGCCTTCACTTCCTTAGTCTCAGACTCTCAGCTTCTTTTTCTCTTTTTTTTTTTTTTTTTTTTTTGTTTAAAGGTTGTATGATTATATATAGGTGTAGATATAAGTAGGTCAAATTTTGAGCTAGAAGGATCCGAGTCTTATGATTGCTTTTAGAACAGTTAAATGAGTTTTGTTGGTATTATGATATTATCACTCTTCTGTCGTAATGTGTTAATAATTTTTAGTATGACATATTATATCTCGAACCACGTATATATGAGTGATCAATAAGGACCATAACATTGATCGTGTGATTTGCATTCGTTGGAGTTTTCTTTACGTGGGAAATATATTAAAGCACGTAAGATGGGACGCTACAGGATTATGGAAATGTTGTTTTCAAGCTAAAAGTTATTATTAATCTGTGTTCTAAAACTCGTTAGGTGGTATTAGGGCGCTTTGTCTCCTTCTAGCGATTTTCTCAAAAGTCGGAAATAAATCGGAGAGTACTCGGAGATTAATTTTAAGTACATTTTTATATATTTCCAACATTTTTAATTTTTTATATATAATACATCAACATGAAAATTATATACTACATTATTACCAAATAACATTCTTTTTTGTATATATAATACATCAATATAAAAGTCATATACTACATTTTTAAGGTTTCATATTGAATGAAAAGTACTTTTACACATTTTGGGCGAACTGGGGCTAATTGTGAACAAAAATCAAACTTTAGCCCACCAGATTTTAACATTTACTTGCTGGTTTTTATAATAATGTAAATGTTAAAGTACAGTCAACGGTTAACTATATCTTTACTCGGTTTTAAAAAGTCGGAACGGCAACCTCCTTCTAGCGGTTTTAGGACCGAGTACTCGGCAACTCGGCCGACTTTTAGAACACCGTTATTAATACGGAAGTCTAAAGAGAGCCTCCCACATTCTTTTGCCTCTCTTTTGTTCGGATATGTTTGTGAATTTCTCTGACAAACTGGCCACGTATACAATCGTACGATATGAGTGTATGACATGACACAACACGGTCGTAACTATTGAGTTTATCACTCATGTCTGTTTGTGTACTGTTCATTCTTGCATGCTTTTTTCCTCCAAAAGGAAAGTGATATCTTCAAAAAGCAAATGTTGTTTTCACAAATCTTCCCTAAAATAAAAGGCGTGCAAGCAATGGAAGTCTCTAGTTCACTGAGAGAGTCCCCCACTTGCGACCGGTTTTTGTTCTGACTTTGCCACGTCACCGACATTAACTAGAATGTGTAGTAATAGTATTGTAAGGAAAAATGATAGATCATAGATATGACTCGAAAGGTTTCATAGTTGTATAGTTTTTTTTTTGTGCAAATTGAAGAAAACTTATAGAGTAATCGAACTTGGGTTTTAGTTAGAAGATGCTACGTATAAATAAAAGTGTCATCTAGATGACTAAATCGTTTCACTAAAGGATATATAAAAAGTGGGAAGATATGAACCTTTACTCAGTTTTTGAAAGGAATGGATATAATAAATCTTGGGTTGTTGTTAGAATGTTACAAGGTATCTTTACTATTGAACAAAGAAACAAGGAGAAAATTTACAACATTGTACTTTGTGTGTCCCAAATTAACAAAAGAAGAAAGTGCTTTTACATGTTTTTATTTATTTATGATCTCTTCATTTCATGCAAGTTGTTAAGATCTTTCTTCTTCATATATATCTTTATGATCGATACACATGGGAACTGTTTTGTATCTTACCCTCCATTATCGTTCGCACTACCTCACATGCGAGATTCGACAACCGACAAATGAATTATCTAATCAAAACGTGCTTCATATAATATGATCCTTAGACTCTTCCTTGTGCATTTTTTATCTTGTATTTTAACCTTTTTCAGGTCTCTTTCAGTCTCTACGGTTAATCGTAAATGATTTGACGTCTACAAGTAGAATTATAGCAACCGTTTGAGGAACATATATCGAAAATTCGAAATCATATTGGTTATACAATCGGAGTTTCAAAATTGACACTACCTATTTGTAAACCAATCAATGAATTCCTAATTTACACAGATAAGTAACTAAATCGTTTCTTTTACCTAAGTAAAGCAATGCTATTGAATCTATCTATCTACACCGTGACGTAGAACTATTAGATTTTTGAGTAATCGAGTTTTTCATACAACTACACTTGGCTTGGGCCAAAGCTTAAACTATTATTATTTCGAGGCAAAAGTATGAAGGCGACGATTTTGAGCTTTCATTCGTTACTGGACTAGCTATTAAACTTGAGCCCAACGAACAAAATAAATTTATATCTGATATAAATAAACTGAATATGTACCACTATATATTATGTATAGTGGATTGATTATTATAAAAAAAGAAGAAGAAGATGTAAAGGAGAGAGAGAGAGTTACGTAAGGAGAGAGAGATTGTGTGTTAAGAGAAGAGAGTGATGGTGTACGTGAGGTGAGGAGAGAGAGAGAAGTATAGAGTTTTTCTGTATTGAACTTATAATTATTATATATGTACTCTATTTATAGAGGAAGATAATGTAAGTCGACTACGGAGGAAGCGGTAAAGAAAAATGTTAAACAATTGACATGGGATAATTATCCTTTCTAACACTCCCCCTTAATTATCCGCTATTATGTACGGTCTCGTTAAAAAACCTATGTCATAGAAAAACCCAATGGGATAAAAACTATGACTTAGGAAAAAGAGTACCGCAGCATAATCTCCCCCTGGAAAAGATAGAATCTTTTCTTTTCACAAATTTTGTAGACGACGCATTCCGATACTGTGAACATGCTTCTTGAACACTGTAGTAGGAAGCGCCTTTGTAAAAAGATCGGCTGCATTGTCACTTGAACGAATATACTCGATGTCCACTTCTTGATTTTTCTGGAGTTCTTGAGTGTATGAGAAAAATCTTGGAGGAATATGCTTCGTTCTGTCACTCTTGATATAACCTTCTTTGAGTTGTGTGACACATGCAGAATTGTCTTCAAATATTTTTGTTGGCTCTTTCTCTGTAACTATTCCACTTGATTCTTGTATGTGATGAGTCATAGACCGGAGCCACACACTCTCTACATGCTTCATGGAGAGCAATAGTTTCTGCATAATTTGAAGACGTTGCAACCAAAGTTTGCTTTTGCGAACGCCAGGAGACCGCGGTTCCACCAATTGTGAAAACATAACCTGTTTGTGATCTAGCTTTGTGTGGATCTGATAGATATCCTGCATCAGCAAAACCAACTAAAACACATTTTGAGTTTTTAGGATAAAATAATCCTAAATCAATTGATCCTTGAAGATAACGAAAAATATGTTTTATTCCATTCCAATGTCTGCGCGTAGGGGACGAACTATATCTTGCAAGCAGATTAGTAGCGAATGCTATATCTGGTCTAGTGCAATTTGCAAGATACATTAGTCCACCAATAGCGCTCATGTAAGGTACTTCAGGACCTAACACTTCCTCGTTATCCTCACAAGGACGGAATGGATCCTTTTCAACATCAAGAGATCTATTAACCATTGGAGTACTCAAAGGAGTTGCTTTGTCCATATAAAAGCGTTTTAACACTCTTTTAGTGTAATTTGACTGATGCACAAATATACCATCTTGGAAATGCTCTATCTGGAGCCCAAGACAAAACTTTGTCTTTCCAAGATCTTTCATTTCAAACTCTTCTTTCATATGAGTTCTTGCATCATCAATTTCCTTTTGAGTTCCAATCATGTTCAGGTCATCTACATATACAGCAATAATCACAAATCCTGAAGAGGATTTCTTAATGAATACGCAAGGGCATATCGCATTGTTGACGTAATCTTTACTCAACAAATATTCACTTAAGCGATTATACCACATGCGTCCGGACTGTTTTAGTCCATAAAGTGATCGCTGTAATCTGACCGAACAGATCTCCTTAGCCTTTGATTTCAAATCCTCAGGCATTTTTAATCCTTCTGGGATTTTCATATATATCTCATTTTCAAGAGATCCATATAGATATGCTGTCACAACATCCATGAGATACATTTCAAGATTTTGAGACGCTGCTAAGCTCATCAAAAATCTGAATGTTATGGCATCCATTACTGGGGAATATGTTTCTTCATAATCAATTCCCGGTCTTTGAGAAAAACCTTGAGCCACAAGTCGGGCTTTATATCTTGTGACCTCATTTTTCTCATTTCTTTTTCTTACAAAAACCCATTTGTGCCCGACGGGTTTTGTATTCTCAGGAGTTGTGACAATAGGTCCAAAAACACTTCTTTTATTGAGGGAGAGTAATTCAGCTTGGATGGCCATTTTCCATTTCTCCCAATCAGGTCTTTTCAGACACTCTGATATTGTTTCTGGATCTGGATCATCACTTTCATGATCAATTCTTTGTATACAGAAAAAGAGAATATTCCATCATCATCTTCTATTTCATTTCTTGTCCATACTTTTCCATTTTGGGCGAAGTTGATGGAAATCTCAAATTTTTCTGTATCATGTTCGTCTTCTGGACGAATCTCTTTCTCTGGTTCTTCAAAAACCAGTTTGTTTATGTCTTCAGGACATATTTCTTTACTAGGTTCTTCTTGAACCTTTTCTCCCAAATTCTTTTTCTTTCGGGGATTTTTATCTTTAGAGCCCATCGGCCTCCCCCTCTTTAATTGGACTTTGGGTGCATTTGCTATGCTTCCATCATTTTGTTCCTTAGAACATCTATCTTTGATGGAACGTTTGCAGCGGGTATATATGATTTCGTCACTCTTTTTGTATCTGTGAACGAATTGATTTGCCATATTTTGTAAATGTATAATTTTCTGAACTTCCAATTCGCGTTGTTTTGTCGGGGGATCAAAGTGTACAAATTCGGTGTACACCATGTGAGGTCTTTTGGAACCTCTTTAATTCCTCCCCCTAACGCTGGAAATTCATCTTCATTAAAATGGCAATCGGCAAAACGTGCCGTAAACATATCACCAGTTTGAGGTTCAAGATACCGAATAATACTCGGTGACGTATACCCAACGTATATTCCCAATCTCCTTTGTGGCCCCATTTTTGTTCTTTGTGGCGGTGCTATCGGAACATAAACCGCACAACCAAAAACACGGAGATGGGATACGTTTGGCTCCTGACCAGATGCTAATTGTAATGGGGAATATATATTATAAGCACTTGGTCGTATTTGGAGCAACGCTGCAGCATGCAAAATAGCATGACCCCATATTGAAATTGGGAGTTTTGTTCTCATTATTAACGGTCTTGCAATCAGTTGCAACCGTTTAATCAAAGACTCAGCCATGCCATTTTGTGTATGGACATGTGGAACCGGATGCTCAACATCGATTCCCAATGACATGCAATAGTCATTAAAGGCTGTGAAGTGAATTCACCAGCGTTATCTAATCTCACTTTCTTAATAGTATAATCAGGGAACTGTGCTCTCAACCTGATTATTTGGGCAATGAATCTTGCGAAAGCCGTATTTCGTGTTGTCAAAAGACACACATGTGACCATCTACTTGATGCGTCAATTAATACCATAAAGTATTGAAACGGTCCGCATGGTGGGTGAATAGGCCCACATATATCACCGTGTATTCTCTCTAAGAACACAGGGGATTCATTCCCAACTTTCGCTGGTGATGGCCGAGTTATGAGTTTTCCTTGAGAACATGCATTACATATGAACTCGCCCGTTTCTAAAATTTTCCCGTATTTCAACGGATGGCCATTTGAGTTTTGCACAATTTTTCTCATCATGACTGAACCTGGATGCCCTAGCCTTTCATGCCAGATTTTGAATGTACTAGTAAACTTCGGGTTTACTGTAACATATGATTCAGTCAGAGTAATATTTGTGCAATATAATCCGGAGGACATCATTTTCAATTCTTCCAATATTTGTCCCTCCGATTTGATGCAAAGGATTTCAATGCCATTCTTATTTATAGTCTCTATGTGATATCCATTTTTACGGATATCTTGAAACTTAATAAGTTTCTGTAAGACTTCGGGGAATATAATGCATCATTTATTTCAAACTTTGTTCCCCTTGGCATTGAAAAATTGGCTCTTCCAGAGCCCAATATTATTTTTGCACCACCAGAAATGGTATTCACGCTTTCAACGGAATCTTTAATTTTGAGACCGGAGAAATATCTTTTATCTTTGAGTATTGTGTGCGTTGTAGCACTGTCTGCAAGACACATATCTCCATCACGAGTCTCAAATTTCGTCATTTCTGGATTTAACAAAGATGCATTAATAAGTATTAAACAATACAAAGCTTATATCACAAGATACAAAATACCACATTAAAAACTATTTTACAACAAAAAGATCAAACTTTTAGGTTATCTTCTTCAGGAAGATAACTATGTATATCATGTCCTTTTAGTCGTCTGTTTTTCCGTTGATCTCTTCAGAGTCAACCAGAAAATCTGAAACATCAAGATGAGTATCATCGTTTAGGCCGTGAAAGGAAGGACCGGGTTCATTGGAGATGAAGTTAGTCTCACTTTCTTTCTCCTTTGCTTTTTGTGATTCCCGGTATAGATCGGCTAAGTGTCTGGGTGTACGACAAGTACGCTCCCAGTGATTTTTCATGCCGCATCTGTAGCAAACACTTTCTTTTTGCTTTTTAGAATCTCGGCCGTAATCATTTGCTCGAGATCTTTTATAATTCCTTTCATTGTTGGACTCGTCGGGACGGTACTCTTTTCCTTGTCCCCGACCACGTCCACGGCCACGGCCACGACCTCGGTTTCGACCGTATCCACGTCCACGTCCTCGTCCATTATTTTGGCTGGACGATGCTACATTCGCTTCTGGGAATGGAGCAGCTCCAGTGGGACGAGTCTGATGGTTCATCATCACAAGCTCGTTATTCTGTTCTGCAACAAGGAGAACTTCCATTCAATTTTGAATAACGAGTATAGCCATTTGCCCGATATTGTTGTTGCAGGACTATATTTCCAGGGTGAAATGTGGAGAGCGTTTTTTCAATCATATCATAATCGCTCACATTTTCTCCACATAGCACCATTTGGAAATTATTCTGAACATAGCAGAATTATATTCAACAACACTTTTATAGTCCTGAAATCGGAGGTGTAGCCACTGGTATTTGGCTTTGGGCAAATCTATATATTTTTGATGGTCAAATCTTTCTTTCAAAGATTGCCAAAGATCCGCAGGATCTTCTTTAGTGATGTATTCATCTTTTAAACCATCGTGGATGTGATGAAGTAAAAGATCATGGCTTTCGCCTTTTTCTCATCGGATGTTTCTTTCGACTTGTCAATGGCATCAAGAAGCCCATTTCCTTTTAGATGCATTTTTGCACCTATTGCCCATGTCATATAATTGTTTCCAGAAATATCAAGGGCGGAAATTTCGAGCTTTAGCCAAATTTGACATGATATCTGCATAGATCATATACCAGTTCATTAATTAAATTCAAATTCAAATTTGCGTAATAAAAATTTGAGCATTATAACAGCATAAATTTAGTAAAAATAAGGTGCTGAATTTAAATTGCAAGAAATAAATAGCAGGAATTTAAATGGCAAAAAGTAAATAGCGAAAAAGTAAATTACAGAAAAGTAAATATTCAGGAGGAGGCAAAGTCTCAACTCCAAGAGGAGGTTTTTACCATCAACTCTTATATGATCTAAGGTGACATAGTCTACCATATGATCATTTGCTCGGAGTAGGTACAACCTAGCATCCCGGCATATCATATAAACAATAAAATTAATAGACAGAATATAAGAGCAGTTCGTGCTGATAACGTGATATAAATAAACTAAATGTACCACTATATATTATGTATAGTGGATTGATTATTATAAAAGAAGAAGAAGATGTAGAGAGAGAGAGAGAGTTACGTAAGGGAGAGAGAGACTTCGTATGTTAAGAAGAGAGAGTGATGGTGTACGTGAGGTGAAGAGAGGAGAGGAGAAGTATAGAGTAAATTTTCTGTATTGAACTTAAGTAATTATTACATATGTTTAGCTCTATTTATAGAGGAAGATGAGGAAGTGGGTAAGTCGGCTAAGGAGGAAGCGGTTAAAGGGAAAATGTTAAACAATTGACATGGGATAATTATCCCTTCGTAACAATATCCTTTTATTTTTGGGAAATTGTAATGTATAGCATTGGATAATACATTAATTAAGTGACCAAAAAGCTGTTGTTCTGACATTAACTAGTCATTAATAAAAATCTATTTTACCCTTGTACTTTCAATCTAATTACAGTATTCTTTCTCTCTCATCACACAATACTCCGGCGAAAGAAAATAAAAGCCGATGGTAACTCTGACAACAGATGATAACAATATTGTTAGCAACGGTAATTCTAGTGTCGGTTATGTTATTATCAAAATAACTTATAAAGTTAACTTATAATGACAGTATTAGTACTGTTATCATGTTAATTTCTAATTTTGATTGGTAAATATATGTTTATGTTAGACGTTAACATGAGTATTATAGGTATATTTATATTAGTTAACATGATAATCGAATAGTTATCATGGTACTATAATAGTTACCATGGTAACTAGATAGTTATCTCGATATCATATTAGTTAACATGGTAATCGAATAGTTATCTCGATATCATATTAGTTAGCATGATAATTAAATAGTTATCTTGAGTTTTCAGGCCATAAACAGTATAATCAGTTTGTATTTGATGAACAGTGTTTCCGATATATAACATCAGAAAACAGGTTTTAGATCAATGGCATTATATGTAAATAAATTAAAATTAAATGATATTTTGGGTGTAAACAATAAATCATCTCTTCTCAAAAACTAATTATCTATTAATTTCTCCAAATTTTTAATTGTCAGATTATTGGAAGATATTGGCTAAATTCACCCTTTATTTTTTGTCAAAACAAACAAAATTATATAAAACGACCGTTATTCAAATTTAGTCGAATTATGGCAAAAAGATAAATAAACAGAAGGAATCGTTGCGCCATGACTCTCTCTGTACAAGAAAAGAAAAGAACAAAATAAATTTATGGTTCGTGTTTATCCATTCAACAGAAAATTTATCGTCTCGATGTATACAACGATTACGCAACAGAAACTAAGAATGTACACTTGGCACTTTCCTATTCGACCATCTGAAAATACTTGGCGTCTAATCTTGAGATTCATCACACGTCTCCGTAACTAACATTCAATTCGTCAACAAACTTACATTTCTTCCGCCATAGCCATTTTCCTCTGATTCTCTCTCTCTCTAGATCCTCGGGATAATATTCTCGGAAAATCCGCCGGGAAACTGCAAGTTTAGTTCCGAATTTCGAATTGTGGTGATATCTGCCGAGGAAACTCCCACATTGAGTAGCTAAACATGGGGACGGAGATCCCTAGATCGGAGGAGATATCGGAGGCATTGTTATCGGAATCTGGGAAGACAGCGACGGTTTTAGATCAAGATGAGCATATTCCTGAGTGGAAGGAGCAGATAACGATCCGAGGATTGGCCGTGAGCGCCTTGCTTGGGACTTTGTTCTGCATCATTACTCACAAACTTAATCTGACGGTTGGAATCATCCCGTCGCTGAACGTCGCCGCAGGTTTGCTCGGCTTCTTCTTCGTCAAATCGTGGACCGGTTTCCTGTCGAAGCTCGGGTTCACCGTCAAGCCGTTCACCAAGCAAGAGAACACCGTTATCCAGACTTGCGTCGTCGCCTGCTACGGCCTCGCCTTTAGCGGTAACATTTTATTTCTATTTCTGCGTTTTCAATTTCGTCAAATTTTTAGTAAGAATGAGTTCGCCTATCAATTGGATTCTCAGTTTTTCGAGTCTATGGATGATAGTCTAATTGATTGAATTGGTTCCACAGGTTGAATTTGTTGAAGGAGTCTGTAGCTATTTTTGAGAAATGATTGATCGTGATTATGCTCTCTGATATAGTTATTTGATTTCAGGAGGATTTGGATCATATTTGATTGCTATGGATGAGAAGACATATAAGCTCATTGGTGCTGACTATCCGGGAAACCATGCGAAAGATGTTATAAATCCAGGGATTTGGTGGATGATTGGGTTTCTGTTCGTAGTCAGCTTCTTGGGGCTATTCAGTCTCGTTCCACTACGCAAGGTAATATCTCAATCTATAGCATAGATACTATATTTGCTACGAGACAATGTAAAGCTTCTTTACTCATAACTTTATCTATCAGGTGATGGTATTGGACTACAAACTTACCTATCCCAGTGGGACGGCTACAGCAATGCTGATTAACAGCTTCCACACCAATAGTGGAGCTGAGCTTGCAGGGTAATTTGTCAGAGTCATTCGATGTCGCTTTCTTGCAAACTAAATCTTGCATTTGCTGAGCTTGTGTTTGCTATATTGTTCACTATAGGAACCAGGTCAAATGTCTTGGAAAATACCTGAGCCTTAGCTTAGTTTGGAGTTGTTTCAAGTGGTTCTTCAGTGGTGTTGGAGATGCATGTGGATTTGATAACTTCCCCACCCTTGG
This sequence comes from Microthlaspi erraticum, assembly GCA_902728155.2. Taxonomy (NCBI): domain Eukaryota; kingdom Viridiplantae; phylum Streptophyta; class Magnoliopsida; order Brassicales; family Brassicaceae; genus Microthlaspi; species Microthlaspi erraticum. The sequence continues at coordinate 44,176 of CACVBM020001351.1, read as the reverse complement.
TTTGACGCTATTCAAGAACACGTAAGTTCGCATTAACTATCTTGTTACAGCTCTAAAGTCTAAGGTTATTACATCAGTAATGATCTGTGAGAAATGGCTAGAAAATGGGTTTTTAAGGTAAGTTTGTGTAGTTTTTAACGAGGCCCAACTTTCTGCACCTCAGGTTTTACTTCGACTTCAGTCCTACTTATGTTGGATGCGGTCTTATATGCCCCCATATAGTGAACTGCTCTGTTCTTCTTGGTGCGATCATCTCTTGGGGGTTTCTGTGGCCATTTGTATCACAGCACGCTGGGGATTGGTATCCAGCCGACCTCGGGTCCAACGATTTCAAAGGTCTCTACGGATATAAGGTACAGTATTAGCAGCGAAATTCAAAAAAAATTTAGAGAAACATATTTTCATGTCAAAAGGGAGGAAAACAGAGAAGTTTCAAGTACTGATGCTTTTATGTTATTTGGTTCCTGACTTTTAAGGTCTTTATCGCCATTGCCATTATCCTTGGTGACGGTCTCTACAATCTTGTCAAGATCATCGCTGTCACTGTGAAGGAATTATGCAGCAATAGCTCTAGACAACACAATCTACCCATTTTTACAGACGTTGTAGGTGAGAGAGCATATTAGAATCCTAACTCATCTCTTACATACTTTTGTATTCTGTCATGGACATTGGCCACTTTCCAAAGACTAGAAACCTCTGAAACTGTATGTTCTCCAATTCTTTAATTCAGATAACAGCGAAGCCTCTGAGATACTGCTGGTGAAGAAGAAAAGAGATGAAGTATTTCTGAAGGACCGTATACCCCTTGGATTTGCGGTTTCTGGTTATGTGGGTCTTGCAGCTATCTCAACCGCCACAATCCCGCTTATATTCCCACCTTTGAAATGGTACTTTGTCCTATGCTCCTACTTTCTCGCCCCTGCTCTTGCCTTTTGCAACTCTTACGGAACCGGGCTGACGGACTGGAGTCTAGCATCAACCTACGGAAAGATCGGTCTTTTCATAATCGCTTCCGTAGTGGGAAGTGATGGTGGTGTCATTGCTGGTTTAGCTGCCTGTGGTGTTATGATGTCAATCGTCTCTACCGCAGCTGATCTCATGCAAGACTTCAAAACAGGTTACCTCACTTTATCATCAGCAAAATCCATGTTTGTGAGTCAGCTAGTGGGTACAGCAATGGGCTGTATAATCGCTCCGCTCACGTTCTGGCTGTTCTGGACTGCTTTCGACATCGGTGATCCCAACGGTCCGTACAAAGCACCTTACGCTGTGATCTTCCGTGAGATGGCGATTCTCGGTATCGAGGGTTTCGCGGAACTGCCTAAGCATTGCTTGGCTCTTTGTTATGGGTTTTTCGTTGCGGCTTTGATTGTGAATCTCTTGAAAGACATTACACCGCCTAAGGTCTCTCAGTTTATCCCGATCCCGATGGCGATGGCTGTCCCGTTCTACATTGGAGCTTATTTCGCCATTGACATGTTTGTTGGGACTGTGATACTGTTCGTGTGGGAACGGATCAACAGGAAAGATGCAGACGACTTTGCCGGTGCGGTAGCATCAGGGCTGATCTGTGGAGACGGGATCTGGACAATTCCGTCAGCAATCCTTTCGATCTTAAGGGTCAATCCTCCCATTTGTATGTACTTTGGACCGTCCTCGGCAAGGTAAAGATGCCACAATGGTCATTACCGCTACACGAGTCGTAGTCTCATGGAAGCAATCGTCTTCATATGTTGTGTAGATATGTTTGGAGATCTCAATTCGCAGGAAGAAAATGTTGTTGCAGATCTCTTTTAAATGTTTAGTCAATGTTGTTGTCTGTGCAATGGGATGTTTGTCTCTTTGAATGCTTTCATTCACAGGCTCAAAGAGAGTTTTAGACCGTTTGCCTTTGTTCAATTAATCATCATAAGGAGTGTATATTGAAATGATACGATTCGAAACAAAATCAAAAATCTTTGATACGAGCTACAGTATATTAGTGATATCAAAATCTATAATTGGTAGTTTGATAGCACCGTAATTCTAAAGTTAACCAAAACAACAAAAAGGGTGCGAAGGATCCAGATTGCCAAGCTGAAAAATACAACTTTCTTATCCTGTAAACTTTTTGATACCACTCTCGTAAGATAAACCCGATAATGTTATCAACAGATGTATGGTAGTTGTTGTGAAATTCTGGTTTGAATATTTAAGTAGTTTCGATCAAACATTTAATTTTGTTTGCTCAACAAGTTAACACGTGAAAAAGTTGGCATAATGACATTACTCTTTAAAAAATGTTAAGAAACAGTAAATTTGTAATGATGACACCCCAATCTGGCACGATTGGTGGAGATAATCGTGGCACAAACTGTTGAATCAAGTAATATCGGATATAAAAATCATTGAGGAAGACAATAAGAGTGAAATGAAAATAGTGGTGAGAGTTAAAGCATAAATAAAGGATAGGGACTTGTGTTGAATAAAATGGATGGAGATTTTCTTGATTGAAACTGACCGATCCACCATTCGGAGTAAATGATAAAGTATAATTATGGATTTAGGAATAGTTGACATTAATACCCATTTTCAAAAAATTGGTTTTTAGCTCTGTTCACAATCATGAGAGAAAAGAAGGAACCTACTTGAAAATCAAAGGATATGCCAGAAAAAAAAACTTAATATCTAGATATTTAGTTGCAAATAGTCTCGGATCGGAACAATCGAGAAATGAACCAAGAGCAGTAATAAAAATGAGGTATGAGATAGTCTTTAACCTCAAATGGCAAATCGATGGTTCTTGGAAAGAATGAGACTATACGTCTGATTTAGAGTAGATTTGTGTGTAGGAAAATGATAGGAGTTTATTGCTAGATGCAACATGCAAAGCTTCTCTCCACTATATTCTGAGATAGAAACCTTTTTTGTGGTCTATGAAGAAGATTATCTATTACGAGCAAGACTTTTTGTGATGGAAAAGATACTTGTTGTTACATGTTAAACTGTCAAATTGAACTCAGCAACGTGTGATGGAAGCGTCTTGATTATCAAAACTCCACACCCTATAATCTTCGAAAGAAACTATACTAGAACATCATAATATTTGAATGAACTTATTCAGCCAGAAGAAAGACAACTGCTCACTTTCACAGATACGTAGATTGGTCAATAAGGTCACTTAGCTTACTCTAAACTCAATATCTTGTTGGAAGGGAATTCACTCTAGTTTTTTATATGCTAGTTTCAGTAGTTTTTTAGATCCATTTCCATTTCCATTTCTACTGTAGAATATATATTGTTCAACGAAGTAAAAACTACAAAAATGCTTAAAGGAAAAAAAAGTAACTGAAACTGGGGAAAAAGGGTTACGTGATGGCTTATATGGGCCCTTGCGTGTCTCCTGCTTTGGGAGCATAATTCAATCCAAAAATTCACATGCACCAACTCAAATTCCATATTTACTTTACTCCACCTGTCCACCAACAATGAACTATGCCGACTATTAGTTTGTCAACTTTTTTTTTTTTTTTTTAACTTTGATTTCCATTAATTAATAATAAGGCTTTACAAAAGACAGCCTACCGGGTTAAGCTAAAGAACTCCGATCAACATGATCTGAAGCTACAACAAAAAACAAGCAAACAAGAAGTCAGAATCAGCTCTGAAAGTGAGTGAACCAGGAGGTCAGGTAAGAGGTAACGGAGGGGAGATTCCGCTGCTCCCTCGCGAGAGAATCAAGACGGAATCTAAGAGTTTGCTGAATCTCTTTGACGATAGAGGAGACTGGTCTGTGGACCGTAGAGTGCAGGCGAGCATTTCTTGGCTCCGAATTATGAACTATCTCATATCATTAGCAACCAATCAACGGAAAATCTATATGTTAAACAAACACGAAAAATGAAAGAAAAATACTCATATGAATTTATATATGAGTACTTGTTTGCGGTAAAATATTTCGCCGTTTTACTAGTGCATTCAAGATTTCAAAATCATCTAAGTTAGAAGATACTGACATACTTTTAGAAATTCTTTGTTTTAGAGAATCAGTGAATCGTAAGTCTTGAAACATAACTATATAATTTTCAAAATTAAATGTTACAGCAAAAAGATTAGGCAAGAACTCAATTGTCAGGCATGAGAGAGTATGATACCCAAACGTGATTATGGGCGGCATTAATATTAGATTCATGCCTTTAATTATAGAGAGTAGTTAACTCAATTAAGATTAATTGAACTCTAAGACTTATGAGTAGTTATGAATGATGATGATACGAGAGGTGCAAGTAAAAAAAGAGACGGTATGATATTGTCGGTCCATAAATGATGGAACTCTCAAAGTCATTCAGTCTCTTTAGATCTTGCCCTACAAGCGAATCAAACCCTGTTTGGACCTTCCAAATGTCATCATCTCATTGATCCACTTGATAGACTAGTACTTCCTTGTTTGAGAAGACGTTGAATTTGACTACTGTTGTATGTACGTAATTACAAGTAAAATGTTTTTTTTTTCTTTTTTTTTCCTGCTTATGGCAGAAGAGGCTATACATAAACCAATACTGTAACTAGTAAATGTATAATGTAGTTTTAGATTTACAAACCAAGAGGTTAAAACTACATTTATATCAAGACTCTCAAATGTTTTGAAAAATCCATTCTCATTTAAATGGTGATTTTTTAAAAACATACATTCTTATTGTTATTTGTGTTTATATATTTTTTTAAACATAATTTGAAAGTTTTGGTTCTTATTTTTACTGTATTTGTGTTTATATGTAGTACCAATTACCCTTTTAGTTTACATGTCTGATATATATAATTAAGCAATGATGTATTAGATATATGTGTCATATGCAGTACTGGTCATATATGCTAAGTACATGACTTACAAATTATATAATTTTTCATACAATCATATGTATATGATATATACTAAACGGTGATAACTGATAATCTAAAAGTAATCTGTGAATCTAATAACTTGTTTCATAAGATTATCAGCTGTAACAATATTACCTTGTTATTAATATTTACTTGTTTTCGCTTAGAAAAAAATCCTGGTCAAACAGTACCAAAGAAAAGAAACCCAACAAAAAAATGTACTTGACAAAGTCTTTGACTTTATTTAGTGGGACATGAAGTGGCATTAGTTAGATTCTCATTACCTTTGATTGATTAAAGGATTAAAGTGTAAAATGTGAAACGGTCACTGCTTTTTCTGTAGAAGTTACTTGTTAGGTTACTTTGCTGTTTATGGTCTTAAAGATTCGGCGTTTGGTGAGAAACCTACGAGACTCGGTATCTCTCTGTTACTATGTTCATGTGTAAAAAACCAACAAAAAACAAAAAGAAAAGAAAAGAAGAAGAAAAAGACAAAACTAAAGTCTCACACTTTTAAGTGTTTTCTCATTTCTTTTTTTGACCTATTTTTGAGATCGAAAGATGATAACTTTTTTCTTTATTCCTCTTCGTTCTGCATCGGGATCTTACGGGGTCTTATTGGATTTCTAAAAGAACCAAAAATTTTAATTGAAAAAATAAAGAAAACACTGTTAAATTTCTCAAAGTCGATGCCTTTTTCTTTTTCAAGTCACCACAATTCACAAACCCTTAATTTGATTCCGAGAGAGACAAAGAAAGAGAGAGAGAGAGAGAGAGATTAATTTTTGGTTAAATTAAAGTTTGGACCCTGAAGTCCCCACACAAGCTTCTCTGGTTTTGATGGATCCCAAGAACCCGAATCGACATCAAGTACCAAATTTCTTGAACCCACCACAACCACCGCGAAATCAGGGCATGGTAGGAGATGCCTCCGACGATAACAACAAGGACGAGAATCATCATCAGCAGCTCAATCATCGCAAATCAGCTGAGATTAAGGATTTCCAGATCGTGGTCGCTCCCTCCGACAAAGAAGGGAACAAGAAGCAGCAGAACCAGAGTAATCAGCTTGGTCCTAAGAGGAGCTCTAACAAAGACAGACACACTAAAGTCGAAGGTAGGGGTCGGAGAATCAGGATGCCCGCGCTCTGTGCTGCTAGGATTTTCCAATTGACTAGAGAATTGGGTCACAAATCGGACGGAGAAACAATCCAGTGGCTGCTTCAACAAGCCGAGCCGTCGATTATCGCATCCACCGGTTCAGGAACCATACCGGCCTCTGCTTTGGCTTCAGCTGCTGTCTCTAACCATCATCCTCAAGGTGGGTCTCTCACTGCTGGTTTAATGATCAGCCATGACCTAGACGGTGGTGGGTCTAGTAGTGGTAGACCAAATTGGGGAATTGGCGGCGGAGAAGGAGTAGGAGGAGCTTCTAGGTCAAATTTACCAACTGGGTTGTGGCCAAATGTAGCTGGGTTTGGAGCTGGTGTGCAAACCACAGGGGTGATGAGTGAAGGTTACAGAATTGGGTTTCCTGGGTTTGATTATCCTGGTGTTTCCAACATTGGAGCTATGAGTTTTGCATCTATTCTTGGTGCTAGTGGTGGTAATAACAATCAAATGCCTGGACTTGAGTTAGGGTTGTCTCAAGAAGGGAATGTTGGGGTTTTGAATCCACAGAATTTTACACAGATGTATCAGCAGATGGGTCAAGCTCAAGCTCAGGCTCAGGCTCAGGCTCAGGCTCAGGCTCAGGCTCAGGCTCAGGCTCAGGCTCAAGGTAGGGTTCTTCACCATACTCATCATCATAACCCTTCGCATGAAGATCATCAGCAAGAGAGTGGTGAGAAAGATGATTCTCAAGGCTCAGGGCGTTAAAGATTTGATTTTTCGCTTATGGATTTGAAAAGCTTTTGGCTTTTTGTTTTGTGATAATATTGTTGTAATTGTACAACTAGCATGGAGTTGAAGAAAGAAAAAAGGGTTAATACTGAGTGAGAGTGATAATCTATATGCTTATTGAAACCTCTGCAAAAAAATACAGGTGAGCTGATTTCAATTTGATACTTTCAGAGGATGATGATACAAGCGAGACTCGGAAGAGCTTTTTTGAGTGTTTGTGACATTTCTTTTTGGTAGTTGTTGGTTGAAACTTGCAGGTGAAGTTTGTCAATAGACAAAGCCAGATATTTGTTCGTTCCTTTTTTTTGAAGCTTTGGATTCTAATTTGATCCAGAGAGGCTTGTTTTTAATAGTTTTGTGTGTTGTTGTTGCTGCTTCTTTTGAATATCAAGAAACCGGCTTTTCGATAATAGAATGGTCACATGTACTTACCTTCCATCACATTTGTAGAATGAAGATTACAGTTTCTTACAATGATGGAACAAAACTATTATAGCTTCTTCTGCAAACTATGTTCTTCTATAGCACTTCCAAAGACCTTCCTCTTCTGCTGCATGTTCTGGTTCAGTGGCTTTGAGCTTCAATGGAGGAGCTCACTGTGATCTTAAAGTTCTGTTCTTCAACTATTACCTGCATTTCATGAATCATGTTATTACTCTCAGTATCTGTGGCATCTCTGTTTGATCGAGTTTGAGCTTGATGTGAAGTTAACCGTGGAAAAGATTTTGAATTTGATACAAATAAGCTGTTTTCAACTTCATCTAGTTTGAATCTTTGGCACACAAAACAAGAATTTTGCAGTTCCTGGATTTACGTTTATTATAAAGATTTTCCTCCAAGAATGTAAATATTGTTCAAAGAGTCAAAGCATACATCATTTGGTCTAAAGCAATAAAGAGAAAATTTTATGCTTGTACCAAAAAGAGAAAAGTGTTACTACGGCCCATGAAGAAGAGTTTCACCTGTATCCCAAAAGAAATACCGTTTCTGTATCGCGCATTTGAACTACGTGATGTTTTCTCACAGAGTAAACGACGCGCGTTGTTTTAGAGAAACGAGGAAACAGTATTGAGCTGAATTGTCGTCGAAAGATCCGATTTGTTTTTCGATCGCGACTAGTGACCGGCCCAAAGCAAAGCTGAAGAATTAAACAGAATAGTGATTCTTCGCTTCGATTCGAAGAGAAGTTTTTTTTTTTTTTTTTTTGTTGAGATCAGATAAAAAACTGAAATTTCTATAGCGAGCTTATACATCGGAGAAGATGGACAACAAAAATGTCGTCGTTTGCGACAACGGCACCGGCGTACTTTTCTTCTCCTTTTTTTTTCTTCTTTCGTTGTCAATCTAAGTATCTCGTGCTGTTGTTTCAGACTCCGATCCTTCGATTCCTCTAGCTTTTTTCAGTTGAATCTGATCAAACATTCCATTTCTTGCTCGGTTTCGTTAAAAAATCTCAACTTTTTCTCATTTTGGTTTGTTTTGGATCCAACATTGAGGAAGATTAGGATATAGTCGTCTGAAAGTTGCAAAAATTGAAAATTTTCCTGTCTTGGGAGTGTGTATTTATTGAAACCAAAGCTAATCCATAGAATTTCGAAAATGGTTGCATAACTTAGATTTATTGAACAAAGAGTCTAATGTAAAGATTTTTCTTGTGGTGGCGATTTCAGTATGTAAAATGTGGATTTGCGGGAGAGAATTTCCCAACGTCTGTGTTCCCTTGCGTTGTGGGAAGGCCGTTGCTTCGTTATGAAGAATCACTCATGGAGCAGACTGTGAAGGTTTGTATATCTGTTTGCCTTTTCTTCTTATAAGACTTGAAGAAAAAACAAAAATCAGATCTCGACTTACATAACATTTGCATAATTCGATTTCATATACCTTTTTTTATTTTTGTTTCGTTTAGGATATAGTTGTTGGGGAGACTTGTGCTGAGCTCCGGCATCAGTTGGATATAAACTATCCTGTCCACAACGGTATTGTGCAGAATTGGGAGGATATGGAACATGTTTGGGATCATGCTTTCTACAACGAATTGAAAGTAAATTCTTTTTCTTGCTTCTCCTGGAAATTTAGTTTTCAGCATTTTTTTGAACTTACTCTTAAAACCATTTATGAACAGATCACTCCATCAGAGTGTAAGATACTGCTCACGGATCCACCTCTTAATCCCGCCAAGAATCGCGAGAAAATGGTATATGATAGTGTCTCATCAAGTCTTGGTGGTGCCAATTGCTTTGATGGTTGTTGGAGGAGTAGTGACTGATTTATACGTTGTGAAACAGATTGAGACAATGTTTGAGAAGTACAATTTCGCCGGCGTTTTCATTCAAATCCAAGCCGTTTTGACTCTGTATGCTCAAGGTGCTTATGGAGATTAATTGAAGGTTTAGATTTTCTTTTGTGTGTTTACACAGTCACCTGTAAAACAATATTTTGCGTTATTCTTTTATATTATTCTTTCTGTGTTGAATTCTTGGTTTTCAGGTTTGCTAACTGGTTTGGTTATTGATTCTGGTGACGGTGTTACTCATGTGGTAAGCTACAGAACATTTCAGATTGATAATTTTCTTATGAAGAACTTAATTCACCGTCTCCGCCTCACATCTTAGGTTCCGGTTGTTGACGGTTACTCATTCCCTCATCTAACCAAAAGAATGAATGTAGCTGGTAGACACATCACAGCCTATCTCGTTGATCTTCTTTCTCGAAGAGGGTGAGAGAGAAAAATTCGATTCATGAATTCAAATGTTGAAGCTTGATTAACAGTTTGATGATATTTGACATGTTTTATATTGGCTAAATCTGAATTGTGTGTTTAACAGGTATGCGATGAATAAGAATGCTGACTTTGAGACGGTCAGGGAAATCAAAGAGAAGCTCTGCTATATAGGGCATGCAACGCATTTCCCCTAGTATCTGCGTACTGAGGCATTACAAAGAGTAGTAAATATTAACAAAAAAATTGTTTTTGTATTTGCCTTGCAGTTATGATTACAAGAGAGAGTATGAGCTTGGGCTTGAGACAACCATCCTTGTTAAGAATTATACTGTAAGTTTTTTATCGTGAGTTCCGTGTTCTAGGAAAAGTAGAGGCTAGAAATAGAAACTTGCTTGTGATTAGAATCAAAGAAATAGCATATTCATAGCGAACTTGAGTCAGTAGAGGTAGTTGAAGATTCTTGCTCATCTTTCCTTGTTCTTTTTCCGCACTTCAGTCTATGATTTGTCACGAATAGTCGATACAGATTTATACTTTGGCCATTGTAGGCTTAAAAACTAATCTATTGAGTTTTTGTACTGTGGTTCAGCTTCCAGATGGGAGGGTCATCAAAGTAGGCACAGAAAGATTTCAAGCACCTGAAGCGCTTTTTACACCGGTAAAACTTATCCAACCACTGCTATTTCTCTTTCAGAACATTTCCAGTCCTCCAAGAATCTTGTGGCTGATCAGAGAACAAAATCTTTCCCCCCCCTTTTTTTTTTGTTTTGGTTTTAGGAACTGATTGATGTTGAAGGGGATGGAATGGCAGACATGGTTTTCCGTTGCATTCAAGAAATGGATATTGATAACCGCATGATGGTATGTGGTGCCTCTCACTGTTCTCAATTCAAAAGATAGATTTGAAACTAAAAGCATACATATTTTCTCAAACCCTTTGCTTTTTCTTTCACAGCTTTATCAACACATAGTTTTAAGCGGAGGAAGCACCATGTACCCAGGATTACCTAGCCGGTTTGTTATTTTCTTATTGTTTGTCATAATCCAACAAGAAGCTCGGTGGTTTACGTTTAATGTCGTTTGTTTACTATGTGTTTCAGTCTTGAGAAAGAAATCCAGGACAGGTATCTTGATACTGTTCTAAAAGGAAACAAAGATGGCTTGAAGGTAAACAGATCCTGATAAGTTCATGATCATTGTCATTTTCTCGGTTTTTAACATTTCCTTGCGGTTTATTATTATGAATTCAGAAACTCAGATTGAGGATCGAGGATCCACCTAGAAGGAAGCACATGGTATACCTCGGAGGCGCTGTTCTTGCAGGAATCATGAAGGTAAAAACAAAGTTAAATGCTTTTCTCTCTGAAATTCTAGTCTGTGAAAGTGATTGCTAATTGAATGGTTTTATGTTGCAGGACGCACCAGAGTTCTGGATCAATAGAGAGGACTATATGGAAGAAGGAATCAATTGTCTAAATAAGATGGGACAAGCTTGAACGTTAAAATTCAAAACTGAAGGTCGTTTTAATAATCAGTCGTGCAATTTTTCGGACGTTTTAGGAGAATTGTGTAAGGATGTGGCTTGTTTTTGTAGCATTTGCCAACATTTGGGGATGTTTAAATCGAATTTGTGAAAATTGTCGCAAAAATCCAATTCGATAACAAAAATAGTAATATAGCCAAACGTCAAGAACAGATGAATGACATATGTCTGAGTAGAAGCAAGCAACAGAATGAGATAACAGTGGGAGATAGTTTGTAGTTTGAAATCTCTATTTCTTGCCACACAAGGCAAGGTCTCTCTTGAACGGTCTGAGATTCAAAGCATTGAATCCAAAGATACAGAGATTAGACCGTTTAGACTTGAACACGACTTGATCCGTCGTGGCTCTATAACCAGGAACGCTGCAAGAAGAGTGCGAGGAGTTTGTACTTCCGATCAAGCTCGCTTGACAAGAACTCGCTAGATTGTCCGAGTCAGCACAATCTAAAGAAGCGATGGCTACCTTGTAGAGACCGAACTCGTTAGTGGTTCTGTTTGCAGAGAACGTCATCGTCTCTCTTGTTGCTGACGAAGCTGATTTGAAGCTGCAGACTATTCTCACTTCCACGCCTGTTGTCACGAAAACGTTAGAAACAGAGTTATTGAAAGAGAATTTGATGAGATCTTAGTTGTGAGTTTTTTTGTTTGTTTAGTTACCGGACATGAAGTAACTGTGTTTGGAGAAAGTGTTGTTGGAGCAGACATCGCAGTAAACAAAACCCATTACAGTGGTTTCTGCATTTGGTTTGGGTGATGAATGTTTGTGAGATCGAGAGTTTACTAACAGAAGTTGCAGAAGTATAAACAGAAACATTATCAATATCTTCTTCATCTTGACCACCACAAGAATGGGACAATGTGTTTCTTCAGAAAGAAGAACGAAAGAGAAGTAGTTTTCAGACAAGAAGAGATGGGGAACAACTCCATTGAAATAGCCTCAAGGTTCCTTTTTTTATATACAAATGTGTCTCTTAGCATTAATTTTGAGGACAACGGCGAGAAAGTGATGTGAGGGCCGAGGGGGAATAAAGAGAGGCGCATTTTTGGAGTGATGATTATAAATGAGAGGATAGGAATAGAATTAAAGATCAAAAAAAGGAAGACAAAAACCAGAGAAGATAGTGGAGAGACACTAGGTGAAAGTGAAGGTTATAAATGAGAGAATTAAGTGGAAGATGGTGAAGAGACAGTGAGAAGTTAGGTGAGAGGACATTTATTGAGATCTCGTGCTCTTTGTTTCTCATTAGATTTTTGTATCTAAATCCCAGAAATTGGCTATTTGAAAGTGGAAACTGGAAAGTGTAGAGAAAGGTACTGCCACTTGTGGCTTATGCATGGACCATATACAGCACATATCATAGTGTTTGTAACTCAAGAACCTAAAATTGGTTTTCGGTTAGCAATGGACCTGTTAAAGATGTGTCGATAGAGGAAGAAAACAGGTCTTAACTCTGAAGGTGTAGTAAAATTAAACAGATTCATACTACATAATATGTTACATAGATACTAAGAATTCCTGGAAAAGATACTCGAATTCTTGGAAACAAAAAGGAAAAAGGAAAAAGGAAAAAGAAAACTCTCATCTTTATAAAGGATCCTCCAAGCAAGAGTTTTTTCATCACAATGCAAGAGACACAGCTTCAGTGGACCAGCTTCATAACGCCATTGATGAATATAGGATATGAAGCGTGAAAATGGTAATATATGTGTGTTTTATGGTCTTCTAGCAAAACTTAGGTCTTGTTCAGATTTCAGATTTGGGGATTTGCTGTTCTCACATTATGGTACATGAGCAAAAGCTTCTCTGTGGAGTTTCTACCTTTTCGACTTTTTTCTCTGCAATAGAAGAGAACAAAAACAAAACAATGACATTAAGGGTTTTGTTCATCTTTCAAGAACAAGAACTATAGAGATAAAAAAAATCAGTGTAAAGAACAAGAAGTATAGAGATAAAGACCTGGTCTTGCTTTTGTTTGAGACGGTTGCACGACAACATGCATTGTAATGACGGATTTAGGGAGATCATCAAAAGGAGCTTTACACTGTGCAACAGTTTTACCATTCTCCAAAATCTTACCAGCGTTTATCAACTTGATGTCACTAGCCGACTTTGGAACAATCTTCTTGTCTGAAACAACACATTCAAACCCCCCCAAATTACGATTATTAGGCCAGTAGATACAAATAGGAAACAAAAAGTGTGGCAAATGAAAGATTTTTCTGGTGCAGAAGAGCAAGAATATGAAATTCTGTTAACGGAATCAGAACCGTGTTCTTCCTATAGCCTCTCGGTATATGTTTTGTCAATTGATTTAGCAATACAAACAGATTTATTGAAACGACATCTTTTGATCTATCAAGCCACAAGTAAGAAACTGAGAAAATGTACTAAAAACACCAAAATGTAAAGCAATCAAGAGCACTTGTATGGAAACTGTAGTAAAGACTCAAAGCTCACCTTTTGGCCACTCAGAGACGATTCTCTCCTTAAGCATTGAGACTGTGGCGGTTGGAGAGTACTGAAACGGGCCAACATCTGAACCGTCATATAACCGGAATTTGAGTTCTACCAAATCTTCCTCTGGCATTTGATCTCTCTCTTTCTCCCAAAACAAAACTCTCGGAAGATAAGATTTCAGCAGAAAGAATCCACCGAAACGAGACCTGAAACTTATATGTGTTTTGCTTTTCCCTGTAATGAGAACAAAGAGAGATTTGAAAAATTTAGTGGATCAATAATGAATTTTCAGTTATAGTCGAAATCAAGAACTTGGACCAAAGACGATGCTCTTATCAAGGATGAGTAAGTCAGTCAGAAATCTAATAAAAAAAACTTTGGACTCATCTCACCGACCTAAGGTCCTAAATCACAAAGAGAATTAACACAGAAGTCAAAAAATTTACTCGAACTAGACATTTCATTCAATCAATTTCAAAGTCTGTTGAAACTCTCAATCGGGCAACAATATCAGCAGGAATTGAGACAGTTCACCAAGAATTCAATAAAGATAAAAGGAGGAGTAATGGCTGCTAACTAAACCTTGAAAGAGGAGGAGATTCGATCAGGCAGCCATTAACATATCAGTTCAACTTTTTTCCTGAGAGAATCGAGAGGTAGGAGAGAAACCCTTAAAAAGGTTAATGACCTAATCTCGAAGTTTTGCTCTCTCTCTCTCGAAGTTTTCTGATATTTTTCTTCGTCAGGATTGCCGCGTTACAGGGAATCCCTGACGAGTAGAAGGAGATAAAGACAAGGAAAATGTGGAAAAATATGGTTTTTTTATTAGTCAAAAAGAAAGACTTGTCGGCGATTTGACCAGACTTAAAAAACGAGGACGATGATCAAAACTTGGTCCAATCTGGCTTAACTTTTTCAACTGAACGCCAATGTTAAAATTCATCGAATCTTTCACATTTCTAGAAAGAAGAAGAAAAATGGTAACATGAATCTCACTCACACAGTACAGTTAACCTCAGAGCAAAAGAAAGGTTGGTTGTTTTGTTTTTAAGTTTACAGAAATGATGATGAAGATATGTGCAGAAGTAACGTATAAGAAAGGATACAAAGCACATTCCAAGAACGTAATAATCCTAATCAACGCCCATTAAATTAAAACTATACTTTAAACAGCACAAAAAAGTGAGAGCCTAAACCCTAGAAACAGATTCCTCCTCTACTGCCGAGTAACGGGTGTCATAGAGACCGATGAGTTAATGCCATAGAAACCATCTTGTCCCTGAAAATTCTGGTATGAATTGTCCGATGGAGCAGAGGTTGTTGGAAGTGGACCGAGCCCAGGAACCCAAGGACCTTGTTGCTGCTGCTGCTGTTGTTGTTCAGTGGTTGCTATGGTGTAGTTGAATGGTGTGTGGTTTACAGGACCGGGAGGTTGTAACGGCTGCAAGAACTGAGGTTGAAGCTGGAACGGTGGTGGTGGTGGCGGGAGCGGTTGTGGACTGGTGATGACTGTGGATGTTGTTGCGGCGTTCTGTTGGAGAAAGGGCTGGTCATGGTTTTGGAGCTTGGCCCTTTTCTCTGGTGGGTAATCGACGGATGATTGTGTTTCTGTTACAGCTGAGGAAGCGTTGTTTCCGATGATGCCTTCAGAGGCTAAGGAGGAGAGAACGTAGGAGAGCATCTCCGCTGAGGAAGTTGATGCGGTTAGCTTAGCTACCACTGCGGCGGCTGCGGTTTTTCTTGGATCTACCAATGATTGAGTTGGTGGGTTTGAAGCAAACATAACCGGTGCAGATTGTTCCACATCGCTGTGTGTGAAGCTTTGCGGTGGTGCTGCTGCAGCGGATGAAACTATGATGGCTTCTTTTGACTCTTCAACTTCTGTAGCAGGAGGATGTGAGCTACCACCATGGTCTACAAACTGTTTGCAGAGCTCACCAGCTCGGTCTGATTGAAACCTAGCAATCTGAAATTGCAGCACAATGGATAGAAATTTAACTAAGTAGCGTAAAGACAATGCAGCATTTTCTTTGGAAAAATCAAGCAAGAAGAACCCTAATCAGATTTGGGTATATAGTCCCTGAGCAAACTCACAAAACTAGCTCGAAAGCTAGACCAGTGTGTGAAAAGCGGCATTCAAATTTGCTAGTACAAGAGTTCCAACCTGAAGGTGGTTGCGGACTTGCTCCAACTTGAGCTCCTGGACAAATAAAGAAATGTGAGGTTTTTGGCAGGAGCATTCAAAGTTGATATACTTTTGTAAGCAGTTGTATAAATGGAAAGACCTGTTCTTGTAACGCCTCTCTCAAATGAGAGACGAGACTTGTTCTGGATGTCTCCAATGCCCCTAGCTGTTCAATGCAGTCTCTCAGTATGGCATGTTGTCCCTGCACCTCCTTTACCACCGCGGGGCCTGGGGTGTGTCCTGTTTAAAGCAACACTCAAGAAGTAAGATAGTGAAAACAACTTAATATGATAGATGGATGCTTGAACAAGAATCTGATTTTCTCAATCCTAAAGTAAAAAAGTGTAATATATTCACAAGCAGATAACATAAAGACAAATCACAGCAATCAGTACTGCAGTAAAAGTTTCTTTAGGATCCAAATTTAACCAAAATGTGTGGGACTGGTTATTCTTGTTGGGGTTTACGGGATTATGAAGTTTTGGAGACTCTTCCTAATAGCGAGATCAAGCTCTTTCAATATCAAATGATCTGGCTTATCAAATGGCAAGAGTCACCATGTGAAAAGGATAATATGGAAAGAAAGGGCGTGTTGTATAAAAACACTGTAAGATTCGGGTTCTAATACAACGGGTGTGTGGTAAGAAAACAGACCAAACGTGTTGAGTTCTTAGAAAAAAAGAATGTAGAAATCTGTAGCTATGTAGCCTTGGCACTTGATAAATAAAGCATATCGACACATCTGCAGCAATGTAGCAGCCAATGGACGGTGATACCTGAACTTAGATCTCTCTCAACCTCCACCGCTGCTTTCTCAAGGAAACCAGCTGCATTAGTACATTTTCCAACAGTAACATCCTCATCAGTCAGAACGCCGTTAAGAGCTTCGACAGCAGAGACTACTCTCTCCAGCGGAGTTCCATTTGCCGGTTTTTGTTGAACAGACTGCAAAAATAACAGAGAGAGTTGATCATGTTGCTAGCTTGGAAGAACTTCAAAGCAGATATGATCACATAAAAGACTTTAACTTACAAGCTTAAGTGGCACGAGGGGTCCGTTTCTGGTTCCATTCTCAGGCTGCCTACCGAGAATTTCTTCTTTGAGAACATGTCCACGGGATCCAAAAACCTTCCTCTCTTCCCATATGTTAACCTTGAAGACAAAATTACGATACTTAGCAGTGCATCAAAATCCAAAACAACGAAAACTTCAAAGCAAGTGGTAAATAAAGAATCATCTTTGACATACCAGTCGACGTGCAGATTTTCTTCCAAAGTCATCCCCATTTGCAATCACATCACGAAGAGCATCGGGGAGTACTTTCCAGAACTCTTCCACAAACTCTGAACCCCTTCGCCTGCTGTTCTGCAAGATATCATTCGCAAGGTACAAGTATGCCAAGCGCTGCTCACGTGGAGAACAGTGAAACTGCCTACCCCATGTTTCCACAACATGTTTTGCCTTGTTCATGTGAAAGATGCACCAATGCGATAAAGCTGTATATTGTCAAGGAAGAGATACACTAGACAAGTATACATGGCAAGGAATGTAACGAATCAATGATAAACTATTTTACAACAAAAGAAAGTTGGTAAAGTCCAGGAAATTATCTGCGGTTCACAATATATCAGACACCAAAAATGACAGAAACTCAAAATCGGTAAACACTTAGAGAAAATCCTGGAGGAATCAGCTTATGTTAATACACTCATCTTAAAAACTGGTTCTGTCTAGCTTTTACAAATCACTCAAGAAATCAGTGAAAGTACATAGCTTTACCACAATCATAATTAAATAGCCGAAAAACCATACAACAAAACATTATATATACCAACCAAAGGATACTCTCTATGCTTGCTTGAGAATTGTTGAGCTTGGCAAGCTTCTCAACTAATATCTGAGCATTAAATGAACTCCCCATTGTCTCAACCGGAACTTTCACCAGCTTTAAAACCAGTGCGCGCCTTCACAAGTCTAGAGAGAAACAAAGAAGAAACAAGTTAGGAACCCTAGATTCATTTACTTTAGCATAATCGAAGCAATGGCAAAAGAAAACAAGCAAAAGGTGAAAACTGAAAACTTTGAAATATTATTAGAAACATAGAACATGTTTAAGCAATTGAGAATCACAAGCAGAAAATAACGAAAAAGCTCATGAATTTTAGAGTACACATACACTAGCATCACAAGTAATCCACTAAATTTTTCAGAAAGAGTAAGCGAGAACTACACAGTAGGACAAAGACGTGCAGAGAAGGAACTAGAAAAAGTGGCTTCAGAAATCAAAACTAGTGTAAACCCTAATGTGCGAGATATAACCGGAGACGAATTTCAGCAGAAAGCAGCTACAAAAAAAAAAAAAAAAAAAAAAAAAAACAAAAGACAAGCGCGAGGATGAGTTGAAGAGAAATTACAGAGAGAAAATCAATCAGAAAGAGGAGCTGTAGATGAGGCTCGAGCTAAGGGAACATAGCAGTAAAGGGCCAAAACGATTGAAAAGGAAAATCACGGTGATTAAACGGCGCCGTTCTCTCTGATTTACGTCTCCAAAATCCGCCGGAGAAGTTGAGCAGTTGAGAAACAATCTTCGTCGTGGTCGTAGATGTGGATGACCACCACCGTGGGATTTCTTAGTCCTCTATGGGCTTTACTCTCATTATTAGGCCCAAACTCATATATTTATTGAAACGACGACGAATAGGCCTGATGGGCTATTTATCAGAACGACGCCGTATTAGCAGTGTTACTGCCACCGACACGTTATGACGTGTCGATCGAATCTAAAAACGCTGTCTGATAATGAAACTGAACACACTCCTCGAGTTTCATTCGACGGAGGAGAAAGAGAAACGATGAGGAAGAAATGAAGCGCGGTGGAATCAGAAGGAGGCGATTGTTCGGGAGGACGATTCTATGTACCTCTGTGATTTTTTTTGTCGGTTTTGGTTTGTTGTTGCTCACGCTCCGCTCTCTGGATCCTAATTCGCCCTTCATCGATGAGGACGACGACGATGCTGTTTCTGAATCAGCTTCTGATGAGGAGACTGCAATATGGAGCAATTCGTCGATCGGAGATGCTAGTGTCGACGGACGTAGGCTCTGCGCGACTGTAGAGGAGATGGGAAGCGAGTTCGATGGAGGCTTCGTGGATCAAAGCCTCAGAGTTCGAGATGTCATCCGACGCCATTTTCACGTCAATGGTCAGTTTTTTCAATTCTGTCTGAAACTCGACTTCTGATGTGTTCTTTTTTAAGCAAGATTGAAAGTGTTTTAGCTGAGTTAATGTAATGAAATCTAGAGAAACTATTGTTCGATGTGATGGAAAATGATTCTTGGGGTTTTCACAGGCGCTTCAGCGATTCGTGAGCTACCTCCGGAGCAATTTTGCCGACATGGTTTTGTACTTGGAAAGACAGCAGAAGCTGGTTTCGGGAATGAAATGTACAAGATCTTGACGTCAGCAGCATTGAGCATAATCTTGAACAGATCCTTGATCATTGGCCAGACCAGGCATATATTGGTTCTTTCTCAATCCTTTTTCTCCATTTTTCCGGGAACTAACTACATTGAACTTAGCTTCAGTCCCTGGACAGTAGCTTTTGCTTTTGCTTGTGTTAGTTTATGTTATTTGTCTGTTTATATCTTCCTCTCTGTTTTTTTTTTTTTTTGGTCTCAGGGGAAAATATCCATTTGGTGATTACATAGCTTACAACAATGCTACATTTACACTGACTGAAGTGAAGCGTCTGTGGCGACAAAACGGCTGCGTGAAGAAACACGGAAAGCGGCTTGTAATGAGATTGGACGATTTTGAGAAGCCAACCAAGACTAACGTCTTATGCAGCAATTGGAAGAAATGGGAACAGCCTATTATATGGTCAGTGATACAACTTCGAATCCCGTTTTGTGACAGTTTAATCGTTACTGAGTCGTGGATTTGGTTTCTCTCCAGGTTTCAAGGCACAACAGATGCAGTGGCAGCTCAGTTTTTCCTCAAGAACGTGCATCCAGAGATGAGAGCTGCTGCGTCTGAGCTGTTCGGAGAGCAAGGAGCCTCGTCGCCACGAGCGAATGTGTTTGGAGAGTTGATGATGAGTCTCATATCTCCCACCAAAGATGTGAAAGACGCAGTCGACTGGGCTCTACAAAAGACCGGAGAGCCTGATATTTCCTTACACATGCGAATGTTGACGAGCAAGTATGTCTGAAACTCTCGCATCTACCTCTGTTTTTTCTTTTTTTCTTTTTCCTCCGAAACTATCTTACTTCTCATGATCTCTTCTAGATCTGTTAGACCTCTGCATGCAGCGATTAACTGCCTAGAGAAAGCGATTACCAGACTTGGCATAGAGCAACCGAGAGTGGTTATAGTGTCTGACACTCCATCTGTCGTGAAAGCTTTGGAACGAAACATCAGCGCAGTGGCTGAGGTATTACTGGTCTACACAAACAAATAATTCCAGTTCCATTAATGGCGAGCTAAAGTCACTTGCAATGATGTGTTTGCAGGTTCTACATTTTAACTATAAGCTTTACCGAGGGAAAATCGCGCAACGCCGCGGGTTACCAATGCTAGATTTCAGAATCAAAGATTGGGGTCCTGCACCGAGATGGGTTGCATTTGTGGATTTCTTCCTCGCTTGCCGCGCAAAACAGGCTGTGATCTCCGGCGCTAACAGGCGAGTCGGGACTACTTATGCGCAGCTGGTTGCTGCTTTAGCCGCTGCAAACAGTCTTAGTTAAGATGGTTTCCTCACACTTCTTTTGTTGTCATTACAACACTGCTTGATTGGTTTCTGACTTTAGTAATATATATTTGACAGAGGATGGTTCGAGCAACTCGAGCTTTGCGTTCCTGAGTAGTTTCCAGAGCACTCTGTTGGCAGACGGTCTGAAGAACCAGGTGGGTTGGGGACATGTCTGGAACCGGTACGCTGGTCCGTTGAGCTGTCCTAACCAGCTAAACCAATGTGCCTTCACGCCGCTTGCACCTCCCGGTTGGTGGGACGGTTTGTGGCAATCGCCAATCCCACGGGACACTCGTAGGCTTGCGGCTTACGGTATTGAGCTTTCCGGGTTTGGTACGGTTAACGAAGACCGGTTTCACGCCTTTTGTAGCACCAAGAAAGAGTACTTAAACACTGTAACAATCATTTAGTGACCTTTTGAAAGTTGTTTTGTCCTCTTGGTTTAATCTAATCTCCTTGATCTGTTATTCCATCCTTAGAGTGAACTAGAACCTCTTAAAATTATTAAAGAACCGGACAAGAACCGAACAAATCAAATAACCGAATAGGTTCATCTATAGTGTGGCACTTGCAAGTTGCAATGAACGTAAATAACTAGTTATGTAATATATGGAAAAATAAAATTTGATCATAGTAAGAAACAAATTTGTAAAAGGGTATATTTTATAACATATATATATGCGTTAAATTCCTAATTTGATTATTGTTTCCCAAATGCCATTTGTATTTTTAATTTCTTGTCCATACAAGATTTGAACAAAATGTCTACATTTTGGTATGTTTTGAAATTGAATAACACACAACATATAAAGGTAAAGTTTTAAATTACAATTGTTTGGTATGTCCAAAATGATTTGTTTCCCTCGCTTCCAAAATGCTTTGGCTATGATTTTAAGAATCTATAGAAACTAAAAATCAAAATGTTTCGAACTTTAGAGGATTTTTATGGGATTGAATATTAGCAATGATTTTATATTTGCAATAATAGTCTGAGTTGTTACTAGACCAAGTATTCTATAATTTTAAATTTTAAATTCTCAAAAAATTTCAGATTTTTTTTTTATAAAAGTTAAGATATATTGGGTTAAAAATGATTTTTATTGATCCACAACAACAATTAAAAAAAAATCATTTATGTATAAAGTTTGAAACAAAAATTCTAGTCTTTGCTTATAAGGTACGTTTGACATACATAAGAAAATGCAAGAACAATACTTAGATTTCTATTTTTTTTTTCTTAAATATAGTTAATACAAAAGTTATTTTTTAGCCAGTGCTCTTATTATTTACGCTCATGCCAAAAGTTTCTCAAAATTATTTCTAGTTTTTTTTTGTCTTTTTTCAAATATTTCCAAATTGATTATTTCTTTCCAATTTTACATTATTATTATCTTTGTATAAGGCACGGTTGACATACATAAGAAAACGCGGGACAATACTTAGGGTTTTTTTCTAAAAAAAATATTGTCAACGGAAACAACATATTTAGCTAGTGCTTTGATTGTTTACGTTCGTCAAAAGTTTTCATATCATTTTTGAATCTTCTCAAATATTTCAAAATTTCTGATCTCTTTCCAATTTTTATAATATAATTATTTTTAAAAATTAACATCTTTACGTATAAGGTACGGTTGACATACATATAAAAAAACGCGGGACTGCTACATTTTTGCATAGGTATTTAGACCACTTTTTTATTCTCCTATATAGTTTCGACTTTTCGGCTTTCTCCTTCATCGTATACCTAATTCCAAAATTTATTATCTTTGCGAATACAACACGGTTGATAAAAAACACATATTTTTGTCCTTGGAAAAGAAAATCAGTTTAACTAATCCAATAGATATCACAATGAATGATTGTGGTGATGTGAAGGATAAACTTCCTAGAAAGAATTTACTCCAAAAAGCAATTATTAGATTTTTTTCTCCACATATTATTTTTTCCCCCTTTTCTTATCAACTTAGGAAAGGAAGCAGTTTGTGTGTAAGTGTAACGTATCATGTTTGTGCACCCATGCGTTTACGTGGCTTTCCTTTCCAGTTAAGAGTCCCATTTGTATTTACTTGTCTTATCTAATCCCCACACACTTGTAAGCCTCTCGTGTGTTTCCTTTGGACCAATTTCTCTCTTCAGGGGGTTTGCGTTTTTTTCTAAGTTACACCTAACAAATCTCTGCCCTTTCTCTCGTTATTCTGACGTAGATTTGATTGGATTATCCCCAGAAGTCGAATCTGCTACTCGTTTCCGTCTGGTTCCTCAATCAATCAAAGTTTTTGATCTTTTGTGGTGTCTGTCGCTGTTTTCTGAGAGTGACACACACGAGTGGAATTAAATATGGGGCTGCTTTGTTCGTGTTTTGGGATGAAGCCGAAAGCAAAAATGATGGAGAAGCAGAAGCAGAAGCAGAAACAGACGCTCAAAACCAAGCTTGATCAGATACCCCGACGTGACGTGGCTTCGTCGTCTTCTGGTTCGTCTCACTTCCTATGATCCTTGTTACATCATATTGTTCTTCACATATCTTTGGTTACATTTTACTGAAATCTAGTTGAAATTGAGATTAGTCAATCGATTTCTCCAAAGAGTGTCAATTAGTCTTTCTCAGAAGTCTCCCTTTTCTTGGGAATACGTAGCTTATCAAGTAATGATACATAGTTTTGGTCTATGTCATTGTATGGATAATACAAATCTCGATCTAGGGTTTTAGTTTAATAGTGCAAAGATTCTGATAACCCAATAACAAACTTGATTCAGTAAAATGTGACACTATCTTTCATTGTGTTGGTTTTGTTCCTGTGTAGCCGAACCAGCAAGAGCTGTACCAGATTCAGAGATGCAGCAACGTCCTCGGGACCGAACTCTAAGTTTCAGATACAGTGCACTCGCCGCTGCGACAAACAACTTCAGCGACTCTAATAAGATCGGATCTGGTGGATTCGGTAATGTATTTAAAGGAACGCTACAACAAACTGGACAGGTAATTAAAAAACAATACAATCTTTAGACTAATCAAATATTTGATCTCTAGCTAAACCATTTGCTTTTTTTTTTTTTTTTTTTTTTTTTGTTGGTCTAAATTCAAGGAAGTGGCTGTTAAAAAGCTTAATCCGAATGGTGGTCAAGGAGAGAGAGAGTTTCTTGTTGAATTCCTAATGCTCTCGTGCATGCGCCATGAAAACCTCGTCAACCTTATTGGTTATTGTGCTGAAGGCGATCAAAGACTCGTCGTCTATGAATATATGCCTCTTCGTTCTGTAGAAAATCGTCTTCACGGTAACAAAAAATATGAATCTACGTACACCTCATGCATCTTCAAGTAATTCAAGAGAGAGACTCATTTAAATCTTGATTTATTATTATTTTTTTTTTTGTCAGCTCGCCGAGCTGATCAAAAACCTTTAGATTGGATCACAAGGATGGAGATAGCTCTAGGAGCAGCTAAAGGGTTAGAGTATCTGCACAATGTAGCAAACCCTCCTGTGATATACAGAGATTTGAAAACTGCAAACATATTGCTTGATCGTAGCTATAAACCAAAGCTCTCTGACTTTGGACTTGCTAAGTTCGGTCCGAATGGTGATCAGTCTTATTTGACTGCTAGAGTTATGGGAACTCTCGGGTATTGTGCACCTGAGTATGCCAAGCACAAAAGATTGACGCTAAAAGCTGATATTTATAGCTTTGGAGTTGTGCTTTTGGAGCTTATTAGTGGATACAAAGCTATGGGAATCCCATGGAGGGGTAAACGAGTTGCTCTTGCGAGTTGGGTAGTGCTCTTGTCGAATCTTGTTTTGGTTAACAAAAGGATTAGTTTTTTTTTTTTTATGAATGAAAAAAAAAAGAGATTGTATTTATGATGATGACTCTTTTATTGGTTTTGACATGCACCACAGTTGTACAAGGATAACGACATAGAAATGATTGTAGATTCAGATTTACTAACAGAAGGTCGTCGCATGGAATCAACTCTGATAGATGCTCTTGAACTGGCGATTACATGTGTGGACATAGACGATAGCGCTAGGCCAACGATCAGCGAAGTAGTGAACGCTCTAGATTACATACTGGAGAAAATAAAGCGCAAGCAGAAGAAAGGAATTAGCATTGGACGTGGACGAGGACGAGGTTCAGAGAAGACAGCATCGACATCGAGGATGGTGAATGACAAAGGAAAAGCAAAAGCAAAAGCAAAAGAATATGACAGTGATAGAGAGGCAATTGTCGCTGATTCTAAGGCTTTGTTTGCGGAGAAGACAGAAGAGGGAAAAAAGCTAGCAAGTCAAAGAAATGAGCCACCACCATCGTCGAGTACTTCAAAGCCTTGAGAATGAAGAAATGTTATTCTTTGTTTTTCTTTTGTTTTATGCTTTGCGTATGTAAACTTGAAATTTTCTTTAGGTTTGACATTTTTATTAGCATTTTCTAAACCTCGGATTGTCCCTAATTTCTAGTTCTCGTTTGATTTTAGGCATTGTGTGGTTGTGATTTATCTACCGTTGAAATAAGCACAATGAATTCGGAAAATCATTCCAGAATGCTTATGATTCTGGCGGTGCAAATTGTTTCATATGAACGCGGTAAAGAACTAAGGAGTAAGGACAAACTCCAACCATGTCGTCCATTAATCAATATATGTTCTTGAGGAAACCATACATATATGCTATCTTAATTAATTGTCATCTTTTGTTTATAACAGAACCTACATTTTAAATGTACACTTATATCTTTATCATTATTTCTTCCCACTAAAATATCTTACCGTTTATATCACAACCAATGGATTCTCCACACAAAAAAGTGTGAATAATTAAGAGTTTCGTATCAAAACTCGTTTTTGTTTTTTTTGCATTGGTTTACATTTTTGTGTGTATTTTATAATGGAAATATATTGTTAAGGTCCCCCACTCGGATAATTCAGATTTCAAGGTTCAAAATATATATTGTAAATGTTTATACAGAAGGTGAGTCCATCATAACCCATATGCTAATCTTTGGTTGCCTGTCATCATTTTTCTACTTTCCACCTTTTTTCCCTCGAGATTAAAAACATAACATTTTAATTTACTTTCATAATCATTAATCACCATTCACTATTATTAGTGTTTATCATTTTTTTTTTAATATTCAAATTGAAGTAACAAAAAGGTTTCATTGCAATTGCAAACTCGATTTTGTTTTTTCTCTTGATAATAAAAAGGGCGAGTTGCACACCATTAGGCCCCACCTGACTGCGTTTTACTAGGTGACAAACCAATGACATAATGACATGTCAGATAATATACCTTGTTCCCATACGGCTGTCAAAGTAGGAAAGATAGACTAAAACGACGGTCACAGTAGCTAAGTCACAGTTTCTTTATATTTTTTTTGTTGTAATTATAAAATGAGAAAAAGAGAAGAAGAAGAAAGAAAAAAATTAGTGGGGGACGAAACCCACCATTGAAATTGGAGGAGAAGGGGCAAACCCAAAAAAAAAAAAAAAAAAACAAGCCTTCTTTTGCGCTGGCTTACTCGTGCCCTTGTCGGCTTACTTCGCCGGAATCTGAAGAATCTATTCGCCGGAGACTACCTTTTCTTCTTACCTCTTATTCTCCTTCTTCTTCTCCTTTGTGTTTCCCTTTTGCTTTTTCACTTTTGAGGAAACGGTTTTTGAAGCTCAGCTCCTGGTGACGCCGTCGAGAAAGAGATAGGGAGAGAGGGGAAATTGAGGCTGAGAGATGTATGTAGTGCCTCCGCCTGAGCGATCCGATTTGGGATCGAACGGTGATTTAAGGGTTTACCAAACTTGGAAAGGCAGCAATGTGAGTTTTGTTATGTGAACTTTTTAGTTGGCTTTTGATTTTTCCCAATCCTATAATTTCTGTTGTTCTTCAGCTAGTTGCTTGATTACTCTTCCTCTCTGTGTGTATGTGTGTGGATTAGTTGTAGCTTTTCTGTGAAGTGGTGAATTTTCCGTCAATTGACTCAGTTATCTCTGTCCCAATTTCAACCTAATTCGAATTGGAACTTTGCTTCCTGTTAAAAAAATGTTAGCCATAGGAGAATCTAGGAAGTACTTTTTTCGAGAATCCGAGATTTTGATGTCGTTGTCAAAGGTTTTCTCTTGGTGGCATAAGCTTTTGAGGTGGTGATTATCCTTTAAATGGGTTCAAGCTAAACAAGGCATTTTTAACTTTATCTTAGTATGATTACAACTGTCTAGTATTAGCTCAATCATGGATTTGAGTGACTTTGGATAAACAGGTTTTGGAAATTTGAGATTATATATAGCTGATGCCTGATGCCTATTTATAGATTTGTTTTATTGTATAACCTTCTCATTGTAGTCCCTTTTACTCCACAACATCTGCTTAAGACTCTTAAATATTCCTTTTCACATACAAATTGATTGTATACTTCTACCATTTTCGATATTGGGACTAATGGCTATTGGCTAAGACCTGTGAATCTGTGATATACTGAAAATTCATCACTTACTGATCAAATGTATTTCAAGATGATTCCTCACGTTGACATGCTTTCTCTACTGGAGTGTTATCTTTTAAGTTTCTTCCTCTAATTGATTGAACTTTTCTTCTTTTTGTTCCCCATTTTTCCAGATATTCTTGCTTCGGGGAAGATTTGTATTCGGGCCGGATGTAAGATCACTGGCGCTGACAATATGTCTCATAGCTATCCCTGTCACGATCTTCTGCATCTTTGTCGCGAGGAAGCTAATGGATGACTTCCCTGATAGCTGGGGAGTATCAATAGTAGTTGTCGCCGTCGTGTTCACCATTTATGTAAGTATAGTTTTTTTAGATGTTTTAATGTCTGGCATGTCCATAATGCTAAATGCCAATGTGTCCTTTCCTCAGGATTTGATTCTTCTGCTGCTTACATCCGGAAGAGATCCAGGAATTATCCCGAGAAATGCTCATCCTCCAGAGCCTGAACCGCTTGATGGCAACATGGACGCAGGATCTGGCCAGACTCCGCAGCTGCGACTGCCTCGCATCAAGGAAGTAGAGGTTAATGGAATCACGTTTAAGGTCAAGTACTGTGACACTTGCATGCTGTATAGGCCGCCTCGTTGTTCGCATTGCTCAATTTGCAACAACTGCGTCGAAAGGTTTGACCATCACTGCCCTTGGGTTGGCCAATGTATTGGGATGGTAAGTTCACAATCCAACTGAAAGTCTCTTTAAACCATAGTTACTAGAAAATCATCTCATATATCTGATTGTTGTTGTTGCAGAGGAACTACCGATTCTTCTTCATGTTTGTCTTCTCAACGACCCTTCTCTGTGTATACGTCTTCGCCTTCTGCTGGGTCTATATAAGGAAGATCACGGAATCAGAGCATACGACCATTTGGAAGGCAATGGTTAAAACACCTGCCTCCATTGTTCTGATATTCTACACATTCATAGCCATGTGGTTCGTTGGCGGCTTAACAGCGTTTCATCTGTATCTCATCAGCACAAACCAGGTACGTTGCCAAATCCAGTCCTCATCCTGTTTGTAGAATCATGTAATCGTTGTAACCGTTGATCTTCCTTTGTTCCTGCAGACTACATATGAGAACTTCCGATACAGATATGATCGGCGAAGCAACCCACACAACAAGGGAGTGGTAGATAACTTCAAACAAACATTTTGTTCCCCAATCCCTCCTTCAAAGAACGACTTTAGAGCTATGGTTCAGCGTGAGCCTCCGTTGCCTCCTAGATCCGTAGCAGGCGGGTTTATGAGCCCGAACATGGGTAAAGCCAACGATGACATTGAGATGGGAAGGAAAGCTGTTTGGGCAGACATGGGTCCTGCAATGTCAGAGCATGGCGACGGTAAACATGGTAACAATGAGCGGTTACATGTTAAGGATGGTGAGTTAGGCGAGCTATCTCCGGATGTAAGGACAACAGTTGATGAACAAAGTGATAGGCCGAGTATGCACCCGAGGAGATCAAGCTGGGGAAGGAAGAGTGGAAGCTGGGATATGTCACCGGAAGTTATGGCCTTAGCCGCGAGAGTAGGAGAACAAAACCAGAACGGTGGAGGAAGCAGCAGTGGAAGCGGTTTAGTGATCGAGAACCGGCCTACATAGTCTTTTGGATACACGGTTTAGCATGGAAGGAAGGAAGAAAGAACAGAGGCGAAGTTTGGTAATGGTGAATACAGGTTTAGAGGAAATCTGAGGGGTGTTTTTCGTTTTTTCAAATGTTTTTTTTTTTCTTTGTGAGGATTTGTTCAGGTTAAAATCAGTGATGTTTTATGCAAGCTTGTGGTTTGTGGTGGTGGAAAAGAGAACTTACTGATGTTCTTAATGTGGAAAGTGTTTGTGTTGGGTTTGTTTTGGTAAGCAAAGGTTGAATTGGTGTGTTGTTTGTATTTTTCTGGAATTTTTAGACAGTTGTGTTCATATATTTAACCAGAGAGATCTTTGTTTTACGTTAAAAGAAACAAAAATAAATCAATACAAAAAAAGTTTCTCTGATATCATCAAGAAGCTGAAACTGAATTATCAAGACATGTGGACCAAGACGCAGCAATTTTATAGTTGTTCATTGAACCATGTCTCTACAATTAAATGCATAAGAACCCTAATGCTCCTTCTAGATTAAATTTGTTTTGTTTTTTGTTTGATAAGACAAGGTTGCAGAAGAAGAGTGTGTTAAGGTCTCTGCTGAGTCAAAGATAAGAAAGATGTCCAAATCAATAATTAAAGCCTTGAATTATGGAAGATTAAATTAATTTCATGAAAATGGAAAATGTAAGCTTTACACACAAACATCAGATCATAAAGACAGGATCTTATAAGGAGAGTCGATAAGATTTTCGTCAGTATTTTATAAAGAGACGTATATGTATAACATGGACCATATTTCAAATGAAATGTCACTGTTATCGTTTAGTAGCCTCTGCTCCTCTTTATTAGGAACCTTACTTGTGATAGAGGCATAGAGCCACCATGTGAGCGAGCTCCAAAACCTCTGAAACTATTCTTTTCATCTTTATCTGTCTGTCCTTTAAATTCACTTTTATCTGAGACCTATGCTTTTTTTTTTCATTCAGACACTCATTACACCAAAGACCTTCCAATGGAAATTTAACAAGTGGGTTTCTTGCATTTTTGCTACTTCTCTCTCTCTTGAAAACTGTAGAGCTTTAGGTCCATCACATGATAAAGACAAGCTCTTCTGTTCATTTATAAAGAGACACCAAATCTTAAATACCAATTTAAGCAGGTGGGTTTCTTTTGTCTTCTCTTTAAACCCTTTAATAAATTTTCAGTTTAGGGAAATAAAGTTGGGGTTTGATTTGGTGTTCCTCTCCAAGGAGTTTTCTACAAATCTTACTTCTTCTCAATCTATCTGCTTTTGTCACACAGGCAAAAAGAAAGAGAGTATGTATAAGAATCAGTTGCAAGAGCTTGCACAGAGAAGCTGTTTCAGCCTACCATCATATACTTGCACAAGAGAAGGACCAGATCATGCTCCAAGATTCAAAGCTTGTGTAAATTTCAACGGTGAGATATTTGAAAGCCCCACTTATTGTTCCACTCTCAGACAAGCTGAGCATTCAGCTGCTGAAGTTGCCCTTAATGCTCTCTCTTCCAAGGGACCTTCAAAGTCTTTAACTGCTAGAGTTCTTGTAAGTCTTCCCCTCAAAACATGCAAAGCTCTTCTCAAATTTTTAATAATGTTTTTGCAAAAGACTCGTGATGTTTTTGGTACTAAGGATGAGACTGGGATCTACAAGAATCTGCTTCAAGAGACGGCACATAGAGCTGGTCTTGATCTACCGGTTTACACAAGTGTGAGATCAGGACCTGGTCACATCCCAACATTCTCTTGCACTGTGGAGCTCGCTGGAATGAGTTTTAATGGAGAACCAGCGAAGACTAAGAAGCAAGCTGAGAAGAATGCCGCCATTGCAGCTTGGTTCTCCTTGAGAAAAAGTGACCAAACACTCCAAATTCCAAAATCTTTTTAGTCCCAATCTTATTTATTACGTCTCTCATTTAAACACTTTTGCTTGCACAGTGTCAAGCTTAAACTCTCTGGGAGAGAAAAGAGGAGAAGAGAGAGAGCAAGAGGTGGTTGCAAGAGTCCTCTCAAGATTTAGACCCAAAGAAGTGAGGAGGAGAGAGACAAACCAGTCAAGAAGAAGAACAATTCGGCAAGACACAAGTCACACAACAACCACAAGAGACTTGTTGTGTGAGAAACTCAGATTGATCAATCTGTATACCAATGAAGCTTCATCATCATCGCTGAAACACCATCAAACACCACCACCACCGAGATTCTGGGCTTCAAGAACGAATCTCCAACAACAAGAAGTTAAATCATTGCTAGAGAAGTCTCGAGAATATGCAGAGAAGAAACAGAGCCTAGATGAAGCTAAGCCAGAGATGATCATAAAGTCGTTTCCTTTGCCTACTAATTCATCATCATCAGTGGAGAGAAGCTGCTGCAGTAAGCTTTTGCCGGAAATGTTTGCAGGAGGTTTTGGGTTAACACATCAGAAACTGGCTCCAGCTGTTAATATCAGATCAGTGATCCCAGTTTGTTCAGCTCCTCCACAAAGAACTAATCATAACCCTGAGAATCCATCGACATCATCACCGATCAGTGAATCCGTCACATCCCTTAATCCAAGCTCTCTGGGAATTGGAGGGCAAGAGAAGAAGTCTCTGACCGAATTGGGATTAGAATCTAAATCTCGATTAGACGGTAGAAAGCAAGTTAAAGGTGGTATCTTTAGATTAACCCATGTTAAGGATTTGACCATAGAGTAGAGAAAAGCGGTAAAAATCGTCATGGGTTTCTGTATGTTCGTCGTGTTACTTGACTTTTTTGAGTTTTTTTGAAATTTTGTTACGGCCTGACATGAAATCAATGCTCTGAAGCTCTGATTGCACGTAGAACAAAAAAAAACACAGAGAGTCAGAGAGAGAGAAAGAGAGAGCAATAAATGAAGGAGAGGGAGAAGAAGAAGATGAAAGAAAAAACAATTAATGGCATTTGTTTTTCGCCATTAATGCGCCGATTGCTCTGCTTCTCCTTCCTCTCATTCATTAATGGCTCTGTACTGTTTTTCTTCCTAACATAATTTGTTTTTTTGTCTTTTTAGAGAAAGATGTGAATATGAGTTTAAAAAAAAAAGTGTTGCTTATTACTGAAAATTGTTTTTCTTTTTCCCTCCAAAAGTCAAACTGGTACTGAAAAATAAAAAGCAAATAGATCAAAATGAGTACCCATCTTAAAAAAAAACTCGTCATTAGTTCATATTTCCTTTTTTTTTTTGGTATGAATGTTAAGAAGTTCATAGTTTCTCTAACATTATTTAGATATACTTGCAATAACATGTTTTTGATTTTTGAAACACTACATGTAATTTTCTAAAAGAAGAAAGAAAAGAAAGCACAAGGTGTAGCTATCTATAGCCTACCTCTGTAAACTCTAAAACTATGAACTATATTTAAGCAGGTCCATATGTTGGACTAACATCTTTTATGGGCGTCGGTAAACTGAAACTATAAAGCTATAATAAACCCATAAGCCCAGTGCGTGTGCGTCTCGTCGATCTCCCTTTCTCATATGACAGATGGTCCTTTCATATATCATAACCTAAAGTATTTTACGAGCTATCTCGGCTCATCTCATCTTTTTACGCATCAACTGAAAGTTATTTTAGAAAACTTTTACTTGTGAAAGTGTACTAATCATGCTGTGTTGATATGCCGTTCAAAAATGATTCTTTAACTTTCAAAAGTCTCATGTGTGTGAGTCTGTCCCATTAGGGTTTCATTAATATTGATGACATATTGTTCTGCTCAAGCTTCTTGTAAAGCAAAATACATGCTAATCTTCTATTCTTCTTCTTCTTAAAACTTATCTTGTAATGATAATGAATCAACGGTTTTTGGTATAAAAAGTTTTGTAAGAAATAACCAACTTTGCTAAAAAAGTTTTTTTTTTGTTCTCTAATTTTAGTTAAGAGATAATTCAAGGATAAGAACCTCCATGAAACTCGTGGTTCTTTTTGTTGTGTTGGGTGATAAGAAAAAAGTTTGATCTGACTTTGGTTTTCTCTAGT
The DNA here is from genome assembly GCA_902728155.2 of Microthlaspi erraticum. Classification (NCBI taxonomy): domain Eukaryota; kingdom Viridiplantae; phylum Streptophyta; class Magnoliopsida; order Brassicales; family Brassicaceae; genus Microthlaspi; species Microthlaspi erraticum. The sequence goes on along the minus strand of CACVBM020001351.1, from coordinate 11,668 downwards.
GTCGATGAACGTAATCTTCCTCTAGCTTCTTTTTTTTCCTGGTCAACTATTAATTTTTTTACTTGTGCTCCGGCTTTTCCGACAACATGGGTTGTGGTGTTTCCAAGCCGGAGACAGATGAAGGAGGAGGAGGAGAAGAGGGAGGATATTTTAAGATTATGACTCCGCGATCCATTGGTAAAGACAGCGAAAATGCTGACAGCCTCGTATCGGATCAAGATATGTCTACACATAGCAAAAAATCCAAAACCGGTGGTGAGAGTTCGAGTAAAGAGGAGGAAAATGTATGTAAAGATGAAGACGAGCGAAAAATTGCACCTGCATCTCCGAGTTTTCGTATTTATTGCGTGTTCCCTCGAGATCCTAATGATGACAGTTAAGTTTGTTTGTTTAGTAATATTTCTTATAGAATATAGAACTCTCTTGGTAGAAAATAAACTACGTCCGATTGATATTGATACAATTGTTACATGTGTAGACCTCGTTGATGACCCACAACGGATATCGGACGAAAGCAAGGTAAATCTATAAAACATAAAATTTGAATGTGTTTAAAACAAATATACTCGGATAAAACTTCATATGCGCATGCAATAATTTGTTAATTAATGTAACGCTTTTATGTTCTTTGTTAAGGAGCAGAGAGGGAAGAGACAAGAAGCCGTGAGGATGAAAATAAGAAGAAGGTTTAACAATGTCAAGAAGCTTCTAATCCCTTCAGCTCAACCTTCCTCCACAGCTTCTTAGAAATTTCCATTAGGAGTTTCAGTTAAAGAACCTTTGTGTAAATGCGGTTGATTTAATTGGTTTTTCGTTCTTCAATGTATATAACAAATTGAGGTTTAGTCTAAAAATCTGCGGGTTACATTCTTTTTCCTTTTCAACGGTATACAAACTTGAATTCGGGTAATAACACAAAACCATTAGGTTTACATACATGTGTTGGTCGCAAAATCATTAGGTTACATACATTCGGACTAAAAATATATATACCTTTTTTGGGTCAAAAATAAAAAGACAGTATAAGCGGACTAAATTTGATTGTTCAATCTTTTTTATTCTTAAACAGTCACGACGTAGATAAACTCAATGTCCAAAACAGAAACAAATGTGAAATACCATTGTAATACATAATTTTCATTTGAACAGAAGCTGGCAAGAACTTGTATCCCTGACCACATTTTTCAAATCCTCCTCATCTTCATGACTAATGCGTTTTGAGTAAAAAGTTGCCCTCTTTAAACGGTTTGCGTTCCCTAGAATGTATCTCGCCACTTCTTTTTCATCTGCTCGTTGCCATGTGTAGCCTTTCCACATGAATATCTCAAGATGAAACAGCAAACATTCAGGAACGTTCTTTGGCTGATTCCATTTCACACTAGCCTTACCCAGTTGCTGAGAGGAAACACAGCGTAGGTTATTATTACACCAGCAAACAAGCAAAAACAGATTTGAAAAACTTGCTGACAGATTGATGAACATTGCTTACGTTGATGAGCTTGAGGACTTGCAATTTAGGAGAAATATCGAGCATGGAGGTAAGTAGATTCCACCACGTTTCTTTATTTTCATGCAGCTCCAAAGATACCAGCTGATAGAAGAAACTCTCGGTAGGAAACTTAATCTATGCATGCATGAGGCAATATTACTTAATTAGTATTAGTACATAATCAATGTAATATAAAGACAACATTGGCCTAAATGGCCTTGTTCTTTCACAATTTTCCTCACAGCGATGTGTTTCCTTCTCTCCACAAAAACTAAAGCTGTTTTCTGCCGCAGCGATAAGTAAAAGGAAATGGCCCATAACAACAAGAAACTCAATATTTTTCAAGAAAACAACGAAACCTACCGCCAAGGGTGATATCTTCAAGGAAAGACGTGTGACTGAAGTAAGTGATCCCAAAATGTTCTCGTCGATTATTTTAGGGACAATAACAATAGTTGCTTCCTCCAAATCCGTCATCACATTCTCAATCAGAAAAAACCCTAGACCAGAAAACAATTTAATCTTCAAGTATTTCAAAGAAGGAGCATTGATCACATATCCCCAATTCTGATCTCCACCATGGCTGTTATAAATCGATAGCTTCTGTAAAGATGGCACCGCAATAGTGAAAGTATTCACAGTGTAGCTTATTGCATGTCGATGCACAGACAAAGTTCTAAGATTAGGACATCCAGATAAAAGGTTAACAACTGACTCATCGTCTTTGTAATCCACATAGTGAAGGTGTAGAGTTCTAAGGGATTTCAGACAAAGTTGAGAAGGTAAATCGATGAGAACTTTACACTTGAGTTTCAATATCTCTAGTGTTTTAAAGGTATACAAGCTTCTTGGAAAAATGAAGTCTTGCCCTATACTTTGAACTTCGAGTACCAGCTTAAGCACATGGAGTCCAAACGCAACTCCGATCAAGATTCCAGTATCCTCTGGGTTACATCTGTCTAGATGAACATTGAGATGCAAGCTCTGTAAAACCGGAGCTTTGTGTGAAAGCAAACACGTGCAGACATCCTTTGAAAACGTCCCGCGTGTAAGATTGTGATCCCGATAGTCAAACTTGAGTTCATGCATCTTCTTCCAAAGAGACTGCCATTGCTTAGATAAAACACTCGTGGCTATGGCATCTTTCATAGAAAGTAGACATAATATCTGCAGGATTAGGACCTCAGGCAACCCACTGATCCTGTCCGCATTGTTGTTTTTTTGGCTGTCAAGTAACAAAATCGAAACAACGAAAATACCACAAGTAACGTTTTTTGAGTTTTGGAGATTAAAAATTAAGAAACCCTAAGAACATAGAAAGAAACTGACCATCGTTTCATTGACGAATTATGTGCGTTACTGTTAAATCTGAATGATATACACCGTTAGGCCTGGGCATTTTACCCGGACCCGAAAGACCCGAACCGAACCCGACCCGAAAAAGATGGAACCGAACCGAACCGGAACCAAGACAAATACCCGATGGGTCCAAAAAATTTATACCCGAAAAACCGAACCCGAACCCGAACCGAACCGAGAACCGAATGGGTACCCGAAATATCCAAAATATAATTATATATCCAAAATATTAGTTATTTTTTAGACTTATAATAGCTTATAATACTAAAAATAACTAAAATTACAATTATAAATCTAATATAATAGTTATATTTAGAACAAAATAACCAAAATATTCGAAAAGTCCAAAAATATTTAGTAGAAGATGGATTATAACAAGATTTTATCGGTTATTTTGTAGGATTTTGGATATTCGGTTAAAAAAACCGATAAAAACCGACCCGAATCAGAACCGAATGAGATCCCAATAAGAACCAAAATTTGTATAAACCCGAACGGGTCCATAAAATTTAGCCCCGAACCGACCCGAACCCGACAGGAACCGAACCGAAACCGAACCGAAATTTTCCTAAACCCGAACGGGTCTAAAATTTAGCAACCCGAAAAGACCCGAACCCGAATAGAACCGACCCGAACCCGAACCGAAACCCGAACGCCCAGGCCTATACACCGTCACGAATACTTTTTTTTTTTTTTTAAAAAAAAAAAAAAAAAATCTGAATGAATGATATACACCGTCACGAATACTTAAAACGCTTCTTCGACCTCCAAACGCTGATGGTGCTCTGGTCAATTTAGGATACCGTAGAGAGCAAGGCAGAGAAGAAGGTGGAATTAGAAGACGGATGTTACGGCTTCAGAAGAAGAGGTTGCGGCTGAGGAGAAGGAAGAATTAGGAGACGGATGTTAGGGTTTCGGAGGGAGATGTTGCGGCTGATTCGGCAGGGTACGATTAACTCGGAAGCATCCTCTTTATTGTCGTGCTCATTTAACCTAATTTATTCTGGTGGACCCCATTTAACCTACTCAAAGTTCACACAAAAAGTATAATATTTTTCTAAAAAACTGAACTAAATCACTTTTATGATAGATCCATTCTCTATGCAATTGCAAGGCACGAGAAATACGAATCAGTAGAGCAGACAAAGCTGGCATAGAAACGTCTCTCACACACGATGATTACTCTTTTTTCGAATATATACTGTTAAAATCCAAACAATCTTTTAATGACTATGAATCATAGTCTATGATGAGGTTTCGGGTTAAGTAATAAAATTGAGCTCTAAGGTACCAGAAACGCAATTCATCAGCGAAGCCTAATCATGCATAAGACGACTGGAGAGACGAAGAGTACACCGACTCACCAAACAATATGTGCATATAGAGAAACAGAAAAGGATGAGTTACATCATTGATCGAATGTCACAAGAGCTTAATAAAGCTAGGGGAGGGAGTAGATTTTAATCAAACATGTCGCTTATAGCTTAAAAAAAGTGAAATAAATCCTTAAAAAACAAATTGAAGTAACAGCATAGTTAAAACTTAAGAGTGATTTGTGAAAAACAACAAAGTTTCATTCGAGCAGACACAGCTGGCAAGATGATTTCGAAGCCCTGACAACACTTTCCAACTCCTTGACTATCTTAATTCTTTCGTCCGAGTTAAGGCCTTTTACGGAAAATGTTGCTCTCTTCAAACGATTTGCATTTCTAAGGATGTATTTGGCCACCTCTTTCTCCTCTTGTTGTATTTTTATATAGCCTTTCCACACAAAAGTCTCGAGATGAAGCAACAAACATTCAGGAACGTTCTTAGGTTGACTCCATTTCACACCAACTTTTTCATTTTGAGACCAATATTGCTGAAGACCAATGAGGGAGAAACATAATAAATGTACATTTTGTTAGATCATTAAATCTAAAAACCGATTTGCAACAACTGTTGAAAGATGAACTTGCAATGCTTACAACGGTGAGCTTGAGGACTTGTAATTTAGGAGAAGCATTGAGCATGAACGTAAGTAGATTCAACCAATCCTGTGTCATTGAAGGTAGCTCCAAATATACGAGCCGATAGAAGATGGTACCAGTAGGATATGTAATCTACGTATGATCGAGAGGCAGTATTATTAATACACATTATATGGAAAAAGGCAATAATAAGTAACCGATCAACTAATTGCAAGCAAAGCGTACCGGACTGTACGATACCAAGCAAAGGCGCTTGACTGAAGTAAAGGATCGCAAAGTGTAATCATAGATTTTACTATAGGTGTTAAGATAGGCCTCCTCCAGCTCGGGTGGATTCCCAATCAGAATAGAACCAAAGGCTATCTTCCCTACAACCTCCAAGTATTTCAATGAAGGAGCCTTTATCACATAGACCACTTCACCAGTGTCCCTAATTATTAGTCTCTGCAAGGACGGGACATCAATAGTGAATGTCTTCACATCCGATTTTGGACATTGGATAACCTCCAGATTTTCGAGATGAGAACAACCAGATAAAAGGTTGACAACTGATTCGTCGTCTTTGTATCTCACCCCTTTAAGGTGTAGAGTTCTAAGAGACTTCAAACCAACCGGAAATGGGACATCTATCAGAATCTGTTGATTGAGTTCCAAGCTCTCTAGTGTTTGACTGTTATACAAGATTCTTGGAAACCTGAATAAATTTCCAGAGTAATATTTCCAAAAGGACACATGGAGTTTCAGTTCACGCACGTGAAGTCCAAACGCAACTCCCAATAATATTCCAATATCACAATCCAGACTAATTTCATCACACAAATTAATGCTGAGAGACAAGCTCTGAAGAACTGGAGCTTGTTGTGAAAGCAAACACCTGCAGACGTTATCTGAAAACTTCTCAACATCATTCCTTCGCTTGTACCTAAAGGTCTTAAACTCAAGACTCGGCATCGTCTTCCAAAGAGAGCGCCATCGTTTAGACAAAACACTAGTGGCTACCACAACTTTTGTTGGAAGGGAAGACAATATTTGCACAAGCAAAGCCTCGGGCAACTCACTGATCTTGTCCTCGTTTCTCAAACTTTGACCACTGCTTTTTTTGCTGTTAAAACAATAACCCCAAAAACTTTAATCAACAAAAGAACACAACATCATGTTTTTGGATATTATAGTCTAAGAAATCATATAACAGTTGTTAAGAACCACGAGTTGGTTTTTGAGTTTCGCAGATTAAAAGTTAAGAAACCCTAAAAACATATAAAAAAACTGACCATTGCTTCATTGAAGAATTATGTGTGTTGCTGTTAAATCCTTTTGATATACGCCCTCACGAATACTTAAAACGCCTTTTCGACCTCCAAACGCAGATGGTGCTCTGGTCAATTTCGGATGCCGTAGGGAACAAGGCAGAGAAAAAGGCAGAATTAGGAGATGGATATTAGGGATTTGGAGGAAGAGGTTACGTTGCGGCTGATAATTACTAGTATTAATTAGACGTCGGATGTTAGGGTTTAGGAGGAAGAGGTTGCGGCTGAGTAGGCAGGGTTCGAAGTAACTCGGGAGGAACGTCTTTTTTGCACATTTAACCTTTTTTTTTGGTGTGACGGCACACTTAACCTATTCAAACTCAAAAAGTAATTTTTTTTTTTTCTTATAAAAACATGAACAAAACCACTTTGAATGAGTAAGATGCGGTTTCGGGTCAGATAATAAACTTGGACAAGTCTACTACTATTACCTTGAGCTCTAAGATATCAGAAACACAAATCATCAGCGAATCCTAAACATGCATAAGAGAAAAAGAAAAGAATGATCGAGTTACATCATTGGTCGAATGTCACAACAGATTGATATCAAAGATGTCGACATACTCAATGAATTTACAATGAAATTAATATGGCAATGGTAGGGTTTTAGATGGGAATGATTCTTCAACTGAAGACACACAAAAATGAGAGTGAAGGTGATACAGTGACCAGAAAGTCTGTGTTTCATAAGGGGTTAAGTGTGAAGATGTTTTGAAAGAGGATCGATTATTACAGCGAGAAACGGATCAAAACCATTACAAAGGTGGCGTGAATCCTTCGAGCAGAAGAAGCTGGCAAGATGAATTCGAAGCCCTGACCACACTTTCCAACTCCTCAAGCAACTCAAGTCTCTTGTCCGGGGTAAGGCCTTTTATGTAAATCGTTGCTCTTAGGATGTATTTGGCCACCTCTTTCTCCTCTTTTAGTTGCTTTATGTCGCCATGCCACACAAATGTCTCGAGATTGAGCAACATCACATTCTTACGCTCATTCCAGTTATCACAGGATGTATCTTTTCCACAATACCAATGCTGAGACCAACGAGGGAGAAACACTTAGTACATTGTATATTAGATTAGATCATAAACCGGAACTAAGCTAACGTATATATACTTGCAATGCTTACACCGATGAGCTTGAGGACTTGTAATTTAGGAGAAGCATCGAGCATGAGCAGAAGTAGATTCCATGGGCCACGACATCAATGATTCTTCAACTGAAGACACACAAAAGTGAGAGTGAAGGTGATACATGACCAGAAAGTCTGTGTTTCATAAGGTGTTCATATGGGGTTAAGTGTGAAGATGTTTTGAAAGAGGATCGATTCTTACAGCGAGAAACGGATCAAGACCATTACAAAGGTGGCGTGAATCTTTCAAACAGAAGAAGCTGGCAAGAAGAGTTCGAAGCCCTGACCGCACTTTCCAACTCCTCAAGCATCTCAAGTCTCTTGTCCGGGGTAAGGTATCAGAAACGCAATTCATCAGCGAATCCTAATCATGCATAAGACGAGAGTGGAGAGACGAAAAGTAGACCGATTCACCAAACAATTTGTGCATAAGAGAAACAGAAAAGGATGAGTTAAAGAATGTCACAAGAGCTAGGGGAGGGAGTAGATTTTAGATTTTAATCAAACATGTCGCTTATAGCTTAAAAAAGTGAATAAATCCTTAATAACAAATTGAAGTAACAGCATAGTTAAAACTTAAAAGTGATTTGTGAAACAACAAAAGACCACTTTTATTCCCAATTATTAATATGAAAGATTCATTCGAGCAAACGAAGCTGGCAAGATGATTTCGAAGCCCTGACCAGACTTTCCAACTTTTTGACCATCTTAATTCTCTCGTCCGAGTTAAGGCCTTTAATGGAAAATGTTGCTCTCTTCAAACGCTTTGCATTTAGTAGGGTGTATTTCACCACCTCTTTCTCCTCTTCTAGTAGTTGTTTATAGCCTTTCCACACAAATGTCTCGAGGTGAAGCAACAAACATTCAGGAACATTCTTCGGTTGACTCCATTTCACTTTCACACCATCTTTTTCATTTTGAGACCAATCTTGCTGAAGACCAATGAGGGCGAAACAAAATTAATGTACATTTTATTAGATCATTAAATCTAAAAACCGATTTTCGAACTTGCAATGCTTACACAGGTGAGCTTGAGGACTTGTAATTTAGGAGAAGCATTAAGCATGAACATAAGTAGATTCAACCAATCATCGGTCCTTGAAGGTAGCTTCAGATATACGAGCCGATAGAAGATGGTACCAGTAGGATACGTAATCTACGTATGATCGAGAGGCAGTATTTTTAATAACCAGTATATGGAAAAAAGGTAATAGTAAGTAACCGATCAAACCAATTGAAAGCAAAGCGTACCGAACTGTGTGATACCAAGCAAAGGCGTTTGACTGAAGTGAGGGATCCCAGAGTGTAATCATAGATTTTACTATAGGTGTTAATATCTGCCTCCTCCAGCTCAGGTGTATTCCCAATCATAATAGAATCAAATCCTATGTATCTTGCAACCTTCAAGTATTTTAAAGAAGGAGCCTTTATCACATAGACCACTTCACCAATGCTCTTGATTATTAGTCTCTGCAAGGACGGGACATCAATAGTGAAGATCTTCACATCCGGTTGTGTAGATTGGACAACCTCCAAATTTTCGAGATGAGAACAACCAGATAAAAGGTTGACAACTGATTCATCGTCTTTGTAACTCACCATAAGGTGTAGAGTTCTAAGAGACTTCAAACAAACTGGATATGGGACATCTATCAGAATCCGTTGATTGAGTTTCAAGCTCTCTAGTGTCTGACAGTTATACAAGCTTCTAGGAACTCTGAACAACCTCAGAGAGTGAAAAATCCGAGGGGAAACTTGGAGTTTCAATTCACGCACTTGCAGTCCAAATGCTACTCCCAGCAATATTCCAATATGATAATCCATATAGTCTTTAACATTAAACTTAATTTTGAGATGCAAACTCTGAAGAAGAAGTGAAGCTTCACGTGAAAGCAAACACCTGGAGACGTTATCTGAAAACCTCTCAAGATCATTTGTTACTTTGTAACTAAATGCAAGATTCGGCATCGTCTTCCAGAGAGAGCGCCATCGTTTAGACAAGACACTAGTGGCTACCACAAGTTTTGTTGGAAGGGAAGACAATATTTTCACCAGCAAAGCCTCGGGCAACTCACTGATCTTGTCCTCGTTTCTCAAACTTTGACCACTGCTTTTTTTGCTGTTAAAAGAAAAATCCTAAATTCAATCAACAAAAGAACACGACGACATGTTTTTGGAGATTATAGCTTAAGAAATCATAGAACAGTTGTTAAGATTCTTAAGAACCAAGAGTTGGTTATTGAGTTTTGGAGATTAAAAGTTAAGAAACCCTAAAAACATAGAAAGAATCTGACCATCGTTTCATTGAAGAATTATTATGTGTGTAGCTGTTATATCTTTATGACATACGTCACGAATACTTAAAACGCTTTTTCGAGCTCCAAACGCAGATGGTGCTCTGGTCAATTTCGGGTGCCGTAGAGAACAAGGCAGAATTAGGAGACGGATGTTGGGCCTTCGGAGAAAGAAACAGGGTACGATTAACTCGGAAGCATCCTCTTTTTTTTTGTCGTGCCCATATAACCTATTTAATTTTTGGTTTTGACTTTTGAGGCGGCACACATTTAACCTATACTCAAACACAAAAAATACATATATTTCTAAAAAAATAAACAAAATCAATTTGGTATATTCATCCTCTCTGCAATTGCAAGGCACAAGAAATACGAATCAGTAAAGCAGACGAAGCTTGACATAGATTCGTCTCTGACACACGACTATTAACTCTTTCTTTGGGAGCCAGTTAGAAGAACATATATTTTGTTAAAATCCAAAAAACCTATTAATGACTATGGTGTGGTTTAGGGCCAGATAATAAACTTGGAAAAGTCTACAACTATTACCCTGAGCTCCAAGGTACCAAAAATGCAATTTATGAGCGAATCCTAAACAAACATAAGACGAGTCGAGAAAAGAGTTACCAAACAATTTGTGCATAAGAGAATCAGAAAAGGATGAGTTGTTACATCATTGATCGTTCTTTATTGGCCAATCAAAGGTTATGAATTAGTTGAATAAATGACCAAGAATGTCTTTGATTCATAAGGTGTTAGTGTGAAGATACTTTGCAAGAGGGGATCGATTCTTACAGCGAGAAGCGGTTAAAAGTGATATATAAATCCTTAAAGTAAACAGCTAAGTCAACACTTAAAAGTGATTTGTGAAACAAGAAAGACGCTTTCATTCGAGCAGAAGAAGCTGGCAAGATGAGTTCGAAGCCCTGACAACACTTTCCAACTCCTCGGCAATCTCAAGTCTCTCGTCCGAGTTAAGGCCTTTTATGGAAAACTTTGCTCTCTTCAAATGATTTGCATTTCTTAGGATGTATTTCACCAGCTCTTTCTCCTCTTCTAGTAGTTTATTATAGCCTTTCCACACAAACGTCTGGAGATGAAGCAACAGACATTCAGGAACATTCTTAGGTTGACTCCATTTCACACCAGCTTTTTGAGACCAATATTGCTGAAGACCAATGAGGGTGAAACACAATTAATGTACATTTTGTTAGATCATTAAATCTAAAAACCTATTTGCAACAACTGTACTGAAAGATGAACTTGCAACGCTTACTTTGGTGAGCTTGAGGACTTGTAATTTAGGAGAAGCACTGAGAAAGAACATAAGTAGATTCCACCAATCATTTTTCCATGAACGTAGTTCAAAATATACGAGCCGATATAAGATGCTACCAGTACGATATGTAATCTACGTATGATCGAGAGGCATTATCATTAATAACCAGTATACAGAAAAAAGGTAATAATTGTTGGAATTAATTGAGTTTAGTCCTATAGTATTGTATGTTGCATTAAAGGTTGCTTGTAAGAGGTGTGACGGTTTGTTTAGATTGTGTTAAGACACAATTGTTTGTGTTGTTGTCTTACTATATAACCCATGTAACACGATGTAACAATTATCATTTTTCAGAACAATAAACACAATTCCTCGAAGTTCTTCTTCACAAAGAGAAGAGATAATCACTTATCTCTTACTCTGATTTTATCTTTTCTTCTTACTCTGTTTCTAAACACAATATTTCAACATGGTATCAGAGCTTTCATGGTCGTGGAACCTGTTAAAGCACAAAAATAATGAAGAGAAGTCATGTAGAATTGAAACTCAAGTAATGAACTCAAAGATTAAAGAAACTCTTCTTTATTGCTTAAGAAAACTCACTCAAAACTTAAGCTCTCAATCTCTCAATCTCTAAACTCATAAGTTATACCACAACTTGGTATCTCCTTATATAACCACACATATATCCTAATCCTATAAGAGAAACACTTTCTCTAATCCTAAACTCATTAGAACTCCTCAACACAACAGGATTAGGTTAACTTGTAGCTCAACTTGTATCTCAAGCTTATCTCAACATTTTCCCCTTTAAGCTTGAAGTCTGTCTTCTCCAATATCT